>LR990105.1:17900000-19150000 GCA_905147225.2 Euproctis similis | reverse complement strand
TCGCGGCTAGGGTTGCTTCGCCGGACATGTCGAATGATCCAGATGAACTGTACAACTCACTTTTAAAAACCATAGACTCGGAACATAAATCTATTTTTAAAACCAAAACTATGAATAAAAATGTCAATTTATCATTTTGCGATTGGGCTACCAAGGGCATTTACAAAAGTAGAACTAAGTTGTATGATTTATGTAGTATAAAGAAGTGGAATTTTGATCCCGTTTTTATTAGATATGTTAGAAATTACTCTAAAATATTTAAAAAAGTATGTTTATCTGCCAAATCAATATATATAAGTAAGCGGATACAAGAATCACAGAACAAGATTAAAGTTACTTGGAATATTATCAACAATGAGACTGGTCGTACAAGGGACCGTGTTGGGGACAGTCTGAATGGAAACACCGGGTCTACGTTGAAAGGCACTTCGCCGTATTTATTGATCAAATAAATAGGTTACAAGGTGGTAAGGTGGTATACGCGACGGAGTGCCCTAACAGTTGCACTTCACGATGTCTTGAACTGTCTTCCCGTAGGCTCCCGGCTGCTTCCTCTTCCTGTTCGTGACGTCCCCAATCCCAACTTGAATCTTCTTTCTTCAGTGTTCAGTGTCCACCAGTGTTCTGCCGAAGGTTTTCTTGTTGCCGATGTTGACCGCTCGACGACTACAAATTTGCACCGAAACGTGCGCGCTTAGGTAGCTCGAAAAGTCCGCAAGTTGTGGGTGCCGTAGTGAGTGGGCGGGGCGCGCCGACCAATAGTACCTATGGACAAAGTTATTATTTTCCTACTGCGGGTACGTTTATTTTCTTGTGGAGACTTCGTTCCCGTTCATATTCGTACATGTATATGTTGCTACCCGGCGCCGCTCGTCATCCGCAACAGCCTCCTCCCGGCGTAGCTCCGCGAGCCCATCTCTTGAATCGAGGATGATGAGCCGCCTCACTGGTCTCCTGAATGTGCCGCTCCGCGTCCGCACGTCCACGCTGCGCACCACATCGTCTGGTCCCATGAAAACTCTTGATACTATTTATATATTACCGTAGCCTCCCATCGGTGTTCGCGTAGTATTTCGGCCGCGAGTCTAGCGCCTATAAGGCATGCTTGTAACTCCATTCGTGGAATGCTCTGTGCTTTCAACGGGGCGACTTTCGCCTTCCCTGCTATGAGTACGATGTTAGTCGATCCGTCGGGTTGCTCTAAGCGCCAGTACGCTGCTGCGGCGTAAGCTTGTTCGCTCGCGTCGGTGAATACGTGTAATGACTTCCCTACGGTCATGTGATCCGCGTAGCATCGGGGACGCGCAGGCCCGCCACGTTCGGCAGACCGTTTTTCCAAGCGAGAAACGCGATAGCATCATCGGCGGGTAGCCGCGCGTCCCAGCCGATCTGTTTTCGCCATAGCTCCTGTAGAGTTATCTTCGCCTTGATGGTGTATGGGCTAAGCAGTCCCAACGGATCGAATATCGACATAACGGCCCCTAGCATTTCACGCTTAGTAGGCGTCCTCTCTCCGTCACGCACCTCCTGTGGTACGCGAGGCATCGACGTGTTAAAGGCTAGTTCGTCGCTTTCGGGTATCCAGATCATTCCCAACGTCTTGCCATAGGGGTGTGCGTTCGCACCGAGTTCCTTGGGGGTTGTAGCCCTATCCCGTTCGGGGATATCCTTTATAATTCGCGGGCGGTTGGTGTTCCAACCCGCTAACTTGAATCCTATACGTTCGTGCACTTGCCGCACGTCTTCAATGGTTTGAATAGCTATTTCCTCACTATCAAAGCTATCGACCCAGTCGTCCATATAATGGTTCGTGGTTATGGGGTACAAGGCGCGGGGATGCGTGTCCCTGCATTCCTCCGCGTTTCTGTTTCGTACACTATGTGCGAGAAAGGGAGAGCTCTTCGCACCGAATATCATGGATTTCATTACATATTTCCGTGGCGGATGTTTTCGTTCGTCGCCTCTCCATAGGAATTGTTGCGCAGCTCTATCCTCCTCCCGTATTTTTACTTGTAAGAACATCTCTCGAATGTCGGCCGTGACTGCTACCGGTTTTTCTCTGAAGCGGAACAAGATCCCGTACAGCGTCTTCAGTAGATCGGGCCCCGTAAGCAACTCGTCGTTGAGACAGCGACCTCCTGTTTCGGCGGCGGCGTCGAAAACTAAACGTACTTTTCCTGGTTTGTTCGGGTTAGTGACCGCGAAGTGCGGCAAGTACCAGTCGATCGCTGACTGCTTGTCGTTTTCAACGGGAGCGGCGTAGTTCTTGCTTAACAGGTTGTCTATTTGAGCAGTATACGCTTGACGAAAGTTCACGTCTCGATCCATTTTCTTCTCTATGGTACGTAGTCTTCGCACAGCCATGTTGTAGCTCGGCGGTAATCGCGTGTCGTCCGTTCGCCACGGTAGGCCGACTTCGTAGTGTCCGTCGACGAGTCACGCAGTCCTGTTGAATATTTCTTTCGCGCGTTCGTCCTCCATGACGGGCTTGCTTCGACATGATATTCCTAGCGCGTCAATCGCGAAATGTTTAGTTACAAGTTCGTGCAACTCTTCATCGATTCGCTGACGCTCACGGCGTTCGCGCGCAGATACGTGCAGTACGGTATCTCCGCTCGTTGAATCCTCCTTCGCCACTATTGTCCGTGGCACCGTACCGTGTACTACCCATCCTAAGTGAGTCAATGAGGCGGCAGGTTCATTCTTATCTCCCGTAAGGAGTTTTCTAGATACTATCAGGTGCCAATGATCTGCACCGATCAGTATGCGCGGTCTTGCGTTTGCATAGCAGACCTCGTTCCGCGGCAGCTCCTTCAAATGTTCATAGTTCAAACATTCTACCGCGACAGTTTGACTAGTGATGTTGAGACTCTTGACGGTTCGCGCCCTTATTGGCTGGAAGCTAGTTCGAGCTCCCCTTACGTCCAATAATACGCTTTCACTCTCGGGTTCATCGCGTGTTGCAGCGAGTCCGTGCAAACGCAGCGCACACTTCGATCCATGCGCGTTCACTTTTCTAGCGATTTCCTCGTCGATCAGAGTAATCGTAGATCCCTCGTCGAGTAAAGCGTGAGTCTCAACTTCCAGTCCGTTCGGGCCCCGTATAGTGACGGGGCATACTTTCAGGAGTACCGTATTCGTAGATTTAACGGCATGCGCCGACGCGGTGATTCCTTCGTTCTCAGTTCGTTCGATTTTTCGTTCATGTAACATTGCGTGATGCGGGCGGCGACATTCCTCCACGCCGCACTTCGTCGCGGTACACCTAACGCGTCGGTGACGGTTGCTCAAACATTGGAAACATACTCGTGCTTCCTTCGCCCACTCCCATCTCTGTGAGACTGTCATTTCTTCAAGCTTCCCACACTTCGTCGTGTTGTGGTCGGCTCCGCAGCATAGACACTTGACTTCCTTTTCTGTAGCTGTATACGCGGCCGCGCCTCGTCGCTTGTCCTTTGACCGAGGCGAACCGGTGTTCATCCTTCTCGCGGCTGGCGGTGCACGTATCTGCAGTTCGCGTGCGGTGCTCGTTCCTGTCGTATATGCGAAACGTACGGCGCGGTCGGCTTCTCGCGTTAGGAAGCGGGACAAAGTCACGATCTCAGGTTCGCTGAGGCTTCCGTATTGTTCGGCGTAGTCGCACCATCTTGCTTTGACGTGAGGACTGAGCTTTTCCGTGACTTGACGAGCTAGCATCGGGTTCCGTAGGTATCCTTTCCTATCCATGCAGGAGAGTATGCTTACGATGTTTTGTAGCTGAATCGCGAACGCGTTTAGTTCACTGGCAGTCGTGCCCGGACGTTGTAATCTCCGTATATCATCTAACGCTTTGTCGATGATTATTTCCGGACGGCCGTAGCATTGTTCGAGCGTCTTCATTATAACTGCGGGATCGGCGGCTGTATACAACAGAGCTGCCACTGTTTCTCTCGCTTCGCCTTTCAGGCATGTCCGTAGTCGCGCTAAGTTTTCGGCCGGCGTGAAGTTGTACATCTTCGTTGAGTCCCGCATTGCAGATTGAAACAGTAGCCACTCGTTCGGCGCTCCACTGAAGCTCGGTAGCTCTTGAGCTTGTCTCGGTGGCGGGCGACGCAGTGCCATGCGTTCTATGGCTTCGGCTAATCTGTCTATTCCTCTCTCTCGGGATCTCGCGGGCGTAGGCGACCTATGGAGTAGCGGAGTTATATCTCTCGGTCGACGTCGAGTGGACGACTTAGGGCGTCTAGGAGTTTCGAATATAACCTCTTTCTGTTGTTCGGGTAGCGGTGCGTATCCACAGAATGAGTGCCTTGATCCTTGTTCCTCATTATCGCGCTCTGGCCTAGCTTGATTGTCGTCTTTGTTCTGTGGCTCGCGGCGACCTCTCTCCTCCCGTGGATCGCACGGGTCCGCGGCTCGAACGGTTCGTGATCTTTCTCGATCTGACGTCAATCGGGATAGTTCGTCTCCCTTCGGCGGCTGAGCTTTGTTCAACCAATCGGTGATTCTGTGGTCTAATTCTCGAACGCCGGTGCTCTCGCAGTCGGTTTCCTCTTGAATTAGTGCTACGTCGGCGGCTAGCCTTTTCTTGATAAGTTCTGCTTCGATCTGCAGCTCTCTTCTCCTTATTTCGGCTAATTGTTCTTCCGCCTTGAATTCGGCTTGTCGTATTCGGGCGATGGCGCTAGCGGTCGACCTGTGTGAACGTATGGAGGGCGCTCTTGTTCGTTCTCTTCGTGTTTCAGATGCGGCGGCGGCGGCGGCGCTCGGGTTTGCGGCGGCGGCGGCGGCGGCAGTAGCGGCACTTCGGCTTGCGGCGGCGGCGGCGACCGGGTTCACGGCGGCGGCGGCGGCGGCGGCGTTAGCGGCGCTCGAAGTTGCGGCGGCGGCGGCGGCGGCATTCTGGCTCGCGGCGGCGGCGGTGGCGGCAGCGGTCTCCATGGCGTCCTGTCTTGCGGCTGTTCTAGCGGGTGCGGTGGCGGTGGTGCGTGTTGACGGCGATGCGGGCGGTTCCTCGTGCACCCTCAGGGTTCTCCTTGTGTTCGGCATCTTCGGCTCTTGACGCCTCTTGAACCCTACTCCTAACAATCCTCCCGGTGGGTTACACCGAAAGGGATGGAGGGCGTGCGGGATCGGACAAGGTGGGACCTACCCAGCAGAGGGTCGCACGCAGTACGGGTTGCTCAGGGACCGGGATGAGTGTCCGGCCCCGTCGGCAGTGCCTACAGTCCGGCCCCCGCAACACGTACGACCTTACCGGCGAAGGTGTGCTATTCGGTCGCGAGACCGGTGGTATCGCACAGTTTACCACACCGCCTTGATCGGCATTAACCCTGTATCCCGCCGTTTAACACCGCTAGGTGGCTAAGGATACGGGGCCGCGGTACACCCGCTAGGGAGTAGACTAGGCTCCCTGACGTCTTCTTTTTTCGCCTCTTCCCTGGCAGGGAGTAGACTAGGCTCCCTGACGTCTTCTTTTTTCGCCTCTTCCCTGGCAGGGAGTTGACTAGGCTCCCGACGTCTTCAGGCTTCGCCTCTTCACTGGCTGGGAGGTGACTAGGCTCCCGCAGACCCGGTGCTTTCTTAGAAACAATAAGCGGAAGTAACCCAACGATCCGACCTCGAAGGACCAGACAGACTGTTGGGGACAGTCTGAATGGAAACACCGGGTCTACGTTGAAAGGCACTTCGCCGTATTTATTGATCAAATAAATAGGTTACAAGGTGGTAAGGTGGTATACGCGACGGAGTGCCCTAACAGTTGCTCTTCACGATGTCTTGAACTGTCTTCCCGTAGGCTCCCGGCTGCTTCCTCTTCCTGTTCGTGACGTCCCCAATCCCAACTTGAATCTTCTTTCTTCAGTGTTCAGTGTCCACCAGTGTTCTGCCGAAGGTTTTCTTGTTGCCGATGTTGACCGCTCGACGACTACAAATTTGCACCGAAACGTGCGCGCTTAGGTAGCTCGAAAAGTCCGCAAGTTGTGGGTGCCGTAGTGAGTGGGCGGGGCGCGCCGACCAATAGTACCTATGGACAAAGTTATTATTTTCCTACTGCGGGTACGTTTATTTTCTTGTGGAGACTTCGTTCCCGTTCATATTCGTACATGTATATGTTGCTACCCGGCGCCGCTGGTCATCCGCAACAGACCGTGATGATAATATTAAACTTATAATTAATAATAAAATTATCCAAGATAAATATGCTATTGTCGAAACATTTAATGACTTTTTTGCCAAAATTCCCATTACTACTACTAATACATTAAATTCGTGTCCCGTCAAAGCTGAAACTCTGCTTAAGGAAAGTGTGGCCGAGTGCAATGTTTCTTTTAAATTTGAACATGTCGACGCTTACGATATTATAAAAGTGTTTAAACAATTAAATTCCAAAAAAACAGCTGATTTATGGGGCATTTCCGTGAAATTAATAGATTCTATTATTGTCCTAATAGCTCCAAACCTAGCTGTGCTTTTCAATAAATGTGTAGACGCAGGTGTGTTTCCTAATTTAATGAAACACAGCAAATTGATATCTTTGTTTAAAAGTGGTAGTAGGAACGATCCAGCTAACTTTCGTCCTATTTCTATTTTGCCTGCACTCAGCAAAATTTTTGAAAAAATTATCTCTCAACAAATACTAAGCCATTTTAATTTGAATAATCTTTTTCACAAAGAGCAATACGGTTTTACAAAAGGTCGCTCTACAACCGATGCTGGGGCTGCTCTTATCAAACATATTTTCGATGCTTGGGAGAACTCGCAGGACGTAATTGGCGTATTCTGTGACCTCTCTAAAGCTTTTGACTGCGTGGATCACCACACTCTTTTACGTAAGCTCAGTCACTATGGTATTAAGAACACTGCACTTAGGCTGGTTGCATCATACTTAAATAACAGGTTACAGTTTGTTGATGTAAACGGAGTGAGATCATCTGGATCATCTGTGTCTATGGGCGTTCCCCAGGGTTCCATTCTCGGTCCGTTGCTGTTTATTATACATATCAATGATTTGCTTTTTTGCGTTCAGAAATTTTGTAACATTGTACTATTTGCTGACGACACTTCACTCCTCTTCAAGGTAGACCGTAAAAAAAGCATTTTTGATGATGTGAATAGCTCCCTTACACATGCCCATGAATGGTTTACGGCTAATAATTTAGTTCTAAATTCCAATAAAACTAAAATAATAAGGTTTACTATGCCTAATGTTAATGGTCCGGCTATAAATATATCTCTGAATAACACAATTTTAGACCCAGTGAAGTCAACTTTATTCTTAGGTATTACTCTAGATAATACGCTCCAGTGGGGTCCTCAAGTAAAATCTTTAGTGGGAAAACTCAGTTCTGCTGCCTACGCGGTTCGAAAAGTTCGACAGCTTTCCGATGTTGCAACCGCCAGATTAGTCTACTTCAGTTATTTTCATAGCGTTATGTCTTATGGTATTTTGCTATGGGGTAGAGCAGCTGAGATTCAGTCGATTTTTGTTATTCAGAAACGAGCTATACGGGCAATTTATAATTTAGGGGCCAAAGTCTCTCTAAGAGAACGTTTTAAGGAAAGTGGCATACTAACAGTTGTTTCACAATTTATATATGCCAATATAATGTTTGTTAGGAAAAACTTGAATAAATATACTAAAAATAGTGATGTTCATAATTTTAATACCAGAGGCAAGCATAAACTTGTGTTGCCGTGTCATCGCCTGCACAAAGTACATAAGTCTTTTCTGGGAATGGGTGTACAATTTTATAATAGAGTCCCTGCGCATATCCTGGCTCTGTCATTCGATCGGTTTAGTCGGGCGGTGAAGAATCGTCTCGTTGCTGGTTCTTATTACACCATCAATGACTTCATGACGGACAAGTCATCTTGGGACCGTCAAGTTGCTTGCTCAACGCGGATTCTGTAGTTTGCGTGTTGAAATTTGTTCACATGTTCTGGAGTGGAGGCGTTCCGTAATAATTTCTGATAGTTATGTATATACACTTTCTAATTTAAAATTTGCTTTGATATTGTTTATAATATATGTACATATAAGTTTTATTTATTGCACAACGTTACCACTCTAAATAAAAGTTGTCGCGTCAGTTGCGCTCGACTAATATATTTGCATAGTTTTTCTTTTTAGGACGTTGATGTTAATTTGCTGTGATGGTCGAGTATTCTGGCTGCTACACCTTTTATGCACGAGTCTACTGCTTTGTTTTTAGTAGCGATATTAATATTATTGTTATTTATGTTTAATAGTTTGAAAAGAGTATTTGGCACATGAGTTTCTTGCCCGATTCTTCTCATGATAGCCCCTACACTCGGAATCGGGCCGCTCGTGGCGATTGCGTCCGTGTTTTCTTGTTCCACGGATGCACTTTCCTCAAGCGCTCGTGTTAAGTAGTTAATTTAAAATAATAAAGTAAAATTGTACTTGTTGACTATTTTTAAGTGTCTGTGAAGACCTATGAAAATAAAACTTATTTTGACTTTGACTTTGACTTTGAATATTTATTCTGAAAACGTGAGTACCATTTACTTTTCAATTTATTTTTTATTTTAATGACATCACCAATGACTTTTCGAAATTAATTAATTTCGAAAGTTATGTGTGATAGATATCGACGGCTAAAAACTTTGTGCCCGGTGTGGCAAGAAGTTCGCCACCTACTCCATTAGGCACGTAAACATAACGGCGAGTCGAGGCTTAACAGCCACTGCCTACACCTTCGGGTAGAAAATGGCGTGAAGTTATGTTATGTTATCTTCATTTTGTTTATGTAAAAGCGGATGGATGTAAGAGTCACCGAGCCCTTACGGAAAGTAATATTCTTATAATATGAGTCTTAAAAATCGACGAGCTTGTGTGACAAGAGTAATGAAAGTCAAAGAAGCGAGTGAGGTGTGTAAGAATCGTGCCTTATGGCACTCTGTACTATATGTTCGAACAGTGGTAGAGCCAAGCAGTTCGCTGCATGAATAGGCCGGCTCGACCGGCGGAATACCGCGACTTCTCAGAAGACCGACGTAAAGTGGCTCATGCCGCGTTTTGTTCGGTGAGAGAGGTACCCGGAAGCCCACCCGCTTTTCCATCCTTTCCTATCCCCTATCCCTTAAGGGTTGGCAATGCAACAGTAACACTATATGTTTTGCTGGTGTCCATGGGCGGCGTTAGTTGCTTACCATCAGGTGATACAGCTGCTCGTTTGCCCTCCTATCCCATAAAAAAAAAAAATATGTTAAATACTGTAAATATATATATTTTATTTATATATTTTATTTCTTATGCTATTAATTCAATGTGATAAGAACGATAAGTGATAAGAAGGTCGTGTGATTTGGTAGATTCATGAGGTATTTGAGGATCATGACGGGTCTTAATAATTTCCTCATTGTTCTCTGTCAGGCTCTTGTTCCCGTTAAATCATTTTCTTTGTAAACCTTGATTACAACCAAAGATAACTAAATAGTGGAAGCCAGAGCAGATATTTGGCAGGTAAACGTGATCCAATTTTGTTTATGACACTCCAAACAATGTGAGTCTTATACTTGACGAACTCGTGTAGATTCATCTATACATACATACAGATAATTTCTAAATATAAATCTATACTAGTGTTACTTATCTATAGAGTTTGATTGTTTTGTTTTAATGTGCTAAAGACTTACTATTTCGAATTGGAAAATTCTTTTTGTGTTAAAATAGTCCATTTATCAGGAAAAGCTTTAGACTATATATCATTGCGGTATGATCATTAGGGCCAGGGAGCTAATGAGTTTAGTGGTATAAGTACCTAATATAGCGTACAAAGATCGCGCGATCAGCTTGTGTTATTATATATTGTAGTAAAATTGATTTCTTAATTTTATGCTTTTCTGATGTGACATTCCCTAAATAAGGTCTAGGCAGCGGCTGCTAAGCCTCGTCTCGTCGTTATGTTTTACATCCCAAATGGAATAGGTGGCGAACCTATTGCCATACCGGGCACAAAGTTTTTTTTTGTCATCGATATTTATCATACATAACTTACGAAACATTAAGTACAACTTAAATAACTAGCAAATAACTAATATAAAGTTTGTCCATTGATATACTGACTTAAATGATGACTATGTTAAAACTAAAACCAATACAGAATTGAATTACTATCACTTTTGTAACATACATATTGAAGTTACCGAAGATAGTTAAATAAGGAAACACCCTCTTAAGAATCTTATGCATATACACTCACCCACCCTCTTCGCTAGTTACAGTTACATATTGCAGGAAATCTTGCAGTACCTTTACTGATGAATAAAATTTTATTTAATTAACAGCTATCAAAACTTAATAATACTATGGTGATTCTACCTGTTTGTGATGTCTGCACGCTTAAACCACTTAGTAAATTTAGTATAGAATTAGTTCACACGAGCAAAAGCTAGGCATGGGATGGAAATCCGACCCCATAGCAAGGGTACAGATTATTTGATTGTAAACATAACGTGGGACAGTAACGTGGCTTTGGACGATTCTAACGCCAATTCTCAAGCAGCATACTGTAGGGCATGCCATGAAAATCTACGTAAACTAATAACGTAACTAATATAGAGAAAAAATAGCGCTAAAACAAACAAATAATCTTTATTCTAAGGGCATAAATTAGGGTAGTTAACTAGTGCTTTTTAAAGTATAAAATTATGGTACCTGCTAGACTTATAAAACTACCCTCTAAGTAAGTACACTCATTAAAGAACCTTGGCTACCATGCTAATTGTCAAAGGTTCCAATTTCAGATTTATTACATTGAAAATTTTAACCCTTATTTCATTATCTTAAGAAGATCAGAGGAGACTTAAGATATCTGAGTGAAATAGCTTGTGGGTAATAGGCACTTATGACCCGCCATATTGTCATCATTTTAATGATCGAAATAAAATTTCTCATCACCTGAACAAACGACGATATTTATGACTCTAGTTTATCATTTCATCATCGGCCTATTGCAGTCCACTGCTGGACATAGGCCTCTACCAATGTGCGCCACAACATCCAATTCTTTGCCTTCCGCATCCAGTTTTTTCCAGCAGCCATTCTGAAGTCGTCTGACCATCAGGCTGGTGAGCGTCCTACGCTACGTTTACCAAGACGCGGTCTCCACTCTATGACCTTCTTACTCCATCTACCGTCGGTCCTTCGGCAGATATGACCAGCCCACTGCCGCTTCAGCGAACTTATTCTACGAACTACGTTGGTTACCCCAGTTCTCTGGCGGATATACTCATTCCTGAGTTTATCTTTCAGAGATACCCCGAGCTTAGCTCGCTCCATAGCTCGCTGAGCGACTTTAAATTTTTGGACTAGCCCCACCGTGACTGTCCACGTTTCGGCACCGTAGGTCATCACCAGTAAGACGCACTGGTCAAAGACTTTGGTCTTCAGACATTGAAGTATAGGCGAGCTGAAGAATCGACCCAGTTTGACGAATACAGCCCAACCCAGCTGAATCCTCCTTTCAGCCTCCTTCTCGAAGTTTCGTCTACCTAACTGGATAATTTGGCCTAGGCAGACGTATTTATATACGACTTCGAGAACTGACCCTTCGACGCTTATCGGTCTGGGCACGACATGTTCATTGAACATGACCTTGGTCATGTCCAAGTTCATGCCCAAACCGACACGCCGGGAGGACTCGTCTAGACTGCGCAGCATTCCGCTTACCTGTTCCAGCGACTTTGCTATTACAACGATGTCGTCGGCCAACCGAAGATGTGAGATTTACTCACCATTCACGTTGATACCCTGTCCAGTCCAATCCAGGGTCTTGAAGACGTCCTCCAGAACGTTAGTGAAGAGTTTCGGAGATATGAAATCTCCCTGTTTTACACCTCGATTCAGCTCGATAGAGTTCGTCACCTGGTCCTGTATGTGGACAGCCATCGTGGCGGTGTCATACAAGCATCTCAACACCTCGATATAACGCCAGTCAATCCGACATCGCTGCAATGCATCTAGAACTGCCCAAGTTTCGATGGAGTCGAAGGCTTTTTTGTAATCCACGAATGCCATACACAGTGGCTGATTGTACTCTTCGATCTTCTGTACCATCTGCCTAACAGTATGGGTGTGGTCCACAGTACTAAAGCCTTTTCGAAACCCGCCTGCTCCGGAAGCTGGAATTCGTCAAGTCTTGCAGTGAGACGATTCGTGACGACCCTAAAGAACAACTTGTTTCTCATTTATGGCCTATAAGTGTAAAATAATGTTTCAACAAGCTGCGGAGTTTCATCGTCACAGTACTTACAAGACTTACATTCATACAGTGTTTGAAGTATTTGAAGTTGTAACTTGCATTAAGTGTAAGCCTTCAAAAGATTACTACTCAAAAGATTACCTACTATAATAACTTACAAGCAGATAACAGAATGGCCAATAATATTAATGACTATTTTCTTACACAAAGCAAGATTACTTGAGTAGTAAATTTCTAAGAGAACTTAGTATCTATATCAAGGATAACTTAAGGTGCTTCGTTCTCTCTGCCTACACGAAATGAAACTTGGCCTAAAATTAAGTAAGTAAGGACGATACTTATGTTTTTCAATTAACAACTATTAGTTTTATGCTGCATTCAAGCGTGATAAAGTCTGAGGGCTCCACAAGTTTTCATAATATTAGTGACAAGGAATTAGCATCCTTTTAGCTGTGAATATAATGAATTTTCTCTAAAGCCTATAAATATCTGCTATCTTAAATTAAAAAAGTGTTTTAAGACCCGTGGAAATCCAAATGCGCAGTTCTAATATAATCTGAGAATAAAACTGTCGACACATATATTCCGCGACGACGTTTTGATAGTAAAGATAAATTAATTGTAACAAGAATCAGATAATACGCACTCGCGTCACGTAGAGGAGAAGTTGAAAAGGGTCTCGCTCAGAGTGTGTCTCGGAAGGCTCTGTACTACCCTTTGGATATTGTTTTAAGTTTCTGTTCAATGTCTTTACTTGAACACATTCAAATTTATTATCTAATTATTTTCAACGACACTCAGCGTGAAGTTCAATATATATGCTAAGTATAACAACATATGTGTACAACTTCTGGCTATGTATTATCATTATTTATTATTTGACTTTCCGTTAATGCCTTTACGCTTAATACCAGGAGATGTAGGCAGCAGTGTCTTTGAAAGAAATATTTAGTACGATGACTGGAAGATTGCAATCGGGTACCAAAAAATCTCTCCTTCTAAAAAGTATTTTCGTATAATGACTGGTCTGTCGTGATATATCATTATTAAAAGCTTTTATTTAGCTTGCACTGTATGTATGTATGTATGTACGTATGTATGTATGTATGTATGTTCGGTGGAATCTTGCAACTCAATTTTGAAGTAGATATCTTCAACCGATTGAGCTGAAATTTTGTATACACGTTTACTTTGGATGACAATGTATGATATGATGTGTGACATTATTCTATATCCAATATAGCGGACCACCCAAGATGGAGGAATGGATATTTTGAGTGCATTTCTGCAATATGGGAATCAAATGAAAGGGCTTATTGAGTGTAACTCAAAAAATAATATGACGTCATTCTAAATCCAATATGGTGGAATATCCAAGATGGAGGAAAACATAGTTTAAGCTTCTGTACAAAATGGATATCAAATGAAAGGGCTCATTGAGAGTAACTGAAAAAATAATGTGACGTCATTCTAAATCCAATATGGCGGATCATCCAAGATAGAGGAACTGTTTTTTTTAATGCATTTCTACAATATGAGTATCAAATGAAAGGGCTTGTTAATAGTAACTCGAAAAAAATATGACGTCATTCCAAATCCAATATGGCGGGAAAAATATTTGCGTTTCTACAATATGGGTATCAAATGAAAGGGCTTGTTAATAGTAACTCAAAAAATAATATGACGTCATTATAAATCCAATATGATGGAATATCCAAGATGAAGGAAAACATATTTTAAGCTTCTGTACAATATGGGTTTCAAATGAAAGGGCTCATTGATAGTAACTAAAAAAATAATGTGACGTCATTCTAAATCCAATATAACGGATCATCCAAGATAAAGGAACAGTTTTTTTAATGCATTTCTAAAATATGGGTATCAAATGAAAGGGCTTGTTGAGAATAACTCGAAAAATAATGTGACGTTATTCTAAATACAATACGGTGGACCATCCAAGATGACGGCATACATATTTTTGATACATTTCTACAATATAGCTATGAATTAAAAATCATCATTGCGATTAAATGGAAAAGAAAGCTCTAAGCTGAAATTTAATAAGATGATCGCCTTATTGAAGAGCTGGACTGTTTGAAATTAAGCGGTAAACTAACTTGCAATAATGATGCGTTGAATGAAATGACACTAACCTAACCAGCTATAACTAAAAATAAGAAAATAAATTAAAGGCAAAAATCCTTTTTAAAGAAGCTTGTAAGTGTAATTTTGTAAGTGGTAGAGCCAAGCAGTTCGCTGCATGAATGGGCCGGCTCGACCGGTGAAATACCACGACCTCTCAGAAGACCGACGTAAAATGGCTCATGCCGCGTTTCGTTCGGTGAGAGAGGTACCCGGAGGCCCACCCCCCTTCCCCATTCTTTCCTATCCCCTATCCCTTAAAGGTCGGCAACGCAACAGTAACACTATATGTGTTGCTGGTGTCCATGGGCGGCGTTGGTTGCTTACCATCAGGTGACACGCCTGCTCGTTTGCCCTCCTATCCCATAAAAAAAAAAAATCTTTTATTTAAGCGCTTTAAAAATAAGAAAATAATATTTCCTTAAAAATTTCAAGTATAAACATTTTTTTTTTTTATTTATATCGCTTTTTTTGCTATATAATTTACAAAAATGTAAATTATATGACATTCTGGAAATACGTAATCATTTATTTTTCTGCTTAACATGAAATATTATTATTATTAAGGTCAATTTAGGAACGCCTTGCGTTTGTAACGAGTGTTATTGGATGCTTGCTGCTAACTTTGGCAGGTTCAATTTCCACCCAAGTTTTCACTTGAAAAGTGAAACTCACTTTTTCACTTAAAATGTCCACGTTTGTCATATCAACGTGGATATTTACGTGGAGATATATGATATGAATGTCTTAGGGAGCGTCCATAAATTACGTGAGATAAT
Organism: Euproctis similis; assembly: GCA_905147225.2. Lineage (NCBI taxonomy): Eukaryota > Metazoa > Arthropoda > Insecta > Lepidoptera > Erebidae > Euproctis > Euproctis similis. The sequence continues at coordinate 19,134,873 of LR990105.1, read as the reverse complement.
TAAGGGGGGGAGGGGGTCGAGTCAAATCTCATTTAATCTCACGTTAGGGAGAGGGAGGGTCTCGACAAATATCACGCAATTTTTGTTCTGATTGAAACAAAAAAAAATACTAATTTGGTCCATTCAATCCAAATTGTATGTACCTGCTCAAGATTTAATCTTGAGCGTCATCGTAATAAGATTATTCACTCATTTGTTCGAAAGAAAATAATTTCATTCATACTGCGACGTTATACATCTACTGAATGTCAAACCAATGTTTTTCTTTTTACAATAACAACCCAACGCGTTTACGAAAGAAACCCACATTCTGAAAAATCTCACGTGACATTGGGGGATGGGGGAGGGGGTTGAACACAATCTCACGACATCTCACCAACGGGGGAGGGAGGTACAGAAAATTTTAAAAAACACCTCACGTAATTTTTGGACGGCCCCTTAGCAATCCATGGATTCACCGTGCGGGTGCCGGGTCCATGGTGTGGCAGAGAGGGAAACTCCGAGCAGATCCCGGGACTTGCGACCCGGGTGTAGGTTTAAGGGGTTGCTGACGTACATCAACAATTAGATTGTAATTCTTGTTGTAAAATAAATAGATTTTTATTCAATGTCATCCACATAATATGACATCACAACAAATACATATGTTAGTATTCTATAGTATTAACTATCAAATACACCTGAGAAAATAATTCATTATGAATACTGTAGTTATTGAGGGCGCAGCTGAACCACTTTGAACATAGTTTCAATGTGCTACCAATAAACCTGACTAGAGCGAAATCAACTCTACTAATCTCTCACGTTATTGTTAATACTGAGCGCGTATTATATTGCACAAGAAAATAATTTAGGTCGAGTGCTAGAATTTATGGAGTACTTTCAATAGATAAACCTAGACGAATATTATAATGGAGATAATTTTCATATACATACATACATAAGCTCACGCCTGTATCCCATGGGGGTAGGCAGAGACTTAGGCTTTCCACAAGCTACGATCCTGACACACATCTTTCGCCTCATCCACAGTCATACATCTCCTCATGCATTTACGTCGGTTTCGGGTGCTACGCATTTTGCCTTTTTTAAACAGACCATTTATTGGTCGTGGTAGCTCCGTTTTGGTCTCCCGATCCATACCCTGCCAGTCACATTCGCTTTGTATACTCTTTTAGTCAGTCGGCTTTTATCCATTCTTGCAATATGACCAAACCATCTTAACATACTTCTCTCCACTTTGGTCACCACATCATCCTTCAACTTGCATTTCTCCCTTATCGCGCTATTTTTCATTCGATCCGCAATGGTGACTCCACACATACTTCTCAGAGAACGCATCTCCACTGCATTCACCTTACTTTCATACTTCGCCTGCCACACCCAACACTCACTCCCGTATGTTAGAGTTGGTACCAACACAAGATTTTCAAAATTTTCACAGAAATATTGTTAATTTTGTAAAATGAATATATAGAAGAAAACATTGACATTCATATTTTCTTTTCACTCATCTCTTTCAAGGAAAAATCATAATATACATTGTTGTGAGATAGGATTTCAAACAGAGGCATTTTAAATATTGAAGCGGAACGTTCAACCTCCAGGCCTTTGGTACAGCTAAAGATGAAACAAGTTTAAAAAGAAAACTTTAACCGAAAGAAATCAATTAAAACCTATAAAACAGTAATAGGTTTAGATTGGGATTTACAAAAGAACTAAGCTTCTTCGGATAGCAAAAGCTTTTTAAATCAGGAGACTCGTTGTGAAAAATGCAAGTACTTTTTATGCACTCCCATTCCTACGTGCGATAGGAAATGGTTTAGTAGACTTTATTAGCCGCTTTCTGCTTTCAACATGTCCGGAAAATAACTGAGAATCCTTATTTGGACAAATGACTTTACATTATTTTTATTTATTTTTCTTTGATTTAGAAATTATTAATTTCATCTGTATATAACAAATATCAACAAAATAATAATCAACAAAATATTATTGTCAGTAAATCATATTTTTTTATATCACTATATGGACGATCAGAAAAGAGTTACAAATTTTATTCTACATATTTCCTCTCTAGTCTCTAAAACGAATTAATAGAGTTTTATTTATAACATAACTTCACGCCTTTTGTTACCTGAAAGTGTAGGCAGCGGCTGTTAAGCCTCGTCTCGATATGTTTACGTCCCAAATGGAATAGGTGGCGAACCTATTGCCATACCGGGCACAAAGTTTTCTGTCATCGATATTTATCAAACTTAACTTCCGAAAACAATTTCGAAAAGTCATTGGTGTGAGCCATTGTCAGGATTCGAACCCGGACCTCTGGATCAGAAGTCGTAATCGACCACTGGACCACCGAGATGAGAGTTTTGTTTATTCTGTCAGATATTGACGAATGTCAGCTTGAAGGATTTCATAAGCACTTGTCGACTTTAGAACGACTATAGTACTACCACACTACTACTGGTATATATAAGTAATAATACTACATTCAAAGTTGTCGTAGTTATGCACTATGACATGGAAGGCATCTAATTAAATTATACCAGTATCCTCGTGCTTCAACTCTCTGTCGTAACTATAGATGCATCACATATGAAGGATTTGAGAAAAATAATCTAATTCCAACAGGGACTCCATAATAATGGGAGCCGTAAAGATTTCATATCCCCTCTATATATTTTTGCTAAGTCAGGCGTGCGTGTGTAAATAAAAAATACGTAAAATGTTTTGCTAGCTATCATATTTGATGTGAAATTTCGTGACGAAATGCATTCTTCCATGAGGGACGATGCAATAAAAAAAGAAATTCGGCCTAGTAAATGTTTCACTAAATAAATTTTGTCTGAAGTACTGCAATAGACCCAGCAGTTATATATTATATTTATATATTTTATTTCGTAGAAAGAAGAGTAGCGTTAGACAATAGCGTAAATGGAGCGTTGGGCAGATTCCTGGGCGCAAAAAATATTAGCAGAAAAGCCCAGCTAGCAATCCACAACGCAATATTGATCCCAAGCTAACTTATGGAAACGAGAGCTGGATATGGCAAAGTGTGCACGAAAGTAGGATAAACGCGGTCGAAGTGAGGTCGCAAAATCTGCGGAGTGACCCTCGCTGACCGCGTCGAAAACAAGGTTGTATGGAAGGAAGTTGGATTGAAAGAGAGAGTCGGTGTAAAAATAAGAAAGGGCATGATCCGATGCTTCGGACATATAGAAAGAATGGATGATGCAAGATTGACTAAGCAGATATACAATGCAAAAACGGATGGATGTAGGAGTCGAAGACGGCCAAGACACACATTCCATGACCAAATAGAACGTGCTCTGGAGGTAGGTGATGTTAGGAGCCTCAAAAATCGACGCGCGTGCATGAAAAGAGTTATGAAAGTCAACGGAGCGAGTGAGGTGCGTCAGAATCGTGCCTTATGGCGCTCCGTTCTCTCTGTCTAACCCGCAAGGGATTTGCCGGGAAGTTATGTGTGTATGTATGTATATTTTATTTCATAAGCTATTTCTTCACTGTCAAAAGTGATAAGAAGGCCGTGTGATATTGATAGATTCGTGAGTTATTTGAGGATCATGACGGCGCTTAATAATTTCCTTATTATTCTCTGTCTGGCTCTTGTTCGCGTTAAATCATTTGCTTTGTAAACCTTGATTATTACCAGAGATAACTAGGTAGTGAAAGAGCAGATATTTGTTAGGTATACGTGATCTAATTTTGTTTATGACACTGCAAACAATGTGAGTCTTATACTTGACGAACACGTGTAGAGTCATCTATATATACAGACAATTTATTAATAACTATTAATCCATCTGTACTAATGTTATAAGGCTGAAGAGTTTGGTTGTTTGTTTGATTTCGCTAAAGACTTATTATTTCAGTTTGGAAAATTCTTTTTGTTTCAAATAGTCCATTTATCAGGTAAGACTTTAGGCTATATATCATCACGTTAAGATCAATAGGGCAAGAGAGCCAATTATTTTAGTGGTATAAGTACATATTAAAGGATAATATAATATAGTACTAAGATCGCGCGATCAGCTAGTATTCTTATATCTCGTGAGTATTTATTTCTTAATGTTATAATTTTATAAAAAAATCTGATTCGACAATCCCTAAATAACTAGCAAACAACTAATATAAAGTTTGTACAGTTTGTATAGTTTAAGTCTCGGTGGCCCAGTGGTTGAGCACACGGCTTCTGATCCAGAGGTCCGGGTTCGATCCCTGACGCTGGCTCACACCAATGACTTTTCGAAATTGTTTTCGGAATTAATGTGTGATAAATATCGATGACTAAAACTTTGTGCCCGGTATGGCAATAGGTTCGCCACCTATTCCATTTGGGACGTAAACATAACGGCGAGACGAGGCTTAACAGCCGCTGCCTACACCTTCGGGTAACAAATGGCGTGAAGTTATGTTATGTTTACATTGATAAAATGTCACATATACTAAGTTTATTATATTATTCATGTCTACTAAATGCAATTTAGAAATTGCTATTATATATAACTTGTTACTTGTCAAAAGTTATCTGAGACTTGTAACGCTCGATGGTGATAGTCCATTAAAACTAAAACCAATACAGAAGATAGTTTAGTTTAAATTACATTTCAAATTGTATTTCTGATTATGATGGTTAGAATAACAATGATATTATATATATGAATATATATGTGCAACATAAATACGTAGGATAAAAATAATTTTAGAATCGATTACGTCGATCGATCGAGTCCGAAAACAGAAGGAAGTCGAAGGAGGGCTACGACCACTTTCCGGAAACCTTAGAAAAACACAGTGGTAGGGCCACGCAGTTCGCTGCATGAATGGGCTGGCTTCCCAGTGAAATACCACGACCTTTCAGAAGATTGACGTAAAGTATCTCTTGCCGCAATTCGTGCGATGAGAGAGATATTCGGAGGTTCAACCCCTTTCCTTTTCCCGTCCCACTTTCGATCCCTTCCATATTTATTTGAAAAATGATTTGAAAATATGTGTTCAGGTGTCTCATAATTCTTTTATTAATTAATTTAGTCCTACCGAGGCGAAACAAACTTCGCCGGGTTAGCTAGTGCGTTATAAAAGTCGATCGAGGTCTAAATTAACCGTGCCTCGTGGTACTCTGCCCTCTCTGCTTGAAAGTGCTGCAAGAGACTCGGCGTGAAGATCATATTAACATACATACATACACGCCTTTTCATTCCAACAGTATTTATTTATGACATCTATTAATTTTCGACTCATGGAGAGTTTTTCAAGTTTTCCTCGAACTATATTACAATTACGAAACTTGCGTATTTTAGCATTGATTCAGATTGAAAAAAAAATATCATTGATATTTATAACTACTAATATCTAATCTCGTCTGTCAATAAATATCCCTTTCCCTATAATGATTCAAAAACCGTTATTCAAATCGTACATGTAGTTTCAGAGACTTTAACTGATTTTGTTTGAACAGCCCGTTCAAATACTCAACTTGATACCGTTCATATATAAATGTAAATATGCAGAGCTATTCGTTTATGAAAATTAATTCACTGCAAATATTGTTTCATTAATTAAATTGAAGAACGACCTGCGTTAAACTGTGTTACAGCTACGCTGTTCGGTGCAATAAAACGGCCGGCTCGAACGATGACATACCACGATCGCTCAGAATATCATCGTAAAGTGGACCATGACGAGTTTAGTTGGATGAAAGAAGTATCTGGAATACATTCGCTTTTCCCTCCCCTTTACATTCAACTCTTGACCCAATCCTTATGACTATCCTAAAGGCCAGTAATAACACTATGACATTATTTCCATTGTGGAGTCCATAGTCGGTCTAACGGATCTAATAGAAGTTAGATACATTAATTAGTTTTTAATACTATAAATACGAAAGTCATTCGCCTATTTTTTACCTCTGACCTTTTAAACTACTTAATTTGGCATAGAAACAGTTCTCACGAGCAAGGGCACGCGATGTGATAGAAATCCCACCCCATAATAAAGGTTCTCTTTATTATTTGTCGTCAAAAAAACATGCTTTGCTTCTGCCTATCCTCTTGAGACTTCTAAATAACGTGGAACACTAACGCGGCTTTAGGCGAATCTAACGCCAATTCTTAAGCGGCAGACTATAAGCACGCCATAAAATATACGAAAATACATAGGTATAAAGAAAAAACTAAAATATAGAGGATTCGAGTAAAAAGGGGTAGTTAATTTGTTTTTTTTTTTATGGTAAAGTTGTGGTAATTGCTAGATCTATAAAACTACCCTCCAAATACACTCATTAAAGTACTTTGGCTACTATTTAAAGTGTAGTCAATTTCACATTTATTACATTGAAAATTTCTACTGTAATTTGATTCCCTCGATATAGGGAAAGATCAGAGGAGACTCAAGATATATGAGTGAAATAGCTTGTGGGCAATAGGCACTTATGACCCGCCATAACCGTAATGAACCGTAAAATCTTTACTTGAACATTTTCATCATTTTAATGATCGAAATAAAACTTCTCATCACCTGAACAAACGACGATATTTATGACTCTAGTTTCTCATTTATGGCCTATAAATGTTGAAAGAATGTTTCAACAAGCTGCGCAGTTTCCTCGTCACAATACTTATATTCACACAGTGTCTTTGTGTTTTTAGTTGTACCATGTAATAACTTCAAAAGATTACTACTCAAAAGATTACTATAATAACTTACAAAGCAAATAAATCTAACAAGAATGCTGCAACAGAATGGCCAATAATATTAATGATTATTTTCTTGCACAAAGCAATCGTATATAATACAACATAACATAACTTCACGCCTTTGTTACCCGAAGGTGTATGCAGCGGCTGTTAAGCCTCGTCTCGCCGTCATGTTTACGTCCCGAATGGAATAGGTAGCGAACCTATTGTCATACCGGGCACAAAGTTTCAGTCATCGATATTTATGACACTTAATTTATCACACAAAGTCATTTTTGTGAGCCAGTATTAGAATTCGATCCCGTACCTCTGGACCATATGCCGTGTGCTCGACCACTGGACCACCGAGACTATCGTATATATCCAATAAGGAAGAAATAAATATTGAATAAGTGAGTGGTAGATTTCTAATAAAACTTACTTAGAAACCGTTTATACTTACTTAGTTATAAATAAATTAAGTAAGTTACTTAATTTTCATGAAAATAGGGAAGGTGTTCTTGCAGAAGGTGATGTCAGAAGCATTAAAACTTTTTAAAACTAACAAGCGTCTATGGCAGGAATTATGAATTCAATTATGACACGAACAGATTTCTTTATACTCAATTTAAATGGAGCCGTCCAGCCTTTAAATGGAGCCGTCCAGCCTTTAAATGGAGCCGTCCAGCCTTTAAAATACCACAGTCTAACAACTTTTTGTTTATGTTGTACTCACACGTGATAAGGTTTAAGGGCTCTACTAGAATTCATAATATTAGTGACAAGGGATTAGCATCCTTTTAGCTGTGAATATAGTGAATTTTCTCAAAAGCCTATAAATATCTACTATCTTAAATAAAAAAAATGTTTTAAGACCCGTGGAAATCCAAACGCGCAGTTCTAATATAATCTGAGAATAAAACTGTCGACACATATATTCCGCGATGACATTTTGATAGTAAAGATAAATTAATTGTAACAAGAATCAGATAATACGCACTCGCGTCACGTAGAGGAGAAGTTGAGAAGGGTCTCGCTCAGTGTGTGTCGCTCAGTCTGTATTACCCTTTGGGTATTGTTTTAAGTTTCTGTTCAATGTGTTCACTTGAACACATTCAAATTTATTATCTAATTATTTTCAACGATTCTCAGCGTAAATATACTCAGTGAATATATGCTAAGTAAAACAATATGTGTGTGCGACTTTTGCTTTTGTAAATTATCATTATTTATTATTTCACTTTTCGTTTATACCTTCACGCTTAATGCGAGAAGGTGTCGGCAGAAGTATCTATGAACGAAATATTTAGTACAGTGACGGGAAGATTGCTTTCGGGTAACGAAAAGTCTCTCCTTCTAAAAAGTATTTCTGATTATTGACTGGTCTATCATGATATATCATTATTATAAATAAATAATTTTACGAAAGATCTCTAATTCATTATAATTTGTAAATAAACAAAGTAATATGTCACTTACAAAGTAAAACGAAGTTTATCAAGGACCTTATGTTGTGTAACTGTATATATAGATGGCCTATGTAACGAACTTTCTGATCTTAATTAAGGAGCTTCAAACAATATCTATAACAATGTCATATAAAGGGAAAATATTGCGTTTTGTTATCAAAATGAAAGTCCGATGTCTCGCTACTTCCTCATTATCTAAAATTCTTAAGACGATGTTGACTGAATTGCGTTTTTTATTAGATAATTTGCTTGGACAAAAATTTTGGTCGAGTGCTAGAATTTATGGAGTATTTTCAATAGATAAACCTAGACGAATATTATAATGGAGATATTTTTTTTTTTATAGAAGCATTGCTAAATTTGTAAAATTTACGGCAACTATTCAATATTAAGTGGCGAAACTTATGAATACACACAAAATTTACTCATTCATTCACAATTCATCAATATTTATCACTCATTACTTTTTCTTTCAAGAAGAATACAGAATATGCATCGTAGTGAGACAGGATTAGAAATAGAGGCATTTCAAATTCTGAAGCAGAATGTTCAATCTCCAGGCCATCGGTACCTACAGCTAAAGATAAAACAAGTATAAAAAGAACAGTTAAGCTGAAAGAATTCAATTAAAACCAATACAACTGTAAAAAGTTTAACTGACGATTTTAAAAAATGATTGGGATTTACAAAAGAACTAGGCTTCTTCGGATAGCAAAAGCTTTTTAAATCAGAAGACTCGTTGTGAAATAAAATGCATGTACTTTTTTAAGCACTCTCATTCCTACGTGCAATAGGAAATGGTTTAGTAGACTTTATTTGCTGCTCTCTGCTTTCAACATGTCGGGAAAATAACTTACAATCCGTATATTGAACCAATTATTCAATTCTTTTTTATAGTTTTTTCTTTGTTCTTCGAGTTACTTCAAAAATTTGTTTTACTGTATTTCTTCTGTAGATACATAATATAACATAATGAGCAGAAAATTATTGTCAGTAATTTGAAGCATGTGGATGCTTCAACTCTTATTGTGTTGGCACAACAGAGATACCATATTTAGCTATGGGTGCATCACATATAACAGATTTGAGAAAAATAATCCAATTCCAACAGGGACTCTATAATAATGGGAGCCGTAAGGATTTCATATCCCCTCTATATATTTTTGCTAAGTCAGGCGTGCGTGCGTAAATAAAAAATACGTCGAGCGATTTGCTAGCTATCATTTTTGATGTGAAATTTTGTGAGGAAATAAATTCTTTCATAAGGGACGATGCAATAAAAAACTAATCCGCCTGGTACATGTTTCACTAAATACATTTTGCCTGAAGTACTGCTATAGACCCCGCAACCGATTCCGTGAGACCATATTGCTGAAATATATATTTTTAATTGCTAAATTCAATACATTTTAAGTCCACAACGACATTGACTAAAATAAAAGTTACTAATCTACGTTATTACATCAGCTATATTTCATTAATATCCCTTCAAACACACAGCTGTTTTAGTGATTATTTAGAATAAAACGAGAGATATGATGCTTGTATTTGCTTAGATATAAAAAAGATGATTCCTATCTGACACAAATGTTATTTATTAACAATATAAAACTAAGTTTCTTCGACATCACATCATTATATGAATACAAGAACAAAGACTAAAGCATTGTTGTAAGCTCTACGCTTAAATATTACTTAACAATGAAAACAATTGATTGGGCACTATTGTACTATAGCACTAATATTATCCAGAGTTTTATTTATTAGAAAAATAAATATTATTGAAAAGGTTACACATGACGTCGTAAATGTGGGCGTTAATATATATTCTTGATGTGAAAGGGCAATGAATACAATGGTAAAAATATCTATAGATAATATTATGTCATCCAATTCTAAATCCTTACTTATATTGTACTTGAATGCGTGTGTGTTTTTGTTACCATTTTAATTCTAAACTATATATGCAGTTGTTAGGAGAAGTTGCATATTTATATATTAACTGGAATTCAAACTGTACCCAATAACTGAAAATATAACAATGGTCACTCTCTAAAACTCTGTACGAGATTACTCTTAAATATTACTTACTCTTAAATTTTAATATATTTGAATCCACTATGGATGATGTTATGCAAAAACTTATTGTAAGTGGTAGGAATGTAATTGTATTTGGTGATTTTAATGTTAATCTGTTAAAAGATTCAACTAACAATAGTAGGCTTGTTAGTTTATTTACCTTATTTGGACTACAACATCTGTTCTTAGAACCCACAAGAATTACATCTCACTCTGCTACCTGCTTAGACAATATTTTTTGTAATTGTAATTTTGTGCAAAAAGAAATATTAAGTCAGTTGCCATCGGACCATTGTGGTCAAAAGGCAGTTTTTGTGATGAATATGCCTAAATTAGTTAGTAAATTTACTTGTAGACCCATAACCCAGAAAGGCATCAAACATTTTCAAAACGCTATCGCGGCTAGGGTTGCTTCGCCGGACATGTCGAATGATCCAGATGAACTGTACAACTCACTTTTAAAAACCATAGACTCGGAACATAAATCTATTTTTAAAACCAAAACTATGAATAAAAATGTCAATTTATCATTTTGCGATTGGGCTACCAAGGGCATTTACAAAAGTAGAACTAAGTTGTATGATTTATGTAGTATAAAGAAGTGGAATTTTGATCCCGTTTTTATTAGATATGTTAGAAATTACTCTAAAATATTTAAAAAAGTATGTTTATCTGCCAAATCAATATATATAAGTAAGCGGATACAAGAATCACAGAACAAGATTAAAGTTACTTGGAATATTATCAACAATGAGACTGGTCGTACAAGGGACCGTGTTGGGGACAGTCTGAATGGAAACACCGGGTCTACGTTGAAAGGCACTTCGCCGTATTTATTGATCAAATAAATAGGTTACAAGGTGGTAAGGTGGTATACGCGACGGAGTGCCCTAACAGTTGCACTTCACGATGTCTTGAACTGTCTTCCCGTAGGCTCCCGGCTGCTTCCTCTTCCTGTTCGTGACGTCCCCAATCCCAACTTGAATCTTCTTTCTTCAGTGTTCAGTGTCCACCAGTGTTCTGCCGAAGGTTTTCTTGTTGCCGATGTTGACCGCTCGACGACTACAAATTTGCACCGAAACGTGCGCGCTTAGGTAGCTCGAAAAGTCCGCAAGTTGTGGGTGCCGTAGTGAGTGGGCGGGGCGCGCCGACCAATAGTACCTATGGACAAAGTTATTATTTTCCTACTGCGGGTACGTTTATTTTCTTGTGGAGACTTCGTTCCCGTTCATATTCGTACATGTATATGTTGCTACCCGGCGCCGCTCGTCATCCGCAACAGCCTCCTCCCGGCGTAGCTCCGCGAGCCCATCTCTTGAATCGAGGATGATGAGCCGCCTCACTGGTCTCCTGAATGTGCCGCTCCGCGTCCGCACGTCCACGCTGCGCACCACATCGTCTGGTCCCATGAAAACTCTTGATACTATTTATATATTACCGTAGCCTCCCATCGGTGTTCGCGTAGTATTTCGGCCGCGAGTCTAGCGCCTATAAGGCATGCTTGTAACTCCATTCGTGGAATGCTCTGTGCTTTCAACGGGGCGACTTTCGCCTTCCCTGCTATGAGTACGATGTTAGTCGATCCGTCGGGTTGCTCTAAGCGCCAGTACGCTGCTGCGGCGTAAGCTTGTTCGCTCGCGTCGGTGAATACGTGTAATGACTTCCCTACGGTCATGTGATCCGCGTAGCATCGGGGGACGCGCAGGCCCGCCACGTTCGGCAGACCGTTTTTCCAAGCGAGAAACGCGATAGCATCATCGGCGGGTAGCCGCGCGTCCCAGCCGATCTGTTTTCGCCATAGCTCCTGTAGAGTTATCTTCGCCTTGATGGTGTATGGGCTAAGCAGTCCCAACGGATCGAATATCGACATAACGGCCCCTAGCATTTCACGCTTAGTAGGCGTCCTCTCTCCGTCACGCACCTCCTGTGGTACGCGAGGCATCGACGTGTTAAAGGCTAGTTCGTCGCTTTCGGGTATCCAGATCATTCCCAACGTCTTGCCATAGGGGTGTGCGTTCGCACCGAGTTCCTTGGGGGTTGTAGCCCTATCCCGTTCGGGGATATCCTTTATAATTCGCGGGCGGTTGGTGTTCCAACCCGCTAACTTGAATCCTATACGTTCGTGCACTTGCCGCACGTCTTCAATGGTTTGAATAGCTATTTCCTCACTATCAAAGCTATCGACCCAGTCGTCCATATAATGGTTCGTGGTTATGGGGTACAAGGCGCGGGGATGCGTGTCCCTGCATTCCTCCGCGTTTCTGTTTCGTACACTATGTGCGAGAAAGGGAGAGCTCTTCGCACCGAATATCATGGATTTCATTACATATTTCCGTGGCGGATGTTTTCGTTCGTCGCCTCTCCATAGGAATTGTTGCGCAGCTCTATCCTCCTCCCGTATTTTTACTTGTAAGAACATCTCTCGAATGTCGGCCGTGACTGCTACCGGTTTTTCTCTGAAGCGGAACAAGATCCCGTACAGCGTCTTCAGTAGATCGGGCCCCGTAAGCAACTCGTCGTTGAGACAGCGACCTCCTGTTTCGGCGGCGGCGTCGAAAACTAAACGTACTTTTCCTGGTTTGTTCGGGTTAGTGACCGCGAAGTGCGGCAAGTACCAGTCGATCGCTGACTGCTTGTCGTTTTCAACGGGAGCGGCGTAGTTCTTGCTTAACAGGTTGTCTATTTGAGCAGTATACGCTTGACGAAAGTTCACGTCTCGATCCATTTTCTTCTCTATGGTACGTAGTCTTCGCACAGCCATGTTGTAGCTCGGCGGTAATCGCGTGTCGTCCGTTCGCCACGGTAGGCCGACTTCGTAGTGTCCGTCGACGAGTCACGCAGTCCTGTTGAATATTTCTTTCGCGCGTTCGTCCTCCATGACGGGCTTGCTTCGACATGATATTCCTAGCGCGTCAATCGCGAAATGTTTAGTTACAAGTTCGTGCAACTCTTCATCGATTCGCTGACGCTCACGGCGTTCGCGCGCAGATACGTGCAGTACGGTATCTCCGCTCGTTGAATCCTCCTTCGCCACTATTGTCCGTGGCACCGTACCGTGTACTACCCATCCTAAGTGAGTCAATGAGGCGGCAGGTTCATTCTTATCTCCCGTAAGGAGTTTTCTAGATACTATCAGGTGCCAATGATCTGCACCGATCAGTATGCGCGGTCTTGCGTTTGCATAGCAGACCTCGTTCCGCGGCAGCTCCTTCAAATGTTCATAGTTCAAACATTCTACCGCGACAGTTTGACTAGTGATGTTGAGACTCTTGACGGTTCGCGCCCTTATTGGCTGGAAGCTAGTTCGAGCTCCCCTTACGTCCAATAATACGCTTTCACTCTCGGGTTCATCGCGTGTTGCAGCGAGTCCGTGCAAACGCAGCGCACACTTCGATCCATGCGCGTTCACTTTTCTAGCGATTTCCTCGTCGATCAGAGTAATCGTAGATCCCTCGTCGAGTAAAGCGTGAGTCTCAACTTCCAGTCCGTTCGGGCCCCGTATAGTGACGGGGCATACTTTCAGGAGTACCGTATTCGTAGATTTAACGGCATGCGCCGACGCGGTGATTCCTTCGTTCTCAGTTCGTTCGATTTTTCGTTCATGTAACATTGCGTGATGCGGGCGGCGACATTCCTCCACGCCGCACTTCGTCGCGGTACACCTAACGCGTCGGTGACGGTTGCTCAAACATTGGAAACATACTCGTGCTTCCTTCGCCCACTCCCATCTCTGTGAGACTGTCATTTCTTCAAGCTTCCCACACTTCGTCGTGTTGTGGTCGGCTCCGCAGCATAGACACTTGACTTCCTTTTCTGTAGCTGTATACGCGGCCGCGCCTCGTCGCTTGTCCTTTGACCGAGGCGAACCGGTGTTCATCCTTCTCGCGGCTGGCGGTGCACGTATCTGCAGTTCGCGTGCGGTGCTCGTTCCTGTCGTATATGCGAAACGTACGGCGCGGTCGGCTTCTCGCGTTAGGAAGCGGGACAAAGTCACGATCTCAGGTTCGCTGAGGCTTCCGTATTGTTCGGCGTAGTCGCACCATCTTGCTTTGACGTGAGGACTGAGCTTTTCCGTGACTTGACGAGCTAGCATCGGGTTCCGTAGGTATCCTTTCCTATCCATGCAGGAGAGTATGCTTACGATGTTTTGTAGCTGAATCGCGAACGCGTTTAGTTCACTGGCAGTCGTGCCCGGACGTTGTAATCTCCGTATATCATCTAACGCTTTGTCGATGATTATTTCCGGACGGCCGTAGCATTGTTCGAGCGTCTTCATTATAACTGCGGGATCGGCGGCTGTATACAACAGAGCTGCCACTGTTTCTCTCGCTTCGCCTTTCAGGCATGTCCGTAGTCGCGCTAAGTTTTCGGCCGGCGTGAAGTTGTACATCTTCGTTGAGTCCCGCATTGCAGATTGAAACAGTAGCCACTCGTTCGGCGCTCCACTGAAGCTCGGTAGCTCTTGAGCTTGTCTCGGTGGCGGGCGACGCAGTGCCATGCGTTCTATGGCTTCGGCTAATCTGTCTATTCCTCTCTCTCGGGATCTCGCGGGCGTAGGCGACCTATGGAGTAGCGGAGTTATATCTCTCGGTCGACGTCGAGTGGACGACTTAGGGCGTCTAGGAGTTTCGAATATAACCTCTTTCTGTTGTTCGGGTAGCGGTGCGTATCCACAGAATGAGTGCCTTGATCCTTGTTCCTCATTATCGCGCTCTGGCCTAGCTTGATTGTCGTCTTTGTTCTGTGGCTCGCGGCGACCTCTCTCCTCCCGTGGATCGCACGGGTCCGCGGCTCGAACGGTTCGTGATCTTTCTCGATCTGACGTCAATCGGGATAGTTCGTCTCCCTTCGGCGGCTGAGCTTTGTTCAACCAATCGGTGATTCTGTGGTCTAATTCTCGAACGCCGGTGCTCTCGCAGTCGGTTTCCTCTTGAATTAGTGCTACGTCGGCGGCTAGCCTTTTCTTGATAAGTTCTGCTTCGATCTGCAGCTCTCTTCTCCTTATTTCGGCTAATTGTTCTTCCGCCTTGAATTCGGCTTGTCGTATTCGGGCGATGGCGCTAGCGGTCGACCTGTGTGAACGTATGGAGGGCGCTCTTGTTCGTTCTCTTCGTGTTTCAGATGCGGCGGCGGCGGCGGCGCTCGGGTTTGCGGCGGCGGCGGCGGCGGCAGTAGCGGCACTTCGGCTTGCGGCGGCGGCGGCGACCGGGTTCACGGCGGCGGCGGCGGCGGCGGCGTTAGCGGCGCTCGAAGTTGCGGCGGCGGCGGCGGCGGCATTCTGGCTCGCGGCGGCGGCGGTGGCGGCAGCGGTCTCCATGGCGTCCTGTCTTGCGGCTGTTCTAGCGGGTGCGGTGGCGGTGGTGCGTGTTGACGGCGATGCGGGCGGTTCCTCGTGCACCCTCAGGGTTCTCCTTGTGTTCGGCATCTTCGGCTCTTGACGCCTCTTGAACCCTACTCCTAACAATCCTCCCGGTGGGTTACACCGAAAGGGATGGAGGGCGTGCGGGATCGGACAAGGTGGGACCTACCCAGCAGAGGGTCGCACGCAGTACGGGTTGCTCAGGGACCGGGATGAGTGTCCGGCCCCGTCGGCAGTGCCTACAGTCCGGCCCCCGCAACACGTACGACCTTACCGGCGAAGGTGTGCTATTCGGTCGCGAGACCGGTGGTATCGCACAGTTTACCACACCGCCTTGATCGGCATTAACCCTGTATCCCGCCGTTTAACACCGCTAGGTGGCTAAGGATACGGGGCCGCGGTACACCCGCTAGGGAGTAGACTAGGCTCCCTGACGTCTTCTTTTTTCGCCTCTTCCCTGGCAGGGAGTAGACTAGGCTCCCTGACGTCTTCTTTTTTCGCCTCTTCCCTGGCAGGGAGTTGACTAGGCTCCCGACGTCTTCAGGCTTCGCCTCTTCACTGGCTGGGAGGTGACTAGGCTCCCGCAGACCCGGTGCTTTCTTAGAAACAATAAGCGGAAGTAACCCAACGATCCGACCTCGAAGGACCAGACAGACTGTTGGGGACAGTCTGAATGGAAACACCGGGTCTACGTTGAAAGGCACTTCGCCGTATTTATTGATCAAATAAATAGGTTACAAGGTGGTAAGGTGGTATACGCGACGGAGTGCCCTAACAGTTGCTCTTCACGATGTCTTGAACTGTCTTCCCGTAGGCTCCCGGCTGCTTCCTCTTCCTGTTCGTGACGTCCCCAATCCCAACTTGAATCTTCTTTCTTCAGTGTTCAGTGTCCACCAGTGTTCTGCCGAAGGTTTTCTTGTTGCCGATGTTGACCGCTCGACGACTACAAATTTGCACCGAAACGTGCGCGCTTAGGTAGCTCGAAAAGTCCGCAAGTTGTGGGTGCCGTAGTGAGTGGGCGGGGCGCGCCGACCAATAGTACCTATGGACAAAGTTATTATTTTCCTACTGCGGGTACGTTTATTTTCTTGTGGAGACTTCGTTCCCGTTCATATTCGTACATGTATATGTTGCTACCCGGCGCCGCTGGTCATCCGCAACAGACCGTGATGATAATATTAAACTTATAATTAATAATAAAATTATCCAAGATAAATATGCTATTGTCGAAACATTTAATGACTTTTTTGCCAAAATTCCCATTACTACTACTAATACATTAAATTCGTGTCCCGTCAAAGCTGAAACTCTGCTTAAGGAAAGTGTGGCCGAGTGCAATGTTTCTTTTAAATTTGAACATGTCGACGCTTACGATATTATAAAAGTGTTTAAACAATTAAATTCCAAAAAAACAGCTGATTTATGGGGCATTTCCGTGAAATTAATAGATTCTATTATTGTCCTAATAGCTCCAAACCTAGCTGTGCTTTTCAATAAATGTGTAGACGCAGGTGTGTTTCCTAATTTAATGAAACACAGCAAATTGATATCTTTGTTTAAAAGTGGTAGTAGGAACGATCCAGCTAACTTTCGTCCTATTTCTATTTTGCCTGCACTCAGCAAAATTTTTGAAAAAATTATCTCTCAACAAATACTAAGCCATTTTAATTTGAATAATCTTTTTCACAAAGAGCAATACGGTTTTACAAAAGGTCGCTCTACAACCGATGCTGGGGCTGCTCTTATCAAACATATTTTCGATGCTTGGGAGAACTCGCAGGACGTAATTGGCGTATTCTGTGACCTCTCTAAAGCTTTTGACTGCGTGGATCACCACACTCTTTTACGTAAGCTCAGTCACTATGGTATTAAGAACACTGCACTTAGGCTGGTTGCATCATACTTAAATAACAGGTTACAGTTTGTTGATGTAAACGGAGTGAGATCATCTGGATCATCTGTGTCTATGGGCGTTCCCCAGGGTTCCATTCTCGGTCCGTTGCTGTTTATTATACATATCAATGATTTGCTTTTTTGCGTTCAGAAATTTTGTAACATTGTACTATTTGCTGACGACACTTCACTCCTCTTCAAGGTAGACCGTAAAAAAAGCATTTTTGATGATGTGAATAGCTCCCTTACACATGCCCATGAATGGTTTACGGCTAATAATTTAGTTCTAAATTCCAATAAAACTAAAATAATAAGGTTTACTATGCCTAATGTTAATGGTCCGGCTATAAATATATCTCTGAATAACACAATTTTAGACCCAGTGAAGTCAACTTTATTCTTAGGTATTACTCTAGATAATACGCTCCAGTGGGGTCCTCAAGTAAAATCTTTAGTGGGAAAACTCAGTTCTGCTGCCTACGCGGTTCGAAAAGTTCGACAGCTTTCCGATGTTGCAACCGCCAGATTAGTCTACTTCAGTTATTTTCATAGCGTTATGTCTTATGGTATTTTGCTATGGGGTAGAGCAGCTGAGATTCAGTCGATTTTTGTTATTCAGAAACGAGCTATACGGGCAATTTATAATTTAGGGGCCAAAGTCTCTCTAAGAGAACGTTTTAAGGAAAGTGGCATACTAACAGTTGTTTCACAATTTATATATGCCAATATAATGTTTGTTAGGAAAAACTTGAATAAATATACTAAAAATAGTGATGTTCATAATTTTAATACCAGAGGCAAGCATAAACTTGTGTTGCCGTGTCATCGCCTGCACAAAGTACATAAGTCTTTTCTGGGAATGGGTGTACAATTTTATAATAGAGTCCCTGCGCATATCCTGGCTCTGTCATTCGATCGGTTTAGTCGGGCGGTGAAGAATCGTCTCGTTGCTGGTTCTTATTACACCATCAATGACTTCATGACGGACAAGTCATCTTGGGACCGTCAAGTTGCTTGCTCAACGCGGATTCTGTAGTTTGCGTGTTGAAATTTGTTCACATGTTCTGGAGTGGAGGCGTTCCGTAATAATTTCTGATAGTTATGTATATACACTTTCTAATTTAAAATTTGCTTTGATATTGTTTATAATATATGTACATATAAGTTTTATTTATTGCACAACGTTACCACTCTAAATAAAAGTTGTCGCGTCAGTTGCGCTCGACTAATATATTTGCATAGTTTTTCTTTTTAGGACGTTGATGTTAATTTGCTGTGATGGTCGAGTATTCTGGCTGCTACACCTTTTATGCACGAGTCTACTGCTTTGTTTTTAGTAGCGATATTAATATTATTGTTATTTATGTTTAATAGTTTGAAAAGAGTATTTGGCACATGAGTTTCTTGCCCGATTCTTCTCATGATAGCCCCTACACTCGGAATCGGGCCGCTCGTGGCGATTGCGTCCGTGTTTTCTTGTTCCACGGATGCACTTTCCTCAAGCGCTCGTGTTAAGTAGTTAATTTAAAATAATAAAGTAAAATTGTACTTGTTGACTATTTTTAAGTGTCTGTGAAGACCTATGAAAATAAAACTTATTTTGACTTTGACTTTGACTTTGAATATTTATTCTGAAAACGTGAGTACCATTTACTTTTCAATTTATTTTTTATTTTAATGACATCACCAATGACTTTTCGAAATTAATTAATTTCGAAAGTTATGTGTGATAGATATCGACGGCTAAAAACTTTGTGCCCGGTGTGGCAAGAAGTTCGCCACCTACTCCATTAGGCACGTAAACATAACGGCGAGTCGAGGCTTAACAGCCACTGCCTACACCTTCGGGTAGAAAATGGCGTGAAGTTATGTTATGTTATCTTCATTTTGTTTATGTAAAAGCGGATGGATGTAAGAGTCACCGAGCCCTTACGGAAAGTAATATTCTTATAATATGAGTCTTAAAAATCGACGAGCTTGTGTGACAAGAGTAATGAAAGTCAAAGAAGCGAGTGAGGTGTGTAAGAATCGTGCCTTATGGCACTCTGTACTATATGTTCGAACAGTGGTAGAGCCAAGCAGTTCGCTGCATGAATAGGCCGGCTCGACCGGCGGAATACCGCGACTTCTCAGAAGACCGACGTAAAGTGGCTCATGCCGCGTTTTGTTCGGTGAGAGAGGTACCCGGAAGCCCACCCGCTTTTCCATCCTTTCCTATCCCCTATCCCTTAAGGGTTGGCAATGCAACAGTAACACTATATGTTTTGCTGGTGTCCATGGGCGGCGTTAGTTGCTTACCATCAGGTGATACAGCTGCTCGTTTGCCCTCCTATCCCATAAAAAAAAAAAATATGTTAAATACTGTAAATATATATATTTTATTTATATATTTTATTTCTTATGCTATTAATTCAATGTGATAAGAACGATAAGTGATAAGAAGGTCGTGTGATTTGGTAGATTCATGAGGTATTTGAGGATCATGACGGGTCTTAATAATTTCCTCATTGTTCTCTGTCAGGCTCTTGTTCCCGTTAAATCATTTTCTTTGTAAACCTTGATTACAACCAAAGATAACTAAATAGTGGAAGCCAGAGCAGATATTTGGCAGGTAAACGTGATCCAATTTTGTTTATGACACTCCAAACAATGTGAGTCTTATACTTGACGAACTCGTGTAGATTCATCTATACATACATACAGATAATTTCTAAATATAAATCTATACTAGTGTTACTTATCTATAGAGTTTGATTGTTTTGTTTTAATGTGCTAAAGACTTACTATTTCGAATTGGAAAATTCTTTTTGTGTTAAAATAGTCCATTTATCAGGAAAAGCTTTAGACTATATATCATTGCGGTATGATCATTAGGGCCAGGGAGCTAATGAGTTTAGTGGTATAAGTACCTAATATAGCGTACAAAGATCGCGCGATCAGCTTGTGTTATTATATATTGTAGTAAAATTGATTTCTTAATTTTATGCTTTTCTGATGTGACATTCCCTAAATAAGGTCTAGGCAGCGGCTGCTAAGCCTCGTCTCGTCGTTATGTTTTACATCCCAAATGGAATAGGTGGCGAACCTATTGCCATACCGGGCACAAAGTTTTTTTTTGTCATCGATATTTATCATACATAACTTACGAAACATTAAGTACAACTTAAATAACTAGCAAATAACTAATATAAAGTTTGTCCATTGATATACTGACTTAAATGATGACTATGTTAAAACTAAAACCAATACAGAATTGAATTACCATCACTTTTGTAACATACATATTGAAGTTACCGAAGATAGTTAAATAAGGAAACACCCTCTTAAGAATCTTATGCATATACACTCACCCACCCTCTTCGCTAGTTACAGTTACATATTGCAGGAAATCTTGCAGTACCTTTACTGATGAATAAAATTTTATTTAATTAACAGCTATCAAAACTTAATAATACTATGGTGATTCTACCTGTTTGTGATGTCTGCACGCTTAAACCACTTAGTAAATTTAGTATAGAATTAGTTCACACGAGCAAAAGCTAGGCATGGGATGGAAATCCGACCCCATAGCAAGGGTACAGATTATTTGATTGTAAACATAACGTGGGACAGTAACGTGGCTTTGGACGATTCTAACGCCAATTCTCAAGCAGCATACTGTAGGGCATGCCATGAAAATCTACGTAAACTAATAACGTAACTAATATAGAGAAAAAATAGCGCTAAAACAAACAAATAATCTTTATTCTAAGGGCATAAATTAGGGTAGTTAACTAGTGCTTTTTAAAGTATAAAATTATGGTACCTGCTAGACTTATAAAACTACCCTCTAAGTAAGTACACTCATTAAAGAACCTTGGCTACCATGCTAATTGTCAAAGGTTCCAATTTCAGATTTATTACATTGAAAATTTTAACCCTTATTTCATTATCTTAAGAAGATCAGAGGAGACTTAAGATATCTGAGTGAAATAGCTTGTGGGTAATAGGCACTTATGACCCGCCATATTGTCATCATTTTAATGATCGAAATAAAATTTCTCATCACCTGAACAAACGACGATATTTATGACTCTAGTTTATCATTTCATCATCGGCCTATTGCAGTCCACTGCTGGACATAGGCCTCTACCAATGTGCGCCACAACATCCAATTCTTTGCCTTCCGCATCCAGTTTTTTCCAGCAGCCATTCTGAAGTCGTCTGACCATCAGGCTGGTGAGCGTCCTACGCTACGTTTACCAAGACGCGGTCTCCACTCTATGACCTTCTTACTCCATCTACCGTGGGTCCTTCGGCAGATATGACCAGCCCACTGCCGCTTCAGCGAACTTATTCTACGAACTACGTTGGTTACCCCAGTTCTCTGGCGGATATACTCATTCCTGAGTTTATCTTTCAGAGATACCCCGAGCTTAGCTCGCTCCATAGCTCGCTGAGCGACTTTAAATTTTTGGACTAGCCCCACCGTGACTGTCCACGTTTCGGCACCGTAGGTCATCACCAGTAAGACGCACTGGTCAAAGACTTTGGTCTTCAGACATTGAAGTATAGGCGAGCTGAAGAATCGACCCAGTTTGACGAATACAGCCCAACCCAGCTGAATCCTCCTTTCAGCCTCCTTCTCGAAGTTTCGTCTACCTAACTGGATAATTTGGCCTAGGCAGACGTATTTATATACGACTTCGAGAACTGACCCTTCGACGCTTATCGGTCTGGGCACGACATGTTCATTGAACATGACCTTGGTCATGTCCAAGTTCATGCCCAAACCGACACGCCGGGAGGACTCGTCTAGACTGCGCAGCATTCCGCTTACCTGTTCCAGCGACTTTGCTATTACAACGATGTCGTCGGCCAACCGAAGATGTGAGATTTACTCACCATTCACGTTGATACCCTGTCCAGTCCAATCCAGGGTCTTGAAGACGTCCTCCAGAACGTTAGTGAAGAGTTTCGGAGATATGAAATCTCCCTGTTTTACACCTCGATTCAGCTCGATAGAGTTCGTCACCTGGTCCTGTATGTGGACAGCCATCGTGGCGGTGTCATACAAGCATCTCAACACCTCGATATAACGCCAGTCAATCCGACATCGCTGCAATGCATCTAGAACTGCCCAAGTTTCGATGGAGTCGAAGGCTTTTTTGTAATCCACGAATGCCATACACAGTGGCTGATTGTACTCTTCGATCTTCTGTACCATCTGCCTAACAGTATGGGTGTGGTCCACAGTACTAAAGCCTTTTCGAAACCCGCCTGCTCCGGAAGCTGGAATTCGTCAAGTCTTGCAGTGAGACGATTCGTGACGACCCTCGAGAACAACTTGTTTCTCATTTATGGCCTATAAGTGTAAAATAATGTTTCAACAAGCTGCGGAGTTTCATCGTCACAGTACTTACAAGACTTACATTCATACAGTGTTTGAAGTATTTGAAGTTGTAACTTGCATTAAGTGTAAGCCTTCAAAAGATTACTACTCAAAAGATTACCTACTATAATAACTTACAAGCAGATAACAGAATGGCCAATAATATTAATGACTATTTTCTTACACAAAGCAAGATTACTTGAGTAGTAAATTTCTAAGAGAACTTAGTATCTATATCAAGGATAACTTAAGGTGCTTCGTTCTCTCTGCCTACACGAAATGAAACTTGGCCTAAAATTAAGTAAGTAAGGACGATACTTATGTTTTTCAATTAACAACTATTAGTTTTATGCTGCATTCAAGCGTGATAAAGTCTGAGGGCTCCACAAGTTTTCATAATATTAGTGACAAGGAATTAGCATCCTTTTAGCTGTGAATATAATGAATTTTCTCTAAAGCCTATAAATATCTGCTATCTTAAATTAAAAAAGTGTTTTAAGACCCGTGGAAATCCAAATGCGCAGTTCTAATATAATCTGAGAATAAAACTGTCGACACATATATTCCGCGACGACGTTTTGATAGTAAAGATAAATTAATTGTAACAAGAATCAGATAATACGCACTCGCGTCACGTAGAGGAGAAGTTGAAAAGGGTCTCGCTCAGAGTGTGTCTCGGAAGGCTCTGTACTACCCTTTGGATATTGTTTTAAGTTTCTGTTCAATGTCTTTACTTGAACACATTCAAATTTATTATCTAATTATTTTCAACGACACTCAGCGTGAAGTTCAATATATACGCTAAGTATAACAACATATGTGTACAACTTCTGGCTATGTATTATCATTATTTATTATTTGACTTTCCGTTAATGCCTTTACGCTTAATACCAGGAGATGTAGGCAGCAGTGTCTTTGAAAGAAATATTTAGTACGATGACTGGAAGATTGCAATCGGGTACCAAAAAATCTCTCCTTCTAAAAAGTATTTTCGTATAATGACTGGTCTGTCGTGATATATCATTATTAAAAGCTTTTATTTAGCTTGCACTGTATGTATGTATGTATGTACGTATGTATGTATGTATGTATGTTCGGTGGAATCTTGCAACTCAATTTTGAAGTAGATATCTTCAACCGATTGAGCTGAAATTTTGTATACACGTTTACTTTGGATGACAATGTATGATATGATGTGTGACATTATTCTATATCCAATATAGCGGACCACCCAAGATGGAGGAATGGATATTTTGAGTGCATTTCTGCAATATGGGAATCAAATGAAAGGGCTTATTGAGTGTAACTCAAAAAATAATATGACGTCATTCTAAATCCAATATGGTGGAATATCCAAGATGGAGGAAAACATAGTTTAAGCTTCTGTACAAAATGGATATCAAATGAAAGGGCTCATTGAGAGTAACTGAAAAAATAATGTGACGTCATTCTAAATCCAATATGGCGGATCATCCAAGATAGAGGAACTGTTTTTTTTAATGCATTTCTACAATATGAGTATCAAATGAAAGGGCTTGTTAATAGTAACTCGAAAAAAATATGACGTCATTCCAAATCCAATATGGCGGGAAAAATATTTGCGTTTCTACAATATGGGTATCAAATGAAAGGGCTTGTTAATAGTAACTCAAAAAATAATATGACGTCATTATAAATCCAATATGATGGAATATCCAAGATGAAGGAAAACATATTTTAAGCTTCTGTACAATATGGGTTTCAAATGAAAGGGCTCATTGATAGTAACTAAAAAAATAATGTGACGTCATTCTAAATCCAATATAACGGATCATCCAAGATAAAGGAACAGTTTTTTTAATGCATTTCTAAAATATGGGTATCAAATGAAAGGGCTTGTTGAGAATAACTCGAAAAATAATGTGACGTTATTCTAAATACAATACGGTGGACCATCCAAGATGACGGCATACATATTTTTGATACATTTCTACAATATAGCTATGAATTAAAAATCATCATTGCGATTAAATGGAAAAGAAAGCTCTAAGCTGAAATTTAATAAGATGATCGCCTTATTGAAGAGCTGGACTGTTTGAAATTAAGCGGTAAACTAACTTGCAATAATGATGCGTTGAATGAAATGACACTAACCTAACCAGCTATAACTAAAAATAAGAAAATAAATTAAAGGCAAAAATCCTTTTTAAAGAAGCTTGTAAGTGTAATTTTGTAAGTGGTAGAGCCAAGCAGTTCGCTGCATGAATGGGCCGGCTCGACCGGTGAAATACCACGACCTCTCAGAAGACCGACGTAAAATGGCTCATGCCGCGTTTCGTTCGGTGAGAGAGGTACCCGGAGGCCCACCCCCCTTCCCCATTCTTTCCTATCCCCTATCCCTTAAAGGTCGGCAACGCAACAGTAACACTATATGTGTTGCTGGTGTCCATGGGCGGCGTTGGTTGCTTACCATCAGGTGACACGCCTGCTCGTTTGCCCTCCTATCCCATAAAAAAAAAAAATCTTTTATTTAAGCGCTTTAAAAATAAGAAAATAATATTTCCTTAAAAATTTCAAGTATAAACATTTTTTTTTTTTATATAAATCGCTTTTTTTGCTATATAATTTACAAAAATGTAAATTATATGACATTCTGGAAATACGTAATCATTTATTTTTCTGCTTAACATGAAATATTATTATTATTAAGGTCAATTTAGGAACGCCTTGCGTTTGTAACGAGTGTTATTGGATGCTTGCTGCTAACTTTGGCAGGTTCAATTTCCACCCAAGTTTTCACTTGAAAAGTGAAACTCACTTTTTCACTTAAAATGTCCACGTTTGTCATATCAACGTGGATATTTACGTGGAGATATATGATATGAATGTCTTAGGGAGCGTCCATAAATTACGTGAGATAATTAAGGGGGGGAGGGGGTCGAGTCAAATCTCATTTAATCTCACGTTAGGGAGAGGGAGGGTCTCGACAAATATCACGCAATTTTTGTTCTGATTGAAACAAAAAAAAATACTAATTTGGTCCATTCAATCCAAATTGTATGTACCTGCTCAAGATTTAATCTTGAGCGTCATCGTAATAAGATTATTCACTCATTTGTTCGAAAGAAAATAATTTCATTCATACTGCGACGTTATACATCTACTGAATGTCAAACCAATGTTTTTCTTTTTACAATAACAACCCAACGCGTTTACGAAAGAAACCCACATTCTGAAAAATCTCACGTGACATTGGGGGATGGGGGAGGGGGTTGAACACAATCTCACGACATCTCACCAACGGGGGAGGGAGGTACAGAAAATTTTAAAAAACACCTCACGTAATTTTTGGACGGCCCCTTAGCAATCCATGGATTCACCGTGCGGGTGCCGGGTCCATGGTGTGGCAGAGAGGGAAACTCCGAGCAGATCCCGGGACTTGCGACCCGGGTGTAGGTTTAAGGGGTTGCTGACGTACATCAACAATTAGATTGTAATTCTTGTTGTAAAATAAATAGATTTTTATTCAATGTCATCCACATAATATGACATCACAACAAATACATATGTTAGTATTCTATAGTATTAACTATCAAATACACCTGAGAAAATAATTCATTATGAATACTGTAGTTATTGAGGGCGCAGCTGAACCACTTTGAACATAGTTTCAATGTGCTACCAATAAACCTGACTAGAGCGAAATCAACTCTACTAATCTCTCACGTTATTGTTAATACTGAGCGCGTATTATATTGCACAAGAAAATAATTTAGGTCGAGTGCTAGAATTTATGGAGTACTTTCAATAGATAAACCTAGACGAATATTATAATGGAGATAATTTTCATATACATACATACATAAGCTCACGCCTGTATCCCATGGGGGTAGGCAGAGACTTAGGCTTTCCACAAGCTACGATCCTGACACACATCTTTCGCCTCATCCACAGTCATACATCTCCTCATGCATTTACGTCGGTTTCGGGTGCTACGCATTTTGCCTTTTTTAAACAGACCATTTATTGGTCGTGGTAGCTCCGTTTTGGTCTCCCGATCCATACCCTGCCAGTCACATTCGCTTTGTATACTCTTTTAGTCAGTCGGCTTTTATCCATTCTTGCAATATGACCAAACCATCTTAACATACTTCTCTCCACTTTGGTCACCACATCATCCTTCAACTTGCATTTCTCCCTTATCGCGCTATTTTTCATTCGATCCGCAATGGTGACTCCACACATACTTCTCAGAGAACGCATCTCCACTGCATTCACCTTACTTTCATACTTCGCCTGCCACACCCAACACTCACTCCCGTATGTTAGAGTTGGTACCAACACAAGATTTTCAAAATTTTCACAGAAATATTGTTAATTTTGTAAAATGAATATATAGAAGAAAACATTGACATTCATATTTTCTTTTCACTCATCTCTTTCAAGGAAAAATCATAATATACATTGTTGTGAGATAGGATTTCAAACAGAGGCATTTTAAATATTGAAGCGGAACGTTCAACCTCCAGGCCTTTGGTACAGCTAAAGATGAAACAAGTTTAAAAAGAAAACTTTAACCGAAAGAAATCAATTAAAACCTATAAAACAGTAATAGGTTTAGATTGGGATTTACAAAAGAACTAAGCTTCTTCGGATAGCAAAAGCTTTTTAAATCAGGAGACTCGTTGTGAAAAATGCAAGTACTTTTTATGCACTCCCATTCCTACGTGCGATAGGAAATGGTTTAGTAGACTTTATTAGCCGCTTTCTGCTTTCAACATGTCCGGAAAATAACTGAGAATCCTTATTTGGACAAATGACTTTACATTATTTTTATTTATTTTTCTTTGATTTAGAAATTATTAATTTCATCTGTATATAACAAATATCAACAAAATAATAATCAACAAAATATTATTGTCAGTAAATCATATTTTTTTATATCACTATATGGACGATCAGAAAAGAGTTACAAATTTTATTCTACATATTTCCTCTCTAGTCTCTAAAACGAATTAATAGAGTTTTATTTATAACATAACTTCACGCCTTTTGTTACCTGAAAGTGTAGGCAGCGGCTGTTAAGCCTCGTCTCGATATGTTTACGTCCCAAATGGAATAGGTGGCGAACCTATTGCCATACCGGGCACAAAGTTTTCTGTCATCGATATTTATCAAACTTAACTTCCGAAAACAATTTCGAAAAGTCATTGGTGTGAGCCATTGTCAGGATTCGAACCCGGACCTCTGGATCAGAAGTCGTAATCGACCACTGGACCACCGAGATGAGAGTTTTGTTTATTCTGTCAGATATTGACGAATGTCAGCTTGAAGGATTTCATAAGCACTTGTCGACTTTAGAACGACTATAGTACTACCACACTACTACTGGTATATATAAGTAATAATACTACATTCAAAGTTGTCGTAGTTATGCACTATGACATGGAAGGCATCTAATTAAATTATACCAGTATCCTCGTGCTTCAACTCTCTGTCGTAACTATAGATGCATCACATATGAAGGATTTGAGAAAAATAATCTAATTCCAACAGGGACTCCATAATAATGGGAGCCGTAAAGATTTCATATCCCCTCTATATATTTTTGCTAAGTCAGGCGTGCGTGTGTAAATAAAAAATACGTAAAATGTTTTGCTAGCTATCATATTTGATGTGAAATTTCGTGACGAAATGCATTCTTCCATGAGGGACGATGCAATAAAAAAAGAAATTCGGCCTAGTAAATGTTTCACTAAATAAATTTTGTCTGAAGTACTGCAATAGACCCAGCAGTTATATATTATATTTATATATTTTATTTCGTAGAAAGAAGAGTAGCGTTAGACAATAGCGTAAATGGAGCGTTGGGCAGATTCCTGGGCGCAAAAAATATTAGCAGAAAAGCCCAGCTAGCAATCCACAACGCAATATTGATCCCAAGCTAACTTATGGAAACGAGAGCTGGATATGGCAAAGTGTGCACGAAAGTAGGATAAACGCGGTCGAAGTGAGGTCGCAAAATCTGCGGAGTGACCCTCGCTGACCGCGTCGAAAACAAGGTTGTATGGAAGGAAGTTGGATTGAAAGAGAGAGTCGGTGTAAAAATAAGAAAGGGCATGATCCGATGCTTCGGACATATAGAAAGAATGGATGATGCAAGATTGACTAAGCAGATATACAATGCAAAAACGGATGGATGTAGGAGTCGAAGACGGCCAAGACACACATTCCATGACCAAATAGAACGTGCTCTGGAGGTAGGTGATGTTAGGAGCCTCAAAAATCGACGCGCGTGCATGAAAAGAGTTATGAAAGTCAACGGAGCGAGTGAGGTGCGTCAGAATCGTGCCTTATGGCGCTCCGTTCTCTCTGTCTAACCCGCAAGGGATTTGCCGGGAAGTTATGTGTGTATGTATGTATATTTTATTTCATAAGCTATTTCTTCACTGTCAAAAGTGATAAGAAGGCCGTGTGATATTGATAGATTCGTGAGTTATTTGAGGATCATGACGGCGCTTAATAATTTCCTTATTATTCTCTGTCTGGCTCTTGTTCGCGTTAAATCATTTGCTTTGTAAACCTTGATTATTACCAGAGATAACTAGGTAGTGAAAGAGCAGATATTTGTTAGGTATACGTGATCTAATTTTGTTTATGACACTGCAAACAATGTGAGTCTTATACTTGACGAACACGTGTAGAGTCATCTATATATACAGACAATTTATTAATAACTATTAATCCATGTGTACTAATGTTATAAGGCTGAAGAGTTTGGTTGTTTGTTTGATTTCGCTAAAGACTTATTATTTCAGTTTGGAAAATTCTTTTTGTTTCAAATAGTCCATTTATCAGGTAAGACTTTAGGCTATATATCATCACGTTAAGATCAATAGGGCAAGAGAGCCAATTATTTTAGTGGTATAAGTACATATTAAAGGATAATATAATATAGTACTAAGATCGCGCGATCAGCTAGTATTCTTATATCTCGTGAGTATTTATTTCTTAATGTTATAATTTTATAAAAAAATCTGATTCGACAATCCCTAAATAACTAGCAAACAACTAATATAAAGTTTGTACAGTTTGTATAGTTTAAGTCTCGGTGGCCCAGTGGTTGAGCACACGGCTTCTGATCCAGAGGTCCGGGTTCGATCCCTGACGCTGGCTCACACCAATGACTTTTCGAAATTGTTTTCGGAATTAATGTGTGATAAATATCGATGACTAAAACTTTGTGCCCGGTATGGCAATAGGTTCGCCACCTATTCCATTTGGGACGTAAACATAACGGCGAGACGAGGCTTAACAGCCGCTGCCTACACCTTCGGGTAACAAATGGCGTGAAGTTATGTTATGTTTACATTGATAAAATGTCACATATACTAAGTTTATTATATTATTCATGTCTACTAAATGCAATTTAGAAATTGCTATTATATATAACTTGTTACTTGTCAAAAGTTATCTGAGACTTGTAACGCTCGATGGTGATAGTCCATTAAAACTAAAACCAATACAGAAGATAGTTTAGTTTAAATTACATTTCAAATTGTATTTCTGATTATGATGGTTAGAATAACAATGATATTATATATATGAATATATATGTGCAACATAAATACGTAGGATAAAAATAATTTTAGAATCGATTACGTCGATCGATCGAGTCCGAAAACAGAAGGAAGTCGAAGGAGGGCTACGACCACTTTCCGGAAACCTTAGAAAAACACAGTGGTAGGGCCACGCAGTTCGCTGCATGAATGGGCTGGCTTCCCAGTGAAATACCACGACCTTTCAGAAGATTGACGTAAAGTATCTCTTGCCGCAATTCGTGCGATGAGAGAGATATTCGGAGGTTCAACCCCTTTCCTTTTCCCGTCCCACTTTCGATCCCTTCCATATTTATTTGAAAAATGATTTGAAAATATGTGTTCAGGTGTCTCATAATTCTTTTATTAATTAATTTAGTCCTACCGAGGCGAAACAAACTTCGCCGGGTTAGCTAGTGCGTTATAAAAGTCGATCGAGGTCTAAATTAACCGTGCCTCGTGGTACTCTGCCCTCTCTGCTTGAAAGTGCTGCAAGAGACTCGGCGTGAAGATCATATTAACATACATACATACACGCCTTTTCATTCCAACAGTATTTATTTATGACATCTATTAATTTTCGACTCATGGAGAGTTTTTCAAGTTTTCCTCGAACTATATTACAATTACGAAACTTGCGTATTTTAGCATTGATTCAGATTGAAAAAAAAATATCATTGATATTTATAACTACTAATATCTAATCTCCTCTGTCAATAAATATCCCTTTCCCTATAATGATTCAAAAACCGTTATTCAAATCGTACATGTAGTTTCAGAGACTTTAACTGATTTTGTTTGAACAGCCCGTTCAAATACTCAACTTGATACCGTTCATATATAAATGTAAATATGCAGAGCTTTTCGTTTATGAAAATTAATTCACTGCAAATATTGTTTCATTAATTAAATTGAAGAACGACCTGCGTTAAACTGTGTTACAGCTACGCTGTTCGGTGCAATAAAACGGCCGGCTCGAACGATGACATACCACGATCGCTCAGAATATCATCGTAAAGTGGACCATGACGAGTTTAGTTGGATGAAAGAAGTATCTGGAATACATTCGCTTTTCCCTCCCCTTTACATTCAACTCTTGACCCAATCCTTATGACTATCCTAAAGGCCAGTAATAACACTATGACATTATTTCCATTGTGGAGTCCATAGTCGGTCTAACGGATCTAATAGAAGTTAGATACATTAATTAGTTTTTAATACTATAAATACGAAAGTCATTCGCCTATTTTTTACCTCTGACCTTTTAAACTACTTAATTTGGCATAGAAACAGTTCTCACGAGCAAGGGCACGCGATGTGATAGAAATCCCACCCCATAATAAAGGTTCTCTTTATTATTTGTCGTCAAAAAAACATGCTTTGCTTCTGCCTATCCTCTTGAGACTTCTAAATAACGTGGAACACTAACGCGGCTTTAGGCGAATCTAACGCCAATTCTTAAGCGGCAGACTATAAGCACGCCATAAAATATACGAAAATACATAGGTATAAAGAAAAAACTAAAATATAGAGGATTCGAGTAAAAAGGGGTAGTTAATTTGTTTTTTTTTTTATGGTAAAGTTGTGGTAATTGCTAGATCTATAAAACTACCCTCCAAATACACTCATTAAAGTACTTTGGCTACTATTTAAAGTGTAGTCAATTTCACATTTATTACATTGAAAATTTCTACTGTAATTTGATTCCCTCGATATAGGGAAAGATCAGAGGAGACTCAAGATATATGAGTGAAATAGCTTGTGGGCAATAGGCACTTATGACCCGCCATAACCGTAATGAACCGTAAAATCTTTACTTGAACATTTTCATCATTTTAATGATCGAAATAAAACTTCTCATCACCTGAACAAACGACGATATTTATGACTCTAGTTTCTCATTTATGGCCTATAAATGTTGAAAGAATGTTTCAACAAGCTGCGCAGTTTCCTCGTCACAATACTTATATTCACACAGTGTCTTTGTGTTTTTAGTTGTACCATGTAATAACTTCAAAAGATTACTACTCAAAAGATTACTATAATAACTTACAAAGCAAATAAATCTAACAAGAATGCTGCAACAGAATGGCCAATAATATTAATGATTATTTTCTTGCACAAAGCAATCGTATATAATACAACATAACATAACTTCACGCCTTTGTTACCCGAAGGTGTATGCAGCGGCTGTTAAGCCTCGTCTCGCCGTCATGTTTACGTCCCGAATGGAATAGGTAGCGAACCTATTGTCATACCGGGCACAAAGTTTCAGTCATCGATATTTATGACACTTAATTTATCACACAAAGTCATTTTTGTGAGCCAGTATTAGAATTCGATCCCGTACCTCTGGACCATATGCCGTGTGCTCGACCACTGGACCACCGAGACTATCGTATATATCCAATAAGGAAGAAATAAATATTGAATAAGTGAGTGGTAGATTTCTAATAAAACTTACTTAGAAACCGTTTATACTTACTTAGTTATAAATAAATTAAGTAAGTTACTTAATTTTCATGAAAATAGGGAAGGTGTTCTTGCAGAAGGTGATGTCAGAAGCATTAAAACTATTTAAAACTAACAAGCGTCTATGGCAGGAATTATGAATTCAATTATGACACGAACAGATTTCTTTATACTCAATTTAAATGGAGCCGTCCAGCCTTTAAATGGAGCCGTCCAGCCTTTAAATGGAGCCGTCCAGCCTTTAAATGGAGCCGTCCAGCCTTTAAATGGAGCCGTCCAGCCTTTAAAATACCACAGTCTAACAACTTTTTGTTTATGTTGTACTCACACGTGATAAGGTTTAAGGGCTCTACTAGAATTCATAATATTAGTGACAAGGGATTAGCATCCTTTTAGCTGTGAATATAGTGAATTTTCTCAAAAGCCTATAAATATCTACTATCTTAAATAAAAAAAATGTTTTAAGACCCGTGGAAATCCAAACGCGCAGTTCTAATATAATCTGAGAATAAAACTGTCGACACATATATTCCGCGACGACGTTTTGATAGTAAAGATAAATTAATTGTAAAAAGAATCAGATAATACGCACTCGCGTCACGTAGAGGAGAAGTTGAGAAGGGTCTCAGTGTGTGTCTCGGGAGGCTCTGTACTACCCTTTGGGTATTGTTTTAAGTCTCTGTTCAATGTCTATCAGCGTTGCCGAACTTTAAGATAGGAATACGATGTTGACTGAATCGCTTTATTTTGTTAGATAATTTGCTTGGACAAAAATGACAAAATTTTATGACATTCTGGAAATATGTATTCGTTTATTAATGTATTGCTTGACACGAAATATTATAATTATTATCAATATATAGTAACACCTTGCAGTTGTAACTAATTGTGATTGGATGCTTGCTGCTAAATTTGGGCGGTTCGATTTCCATCTATGTAAAAGTGTTTATATGACGAGCGTGGATATTTATGTGGATTTGTTATGCATAAGATGAAAACCGTGAAAATTCACAAATCAATGCTCGAATCAAACATTCATTTAATCATTTTCATGTATTAACTTTCTGGTTTCTTGCCCAGTTCTTATGATAGTCCCTATACTCATGATCTGGATGATCTTGACGAATATGTCCTCATTTGCTTGTTTTACAGCAATACGTTAGATTTGTCAAAATAAATATTTTATTTGCTATCATTAACATAATATGACATCACAACAAATACATATTATGTTAGTATTCTATACTATCAAATACACCAGAGAAAATAATTCATTATGAATACTGTAGTTATTGAGGGCGCAGCTGAACCACTTTGAACATAGTTTCAATATGCTACCAATAAACCTGACTAGAGCGAAATCAACTCTACTAATATCTTTGATTAAAACAACTTTTAGGATTGTATCGCGTTTATTCATTATTTACTTATATTTATTTCCCGACGTTTCGAACCCTTTACAGAGTTCATTTTCACGAGTATGAACAAAAAAAAAAAAAAATTTTAATCAATGAGTGAGATTCGCGAAAATCTTAGAAACAAATATCTACTAATATCTCTCGTTATTTTTAATACTGAGTGCGTATAATAGTGTACAATAGAATAATTTAGGTCGAGTGCTAGGATTTATGGAGTATTTTCAATAGATAAACCTAGACGAATATTATAATGGAGATACTTTTCATAGAAGCATTTTTAATTTTGTAAAATGTACGACAACTATGCAGTAGTAAGTGGCAAAACTTATGAATATATACAAAATCATTCATTCATTCAAAATTCCTCAATATTTATCACTCATCACTTTTACTTTCAAGAAGAATACAGAATATTCATTGTTGTGAGACAGGATTTCGAACACAGGCATTTTAAATTCTGAAGCAGAATGTTTAACCTCCAAGGCCATCGGTACAGCTAAAGATAAAACAAGTTTAAAAAGAAGAGTTAAACTAAGATAATTCAATTAAAACCATTAAAACTGTAAAAGGTTTAACTGTCGATTTTATAAAACGATTGGGATTTGCAAAAGAACTAAGCTTCTTCGGAAAGCAAAAGCTTTATAAATCAGGAGACTCGTTGTGAAAAATGCAAGTACTTTTTATGCACACTCATTCCTACGTGCGATAGGAAATGGTTTAGTAGGCTTTATTAACTGCTCTCTGCTATCGACATGTCCGGAAAATAACTGAGAATCCGTATATTGGACGAATTATTTAATTATAATTTTTCTTTATTTTTCTTTGTTTTAGAAATTATTTATTTTGATCTGTAGATAGATACATAATATAACAAATCAGCGGAATAATATTGTCAGTATATTTTTATTTTTTAATATGTGGATGATCAGAAAAGAGTTACAAATTTTATTCTACATATTTCCTCTCTAGTCTTTAAAACGATTGAATAGAGTTTCGTTTATTCTATCAGATATTGATGAAAATCATCTTGAAACATTTCATAAGCACTTGTCGACTTAAAAACGAATAAAGTACTACTACACTACTACTGGTATAAAATAATACATTATTCAAAGTTGTCGTAGTTATACACTATGACATGGAAGGCATCCAATTAAATTATAACAGTATCCTTGTGCTTCAACTCTCTGTCGTGCTAACTATAGATGCATCACATATGAAGGATTTGAGAAAAATAATCCAATTCCAACAGGGACTCCATACTAATGGTAACCGTAAGGATTTCATATCCCCTCTATATATTTTTGCTAAGTTAGGCGTGCGTGCGTAAATAAAAAATACGTCGAGTGATTTGCTAGCTATCATATTTGATGTGAAATTTCGTGAGGAAAGGATTTTTTTATATAAGGGACGTTGTAATAAAAAATATAGCCTAATATTTATATTTATATTTCACTAAATAAATTTTACCTGAAGTACAACAGACCCCGCAACCGATTCCCTGCGAACATATTGCTGGATTATATATTTTTGCTTGCGGAATTTAAAAATTTCACTTCCCTAACGATATTTGCTGAAATAAAATTTACTAGTCTACGTTTCACCTAACTATAACAGCCATCTTCCATTAAAAGTCCCTACGAAATGGACTAATATGTTTTAGTGATTAGTCAGAAGAAATAGACAGACAGGATAATTTTATTTGCTTAGTTATAAAAAAGACGTTTACTATATGACACAAATGTATTTTATTAATAATCTAAAACTAAGTTTATTCGACATCACATCATTATATGAATACAAGAACAAAGACTGAAGCATTGTTGTAAGCTCTTCGCTGAAACATTACTTAACAATGAAAACAATTGATTGGGCACTATTGTATTTGAAAATAAATATAAGTGGAAAAGGTTACACATAACGTCGTATGGTGGGCGTTCATTCATATTCTTGTTGAGAAAGGGCAATGAATATAATAGAAAAGCTATCTCTAGATAATAACATGTCATCCAATTCTAAAGCCTTACTTATATTGTACTTAAATGCATGTGTGTTTTGTTATTAATTGAAGTCTTAACTTTATAAGCGATCGTCAAATTTTATATTATATAGTTTTTAGTATATGAGCTTATAGTATATTAACAGGAATTTGTGCTGTACACGATAACTGAATATAGATAATAGAAACTCATAATAATATTATATTAAAATCCACAAAATGCAGGTACAACCTCAGAGACAACCCTTAAATATTTAATGTTCTATTTTTTTTCTATTTTATTATTATTTTGCATTGAAAAACACATAGTTTTTAAATCAGGATTGGCAGGAAGAATTGGCGATTACGAATTTACTCCTCAAGCCATTATCCCTGGAAAGATAATCATATTGTGACGTACGTTAAAGATAATCATGCGTAAAATTGACGCATGTGTTTTATCGGTCTGTATATCGAGGTTTATTTATTAATTTGAATAGATATTACGTTTTATTATATTTACACTTACATACAAATAATAAATTCAACAAACAATTTATTTATGTTTACTTATTTATTAAAAAAAAACAAAAATTAAAAATTTCTTCTATAAAGTAACAAAACTTTTAAACATTCTCTCTTTTACAAAAATAAACTTATTTTGTACTTTAAAAACAGTCATTTTGTATTATACAATAAGTAATTAGCATATCTTATACATAATAGAAACAAATTATACTTATTAGTCAGTCAGAAACAACTTTGGCACATATCAATATTATGCTCTCGACAAATAACTTTTTTGCATTTTTTGCACGATGCATTTGCCTTTCGCCTTATTTTAGAGGGGCAGTAAGTACAGTAAGTACGTTTTTTCGTTACTGGCTCTTCAGTACTGTCTTCTGATGTACCAGGCACTTCATTTGGCAAAATATTAGAGATATTATCGCGCAAATATCTCTTCAAAGTAGGAGCTTCTAAACGCTTACGCATAAACGATGACGTCAGGCTCATGCTAAGGTTTTTCATAAAAATTTTGCGACTTTGAACCTTTTCTCCCTTGCTACTAACATTATGGCTGTATATAATAAAAGAATTTATGCAGGCAATGTTTATCATTCCGTACAATAATGCCATAGGCCACCTATTCGTCTTCCTACTGCAGGTCATCACAGAACACATTTGGTCTAGCGTGTCCACTCCGCCTTTAGTTTGATTATAATACATAATCATTTGCGGTTTACCGGTACTTTCGTTGATAGAAGCATCCTCATCACAAGATGATAATAAGTATACCATCTTAGCTGGCTTCGGTTTATAAGAGACGAGAGTAAGGGGTCCGTCAAAACAAAACATCGATGTCCCCACTGGCCTGGAGCGACTGTTTTTCAGTACTTCCGGTATCTCGCGTTTGTTTGATCGCACGGTTCCCACAATGGTTAACTTATACGGTTCTTGTAGTAAGTTTTTTGCCAAAGGGATTGAGGTGAACCAATTGTCACACGTAATATTACGACAACTACCGTGCACAGGCTTTGATAACTCCTTCACGTAGTATTCACCGAGTGGTACTCCGTTGGTCTTTGTTCCTCTTCCCAAATAAGGCATTCCATTTATCATATACTTTGTACCACTGTCACACATCATGAGGATTTTTATTCCATACTTACTTGGCTTGTTTGGAATATACATCCTAAACGGACACCGTCCTCTAAAGCCAAGTAACTGTTCATCTATGGTCAAATGAGCCCCTGGAGTGTAATTTTGTATGCACTGATGGATAAAGAGATCCCATATTTTTCTAACAGGAGTAAATACATCGTTTCCTCGAAGTGTGGGCCGTATACTTTTGTCATCCATTCTAAGACATCGTATCAAAAAATCAAAACGATCACGACTCATTACAGAGACGTACACCATTGACAAAGATCGATCAAAGAGGTCATCTGTGGACATGTGGTTATCTTTTCTCACTGCTGTCATTACCAGAATACCAAAGAAAGCATGGATTTCATCTTCATTCGTGTCACGAAATGTAGCACCTGTCATAGATTCCCGACGTTTCAATGATATCTCAGCATTTGTCCATTTTACAATTTCCGAAATTATCTCATCAGTAAAAAATAGTTTGAAGCATAAAAGTGGGTCATATATATTGCGGCACATACGCGTCGGGCCTCTTTGAGATCTGACAATGTTCAGTGCAGAGACTCGGCTACGCCTCGTGGACTTTGAAGTTGACCAACAATGTTTATTCTTACCTCTAATAGTCCTCTGTGGCAAGGTCAAGATCCTGTTAGAAGCCAATGAAGAACCTGGTTGTTCAATCATATTTTGTTCGTCTAATATTTCACTACCGCTTGACGTTGGCTGCACTTCATGTACCTCATCTATAAACGCTTCTTCTGTATCGCTCTGGACGTCATCTTCACTTACGTGATCTGATATTTCACTGTCAGAATCCTCACCAACAAGCTCGTCATCGCTTTGCAGAAGAGCAGAGACGATATGCTCATCGTCTAAAGGACTACCCATTTTATTATATATTAGTCACGATAGCTATAACAAGAAAACATATATATAATAAGTTATCACGTAAGTAGAACATGAAATAACAATATAATTATCGTATGAGTTAAAATCTTAAAAGTCACGTAAAAGATAATCATGCGCCATTTTGACTCACGCGGTCGTTATAATTCAAAATCAGTGACACTTACCGCATTGACAAGCACGCCTCACGGGAGCTCCAAGCGGCGACTGAGATGTCCTAAACGCACAGCGACGGATTCGCGCTATTTAGAAAGAGAGAGCAATATTTCGAGAATGCATGCGTCAATTTTACGCAGACTATCTTTCCAGGGTTATATCGCGCGATACGATGTTCACTAGACCAACCCGACAATTGAATAAACTTTAAAGTTACACATAGATAAATAAAGACACTGACAAATATAAGCTTCGAGGTCTTAAGAGGTATTTCTCTTGTATTTATATTAACCAAGAGGATTCCGCTACGTTCACAGCGAGGGATCAGAGAGTCTTCAAGTTATAATACCTTTATTTTGTCTTTTGCACAGTGGAGATTTTATTTATTATTTTTTAATCCTCATTTTATTTATGCAAAAGCGGATGGTTGTAAGAGTCTTCGAGCCCTTAAGGAAAGTGATGTCAGGAGTCTTAAAAATCGACGTGCTTATGTGGCAAAAGTGATGAAAGTCAAAGAAGCGAGAAAGATGCCGAAGAATCGTGCCTTCCTCCGTACTCTTTGCCTACCTCGCAAGGAATTTGGTGTAAGGTGATATCTCTTATTTATATATTCTATTTCATAAGCTATTTATTCAATATCAACAGTCATAAGAAGGTCGTGTAATAATTGATAGATTCGTGAGGTATTTTAGGATCATGACGGCGCTTAATAATCTCCTCATTGTTCTTTGTCAGGCTCTTGTTCCCGTTAAATCATTTTCTTTCTAAACCTTGATTACAACCAAAGATAACTAGGTAGTGGAAGCCAGAGCAGATATTTGGTAGGTAACGTGATCCAATTTTGTTTATGACACTCCAAACAATGTGAGTCTTATACTTGACGAACACGTGTAGAGTCATATATATATACAGACAATATCTAAATAATGATTAATCCATATGTACCAATGTTATAAAGCTGAAGAGTTTGGTTGTTTGTTTGAATTCGGTAAAGATATACTATTTCGGATTGGAAAGTTCTTTTTTTGTTAAAATAGCCCATTTATCAGGGAAGACTTAAGGCTATATAACATCAGGCTGTGTTCAATCGGGGCGAAGCACAAATGTTTTTATGACGTGTTTTTGCATTAGCAGTACGAAGATCGCGCGATCAGATAGCACTCTTATACTTATATATCGCAAGTATTAATTCGTTATTTTTGTGTATTTATAAAAACTTCTAATGTTTACTGAATACCGTCTGTATTATTAATTATAGTGATTAATTAATCCAAAGTTATTGCACGAGAATAAAATATCATCACAATATCAATGGTGGGTGAAATAAAAAAATGTATGTTTTTGATTGTATTTCAAATGTGTGGTTTTTATTTGACGGTACTGACGCGCTGCGTGAATCAAATCACTCGTAGAAACTAACCTATGTTTTTTAGTAAAGTTGTGGCTGTGCTACAATTTTATTGCGAATATTGGAGAAAAACAAACATAGAAGACTTTCATTGGAGCGACTGAAAACCGAAAACAAACTGTTCTTGAAATGTTTGCAGGCGTGTAGGTATGTCTGTTTATGCATCAAATAGAAATACATCGTCTGTCCTTTAACAGTGGTAGAGCACGAATAGGCCGGCTCAACATAACATAACATAACATAACTTCACGCCTTTTGTTACCCGAAGGTGTAGGCAGCGGCTGTTAAGCCTCGTCTCGCCGTTATGTTTACGTCCCAAATGGAATAGGTGGCGAACCTATTGCCATACCGGGCACAAAGTTTGTCAGTCATCGATATTTATCACACATAACTTCCGAAAACAATTTCGAAAAGTCATTGGTGTGAGCCAGTGTCTGGAATCGAATCCTGGACCTCTGGATCAGAGGCCGTGCGCTCGCCCACTGCGCCACCGAGACTATTTAGGCCGGCTCGACCCGTAAATTCCCACGACCTCTCAGAATATCGACGTAAAGTGGCTTTTGCAGCGTTTCACTCGGTGAGAGAGGTATCCTGAGGCCCAATCCCTTTCCCCTCCCCTTCTCATCCCAGTCCCGACCCCGTCCATGTCCTATTGTAAAGGCCGGCAACGCAACTGTAACACTATATCTGTTCAGGTGTCCATAGGCAGCGTTTGTTGCTCACCATTAGGTGACAAGCCTGCTCTTTTGCCCCCTATACCATAAAAAAAATAGTATATAAATTATATAACTATCAAGGAAATGCCAAATTTTAATAATACTACTCTTCTTTAAACATATCAAGCGATATTTTCATAGGCTTAAAACATAGCTGTCTTTCGGACGCCATCGGTAAATGTAAGTATATTTTTATCTAACGATCACTAACTCAGTCATTGCCTTATATCCTATAAATAAAAAAAATAAAAAGGAATGTTTTGGTTATGTACACACGACCACCTACAAACACGAAAAAAAAATAAACCCACCGATAGTATACGAAGGATATTGATGTAATAATGGAAAGGTGGAATCGACCGGAATGTGAAGTCATTTTTCATGAATTCTCACCCCCAAATAAGCCAACAATATATAACGGCTATATAAAATACGCAGGATTGTAAATTTATTAAAGTGTGTGTCTTTATTACAGTGGTTTATTGTTTTGTTTTTAATAATATTTATGATGCTTTGTTACTTTTAGATCTCACGTTTACACCTTTTACATCCAAGGTAATATAGGCAACGGCTATTACGCCACTAATCGACAAATGTCTTTTTCTTTCTTTCTTTGGGATAGGAGGGCAAACGAGCAGGTGGGTCACCTGGTGGTAAGCAACCAACGCCGCCCATGGATACAAGCAACACATATCTAGTGTTACTGTTGCGTTGCCAACCTTTAAGGGGTAGGGGATAGGAAAGGATGGGGAAGGGGGTGGTCCTCCGGGTACCTCTCTCACCGAACGAAACGCGGCATGAGCCACTTTACGACGGTCTTCTGAGAGGTCGTGGTATTTAAGCGGTAGAGCCGGCCCATTCATGCATCGAACTGCTTGGCTCTACCACTGTAAAAACAAATCGACAAATGTGTATTTACCTCGTGGTATTTTGACATAGAGTGTATTGCTAGAGCACATTTTTTTATTTGTCATGGATATACATACATATTGTTATTTATATTATTCCTAAGGGTCATAGATGTGAGTGGAGATTAGAACTTGAGACTTATATCATTCATTTTGGTATGGATACTAAATGATCTTTAAATAATTTTGCACCGCGTAAAATCTGCGGAGTGACTCTCGCTGAGGCCGTCGAAAACAAGGTTGTAAGGAAGGAAGTTGGATTGGAAGAGTGTCGGTATAAAAGTAAGAAACTGTATGCTTCAATGGTTCGGACATGTAGAAAAAATTGATGATGCAAGATTGACTTAGCAGATATGCAATGCAAAAGCGGATGGATGTAGGAGTCGAGGACGGCCAAGACACGCATTCCATGACCAGATAATACGTGTTCTGGAGGAAGGTGATTTTAGGAGCCTCAAAAATCTACGCGGGCGCATGAAAACAGTTGTGAAAGTCATCGAAGCGAGTCCGGGGTGTAAGAATCGTGCCTTATGGAGCTCTGTTCTCTCTACCTACGCCGCAAGGGATTTGGCGCGAAGTTATGTATGCATGAATGTATGATCTTTTATTCATGACCTCTATATCCTCGATAAATGAGGCACAATATTAGAATAACATAATTGACATTTGCTTTATTATTTCAATGAACAATACTTACTTGATGTATGCATGCAACATTAGGTTTTTTTTTATGGGATAGGAGGGCAAACGAGCAGGTGTGTCACCTGATGGTAAGCAACCAACGCCGTAAGAATGGTAAGCGTAGAGCTCTTAATTAAATAATATCTTGAATTCTACATAAATTATTAATGTACATATGATATACTAGCTGCTGCCCGTGACTTTGTCTACGTAGACGCAGCATAAAGTAGCAAAAATACTATGCCTGCGCCATTACTATATTATTATTGCTCACCCGCAATTAGTAATAGCGTGATAATATTTAGCGTTATGTGTTAACTCGACCTCATGGTAATATTCATCCAAAATTTGGTAAATAAGAATACAGTATACTGTTAGAGTGTATAACAAACAAACCGGCAAACAGACACAAATTCTCAAAACCATATTGGTACCGTATGGATTTGATATCGATTGTAGATCATGTCCCAAGTATTCTTAAAAAAAAATGCAACATACTGTTTTAACTTTCCTATGACTTTATTAAGTGTATGTATGTTAAGGCTTTTATACGTAAAGAAAAATTAGTAATAACATATCGGCCGCAAGCCTTATGCGAGTATTGAGTACTCTCCCTGAGGAGTGGCTCGTGACTGAAACAAATAACTTGAAATCCGGAACGTACGACAATATTTTTTAAAAGTTTGCCCGCAAAATATCTCTTTTGTGATCGAGAACGTAAACCAGACGATATATTTTTATTGAAAATTCACGGTTAGCTTGGTCGTTTGTTGTTTCATATGCCTTCAGGGATCTCTACAGTATGAGAGTATAGTTCAGAGTATTTTACTTTTACAAATATATAATAGGAGTTTCATAAATATTGTTTGTTCATTGTCATGAGCATATTTACAACTAAAATATATAAGTCATACATTTAGTTATATGGGGAACTATATCCGCACAATAAATATATAACTATTTAATTTTATCGTACCTATTCACCCAGAGTTAAGACTGGCCTCGTGGTGCAT
Organism: Euproctis similis; assembly: GCA_905147225.2. Taxonomy (NCBI): domain Eukaryota; kingdom Metazoa; phylum Arthropoda; class Insecta; order Lepidoptera; family Erebidae; genus Euproctis; species Euproctis similis. Next base: position 19,091,124 of record LR990105.1, on the reverse strand, counting down.
AGGTAAAGCTACGCTGCGGGCTTTTTTTATGGGATAGGAGGGCAAACGAGCAGGCGTGTCACCTGATGGTAAGCAACCAACGCCGCCCATGGACACCAGCAACACGTATAGTGTTACTGTTGCGTTGCCGACCTTTAAGGGATAGGGGAAAGAAAAGGATGGGGAAGGGGGCTGGGCCTCCGGGTACCTCTCTCACCGAACGAAACGCGGCATGAGCCACTTTAAGTCGATCTTCTGAGAGGTCGTGGTATTTCACCGGTCAAACCGACCCATTCATGCAGCTAACTGCTTGGCTCTACCACGATTAAAAAATAATTTAAAAAAATTAAAATTTGTGACAAGCATGAATGATTGTATGGCTTCTGGGTGTTTTTCTATGTATTAATTAATTGTATTATAAGTATGTATATTTACAATAAAAAGAATGTTTTAATATCCGTTATCTAGTTTACATAGCACAAGCATTTAGTTGCTTACTTAGGAACTAGAGGGCGCTGTGTGTATTGTGTCCAAGATATTACTATTATTATAAAATTTGTTGAGTGGTATGAATAACTGGGATTCTAAAATATCATTATCTAATAAATTCAGACTCATATGTGTTTAACAGAATATTAAAATTTAACTATTATTCCAAGGGAACTTATTACTGGGATAAAAAAATCTAAACAGTTGAACAGTTGACCCATGATTAATTAACAAACATCTAATGTCCAAATATCTTCAGAAATCGAACTGGTCAGCCGTTTGAAATATAGGTAGGGATCCTGGTCTTATCAAAACCATTGTGACTCCATTGAAATTTATGACAGATGAGGATAACCTGTCCGAGCGAATGACCACCTCATATGTTTAGTTTCAAAATTGGCTGAGAACAAAACATGTATCCCATAAAACATATACCTATCTCTTTCTCATATAAATTCGTGGATCCGTGGCTCTCTGTACTATGACTGGTATCTCGAGGTATGCAACATATAACGAAATACTTGTTCCCATATTGTTCTGAATGCCTATTCTTTATTGTGCTACGATATTGTTTTGGTTGGAGTTGGCAGACTTGTCTGTACTGTATAAAAAACAGTAATAATTATTTGTCGCTGTCTTGGTGGCTAATGTCAATAAGGCTGTGCTGCCGAATTAGAAGACTCAAGTTCGAATCCAGGCCAATACCAATTATTTTAAGTTATATGTGATAAATGTCGTTGTCTAACAAAACTTAGATTGCTAAGTTCTTAATAATGGTTACGGTCTTAATAATAATAATATATTAATATATAATAATAATTAATAATGTTGCGGAATCTATTGAGATTCCGCAACATTATTAAGACCGTAAAAAATCGGCAACTCGAAGCATATGTGTACTATCATCACTATTTATCTACACTTTCGGGCATGCAAAGCATAAAGTATTTTTCGTTCCCAAATTTGCATATCATTACATAGATAAAACAAAATCACTTTCCGCTGTCTGTCCCCTTATATGCGCATATCTTTAAAACTCCGCAACGAATTTTGATGCGGTTTTTTTTTAATAGTTAGAGGTTGGTAACGAGGTGGTTTAGTTCTTTAATTCATGTATAGTGTAGTAAAAAAAGTCATAATTTTCAAGATTTAGAACTTTAATCGCAAACGCTGCCTGAACCCTAAGTGATAAATCAAAACAATGTACTACATTATTATACACCTTTAAAAGGTCTATAAAAAAGTCCGCGAGGGCATATAACCCACAATGACAATTTTTATTTTTTTATTTTTTACGAGAAATAATGGCCTATTTGCGAAGGGATTTCAAACATTACAGCATTAATTTTCATTCAAATATGTGTCTTAAATAGATTGTGCATGTAATATAGATGATCCTCGCCCTTTACAGCATGCAATTTAAACGAATATTTTCGAAGATATTGCAGTATTAACATAGCGGGACAGCAGTTATTACTTTTGTTGCGGAACAAAGTTCGCCAGGTCAGCTAGTTATAATATATATATGTCGTATGATAAAGCTATATGTCCTAGCGCTTCGGTACATCTACGTGTAGCTGAAGTCCCGTGTTCGAATTCTGACTCATATCAATGACTTTCTGCTAAATTACATGTTCACATCATTATATACATCTTTATATACATGAGACTAAGAATAATGGAAGTCATTATTGAATATACCTACCACTTTGACAGTGGTAAAGCCACGTAATTTGCTGCATGAATGGGCCAGCTCGACTAGTGAAATACCGCGACCGTTTAGTTTGGTGATAGAGATATCCGGAGAATGACCCCTTTCCCCTTACTCACCATCCCCATCCCTATGCCACCTGAAAGGTCGGCATCCCAAATGTGATCGTCTCCTTGTTACAGATTTGCATGATCCCCTCGCATTCATAAAAAAAAAGCTTTGCGGGACTACCCTGATGTTATATTTACTGTAAATTTCCCCATTTACAGTAAATATATCATCGGGGTAGTCCCGCGAGACTCACTAGTACAGTTTTAATCCTAAAATGTTTTCATTGTTCCAAATAAATATCGTATTGTCACAGCCAACATTGTACATGGGCGCGATATCTGACAATATCTGGTACAAAACACTCTTTACAAAAAAATCAAGCGATTGTTGATTTGCAAACGCGCTTCCGAATATCTACATAAAAAAGCGAAAAACGTCAAATCAATATTTTCAATATCCTGCTTATATATACGAATACTTTTAGAAAAGACTCGAGGAAGTACCAAAAGATCACTTCTTGGCTCTCCGAGCGCGGCTCACGAGCCTAAAGAGTATAATAATCTTTTAGCTTCTTACCGATACAGACAAAATTTAATATTATAGCACACGAAGTCGATGAACATTTGACAATATCTAGATGATAAGCAAACTTATTGTACCTTAGTGAATATTTTACACAAACCCTTGTAGTAATTGTATAGACATATACAATATATTTGTAACTTATCGCCTTTTGTTCCCAAATGTATAGGCAGCGGGTGTTACGCCGCGACTTGCCGAAATTCTATTTCTCAAATGGAACGTATTGCCATACACACATTGTTTTCAGTCATCGATATTTATCATACAAATTCCTTAATGAATTCTGAAAAGTCATTGGTGCGACCCTGGATTAGATCCCATGATCTCCTTATTCAGAACCGAGGAAAATATCCATAGCACCGAGGCGAGTGTTTAAAAATACATCATTTAATATTCTCGTAATGTTACTCAATCTCCAATCTCTGTTGAATAAATAACTATTTAACTAATGTCCTGAAAGATTACATGTGAAGTAAAGTTTACTCATTAATCAAGGGTATCCGTAAGTAGCGACGAGTCCAACCAATGTTTCCTAAATAAACTTTGTCACCTAAATAAACTCTTGCCATCTAATGGATTTTTCGTTTAGCAGAGTCCATATATTGACTAAACAACTAAAATATAAAGTGCCCTATACTGTCCAGTTTCCGCTCACACAACCTTTTATCTTCCATTTGTTATTAGAAAAGTTTTATTGATTGTGAATTCATTAAGTCAATAAATTATTAATTCATGATGTCCACTGTGAGTGAAAAATGAAACATTTACTTTGAGTATCGCTACAACTTTGCGAGTGTATTTTATTTATCTTTGCAATTTGTCCATAGAGCAAATTTAATATGCTTATTAAATGTTCGTAGTACTATAAACAACATAAACACACAACATAACTTCACGCCTTTATTACCAGAAGGTGTTAAGCCTCGACTATGTGTTTACGTCCCTCAGTTCGTCCGAGTCCCTCAGGACCTCAATTCCGCAGTCGATTATTTCACCAATACACCAAAAGTAACGTAAGTCGGATGTGCTCTTTATACGTACTGATTTAAAAAAATAGTGAATACTGACTTAAAAGTAAAAACTTTGTAGGTAATTCTTGTTCACTAAATTTGAAAATATAAAATAATAACCTATTATTATACGTGTTTCAAATCAAACCTAAAATACAAGAAAATATTGAATATTATAAATGGAAATAGAAAAACAGATACGTATTTCAATCAATTTCACGACGCCCATAACGCTTTTGTTTAATATTTCGGACAGAACATACAGCGCCCTCTACTTTTAAGTTAAGCAACTAAATGACTGTGGGGTAGTAATAACGGATAACATATACTATTTTGTAAATATACACATATACATAATACAAAGAAAAATACCTAGAGCCAGATATATATTTATACTCGGGTGGGGATTGAATCTATAAATCTCAATTTAACAGTCGGTGGTTGTACCAATGTACCACGAAGCCCGTCGTCGTGTAACTGAGACATGCTCTTTTAACATTTAGTTTATTTACATACTATAAAAGTTACAAAGTTGTTGTTGTGTTACAAAGATTCACTTCTATAGCGCGGAAGGACTAAACGCATTATTTTTTTGAATAGGTAAAACATGACAATTAGTGTGGAAGATAATGTAAACCATTCCCAACATAACAAAGTAAATATTGAATCATAGGTTTGAATATTAATGTACCATAATATAAAAAAATGAATATCATATCAATATATATATTAAAACGAAAATTGAACGATTTCCATTAGAACGTTTAAATAATAAATTTCAGCCAAGTCAGGTGACCATAAAAAGAAGTACAATATTCAATAAATATTCAGGCTGGACGTGTACCTGTTTTTATTTGTAATATAATTTCAAGCCTTTTTCTATCCAAGAGAATAGGCAGCGTCAGTTATATCTCGACACGACGTATTATGACGTTTCCCAAATGTAAGGTGGCGGAACCTATTGCTATACATCTGACACAATTTCACCAATAAATCGATATACACATAACTCACCGATTTGTTGATCCTTGACCTCCAGACTGATGAAACGTTGTTATGTTTATTGCTTGTGTGTGAAAAAAATGTACCTAAGTACCACAACCATACGCCGATCGACACATACCTCTAGAAATATCTTTAAAATTAATGCATACTCGTGACAATGTATATTCCTTAGTACCTACTATTTAATATTGGATCCGTAATTTTACTTTTATTTTCTGTTTAGTAATAGAAAAAGAAATAAAATGAAAATGGGCACGTATTTGTATCGACCGCTAATAGAAAATGTACCTACATATATGAGTCTCACTTTTGTTATCAAGTATTTTATGGCATAATATCACAGAATACATATTTTATTAGGGTTTCAACGATTTCTACCATCGGAATATCGATGAAATGAATGGAGTTGGGTCTTGCTGTCTCAGCTGCTAACTAGATTGTATATATTGACTTGTTTTTTTTTATAATTTCACACTCAATGGCAGTGATAAATATGTCAAAAAGTATTTGGTTTTATTGCCACGAATCGGGCGCAATTTTATTTGTCGCTGATATTTGTTGTATTACACACGTCTATCCCCAGCTTGTTCCCTGCAAACGCTAAAAAAATCTCCACTTCGACGCGGAAATGTTTGTGGAATACTTAATTTTATAAATTATTTAATTAATTAAATTTTTATTCGTCTCAGGAGCAATCAATAAGTAAATTTTGGATTTCATTAAGTTGAATTGCCGCTATTTATTATATAAAATATAAATCGCTATAAATCGTTTTTTCTCTTAATTTTAAATCTGTATATTATTCGAAAATATTAATTTTGATTACATGCTGCAAAGGACACGTTGATCTATATTAAGTGCAAAACGTATTTTATCTTCCTGTCTTGTTCCTATTATTTGGGGTCAGCACAACAGGTTTTTCTTTTTCACCTACTTCCCTATCATTCACACTTCTTCCACACTAACGCCTTTTTAATCGTGTCGTCTTAACACAAGACTATGTAAAGACGACATGATTATACAGTCCACATTTTCTTAGGTCTTCCTATTCTCTTATTTCCCTTCGTTCAGTTCTATTATTCTTTTCTGTATCTGTGTATCATCCCTCCTCATTACATACCCATTCCACGCAAGGCGATTCCATCTTATCTTCTCCGTCATTGTCGCAAGCTTTCAAGCTTCTTCTTACATACTCATTCCGTATTTTATCCATATTCGTCACTCCACGCATCAATCTCAACATTCACATCTCCGTATCCTGTATTCTTCTCTTTCATCCGTCACTTTCATAGCTCAACATTCTGATCCATACATGACGACAGGTCTGATAATAGTTATATTCCTTCTACTTGAGGGACATTCGGTAATCACAAATTGTTCACAGATTCATTAGTGCTAAATCATTTCGTCATTGAGACAAAAAATATCTGAGTTATATTAGAGAAGTCCGTTTTTAACCGATTTAAAAAAAAAGGAGAAGGTTCTCAATTCGTTGTATGTATAATATTTTTTTTTATGTATGTTCACCGATATTTTCGTCAATTATGGACCGATTTCAAAATTTTTTTTCGTTGTATATTGTTTGCTTCCGAGATGGTCCCATTTTCACCAGGTCAGGATCTGATGATGGGAACCAGGAGCAATCGAAAGCATCCACCAAAACTTGTATCCGAGTATGGTGTTTTTATTACGTAATAGTGATGTCTTAAGGATATTCGTTATGGTGCCAACATTTGATGATGCTATGCTGATGAAAAAGCCACAAAACTCCTCAACCGTTAGGAGTTTGAAGACAGAACTGCAATTGGTCGATAGAAACTACATGGTAGTATGTAGGGATAGCGCGTTGCTTGTGAAATATCCTGGAATATGCACCTGATGCTGCTATCCTGATGAAGAAACTACAGAACTCCGTAACGGTTAGAAGTTGGGAGACAGTACTGCACTTAGTCGATGAAAACTGTGTAGTTAGTATACAGGGCTAACGTGTTGCTTGGGAGGTATGCTTGAATCCACGTCTGATACTGCTGTGCTGATGATGAAGCTACAGAACTCTTATACGGTTAGGAGTTAGGACACAATTCTGTAAAATGTTTTTTTTATTTTCTGCAATAGTTTCCAGGCTACGATTGGCCTTCATTCGGGCTGTAGTGGTATTGGGTCTACCCATGATAATTACAAAAATATATATACTGAGCAAGTATTGTCATACTTTTTTAACTAAGTACCTATTTATGACAATTATAGCTCCCTAAAAATATCAACCATTCAACAAACGGACTTGTAATTAGTGAAAATATATTTACTAAAATGAAAGTCATGTAAATGAAATAACTTCTATTGAAGTTCACAACTCATTAACATCACTAAAACTCGTGAAAAAAATTACTTTAAAAAAAAGTTAAACTGACTTCTAGAAATGTCGGTGCCAGCCTAGGTAACGTACTCTATTGTGTTGCACCGACTTCAATAATGAGTAACATTTGTAAATACTATAATAGTTAAAGATGACTTTATTAAAGTATTACGTTTTGTATATCGTATTAAGTATACAAATGAGTAAGTTACGTTATTTATCGCTTTTTAGTTATAGAGGTACTGTTTTCATATACTTATAGATTGTGTGGTTTACGTTTCTAGAAGTCGGCTTAACTTTTTTTTTAACTAATTTTTTGGAACTACATAACACCGTCTAAAATATTACAATGGAAGTCACATGGCATGGCTTCTACGTCTATAGAGTTTTCAAAAACACTTGACACCTGAATAAATGGCGCTATATTGTATTTTTGCTCTTTATGTTTAGCGCACACTATATTTATAGACTGTTTGGGTTCAAATAAAAGCGATTTCACTATTTGAAAATTTCATCCGAAATAAAAATGTTAGTGCGGTCAATATGTTACCCACAATGGATTGCTCCACGACATTTAATATCAGTTTTAAATTTATTACCCGACACGGTATAAGGAGAGTTTCGTTTTCGAATGTATTTTTTACTAGCTGACCCGGCGAACTTAGTTCCGCAGCTAAAGTAATAAATGAGTAAATTTTGGATATCATGAGGTTCAATTTGTGCTATTTATCGGCTTTAACTCCTGTCCCGCTATGTTAATACTGCAATATCTTCGAAAATATTCATTTAAATTGCATGCTGTAAATTACCGGGATCATCTATATTACATGCACAATCTATTAAAGACACTTAATTGGATGAAAATTAATGCTGTTATGTTTAAAATCGCTCCGTAAATAAGCCATTACTTCAAGTAAAAATAAAAAAAATAAAAATGGTCATTGTGGATTATCCGTAAGAGCTATAGCTATAGCTTAGGGTTCAGCCAGCGTTTGCAATTAAAGTGCGAAATCTTGAAAACTATCATTTTTTCTTTACAACATCATTTATGAATTATAGATCAAAACCACCCCGTTGACACCCTCTAACTATTAAAAAACCGCATCGAAATCCGTTGCGTAGTTTTAAAGATATAAAACATATAAGGGGACAGACAGCGGAAGGTGACTTTGTTTTATACTATGTAGTGATATGATACTGAAACAATTTCAGACACAATTGACTCAGTCCATTTTAATTTTAACTTATGCTACGAAATACTTGTGTTATGGATTACGGATTCTGAAGTCAAAACCCACAAAAAAACAATGCGATGCAATTACATTGTTCTATACTCACAAAAACTAATGATATTATAAACCATATATGATTGGGACTGTCAATATCGTTAAGCATGATAGATTGATTGGCTATTAGACGTGACGTTTACGTGACAGTTTGTTAAAAGTTAATTGAACGATACCATTTTTGAAAATATTTAGTATAAAACTAATATGATATTTTAGTGACTATTTTTTTTTCTTTGAAAAAAAATCTACAAACTACACGTTTTTAATTTTTTGTTTATAAGATAATCGTGTTTTTCTACAAAGAATTCCGAGAAGTCATTAGATAGATAGATAGATGATTCTTTATTTACACCTTATAAATGACAAAAAAGGAAAAACATACAATTATGACAAAGATAAATACAATATTAAGGTATAAATGGCGGCCTTATTGCTAAAAGTAATTTCTTCCAGGAAACCTATGGAAGTAAAATAGTGCCTAAAGAAAACGCGTAATTTAGGTGTTTTTAAATCTATATATATCTATTTCTAAATCTATATATATATATATATATACACCAAAATGACAATTAAATATATTATATAATAAATACATATAAATAAGATAAATAATACTATAATCATCATCATCATTAGCCTTTTTTGAGGTCCACTGCTGGACACAGGCCTCCCCCATAGAGTGCCACAACTGCCGGTCCGCGCAATAATGGGGGGTTTTTGCCATAATCGCCACGCTTGGCAGGCGGGTTGGCGATCGCAGTAGGCTGTATTTTGTTGAGAGAGAATGCTGCTGCCCATTCTTCTAGCTTTTCCCTTAGTCGCCTTTTACGACACCCTCGGGAAGAGATGGGGTGGCGGTATTCTAAGCCGGCGCCACACAGCAAGCAAGCAATACTATAATATATATTCAATATATCTTTACTAAACTTTACTAATATTATAAATGCGAAAGTAACTCTGTCTGTCTGTCTGTTACGCTTTTCCGCTTAAACCTCTCAACGGATTTTGATGAAATTTGGCATAGACAATCTTTAGACCCTGAGAAAGGACATAGGCTACCTTATATTGCGAAAAAAAAGCATGAAGAGGTTAAAATAGAGGTTGAAAGTTTGTATGGGATTTAATAATTTTTTAAAGAGCAAACCATGAAACTTTATATTTAAACACTTTGTAAGAAATAATTAAACATTTGTTCTAGCATTTTTGAAATTTCGACCTGTGAGGGTATAAAATAGGGGTTGAAAGTTTGTATGAAGTTCGTCATTTTTGAAGATAAAAACATTACATTTTGTTTTTAGGCACTAAATAAAAACGAAATAATCGTTTGTTCTGGCATTTTGAAATTTTCACCAGTGTGGGGGTGAAATAGGGGTTGAACGTTTGTATGGGTGTTCGTCATTTTTGGCGCTCAATCGGACTATGAAAAAGATATCAGAAGCAACCAGAGTTCAATGGGTGGCATGGTAGTGTTGCTTGCTGGTGATTTTCGACAGACATGTCATTACCAGAGGCACTCCAGCAAATGAGTAAAACGCATGTTTGAAAAGCGTCTACATTATGGGTGCATGTAATTTTTTTTTTGTGTCACTATAAACATGCGAGTTCAACTACATAATGATACGCAATCGGGACAATATGCAGCTGCTCTATTGAAAATCGAAGGTCGAATGGCTACGGACTACTACTAACGGCATGATTAAATTAAATCAAGAATTTTGTAATGCTGTCTACCACTTGAAAGATCTTAAAAACAACGTGTATCCCAGTTTGGAATATAACATGAGGAATAGAGAGTGGCTGTGTGAAAGGGCAATATTAGAATCGATCAATGAAATCGTGGGACAGATCAGTGAACGAATGATGTCACGTGTGCAAGGCGATGTTATCGAATATTTGTCAGTAGACATTGTCATGGACAGTGAACAGGTGACATCTTATCCTTCTTCTTCTTCTTTCGTTATTGGCGACTATGACCCTACTAGTCACTTTTGGCCATTAATAAACGGTTAACTTCAACATCTTATCCTACAGTTTCTAAACTCTATAGAGTTGTCAGGAGTGCCGTCTCATAAGCCACATTTTAACAAATAATAACAAAATAGCAAACGTCGTGTATCGAAATGCTTTAAATTAGGTTATTTTAAAATATTTTTGTACACAACGTGACGCTGGCACCTGTAAGTGTCTCTTGGACATAAGGGACGAATAAATTTTCCTAGGTACATAAATAGGTACCTTATACCTACGGTAAACAGATATTTTTTATAAATATACCTACTCTCTTAAAACCAAAAACTATACCAAAATCTATAGTCCTACCGTTCCTATATTATAATCCATAAAATTCAAATTAAAAGTACGCAGACGAAGTCGCGGGTACCAGCTAGTTAAATAATAATTCTTCAAGTAATACTAGTAATAGTAACTACAGATATACATAACAAATATATAAACAGAAATGAACTACTGTAACATGTGATAGTGATGCGTTAGAAGTGTTTTGAAAGTAGTTAATGATTTGGATGTTCTAATTTCCACGGGCCTGGACAGAAAGAGATTGCCCATAAAAATGTGTGGAATGCATTGGGACTGACAATCTGAAATTTTCCGATGACCTCAGATATTTCGAATGTGTGTCATTAAGAAACTGAAAACGTTCCTTGAGGTACTTAGGGGTGTTTGGATTAAATAAAACGTTATATAATAACGTGAGGACATGAGTATTCCGGCGAAAACGAATAGGAAGCCGCTTGAGCTTTTTTCGAAACTCAGAGACGTGATCATATTTGCGAAGACCAAATATAAATCTAATACATTATTAAGAGGGAATCGATCCCATCAGGAGTGGAGTGATAGACCTGCAGACCACCGAGGCATATCCTCTTTTTAAGTGAAACTATTAAATATAACATTAAAACAAGTTTTAGGATTATATGGCGTTTATTTATTACTAATTTTATTTATTTCCCGACGTTTCGAACTCTTTTTGTTCATCACTCGTGAAAATGATCTCTGTAAAGAGTTCGATTCGCGAAAGTCTTAGAGATAAATATATTAAATATAACATAACACAACATAAGCCTCGACTCGCCGTTATGTTTAGTTGCCATACCAGGCAAAAAAAAATCAGTCATCAAATATTTATCACACATAACTCTCGAAAAGTAAATGGTGTGAGCCAAGATTTGATACCTGTGACGTCTTGATTCAGAAGCGGAGTGCCCGACCATTAGACCACGAAGACTTTTTATTTAACTAAACTATTAATTACTTCGAATTGCCTGTTTATAGTATAAAAGATAAATACAATTAACATACATCACTTTTTTTTACTTACAACTCTTAAAGCGGCTTTGGTCATCATTATACAAACACACATTTTCATTGCAAAAGTACAAACTGATGAACATATTCTGCCCTTAGAGTTCTGCTCAGTAACAACCAATAATCACCATGCTTCAAAGCTGAAAAATATTCTTGACCTGTGGGCAACAAATATATATACATATAAATAAAATTGAAGTGTCTGTTATATAGAAATAACTGCTTTCAACTACATTCATACACACCAAAATAACATTTTTTTTCAATTGTTGCCTGTCTGTCTGCTTGTTCAGGGTAATCTATTGACGGGACTTTTATTGGCAGGTAGCTGGTGTAATGAGGAACTGAGGCTACTTTTTTTGCTTATTTATTGCTTCCGAAGCTACATAAAGTTCGCCGGGTTAGTTAATAAATAAAATCACTTCATAGTCCGAAGTTCGTAAGGATCCCGTGCTATGGTGTAGCCAGTGGTTTAACAACAAATGACAACACATAAACTTATCAAATGGGTAACACGAACCCTTATAAAGTTATGACACGATTACGTCTGAGTGGGGGGCGTTATCATATCTCAAAGAGGAAATGTACCCAAGCATCTATACGAGTATACAAAAGATGAGGGATAGGCCACGTGCCAGGAATATGTGAGACGGGTCCTTTTGCCATGCAAATTGTGAGACTTATATTTCATAGCTACTTCGTGACTCAAGCAGACATTCTAAGAAAATGTGATTCGTTCTCGATGGCGTACGGTACCGCTTTAGAGAAAAGTGCTACCCCATCATTTCCCGTTGTTATCGTAAGTGGACACAAAGGGGTTCTACTTGTTGCAGAACATATATCGAATCATTTCTAGGTGGTTTAGAGGTTTAGCCATCCGATTTCCAGTTCGGAGGTGTCGAATTTGAATCTATTGTGAACAATTATGCTAAGTTGGTGTACTTGCTCTAAGTTTCGCAATATTTATGTCAGGCATAATAATCCGTCGTGTCGGGGCATTGGACCACAGGGCATGGAGTTATAAGTCTACTAGGTTTCTTTTGTGCACTAGTTGATATAAATTTTAACATCATAAAATGCAAAAATAAAAATATATTTCACAATGCGAGCTAATATTTTAAGCGCGACATTTGTAAAATTTAAGGTCGCGACACATTGAACGTGACGCCTCATGTAAAATTCTAGCAGAAAAGAATATTTTTAGAATTTATGTATATGTAACACGTATTTTTTTTATGGGATAGGAGGGCAAACGAGCAGGCGTGTCACCTGATGGTAAGCAACCAACGCCGCCCATGGACACTAGCAACACATATAGTGTTACTGTTGCGTTGCCAACCTTTAAGGGATAGGGGATAGGAAAGGATGGGGAAGGGGGGTGGGCCTCGGGATACCTCTCTCACCGAACGAAACGCGGCATGAGCCACTTTACGTCGGTCTTCTGAGAGGTCGTGGTATTTCACCGGTCGAGCCGGCCCATTCATGCAGCGAACAGCTTGGCTCTACCGTAGTAATACGTATCAGGTAAAATATATTGTACCGTTTTTAGTATGGCTTTCACTAATGTATAGTACATTAGTGAAAACCAATATAACAATGGTACAGCCACGCAGTTTATGGCATGAATGGACCGGCTCAACCGGTGAAATATCGATGACTTTGACAAAATTATACTTGGTCTCGTTGTTTGGGTGACTATTGCCGATCAATATTTTATAATGAAGTAAAAAGTTGTATTCAAAAGTCATAAATGTCACTGTCAAATTTTATTTTGTTATGCGTGATCGAATTTTTGATTTAAAGCGATCTGTTTCTGTGTACCTAATTGAAATTTCTACTTATTGCTTAAATAATAAAATTCTAAGAGGAATATAAGCAATAAAATAATAATATGGATATATCGAGACGTTGCCCAAGTAAATTTAGCCTCACATTTGTAATTGAAATACTCGGTATTGATGTTTTCCACGATTGCAATGAAGGGACAATAGATCTGGGTCCAGGACCCACTCAAGGATTAAAAATACAGTATCAGTTATATCCTGGACAAAACTATGACTTGGATATTCTCATATGGCCACACACTGCTAAGGTTAGTTTTATTTATATTTTTAAATATTAAATAGGTTGTAGAAAATTTATTCACTGCGCTGAGTGAATAGGCTGATTCAAACGGTGAAATACCGCCACTTTGCATTTGTACGGCGATAGCCGTATCCGGATGACCAGCCTCCCCTCTCATCTCAATCCCTGTCGTGTCTTAAAAGCCGGCAAGGCAACTGCAATTCTCTTGGTGTTGCAGATGTTAATAGGTGGTCCTAGTCGCTTACCACCAGGCGACCGGCTTGTTTGTTTTCTTGTTAATTTGCCCTCATAAAAGATTTAAGACTTTAACGAGTCTCGGTTGTCCAGTTGTCGAACACCCCGCTTTTGAATCCAGAAGTCACGGGTTCGAATCCTACTCAAATCGAATCGAATCGAATTTAAAGTTATGTGTGATAAATATCGATGACTGAAAACTTTGTGACCGGTATGGCAATAGGTTCGGCACGGCAACGGCAAGTCGAGGCTTAACAGCCACTGCCTTCACCTTCGGGTAGAAAAAGCCGTGAAGTTATGTTATGTATGTGTAATAAAAGATTTATGAAACCTAATCCTTATTAATAATATGTAACATATACATATTTGAAATTATTAGATCTGGTGCGGAACAAACAGTGGATGGGTTAGAACTTGGCATTTCTTAGAGCGAAGATGGCTAGCGTTTTCTATTGATCATGCATTCCCTGTGAGAGTTATGGATCTCCGGACCCATGTAGCCACAGTGACCCCGAATATTGGGCTTGGCAGTATCAGTGCTAAGTAGGTACTTCAAATCAAAACCTACTTATTATCTGCTGCTGAATATTTAGATATATTATATCTTGAAAACTAATATCTGCTTAAACAACAAACATTTTTATATATATCTATACTTAAATTATTTGTCCGTCCATATGGTTATATCTCACAAGAAGTACCGTATGGATTTTGACACAAATTCCACCGATATTTAAGTAAAAATCAATCTGAAAACGTAGGTTCTAGTTTACTTCGGAGTATAATTACATCCGGCGAGACAATAAGGAATCTATGAATACTAAACGTTTTTCAATACGATTTTCTCATGTCGATTGAGCTTTGTGAGAATTTAGGGGTTACTTTTGTTATCTTATAAATTTAATATTTGCAATAAAAATAATCATTTTTAGAACGGCCATGCGAACAGTTTTCCTATAAGCGTTCAATATTAAGTTACAAATCTACCCGTAATGTTACTTTTATTCCATATTAGGTAAGTATTTTAGTACATGTTCGTATGTAGACTATGTCATTAATGACAATTTTCAGCGCAAAAAATGACAAAAACCCTGAAGTATATCTTCCGAAATTGTCTTTTGGTGAACGTCGACAATTTGCACCTGTACAGCAGTCGGAAGAAACTCTTATACAATGCATCCAGAAATGGATTTGGTGCCTTGTTGTGAGTTATATACCGGCATCATACTTAGATGGACCCTTCGGCGTACCACATCACCTTACTGGTAATACCTCTGCAATTTATTAGGTACGGTTGATTGTAAAATAGGTCACAACTTTAGTTTTAGTTTTAGCTGTCTTACAATTTACGTAAAGATATTCTACAAAAAAGATTTTATTACTTAATGAAAGAGAAATTTTATTAAATATAATTAATTTTAATGTATTATATGTTTATGCATGAGTTTCCAACCAAAGCGAAAATTTATAGACAGGTTTACTTAAAATATTAAGTGTATTACACCTATAATATACATATTACCTTCACGGTTATTTGAAACCAGTTAGAAAAATGTTATTTTATTCTAATTGTTTATTTGTACTATTTTTTCTGTAAAAATATTCTCAGTCCCCGTATTTAGCCTAAACGTCGATTGGCAGAGTATGCCTTATGCCATTAGTTACAATTATCCTTACTTTGACTTATTATTCAGGCCCCATATGTACAAATAGACGTATGTAAACATAAATAAATATACATAGACATATTTAATTACGTTAGTATAATTTTATTAATAATTTTCATGTTAAAGATAAAAGAATCCAAGACGCAGTAATTCAATATGTTCAAGAAAATATTTTGAATCGTCAACTGATCAAGGAACTGTCATCTGTACCGGAGGTTCAAACAAAATCAAAAGCCGACTTGAAAGGGAAGGAGCTGAAGGATAAACCGAAAAAAACAAACATAGAAGTAGTAAAATTTGAAATAAAACTGTCCGGAGATGCAATTATAGCTGGTAAATATTGTTGGTTAAAATGTTTCACACGCGTTTTACTCGTTTTAAGGTCTCGTTGATCCATTGGCCGAGCACTCGCTTCCGAATCAAGAAGTCGCAAGTTCAAATCCTGGCTCACACCAATGACTTTTCGAAATTATTTTCGGAAGTTATATGTGACTAAAACATCGTGCCCGGTAAGGCAATAGGTTCGCCACCTATTCCATTTGGGACGTAAACATATCGGCGAGACGTGGCTTAACAGCCACTGCCTGCAAATTTGGGTAGACAAAGGCGTGAAGTTATGCTACGTTTTGTACGATATTGGTTATTAATATAACATTTACAACCTAGGATGGGATTTATACCATCATATAACATTTTAATCAAAACCTTATATTTATTAGGCTTTCCTATAATTTACTACAGATCTCGCTCTATCTATTGTTGAAAATTTCTTTAAAATCTAGTTGTATCTTTTAGATCTTTGCCTCACAGCCAGAGCAAATTTGTTTTGTAAACATTGAAAAAAAAAAGAATATTATATAATAATATAATATACTTACGTTATCAGTTTACTGCAAATATAAGACATAAACATTGATGGCTAAAAACTTTGTGCCCGGTATGGCAATAGGTTCGCAACCTATTCCATTTGGGACGTAAACATAAGGGCGAGTCGAGGCTTAATAGCCAGTGCCTACACCTTCAGGTAGAAAAAGGCGTGAAGTTATGTTATGTTATAAGACATAAGCTTACTGTCTTCATTTTTCAGTAAACTTTATAATAGTAACAAAACAACATACAAACATAACTTTACAAACAGAATTAGAACTACTATTCCACACTCTTGTAAAGTACATTACGAAGCCTAAGTCCCCAAATTAGCGACTAATATCGGTCTTAATTTTCCTTAGAAACAGGCAGAATAATACCATTTGAAACGGTTGGAGATAAGCCACAAGATTTAGGGGACATCATAGTGTTGGTCAGCAGTACATCTTTACCTGCGCCTGACGACTATCCCGTTGTTTGTGTTAATATTGGTAAACTTACGGATGCTCCTATTGAAAAATTCAAAAAACATAAGTAAATATTATTGTAATTAGTACAGATTAAATAAGTGATCTATTTTGCTAAAATTTTAAATATAATAAATTAACTATTCCAGAATATCACACATATACGCTAAGTGGACGTTAAACGATGAGGAGCACAGAACTGAATCGAAAGAAGTGAATCCATGCTATTCCGAGATTGATTTCAAAGACCATCACTGTTTGCCTCTGCCATGGAATACAGCTGCTGACACCTTAGCCACATTTATAGATAATGCTTACCAGATTGAGGTTAGATTATTGTATTATGTACTATATTTCTACATACGTCATTATTATTATTTTCTTTATTAGAACTTCCATTAAACAAAAAATATTTGACACGGAACCCGATAAAACTCTTTGACACCAGTCAATAAATTAAATATTGCTGAATGATGGTACTATTCTAAAGGGAAAGAAAGCAAAGAAGAAGCGTTTTTATATATTATATTAGTATCAGGAACACTTAGAATTATTGATCATTACTAGTTATTAAGATTTTAAATAAGATAATTATAAATACTCATTTAATTTTAGATTCGTGGTATAAGGCCACAACCATCATTTAACGAAAACCCGTGTTTGTTTGGTTATGTAAAAGGTGATCGAGATTTTTCTATAACTGTGGCTCCTAAAATACAGCATTATAGTAATGATGTAATTATTGCTATCACCAAAATTAATACTAATCAATTAAAATCACAAAATTCAGTGATCAGAGGGGAATTTCCTCTATATCCACCTGAACTAACTGTCAAATCAATAGACCGTGAAAGACTATGCACTAATGATATAAATGCAATCAGAAGTCCAATGCATCCTGAACTAGTCATACCAGCAGCAGTAGTCTTAGAAGCGCAGATGACCTTGGAAGTTTCTATTCGAACAATCGGATGTAAATCATATAAAAAGTCGCAGAAGTATTCAAGATTATATTGTATAATTAAGAATTCTGATGCTGCCATGGCGATCTTGTGTAACATAAACGAAATTAATGAGCAAGTAGTTGTTAATGAGACGAGAGAAGATTTACTAACAGGATTCGCCTTGGATACAGGAGACAGCGTTCTTTTGTATGTAGAAGGACCCATAGATGGACAAATATTATGCGTTTGGGAGATAACAGAAGACTTCTACCCAGAAATGAAACCTATATTTTCGACATCGGCTAAATATAACGCACGAATATATCCTGGTAAGTAAATAATAGTACATTATTTTTAGCTTTAAATGGCAAACAAGGTCTGATTGTCTGAAAGAATCACTTATTTATTTCAAATTTTATGACCCAAATGAACTTTAAAAAACGTCATCAATATTATAAAGTAAGCAAAATCAACTAATATTATCATTAAATATTCATAAAATTATATTTATTATAATTCAATCTCAATTCTGATCCCTTCTCATTTTGAAATCTTTCTAATTATTTACATGGGAATCCTTTTCTCTATATTAAACTGTTTCTGATTTTCCACTCCTATTCAGAGTTGCTCGTGGCTGCTACACCTTTCACCATTCTGAAGATGTTTGTGCCTCTATCTGTGCTCTTAGCGTGTCCACCAATTTATGCTCGTCCAGCCTTACCATTACCTACTCGTTCCGTTAGTATTACATTTGTTTAATCTACCAATGCTAATTTTGGAAAAACTCTAAGCACGGCATAAAAAGTGTATATGCTTAGAATCATGTGGGTTAATTACTCTTGACAAATTATTTATGATATTGGGTTCCGCCAAATAATGTATTAGTTCATAGATAGCATTTTTATAGTCTCGGTCGAGCGCCGCGTTTCTGATTGAAAAGTCGTGGTTTCGATTCTGGGCAAATTCACACCAATGATTCCACGGAATTCTTTTGGGGAGTTATGTGTGATAAATATCGATGAATGAAAACATAACGTAACGATTCGGCGAGTCGAGACTTTAATAGCCGCCGATAGAGCATCTTCAGATAGGGAAAAGCTTGAAGTTACGTTACGTTTTAGTAAATATTTTAAACGGCAAGACCAAGGTTTTCTATTGCCTTCACCTTCGGTTATTAAAAGGCGTAAGCAAGAAAAAATATTAAGCGAGTTTTATGCCATCTATTTCATGTTAAGAGAAGAGTCCACACATAACCATTTTTATAAGAAATGCTTGAGACTTTTCTATTTTATTTGTAACCACCTAACCTTTGTCATTTTTTTTAAAACCAAAGGCAGTACTGAAAATTGAGCAGCTACTGGCCAATAAGCTATTGAAATCTCCTAACATACATGAAATGCCCACAATGGCTGAACTGCAAAGCTTCAGATTAGAGCTTTGTGTTGCACCTCGTCCACCTGCTGTTACTATGCCATCTTTACAGTACTCGAATGGTAAGGTCCTAGATTTATCATTTACTATAGATGGCACATGTTAGTAAAAATGTACTAATAATCATCACTGACAGCGCAACCGCGAGTATGCGATTCTCGGGATGTATTTAATTCACACATGAACAATAATTATGTCAAAGTTGACAATTGGAAGCACTTTTTACACACACATTGATAAGTCAATCACACATCAACAACCCATTTTTGGTATCGTTGTTTTGGTGGGTAAGATAAGTATCTGAATAATACGTGAAGCTACAATAAGTATTGTAGCTTCACGTATTTAACCCTTAACTGGTATCGCAAAATTGACTAACGTAACTGGTATTGTGAAGGCTCGCGCAGATACCACAAGGCACGTAGCTCTGCTCTGGTAAAAGCTACAATGCTAAATATACGGCACACGCTGCGACTGGTGAGGTATTGATATTACGCAAAAGGACAACCACGCAGGTTGCAAAATTTTCAAGGAATTCGAAAAAATATAACGATACCAGTTAAGGGTTAGTGTTTAGTCCTTATCAGACATAGCTATTGTCAAAATTGCGATTCGATATCTGCGTAATTATAGGTTTTTACAAAAAGAAATAATCATTAATTTTAATTTAATTTAACTTGAGTTTTATTTATTTAGTTTCTTCTGCTTTATGTGATACATATTTGTGTTAATTAATTTTAATTAATTAAAATATTTACTGTAGGGGCGCTTAGTTAAATAAACACTTAAGCAAATTGTCATTTTCAGTTCCGAAAACTGGATCCAGTTGTAAGGCGCCAATCACGCAAAAAATTAATTGGGAAAAAAAAGATACTCCAAAATCTAATCCTAATTGAAGAAATAAAAATGTTTTTTTGTCTTTTAATTGTTTTTTTTATTACTTCACGTCTTTAATAACCGATGCGAAGGCAGAGTTGCCTCGTTACGCGTATGGGAAATGTTAAGAAAAATGTTGTTATGTAATTGTTAATAATTTTTTTTTTTTACTTATTCATCATCATCATCATCATATACAAATTTATACGAAAGTAAATGACCACAAAATTAAATTCAATGCAAAATATTTTCCAACCCTCATCTAGTACTTGACATTGCCTAGTTTGCATAATATTGTTAAATATAGGGTACAGTTTATGTCGAATATATGATTTATATTACGACAAAGGGCTGTCTGAAAAATGTATAGAAGAATTACTAGTAATATTAGCATAATATTAACGGATGAATAGTCTTTATTCTATAAATGGGCTAGTTTTTTAGTACAAATGAATGATAATTCTTAGAATAAATAAAATCAAACAAACAAGCTCTGCCTCATTTTAACGCCTTTAATATAAAAAAAAATAATCACAAACCATTAGGAAAAGAACAAAAGTGACCAATGCTCTATGTCATTGCAATATACTGACAGACGACCGATGGACCCCCAGAATAATAATATATGTCGGTCAGGCCATGAGGCATTAGGAAGAGAGGCAATCCCGCGGCTCAGTGGGCAGATGAGGTCATAAAGGTAGTCGAAAAAAAAACTTAATAGACAACAAAGAAAAGAGAGAAATGGAAATTTCCAGAGGAAGTCTCCATCTTCGACACGAGGGGTTTTTGCTAAAAATGTAAACTGTAAGATATTTAGTTTTAAGTTTTACATAATTTTATATATTTTAAAACAGATAGATTTGTAGAGTAAGAAATATAAGACATTTTTATTTTATTTATTTAACGCCTTGTCAAGCCTCGGCCAAATTTGTATGTCCCAAATGGAATAGGTGGCGGAACCTATTGCCACGACGGGCACGATGTTGTCAGCCATCAATATTTATCACAAATAACTTCGAAAAAGCATTGGTGTGAGTCCGGAATCGATCCCATAACTTCTTGGTTCAATGGACCAGAAAAACTACTATCTAATGTAAATCGAAGTTCAGTAATTCTTAAACAAATACAATGAAACAAACAAGCTTTGCCTCATTACAATATTAGTACAGATAAACATATCACGTTGATATTTATCCAATAAAAGTTCGGACAGTTTCATTTTTTGTGCCTACACACTACACTAGACAAGAAAACAAAAATATAATGCATTGCTTTATTTACATTTTATGCCAACAGTTCGTAAAAGAATGGAAACGTTGAACATAAACTTATTTATTTATATCTTATAAACAGCGAATGAATAATAAAAAAAGTTGTTCGCATATCGGAGAGGTCGAAGTTTGTAGGAATACATCCATATTTTAACTTGCTTCAGTGAAAGTACGATCTCCTGACGATAGCCGCGCACAGATTACACAACACAAGTTTCTTGAGTACCATAAAATTCAGTGAAGCGAAGAACTAAAATTCAGTCAAACAATGTAAATATTTTAAAAAATCGTTAAATAAATAGATTAAGCATTTTTTTTTATATCTGACAAATATATATTATGTTTTTATACATTATACTACATTGTCTTCAATCCTTTCTCTGTAATTTATTCGACAACGATTGCTAGACCAAGCAAAATGATCCACATCACTTTTCACTTTTGGATGCGTCTGGCAGAAGATTAGCAACCAGATACCCGTCTGGGGAAATTAATCTGGGCTATTAGATACCTAAATAATATCACATCAAAATTTCAGCCTTTTCTAAATGATTTTAAAAATAAAATTTTTGTCCATCTAAAGCTGCGTCTGGCAAAACTTTAGCAACATCAGAACAATCAGGCAAAAAAAAAAGTTGCGAAAACTACAATAAACATAATGTAACAAACAAAAATCGTCATAAAATGATTTGAAAAATTGAAAATTTTACATGTGCAAATAGGCTGCGCAGAAATGAACGCAACCACTACTGCCAGCTAGGGTACCTGTGTTACGTTTTGGAAAGTGTGAGGAATAACATATCTTAAAACTGGCCGACCTTTATTCGTCCCTCAAAAACATTTCTAGCTTAAACAAAGAATAAAGCTTTTATACATTTATATCAAAAATAATTTTAACTACATATTTTTCTCTGTTTTGGAACATAAAATTTCGCTAATCTGTTAAGCTTCTTAAGAATCTAAAGCGGTTTTCATTTAGTAATCATTTTTTAAAAGTGATAAGTGAATAACTTTTCAAAGTGTCGCCAAAACGTGTGCTGTACCTATGATTCCCGATGACTGACAACATTGTTGTCTATGTATATGGCAATAGATTCCGGTGTCTATTCCATAAGAGCCGTAATAAAATTAAGACGTCGGCTGCCCACGCCTTCAGGTAGAAAAAAGCGTGTAGTTATAAAAAACAAATTAACACTGTACAATTAAATTCTCCTTAAACAACTTTTGATATTTTCTGATTCAATTCATATTAAAAGGGCTGCGTATGACTAAGTAATATTGTCAAGAGATAGTCGACGCCTTGGACAAACTTATAAAACCTGGTGAACGGTTGGGTTGACTGAAATTTTATATATTTTTTTTACGTTTATGAATTGAAATTGTAATTTATATATTCTCACTTGAAATGTACGTAATATTATAATACTGATAATTAGTACATTTTACTACTAATTTAAATTGTATTTAGTCCTACGTATTGTCGCCATATTTGTGCGTCCTAAATGGAATAATAGGTGGCGGAACCAATTGCCATACAACGGGCACAACGTTGTCAGTCATCAATATTGACCACACAACTTCGAAAAAGCATTAGTTTATGAATTGAAATATATATAATTTAAATATTGTTAATTGAAATGGTATAAATTATATGAATATTCTCATATTGATAAGCTTTGCAACTAATTTACTAATTGTATTTAGTCCTGTTGGTAATTTCTGAGAATTCCAATTTCGTGAGTAATCATTTCTAATGCATTAAAAGGTCTATATTACGGTAATTTTCAGCCATTTCGATTTGTCGTATATTTCTGCGTAAACCAAATTCAATTGAATCCATTTGAATTAATTTGAGGCGATTAATTCATAAGTATTAATTAGGTAACGGATAAGCGTCCATTGAATTATAAAGAGATGGAAGTATATTTTAAGTGAAGTAGATTTTGTGTTTGTGTTGTGGGCGTGAAATTTTCACGAAAACCCTTTTTGATTTGTCTGGCAGTAGTAGAAATAGAATTTTATTATCTGTAACCACTTGCTCTGAGCACTCAAAGGGGAGACAGGGGTAAATGGTAACGTCATATCTCGCCAAAAAAAATATTTTGTTATTATTAATATACTCTTGAAATAGATGGCGAACAAAACAGCTACTTCCGCCGCCCGCATCTTCGTGTAGAAACAGGTATGAAATAATATTCTGTTATGTTATCTACAGAATAGTTATAACACATAGCTTTTATTAATTTTGGAATGTTTTTCCGAAAGTTATATCTATATCCGGACTTAAACTCAATCCTCTCAAACAGAAGCTAAAGTAATAAACCGAACTAAACTGTAAATCCTTTTTTCTTCATTATTTTGTTTATTTTTTTATTAAATATTAAATTATAAAATAATACCTACATACATACATACATAACTTCACGCCAAATTCCTTGCGGGGTAGACAGAGAGAACAGAGCGCCATAAGGCACGATTCTTACACGCCTCACTCGTTTCGTTAACTTTCATAACTCTTTTCATGCACGTGCGTCGGTTTTTAATAATAAAATAATACCTCACTATCTATAATCGTTAATTGTTTTAAAGGTTTATAATATTATTACAGCTTTCAGTAATAAATTTACATTGTCCAGTTATTACTGTAATAACTTCATTTGTTCATGATATATTGGTTCTTTAGCGAAATTAATAGCTGTATTATATACTCTGTAAGATCTCATTAGTAAAGCTTAATTTGTGAAACTGCTTTATTTTTATGTTTTTTTTATTGACTTGCTATTTGCTATTTTTGTTATAAAGATTTAAAATAAACTATACACACATCACTTACATAACTTTACGCCAAATCTCCTGTTGGGTTCAGTGACAATTCTTACACACTTCACTCGCCTCTTTGACTTTAATAATTCTTATCATACACGCTCGTCAGTTTTTAAAGCTTCTGACATCATCTATCCATCTGTAGAATTCATTTTATTTGGTATAAGGATTTTTCTATATCTTGACGATAAATATATGCAATATATGTACAAATAAAAAACTGGATGAAATTTTTCCTGTTACTTACAATAAATGATTTTAGTCCCAACAAAAAAAATCCTATAGACACATATATTCTTTCATTTTGATAGTAAAGATAAATTAATTGTGACAAGAATCAGATAATACGCACTCGCGTCACGTAAAGGAGAAGTTAAGAAGGGTCTCGCTCAGAGTGTGTCTCGGGAGGCTCTGTACCACCCTTTGAGTATTATTTTAAGACTCTGTACCTACAACGTCTTTAAACATTAAAATTTATAATTTAATTATATTCAAAGGTAAAGTAACGGTAATAAGTTGAAATTAACTTATTTGAGTTTACAAATTTCTTAATTAGATGGTACTTTTCATATTAGATAATACAAATAATTAAGATCAATGAAGTATAACAAAGATTGATCGTGTAACGCAACAGACTTCACATTCTATAAAATATTTAAACGTAACATAACATAACTTCACCACGCCTTTTTTTCTAGCCGAAAGTGTAGGTAGTGGCTGTTAAGCCTCCACTCGCCGTTATGTTTACGTCCCAAATGGAATAGGTGGGGAACCTGGCACAAAGTTTCATTCTACGATATTTATCACACATAACTTTCGTAAATAATTTAGAAAAGCCATTGGTGTGAGCCAGGATTTAAACTCGGGTCTTTTTTATTCAGAAGCGTGGTGCTCGACCACTGGACCACCGAGACGATTAAAATATTTCAATTAAAAAATATGAAGAAAATAATGTTGCCGTCTTATGCACCGCATAAAATTTGTAGGGTGTTCGCATTTAAAATCCAAATATTGTAATGTGCCATTCGAAAATCTGGAATGTGGATCGCATGGAAAATTGTTTTATTTTTCTACAGGAATTTTGTATGGTAGCGGGACAAAGTCAGCATTCCAGCGGTGGGTATTTGTGATTTCAGCTTAGCCCTTTGTGGATAAAACGTTTCAAGTTATTTTGAAATATGTATTTGAAAAAAAATATAAGGTCACAGAAAATTATTTTTGGGTAATTCCAGTATCGCGGGTGCCTTAGACGATTAGCCTGTTTAAGTTTAATATAACTAAATAAAAAACATTTTAAAAGAAATTTGTCTTTAAAAGACTACCTTTTAATGTGTTTACTTAACATTAATCAATAAAAAAATTAAAATCACATTTTCATATTCAGGTGAAAGGTTCAGTGTCATAGCGGGTGCAACAAATTTGGCCCAAACTTTCCAGATTACAAATAAAAAATACATAACTCTTTTTTTTTATATTTATTTCTAAGACTTTCGCGAATCTCACTCATTGACCAAAACAACTTTCTAACTCTGTTAATTCTTAGACATTTAATTTGTTGTACCTTAATATTCAGAAATGTTATGAAGAAACAAAGAATATAAAATAAAGACTCTAAATAAAACAAAAATAAATAATTAATTATTATATTTTTAACAGCCGCGGGTGCAACATCAAATTATTTGATATGATTTTACAGATTATACTAATTGATTAAAACAACTTTTAGGATTATATCGCGTTTATTTATTACTAAAAGTTGTTTTAATCTATGAGTGAGATTCGCGAAAGTCTTAGAAATAAATTATTATACTAATTCTTGGGATGCGCTCGTGTTTTAATATGTTATGCTTTAAATACAATAACAAGTTAAATAGCTGTATTTACGGACTATATTTAACTGTTGATTTGACATTATAAAATTAGTACAGTTTATTTACAACTCGCGCGACAAGCTTTTATTATTATATAAATTGTACATACTGAGTTGTATAAAAAGTTGAGCACTTTTTATACAAAAATTTCACTGAAGCTGCCGCCATTTAAGTAGTGGTTACAATTAATATCATGTAGGTCTCCAAAACCATTAATATATACAAGTTAAATATCGAGGCAAGCGGACAAAACTCTTACCCGTTTGACAGCCAATCTGGGATCATCGCTGTAAGGATCGAAAGAGCCGACTCTTCTGAACGGCGGCCATTCCTCTTCATCTGTTTGACTTGAGGCTCTAAGTTGATACTTGAAATTTTTAAGAAAATATTATTTTCATATTTTTAGAGCGCTTAAATAAAAGCTTCTTTAAAAAGGGTTTTTGCTTTAATTTATTTTTTTATTTTTAGTTATAGCTGGCTAGGTTATTGTCATTTCATTCAATGTATCATTATTGCAAGTAAGTTTACCGTTTAATTTCAAACAGTCCAGCTCTTCAATAAGGAGATCATCTAATTCAATTTCAGCTTGGAGCTTTCTTTTCTATTTAATCGCAATGATGATTTTTAATTCATATATTGTAGAATTGCATCAAAAATATGTATGCCGTCATCTTGGATGGTCCACCGTATTGTATTAGAATGACGTCACATTATTTTTCGAGTTATTCTCAATAAGCCCTTTCATTTGATACCCATATTGTAGAAATGCAAATATTTTTCCCGCCATATTGGATTTAGAATGACGTCATATTTTTTTTTGAGTTACTATTAATAAGCCCTTTCATTTAATACCCATATTGTAGAAATGCATTAAAAACTGTTCCTCTATTTTGTATGATCCGCCATATTGGATTTCGAATGACGTCACATTATTTTTTCAGTTACTCTCAATGAGCCCTTTCATTTGATACCCATATTGTACAGAAGCTTAAAATATGTTTTCCTCCATCTTGGATATTCCACCATATTGTATTTAGAATGAGGTCATATTATTTTTTGAGTTACACTCAATAAGCCCTTTCATTTGATACCCATATTGCAGAAATACATTCAAAATATCAATTCCTCCATCTTGGGTGGTCCGCCATATTGGATATAGAATAATGTCACACATCATATCATGCATTGTCTTCTAAAGTAAACGTGTATACAAAATTTCAGCTCAATCGGTTGCAGATATCTACTTCAAAATTGAGTTGCAAGATTCCACCGAACATACATACTTACATACATACATACATACATACAGTGCAACTTAAATAAAAGCTTTTAATAAAAAGGGTTAGAAATTGATTCAGAAATAGAGAAAAATAATCGATGCATGAATAGGCCGGCTCGACCGGTGAAATACCACGACCTCTCAGAAGATCGACGTAAAGTGGCTCATGCCGCGTTTCATTCGGTGAGAGAGGTACCCGGAGGCCCACCCTCCTTCCCCATCTTTTCCTATCCTACTCCCTTAGGTTTGCCTTTTATCCCATAGAAAAAATACCATAGGGTACCTAATATTAACTCTAGTAAGATACCAAAAAAAATTCGAGAAATCATTGGTGTGTGCCCGGAATCGATCTCAGGACTCCAGAATCGGAGAGCTCGACTACTTAACTGGACCACCGAGACTATTAATACTTATTACTAATATATTACGGGTACTATTAAAAATGGGACTGATTATGAGAAATGGTAACTAAGTTCCCCCCTCCATGTAGTTTATATAAGTATTTAAGAATATATTAATAAGTTTTGGTAAAATATTAAAAAAATCAGTTCTACAACACACAATTATAAATGTTATGTATTTATTTCTGTAATAAATTTTAGAAATAAAATAATAAATTCAATCAAATACATTATAAAGTACAACGTTATAAAGGAATGTAGTTGACACTAAAGGCCGCGTTTCTAGTGTCAATTATAGTACCTCCATACATCTAGTAGCGGGTGGAGGTACTATGATTGATTTTACAAATCAATTAAAGTACCTAAACCTGCCACTGATGTCTGTGTACTAATGAAACCTAGCTGAACAATTTGAATGGTAGTGGTGGAGCCAAGCAGTTCGCTGCATGAATGGGCCGGCTCTACTGGTAAAATACCACGACCTCTCGGAAGATCGACGTAAAGTGGCTGAGGCCGCGTTTCGTTCGGTGAGAGAGGTACCCGGAGGGCCATCCCCCTTTCCCATCCTTTCCTATTTCCCACTCCCTTAAAGGTCGGCAACGCAACTGTAACACTATATGTGTTGCAGGTGTCCATGGGCGGCGCTGGTCACTTACCATCAGGTGACGCGCTAACTCGTTTGCCCTCGTTTGCCCGGTATGGCCACCTATTTCATTTGGGACGTAAACATAAAAGCGAGTGGAGACTTAAAAGCCACTGCCGAGACCTCCGGGTATAAAAGGCGTGAAGTTATGTTACTATATGTGCGCGCAATACATATTTGCCTAAAAATCTAATACTTATATCGTGTATATTGCGATATCTTTTGAATGAAATGTCCGAATTAAATAATTCAAAAAGTTCTAGGAAGCTATTGAATTTATCTTGAATTGCAAATAATTTATGTTAATCAGAATTAATACCAAAGTACAAAAAAAAGGGCTTATAAAACATCATCATTCAAATTATTTAAAAAAATTAAATAAACACTTATTGTGAGATAACTACAATAGTTAGACACATGGTATCGCAACCATGTGTGTAGACAACTATATATTCTGCAAAGTTGTAGTACATTTTTTTGCTCTACAATCAATACTTTTTGCAGCGTACGCGATGTAATCATTTTCTTAGGTCCTTTTTTTACACCTTGGCTTACATTATCGGACTTTTAGTAAAGATCCCTAATTGCTTAGAAAATATAATATAGCCTTAATGCTTCCTCTATAAATGCACTATCTACCACTGAAAGAATTTTTAAAATAGAACCAGCGGTTTCTGAGATTAGCGCGTTAAAAGAAACAAGCTATTATGCTTTATAACTATTAAATGAGTGGCATAGTGCCACCACTAGCTACTAGATGTCTATGTACAGATAAAAATCACGCTTAAGCAATTCTCTTCCTGGATTTATATATAAACTGGTTCAATTTCGTCTTTTTTATTAATATATAATATGTTTTGTGGCCGCAAGGGGGCGTTAAAAGCGTTAAACGGTTGCACGAGACATTAGAAGTTACACTTCAAAAAACGGCTAACTGCGTAATTTAAAAGATCATGTCTGAAATCGTCTACAGCGGAATCGCCCATTTAGAGTTGCTTTTTAACTGGTTTTTGTTTGAGTACATTAAACGACTGTACTGTAGGAAGTGTGACATATGCAGTCGTATATGTACATAATATACTCGTATTTATCATAGAAAATAAAATGATACTTTGTTTAACAGCAAATTTAAAGGTTAAAGTCAAACTAAGTAGGAACAAGGTCAATTTAATATTTGTTTTTAGTTTTACAAAATGTCAACCGTAATCATACAAGATGAGATTTTGTATTTGGAAACATTTTCTCTAGATTACACAAAGAAAGTTAATTATAGAGTTCTAAAAAAATTCTGTACAAATTTTGATATATCTCTCAGGATATTATAATCTTGGTTATTCGAGGACATTTAAATCTTCAAAAACAAATATTTGAATAAACAAAATGGACACAAGCTAATATTATAATCCTCGAGCTATTCCATTGTTATATTCAATTTAGTTAATAGTCATAGACACCAGATGGCCTGAGGGGCTAATTTGTATATAATTTGGAACTGGGTGTTCGCAGTTGAAATTGTAAATAGTAACTACAAAACGGAGCGTGATGCCAACTCCTTTTGTCTACAGAAAGTGCTGAGTGCCATAATAAATGACACATACTTGTACATGCAGTTTCACCGCATTCAGACCTTACTTATCGTTCATAACTATTGTCAATAATGTTCGACAGTGGGCAAATATGCAAGCGGTTTTGGTAAGTAATTATCACTGCCCATGGACACCTACAATACTGATAGTGTCACAGGTGAATGGGAAGGGAGAAGGCCTCTGGATACTTCCTTCACTCAACTAAACGTTGTCTGAAATTGTTGATTGCTCTGGTCGAGCCAGCTCATTAATACAGCGAACTACGTGGCTCTATCACAGTTAAAATCAACATGACTGCATCCTCGAATAAGACATATGCAAATTGTCAACATCAAACTAAAGACTATTATATTTGACAGCTCAAATTTCTTTGATAAAAAGACGATAGATCTATTTAAACTACAGAACTTTTTATATGAATGTTAATTTTCTCAATGATTCAGTTAATTTTCCTGCATCGTGTTGTTTGTTTGCAAAAAATAAAGCAAAGTATGAAGTTCCTGGTCATTACAAAGTTGCAAACTATAACTGTAAACAGGAAACATTTCTAATTAACTGCGAACTGTTGGGAAACCAATAGGAATGTTTTGATTTGCATCTTTTTAACAAACATGAATTAAAACATACAGCCCAAAACCGGTAAATATAAATCAAATTCAATATCTAAAAATAAATAGTTAGTAGCTGATGTTCGAAATACTTTTATCTTTTATGAAGATCAAATATAATTGGTTAGAAAGTTTTCCCAACACAAGGTTTCCATTTCAGTGAAATTTCCAAGTTCGATGCTACTATAGGCGTACCTAACTTCGAGCGTTTGATTGCAAGTTTATTCAAATATAGATGCTCAACAATACATTGATAAGAACCCTTTGGGACCACAATATACGCGACGACGCAATTACACGGAAATAATTGTGTTATATCGGTGATCAAGAAATAATGGGATCGAATCTTAACTCACGCCAATAAATTTTCGGAAATTATAAATATAACTTACTAGCTGACCCGACGAACTTTGTTTCGCATCAAAAGCATTTTTACAGTTTACATTTAAACTGCTAAATCACGAAAATTATCACTTTTTTTATTTCTAAGATTTTCGCGGATCTCACTCATTGATCAAAACAACTTTCAGGACTATATCGCGTTTATTTATTATTTATCTATATTTATTTCCCGACGTTTCGAACTCTTTACAGAGATCATTTTCACGAGTTTCAAACGTCGGGAAATAAATATAGATAAATAATAAATAAACGCGATATAGTCCTGAAAGTTGTTTTGATCAATTATCACTTTTACTATGTACTTACTACATTATACATAAAAACCATCCCGTTAACACCCTTAAATCTATTGAAAGAAAAACCGCATCAAAATCCATTGCGTATTTTCAAAGGTCCAAGCATTTAAGGGGAGAGGCAGCGGAAAGCGACGTTGTTTTATACTATGTAATGATATAATATAATTATACCATCCGTATCGGCTTAATGGTTGGCGATCAACGACTGTGCGTTTCAGCCGTCACGTCTTGCCACGCACTGCTCCTATATGGAACCAGTTGCCGGCAACGGTATACCCGGACCGCTACGACCTAGGAACCTACAAGAACGAGTATATACCTATCTTAAAGACCGGCAACGCTGATGTGACGCCCATGGTGTGCGGAGATCCATGGGTGGCGGTGGTTGCTTTCCTTCCGTGACCCTCGTTTGCCCTTTTTTACAATACAAAGAAATGTAATAACAACTGACAATATTGTGCTCGCCAAAGGGCAATAAATTACCGCGATTTATTCCATATGGGACGTGAAAATTCGCCTAGTCCAGGCTTAAGAGCCGCTGCCTACACCTTCGAGTAAGAAGAGACGTGAAGACGCCGCCGTTTTTATTTATTATCCTAAAATATCTGATCATAAAATGACAAATATCTCATTTTATAGTTTTCATTAAATCAACTTTAATCCCTCGATAAATCAAGAGGCTTTTCAATTTGTAAATCTTTCAGTAAACTGCTCTTTAGACGGCCCTTCTTAACGCGCTATAGCTAAACATTGCTCTTGCTAAGATTAATTTGAGTTTTCCAAAGGAGATTTATGAGATAGCTGGATCGCGCGATCGCGTGGGCGCGTGTCCACCATTCAGACGATCATCTGTCAGTGTCTTGGGACTTATCTGATATGAGAACCGGAGGTATTTCATGTGTTTTTTCATTGTACTTTTCATTGTTGAATAATATTTTGTTGAAAATGATCTCTGTAAAGAGTTCGAAACGTCGGGAAATTAATAAATAAACGCGATATAATCCTAAAGTTTGTTTTAATGTCATGAACGTGATTCGCGAAAATCTTAGAGATAAATATATTTTGTTTTTATATTTTTTTATGGGATAGGGAGGCAAACGAGCAGGCATGTCAACCGATGGCAAGTAATAAACGCTGCCCATGGACAGCTGAACACAGATAGTGTTACAGTTACGTTGCCAGCCCTTACAATGAGATATGCAAGGGGTCGGAAGTGGCATGGGAAGAGCAGTAGGGAAGGGGTTGGGCCTCCGGATACCTCTCTCACCGAACGAAACGCGGCATGTGCCACTTTACGTCGATATTATGAGAAGTGTTGGTATTTAAACGGTTGAGCCCGCCCATTCATGCAGCGGACCACGTTTCTCTACCACTATTACCTAATATAATTCAATAAGAAAAATATTCCTCTATAAATTGGAACAAATATTAATAATGACTAAAGCAGTCATGTCAATCAGTTTACTTTTGCTTACTTCCCAATAGACTCAGAGTGTGCTTATGCTGTTATTGTATATGGAATACATGTTTAAATAAGATATTCATTTGATTATTTCGCTCTATTACATTACATTGTGAGAATTATTAACTTATTAATTCAATCAATTCAAAAAAGTCATTATTAAGTGCTTAGTTTGATTCTGAAGCCAGACCAGCCAGACCATAGAGGAAAAGATATGGTTATAAAATCAAATATTGTCGTTATCTATTGATGGATTTCAGGGCATATTATATTGTACCTGTATCTGCCCTCAATACCTGAAAATTTCTGGGACAACATCTCTGAAAGTAATTAGTATTTATCCAGATTCTAACTCAAGAGCTTTCAATCAAAACCGGGAGCGTTAAACCATAACACTCTCGGGAAGACGACGATATTCAAGAATTTTTAAACGCGATTTTCTTTCACATTGTTTTTCATCAAGTTTTCGTCGTAAGAAATATAAATTTAAATAAAAACAAACGAACTTTTAGTTAATTTAAGCTATTACAAGTGCTGGTGAATTAATTCTATAGTAGTTTTAGTTTTAATGGACCATTAATATGAAACCTTGCAAAAGTTTGACAACTAACAAGATAGTTATTTCGGAATGTATTTATAAGCCCGCTCTCAGTATTTATTAATGCCTTAGAAGCATTAAGAAGAAATAAAAATGGTCATTGTGGGTTATCCCTAAGAAATAGACATACACCATCGCAGACTTTTTATAGGCCTTTTGAAGGTGTATAAATGTAGAACAATGTTTTGATTAATCACTTTGAGTTCAGCCAGCGCGGCGTTTGCAATTAAAGTCCTAAATCTCCAAAATCATCACTTTTTCTTTAATGTATTATAGATACAAACTACTCCGTTGATTCCGTCTTTCAATTAAAAAAACCGTTTCAAAGTCCGTTGAATGGGTTCAAAGCATTTAACCCTTATCATGGCAAGATTTCTTTTTTGAAAAAAGCACAAATAAGTTATACAGGTAGCTTCAATGGGCTATAAAACACATAGAAAAAATACATTAAAAAATCATGATATGAAAATTTCGGAAAAACAAGATGTATACTATTTTATACATTGCCAGACGGTGATTATCGCATATTTACCTATGTATAGTATGCTATACATTGCCATATTTAGGGACTGTTGGAATGTTACTAGTGTTTTACAAATACCAAAAACTTATGGTAAATAGCTTACATGTAAATAAAAACAACAACCCTGGAGACAGTAAAACTTACTATCAAAATAAATCTTTAATCAAATTGATTTTTTCAAAATTATCGTAATTCTGCAACCTTACAGCTTGTGGTGGTCTGCAAAAACACTTTCGATCCCGCTCACAATAAAGATATATCATCGATTTTGTGCAGATATTATTTGCCTGGCCAGGTTTGTAGTACATACTTGCACTTATACCCGGTATTTGTGGCCAATGAATCATGTTTGTCATATGGGACTGGTCGTTCAGTGACCGTTATTTTGGTTTTGTCAAGAATAGCGTCTAAATTTAAAACTGAGTCCTGAATGAAACTAGTCATTAATCCACTGTCTTTCATAGCTAAAATATTTTAGGCGATCCTGCTTTCTATTGGTGTCCTTTTAGGTACACTAATCAGCCACCATCGCAAAATGAAGGGACTTAGTCCATTTGTTCTTATATTATGATGATGAAACTACACTACCCACGCCCTTTTATTACAATATAAACATACATACATACATAACTTCACGCCAAATCCCTTGCGGGGTAGGCAGAGAGAACAGAGCGCCATAGGGCACGATTCTTGACTTTCATAACTCTTTTCATGCACGCGCGTCGGTTTTTGAAGCTCTTAACATCACCTTCCTCCAGAACACGTTCTATTTGGTCTTGGAATGTGTGTCTTGGCCGTCCTCGACTCCTACATCCATCCGCTTTAGCATTGTATATCTATGCAAAAGCGGATGGATGTAGGAGTCGAGGACGGCCAAGACGGACTGCTTAGTCAGTCTTGCATCAACCATTCTTTCTACATGTCCGATAATTGCATTATTTTCTCAAATTTGTGTTTCAATGGATATTATTGGATAAAATTCGTGGCGTTTTAATTAGTAAGTGTTCGTATATGAGTGCAAATGTGGGAGATGGTGTAAATATCGTGTTTAGTGTGCTCTTCTACATTGTCGTCAAAACTGCCTGGGAAAATCATGCATAAAGTGCCACGACTTTATGGATGATTAGGTTAGGTTAGGTTAAGCTGTAGGTAAAGGCTAGGTTAGGTTAAGATTAGTTTGTCGGGGCGCCAGGCGTAGAATGCTTACCGCGAGCCCCTGGCGCCCCACCAAGACTGAGAAGTGCGCCGCAGTGGTTTAGTGGGTATTCCGGCCTTGCACACCAGCCGGTGAGTCCCACATAACCCCGACATCGTCACGGAGTCGTGCCTTGATGACGGCGGGGTATGCGTAAATGCATTCCCTGCGAGAAAAAAAAAAGGTTAAGATTAGTTTAGGTTAAGAATGAAGATGTTATTTATAACAAAAAGACTCGACTTAAAGGTCTTAGCAACTAGGTCGTTAAATCTTTAAAAAAAAACTTAGTACATTCATAGATATTGTGTATACTTATTGGTTATATGAATATTTCTAAATAGTATAAATCTTTTTGCTGATATATGTGCAGAATAAAATTATAGTTTTACAGGTCAAATATGTTTTTTTTTGTAAACGCTGTTTGTTTTGCAGAAATAAATTTGATATTAGATTAGTTACGTTATAGGTTTTTAAACATTTTGGTATACCATACCAAACCAGGAGTACAATTTTATGAGGATTTACAAGGGACCTATGCTTTCGCCTATTAATATAGTGAATTTAACACGTGCCTGATGTTTTGTTAGCGGTAACTGTGGCATATGGATTAATGCTAAAGCTAACCGTGGTCAGTCTTTATGTTGACCACCAGTTCCCACATGTAGTCCTCGGGAAGAATCCTACAGAAAAAAAAATTTGTGTGGAGTCCCTCCGCACTATAGAAGTGAAACTTTGTAACAAACATACATTCATAACACGCTTAATTTAAAAAGAGCACATCTTACTTACATTACGAAGGGCCACGTGGTGCATTGGTAAAACTACCGACTGTGGAAAGGAGATTGGCGGGTTCCAACTACGTAATACATATTTATTACATTCATAATAGGTATATACCTACATACTACATTGCAAAATAAAAAATATCGATCCATGCGGTTCACTGCATGAATGGACCGGCTCGACTGGTGAAATTTATTTATTTAATACCACGATTCAATACACACCAATGAAATACCACGACCTCAGAATATCGACGTAAAGTTGCTCGTGCTGCTTTTCGTTCGGTGAGAGAGGTATCCAGAGGCCCGAGCCCCTTTCCCTCCTACTCTCTTAAAGGACGACAACGCACCACGGTGTTCATAGGCGGTGTCAAGTTGCTTACCATCAGGTGACCCACTTACTTGTTTGCCCTCCTATCCCTTAAAAAAGAAACAATTGAATTGTTATTATCATTTTCGAGTGGAGAATTATCCAAATCTCAATTTTTTTCCACGGGGTAACCTACCTAATATCAAGTAATTCAGAGAAATCATTGACCCGGAATCGATCCACACGACCACCGAGACTATTAATATTAAAATATTATAGGTACTATTAAAAATGGGAATGATAACTGAGTTCAAATGATAACTAAGTTCCTAACTAGTATTTTAATTTAACTTTGTGTTTAAGAATAAAACAGACTGATCTGAGGCACTTGAAGTTTTGACTTTGAGTTGGTGTAACCTGATGGTATTGTTACATCACAAGTAAAACTAATAATCACTTTGAACTTTGAAAATGTATAATGTGTTGAAATGTAAATTATAAAAGGCATGGCACTTCAAATAAATTGTGATTAACAGACATAAAATAAAATGGTCAACATTATCATAATGGTGTTTGTAGAGATATATATTCCAAATAGCTCTAGTTCAGCCATCATTTCTAAGATCTTGTAACTTGTAATTGACAAAACTAATTATGAATTGACTACATATAATAGGTCGGGGAAAAAGTCTTTTCGCATAACGTAGGTATAAACTTATTATAAAATTTCTTTGACTGTACTATTTGTGTCTGGCTGGTTTTGGTAACATTAAAAAGGTTACATTATAAAGAAAAGAAAAAAATAAAAAAAAGTTGTTTACCGCTATTTTTCATTTGTTTTTCTCTCCGTAAAAATGAGTGAATCTAATGAAGAAATTCGATACATTTTAAAATTTTACTATAAAAAAGGCAAAAATGCAACTCAAGCAGTGAAAAAAATTTGTGATGTTTATGGACCTGATGCAGTGTCAGTAAGAGTAGCACAAATTTGGTTCAAACGTTTTCAGTCCGGAAATTTTGATGTTAAAGATGCACCTCGCTCTGGTCGCCCTGTTACGAATAAAATGGACGCCATTTTTGAAAGAGTGGAGCAAGATCGGCATATTAGTAGTTACGATGTAGCTGAAGAACTGGGAATTGACCACAAAACAGTTTTGACCCATTTGAAGAAAGCTGGTTATACAAAAAAGCTCGATATTTGGGTGCCACACGAGCTCACTCAAAGAAACTTAATGAACCGTGTACTCATTTGCGATTCATTATTGAGACGTAATGAAACCGAGCCGTTTTTGAAGAGATTGATAAATAGCGATGAAAAGTGGATCACGTACGACAAGAACGTGCGAAAAAGGTCGTGGTCGAAAGTTGGCCAGGCTTCACAGACTGTGGCCAAACCTGGCCTAACACGAAATAAGGTGATGCTGTGTGTATGGTGGGATTGGAAGGGCATTGTTCATTATGAGCTTTTACCGTCCGGCAAAACCATCGATTCTGATCTTTACTGCCAGCAACTGATGAGATTAAAGGAAGCAGTCGAGAGAAAACGGCCGGAATTGATCAACAGGAAGGGTGTGGTCTTTCATCACGATAACGCTAGACCACACACATCTTTAGCCACTCAGCAAAAATTAAGAGAGTTCGACTGGGAGGTCCTAGTGCATCCACCATATAGCCCTGACCTTGCGCCTTCAGATTTTCACCTGTTTCGGTCTCTTCAGAATTCTTTAGGTTCTGTAAGGTTGACCTCAAGAGAGGACTGCCAAAACTATTTGTCCCGTTTTTTTGATCAGAAGTCCCAAAGTTTCTACAGTAACGGGATAATGTCTCTGCCCACAAAATGGCAGAAAGTTATTCAACAAAACGGTACATATATATTGTAAATAAATGTAAATAAACTTTGAAAAAAATGTCTTGACTTTTCATACAAAAATACGAA
Organism: Euproctis similis; assembly: GCA_905147225.2. NCBI lineage: Eukaryota > Metazoa > Arthropoda > Insecta > Lepidoptera > Erebidae > Euproctis > Euproctis similis. Next base: position 19,052,771 of record LR990105.1, on the reverse strand, counting down.
AATACTTTTTCCCCAACCTATTATTTATTAGACTTCAACGACCAAGACTCATGAATAATATCCAAAAATTTGAAAGGTACATTAATCATAATCTAACCAGAGATATTTGGAATATATATCTAAACAGATACCATTATGATAATGTTGACCATTCTATTTTATGTCTGTTAATCACCATCTATTTGAAGTTCCATGCCGTTTATAATTTACATTTCAACACATTATACATTTTCAAAGTTCAAAGGGATTATATTAAAGATAATATAATAAAAATATTTGATATTTTTGTATTTCATAATATAGAGATATTTGGCCGAGGACCATAAACAGACTATTATTTATACCCTTATTCTGAGCTTACTTTATTCCAAATATCTCTGGTTCGGCGCTTATTTCTAAGATCTTGTAACTTGTAATTGACAAACTAATTATCAATTAACTACATATATTTATTAGACTTAAACAACCAAGACTCATGTATATGTAAAATAGAGATAATTTCACCGAGGACCAGAAACAGACTATTATTTATACCCATAATCTGAACTTATAAATGTTTCTTTTTATAAGATTAGTTAACCATGACTATAAATGTCTATCATGTGATGATTGAAGTCAGTTTGTCATTAAATTATCCTTGAAATATATTATACTTGAAAATTATTTCTCTTAAAAATGATAAATGAAAATTATACATCAAGTTACTTGATAAATAACATATTTTTATGTAATATACCAACTAAAGAAAGTAATTACTTATGTTCCTGTATGCCTATAGAGAAAACTGTAAATAGCTAATGTTGTTTAGGTATGCTTTGGAAGATTTTAAATGTGATGAATTAAAAAAGAAAATAGAATTTATAAGTTTATAATTATCAAAATATTCGTAAGTATATCCAGTAACAAGTAATATATTTGTTCAAATCACGACTAATTCTAGTATAAGCACAAGCTTTGTTGTTTTTCAGGGAGTAAAATTAATTTATCGTCACATTATCGCCGTTTTTACGTTGATCGTATTTACACTTTACAGTTGGAGTATAATATACTCCAACAATTCAACATATTATGTTGAACATTTTTAATAAAAGCACATAAAAACAAATAAAGTGGAGTACCTACTCAATACCTACTGTCAGTCTTACGATTGTCACGAATGTTTACTAATAATATGTTTTACGTTTTCGGTCATAGAGGTCGCAATACGCCAACTTATTAAATCGCGCTATGGTTTCACTACCGTAGGGTTTATATATGATTGATATTCCAAATCAATCATAGTACCTCCACTTGCCACTAGATGTCTGTGTACTATTAAAATTCAAGCTTAACAAATTGAAAAGTTAGCTTCATATATACTTCGATGTTTTAAAGAATTATTATATATTAATATATATTGCCCCGCGAAGGCCGCAAGGGGGCGTTAAAAGCGTTAAACGCTCTTGCAAGAGACATTAGAAGTTTCACTTCAATAACAAACTTCTATATGATATTATTAAGGACTTCTAAACAAACCCAACAGATCTTAAAAAGAGAGATTTTTAATGATGGTCCGTGGATTATCAGTAATCCCATCTCATTTGAATTAAGCTCCTCGTGACGTTGAAATAATTTATTAATTATTATTATTAATAATTTATTATATATGTAGTCTCGGTGGTCGAGAACACGGTTTCTGAATCCAGAGGTCAATACGTTCGCCACCTATTCCATTTGGGACGTAAACATAACGACGAGACGAGGTTTAACAGCCACTGCCTACACCTTCAGGTAACAATGGCGTGAAGTTATATTATTCACTGAATAGTTGTAAAACCTAAATAATAAAGCTGCTATCATAGATACCTGTTTCGCTACCATAGACTACAGTCACAACTGTGCAAAGATATTTAAATAAACAGAAAATAATACAAAATAAATTGTCACAAAAACCTGCAGCAGACACACGACCACTTGTAATTTATGTTGCAAACACTCAAAAAAAGTTGTTTCGCCGCGTTCACAACTTCGCTTGTAAATAATTAAACTACAAAACAAAACTGAGTTGGCAGTAAAAAGCAAGATGTTCGTTTGAATAATACACCTGGTCCTCTCTCCCTTTTCTGTAACTTTATTTAAGAAACGTATATACTTATTCTGATTTCGAAAACTTCAAGGATTTAAAAAGGATTTAGTAGTCGAGGATGGCCACGATACCCTCAAAAACCAAATTGAATGTGCCTTTGAGGAAGGCTAAAACCGACGTGACGTGTATGACAAGACTTATGAAAGTCGGAAAAGCGAATGAGGTGTGTATCGTGCCTTATAGCGCTGTATTCTCTGCCTATCTCATAGGGGACTGCTGTGGACACAATGCTGTTGACTCGCCGAATCGTTCCGTTACGTCCCAAATGGAATAGGTGCGAACATATTGCCTGCCATACACCGGCCTTTTGTCGATCATCGACATTTATCACACATAACTTCCAAAAAGGAATTCCTTAAAATCATTGATGCGATTCCGAAATCGAACTCACGACATTTAAATCAGAATCGGGGAGCTAGACCTCTTTAATACCTGCAAAATATATATAATATATTCTTCGGCTCAAACACAAGTTTTTATCTCTTCTTTCAGCAGCTTCTTTCAATGTTTTACAAAGAAACTGGTGTATGGCATCACACTGGAGAGTGCTGCCGCCCCAAATAACTTCCGGAGGTATTGTAAGAGTCGAGGGATTATACAGTTATAAAAAATCCCGATACAAATATATCAAAAATCACTGAATAGAATGTGAGAAAAACAAATAATACTCATATAATCTTTTTTTACAGCAAGCAAACATAAATAAAACTAACACCTAGAGATACAAATATCAACCCTGAAATAGTCCAGTTTGGACCATCCCGGTAGTCACAAGTTAAATAAAATGTTGAATTATCCTAGATGTTATTTTACTAATACACGTAATTGGTTTGTGGCTAGATGTTATTATTGTTTCAAGTATTATCCTTATTTATTCACTATATTATTGTTGTTATTTTCCGGTGTACCTGGCTTCATAAGACGTAATTTCTTAATACGACATCATATTCTTGTTCTATTCAAATAAGCCAATTATCCTTATATTTTTTCCCATTTTAGAAAACCACAATTCTGTCTCAAACAGCGAAATTTATTTTCTAGTCTCAATTTTTATCATACTTAATTTCCGACGAGTCGTTCTTCTAAGAATCATTCTTCGAGTCCTGAATTCATCATCGAGACTTGTATTACAAGATATAGTTCCATTCAGGTCATTTCCTTTGTCTTACGATACCTTCTGGAAGAGATTTTATATACTATACGCTAAGTCATTTTGACAGAAATAGCTCTTAATTATTACTATACAGATTACACAACAATTATATTACATAATTTACCTTATGGAGTAAAATATATATATTCAAATATCCTCCTCGTCACTTCAGTGTGTTACAAATATTATAACTGTTCAGTAAATATAATATAATAATATTTAACTCACGATTATAACATATAGAAGAATAATTTAATTTAGAAACTGGATTAATCTCACAACAATAATAATAGAGTGCAAACTAATATTAGCTTAGTGTAGTGGCAGGCAAATACAACAGGATTATATTTAAATTGAAAATTTGCCAAATATAATTTTAATTAATAATCTCCCAAGTGTCATAAACTGAAACAACTTTAAACATTTCGGTAATATGCTGCCCCTGTGTTTTTTTATTGCAATAATAACTGTATGTTCAAAAACAAGTTATGGCGCTGTAATCGACAATACTGATAGCAACTTAAGAGTGCAAGAAAACATTCATGTCACTTCGATTATAACAAAAAATGATCCAACAATTAATGACAGGGGCAATAAATATAATTATTACGGAAGACAGAAAAGACAATTGCCTAATTACTCAAATACTTACACAACTTATGAAGCAAAGAGAATATCAAAAAAAGGCCGCAGTGAAATATCTAAAGATAATGACAAACTTGGAGATATAAATGAAAGTCCGGATATCACTCGGGAAAACAGTACAAATTTTTTAAGACATAGATATGATAACTTTAGAGTACGTCTAATACAAACTCATATGCCCAAATTCAACGTGAACAGATACAGGAACAATATCAGAACATCTAATATTTCAAAAGATAATGGAAACAACGCTACTGATTTTCATAAATTGAGTTTCAATCAAAATCAAAGGCAGAACAAAAGCATATATGAATTACCAAATGAAGGTAATTCAACAAATTACGATAACTTAACAATCAAGCCTTACGCTCCTGGTTATTTGCCTATACCAAAATTTACAGGTCTTAAACGAATGAAACATGTTTCAAGACATTGGTATAGCAGTTTTCATTTAAAATCTGACATGTCAGATTCTAATTCTTCAGAAATAACCACAACCACGGAATTGGTGCAAGCGGGTTGTAGTATTTGTAACATTGGATGCCCGCGTGGTAAACACAGATCTGGTATGTTCTGTGTAAGCGATGAGTACGAATATTAGTATAATAAAAAAACAATAATAAGATATTATTCTTATAATGTACATGTGTTTTTGTTTTTAAAAAATCTTCTGATGGTTTGTTCTAATTCAAAAATCGTGGGATCAATTCCGAGCTCACACCAATAATTGGCCCAGTGTATAGCAATACGTTCCGCCACCTATGCCATTTCTATATAGGATGTAACGATACGGCGAGTCGAGGTTTAACAGCCGCTGCCTAGACCATCGGGTTCGTCATCATTTATCATCAGGTGAAACGTGGTCAAGCGCTGCCCAGTAAAATATATTTTAAAAAAAGGGTGAAGTTATGTTTCAGGTTATAGTTTAAAATTTCTTTAGCCGCTAAGACATTACAACACAACTAATATCTTGATTGTATTAATTAAAATGTAAAAAATAAAATATACCAAATACTACCTACTGTGTAGGTAGCAATAACTATTTTAGTTTTAATAATTGTTTTAAGTATAGTTTATTATTTAAAATAAGCAAGTAAATAAACATTCTGAACTAGCAACCATTTTTAATTAGTGTATAATGATTTTTATCACATTATTTTCCACAGTTTGGTTTGATAAAATTGTAATAAATAGTCTCGTTGGTCCAGTGGTCGAGGACTGATCCAGAGATCCGGGTTCGAATCCTGACACTGGTTCACACCAATGACTTTTCGAAATTGTTTTCGGAAGTTACGTGTGATAAATATCGATGACTGAAAACTTTGTGCCCGGTATGGCAGTAGGTTCACCACATTTTTCATTTGGGACGTAAATATAACGGGGAGACGAGGCTTAACAGCCGCTGCCTACACCGTCGGGTAACAATGGCGTGAAATTACCTATGTTATGTTATGTAAAAAATTGTAGAAATAAAATGACCAGGTTTTTTGTGATATAAAATTGATGTACCTACTAATAAATAAAATTCTCGTGTCACAATTTTTGTTCCCATACTCCTCCGAAACGGCTTGACCGATACCCATGAAATTTTGTATGCATATCGTGTAAGTCTGATAATAGGACAACATCTATTTTTTATCCCCCTAAATCACAAGGGGAGCCTACCCCTCAATATTTTTTTTGTTATTTTTCGATATATTTCTTTTTTTTATTTTTTTATAAAACGGGATACAAAAATACATACAACCCTAAATTTTCAACCCCCTACAATCAACCCCTATTTTTAAAATTTTATTTTTTGGTAAAACAACGTTTGCCGGGTCAGCTAGTAAATATATATTATTAGCAGCGTTTTACCTAAAAGGAAACGCATATTAATTAACTCACCTTATTTGAAGCTTACTTATGTGATAGAGTCTATGGTTTCCGCGGATTCCATAGATTTAGCATAGACTATAAATTTATTCTTATAAATCTATGGCGGATTCTGTGTCTTTCCTATTCTTATATATATCGCCCTCCCTGTCACTTCACTTCCGCCATGCTAGCACTCATAATGAGTGCGGTGTAATTCTTCATTTTAATCAGAGATCCGCTGAACAACCTTCACCGTCTTGTTTTTTTTTTATGAGACCCATTTTACATGAAATTTAATAATCATTAACTTTATTTACTTTGTTATCAAATTAACATTAACTGTGTATTTAATCATATCCTGGACTGTTTTTTAAAACAATTTACGATTTTTACACGTCATGTTTTTTTGACCAATTCTATACTAATCGAAAGTATGAAATGATAGGCTGCCAATTATTTTTCAGTCCAAACTGTAGGGCACCCAGGTTTAAGGAGGTCCGAAATAAGAACATTTTGTAACGATCTGTTTTTTTAATCCAAGTTAGATGAAAACAAAGATAATGTTATTACACACACGATGGTGTAAGGCTGCCAGCAAAAACTCTGTCCAGAATTCTGGCTGCCGGGGTTTGAAAAGTGAAATTTTGCTACTTGTCCATAGAAATGCTACAATTTAAAAACCGTTGTTACAATTTAAAAATCTTAAAAAAATTATTTATTAAATAAAATATGAACTATCAAATCTTTTAAGGTAGCTCAAACTGCTAACCGCTAAATCGCTTTCGTCGAAAACAAGAAACAAGGTTGTTTTTTTTTTATAGGATAGGGGGTAAAACAAGCAGCCCTTTCAGCTGATGGTAAGCGACCACTGCCACCCATGGACACCTGCATCACATATAGTGTTATAGATGCGTTATCGACCGTTAAGGAAGTACGGTCAGAGCCGCCCCGCCCGGGGGAACCTCGTCGAGGCTCCCCGAGGATGAGCACCCCCTCGTGACAGAGGGGGGGCGACGGCGGATTGTCCTGGGCCACCCCAACGCCGGAGGAAGGCCGCCGCGAGATTTTAGTGGGTAACCCTAAGATCGGATTGCAGTTTACTGTTTTGAGAGTCCCACACTACCCCCTGCTGTTCTGGGCCTGGGGCGGGGGTGTGCATAAAGCATTTCCTCGCGTAAAAAAAAAACACTTTAAGTCGATCTTCTGAGTGGTCGTGGTATTTTAGCTCTTCAACTTCACCTAAACACAATTATGGAAGTTCGATTGAAAGAGAGTGTCGTTGTAAAAGTAAGAAAGGGCATGCTCCATTGACTTGTATATATGGACGAAACATATTGCTTATATAAATATTAGGCATTTCGACGGCGCACACATAAACATATATCTGTCTCGTTCTTACTCAGCACTGTCACTCGCATGAAAACAGTATAACAGTATTTCAGCGCGTACATAAAGTGAATGAATACGGAAATTAGATTACACGATAATATCTACTGACGCCAAAAATCCCGCAAAGTATGGCGGATTTTTTGTCAGTTCAGCCAGTAAAAAAGTGTTGGCAAAAATTTTACCGACAAAATTTCTTTGCGGAATTATCTAAATAAATTAGTTTTATTTCGTAACGAATAAAGACCTATTGTAAATTCGCCAAATATGTTATAATTAATTGATCTTAGACTGAAAGTCATAAGAGATGCATTTGTAACTAAAAAAATGTTCTGAAGTATTTTGCATAACAATATACTTACTTCCTATTTAGGTGTTAATTTTATAAATAAGTAATACTCTACATCAATTACAATTAAATGAGCCAAGAACGTTTATCGATAAATAAAATTCTGCGCAGCACTAAACCGCCATTTTATGCCGCCAAATGACGTCACACCCGGCTTCAATTGTGTCGACATGCCACTTCCATAGTGTTGCCTTCTTCATTGGCATGCTACGGATGATGATATTCGGACCTATGTCCGAATTGTGGGAGCATGCCATTCGGAATGCTTCATGCACCTGTGGCGTGTCATTCCGCTACGCTTATGGAAATGGAACCACGCCTTTAGGTCAGATGCGTGAGCGCCGGGCTCCGCGTCGTTGAAAGCAGTCCACTCACCGCGTTCGTGACGACGGCACGTATATCGAGTCTTGGACGCTCGTGCGCTACTACCCTACAATTAAATATAGCGATAAAATATTAAGTGTTGAACTGTATTCGTCTCTTAAGCTTAACTATACTTACTTCATCTTTTGTGTGTGTTTGACTTTGTATATAACTATTCTTTGTGTGCGTGATTAAACCTTCTGTGATACTGAAAGAACGCGTTCATATTTCTTCTTCCGCTTCTTCTTCTTCCACAAGCCGTTCGCTTTACGTGTATCCACAGGATTGCTCGACGGTACAGCGGGCGACTGCCGACCGGCGGACTACATATTGCTGGGGCGTAAGTAACCCCACACTGGTGACCCTCGACATAAAGAAAAAAAAAAAGTATAATAATAATACTTAAAGAAGATCCTATTTTCGCGCCTTCTGGTGTTATAATCATTTACGGCAATCTGTGAGATTGTGAAGTCTACGGTTATTTATTTAAAAGCAAAAAAAAAAATGAAAGGTGTGGTCACACTTACTGAGCGGTAAGCGATTTTATTTTTAATAAATTAACTATGTGCGAGTCCGACAAAGTGGTGAAGATTGACGAGGTGTTGCGAGTGGGTGTGCGCGTGCCTCCATTTTGGCCTGAAGAGCCCGCCTTGTGGTTCTCACAGGTGGAATGTCACTTTGAGCTGTCGAGGATCACATCTGACGACACCAAATTTAATTATCTCGTGGCGCAGCTAGACCATCAGTATGCTATCGAGGTTAAAGATATTATTATTAGGCCACCGGAGACTGGTAAATACGCAAAACTGAAGGACGAGCTCATTAGGCGATTGTCAGCATCCAGGGAAAAGCGCATAAAGCAACTATTAATGCACGAGGAGCTTGGCGACAGAAAGCCCTCTCAATTTTTACGCCACCTGGAAGACTTAGCGGGTCCTTCGGTACCCAAGGATTTTTTGGCTACAATATGGACTAGTAGGCTACCATCTAATATACAAACCGTGGTTGCTTCGCAGGCAGACCTTCCCTTAGAGAAGCTGGGCGATTTGGCGGACAAGGTGCACGAGATTGCTCCGGCTACACCTCAAGTCTCTGCAACAAGTGCTCCGGCACCAAGCAGCTCCACTAGCAACTCTTCTGCCTTAAAAGAACTAACTAGACAGGTCAGTGAGTTGCAAATGCAAGTACCGGCTCTTGCTAACATGCGGGGCAGAAATTACACACGGCCAACAGGATTTCGCAGAAATGATCGATCTCGTAGCCGTTCAAAACCGAGACAACCGCCTCCACATCACCCTCTATGTTTTTATCATTTCAATTTTGGAGCCAAAGCAGTCAAGTGTAGGCAACCCTGCACATTTCATTCGGGAAACGGGCAAGGCAGTCCGAAGTAGCGGCTAACGACTGCCCTTCATCTACAGGCCGTCTTTTTGTCACAGACCGGGTTACAAAGATGCAGTTCCTAGTGGACACTGGCTCCGATTTGTGTGTCTTTCCACGTTCTTCCATAAAGACGCGCTGTACTAAATCCAAATATGATCTGATTGCGGCAAATGGCAGCGTGATACATACGTATGGGCCCACGCAGCTGCACCTCAACCTTGGCCTTCGACGGGATTTTTTGTGGAGTTTCACCATAGCTGATATATCGAAACCTATTATAGGCGTGGATCTACTTAGTCACTACAATTTGCTCGTAGATTGCAAGAACCAGCGCTTGGTTGACGGTACTACGACCCTATACGTCGCTGCAATTTCTACTACCGACAACGTTTCGTCGATAAAAACCTTTGCAGGTGAAACGGAGTATCACGACCTCCTACGCGAGTTCCCAGAAATTACAAGGCCTGCTGGTTTGCGTTCTGCAGCTAAGCATAACACCCTGCACTTCATAAGAACCACGCCAGGACCACCGGTATCCTGCAAACCCCGTCGCCTCGACCCTGTTCGTGCCCAAGCAGCGAAGAAGGAGTTTGAAGAAATGCTGGCAGTGGGTACAGCTCGACGCTCCGAAAGCCCTTGGTCTTCTGCTCTTCACATGGTGAAGAAAAAAGACGACGGCTGGAGACCTTGTGGCGACTACAGAGCCCTCAATGCGAGAACCATTCCAGACAGGTACCCTATACGACACATCCAGGATTTCACACACCAGCTTTCAGGATGCTCGGTCTTCTCGACAGTAGACCTCGTGAAAGCTTACAACCAGATTGCTGTTAACCCACAAGATATTCCCAAGACGGCCATCACAACACCGTTCGGAATGTTCGATTTTCCTTTCATGACATTCGGCCTAAGGAACGCAGCACAAACATTCCAAAGATTCATTGACGAAGTTCTATCTGGACTGGATTTTTGTTATGGGTATGTCGACGATATTTTAGTCTACTCGATTGATAGCCAAAGCCATAAAAATCACCTACGGCAACTCTTCGAAAGACTCAGAAGATACGGCATACTCATAAACACTTCCAAGTGCGTGTTCGGTCAAGATATGGTAAATTTCTTGGGCTATAGAGTATCTGCGGCCGGTTCAGAACCCTTAGTGGCGAAAGTCCAGGCCGTAAAGGAGTTTCCTGCGCCAAAAACAGTCAAAGAACTACGTCGCTTCTTAGGCATGCTAAATTATTACAGGAGATTTATCCCTCACGCCGCAAAACTCCAGGCACCTTTAACATCGCTATTGCATGGACCAAAGATCAAAGGCTCGCATCCGGTAAACCTAACTGCAAAGTTGCTAGACTCATTTGAGGATTGCAAGACTTCATTGTCACAAGCCTCACTTCTAGCACATCCTGATTACTCAGCAGAACTCGCCATCGTCACTGATGCTTCGGATACTGCGATAGGGGCAGTACTTCAGCAAAAGAAGAACAATGTTGTGCAACCGCTGGCATTCTTCTCTCGAAAACTCTCAGCAGCTCAGAGGAAATACAGTCCATACGACAGAGAACTTCTGGCCATATACGAAGCCATAAAGTACTTCCGGCACATGGTGGAGGCCACTTCATTCGCCATTTACACGGACCATAAGCCTCTGACCTTCGCTTTTGCTACCAGCAAGCAATATTGCTCACCAAGACAGTTCCGTCACCTTGATTACATCTCACAGTTCACTACAGACATACGGTACATACCCGGACCGGATAACGTTGTCGCTGACGCCCTCTCACGTGTAGAAGAGGTCGCGGTAGCCCTGGACTACGACGCACTTGCACGATCTCAGGAGAAAGATCCAGAGCTGCAAGAGCTTCTCTTAAAGGGTTCAGCTCTGAAACTTAAGAAGATGCCGACTATAAGCAGTGACTCACCTGTCTTCTGTGATACTAGCATACAGCCGCCTCGACCCTATATCACTCCGGCCTTCAGAAAACAGGTATTCGACATGGTGCATAACTGGAATCATCCTGGGAGCACAGCTACAGTTCGACTGGTCACACAAAGATATGTGTGGCCAGGAATACGGAGAGACTGTAGAGAGTGGTCTAGGCAATGCGTAAGTTGCCAAACGAGCAAAGTCAACCGACATACCCGATCTCCTCTCTCCTCCTTCCTAACCCCGTCCGCGAGGTTTTCCCACATCCACATCGACCTCGTGGGACCATTACCGTTGTCTTGTGGTTACAGATACTGCCTCACCGTCGTGGACAGATTCACGCGATGGCCAGAAGCCATCCCTCTACAAGACATCACAGCAGAGACTTGTGCAGCTGCTCTGGTGTCCGGCTGGATAGCAAGGTTCGGCTGTCCCGTGCGCGTGACTACCGATCGAGGCCGTCAATTTGAGAGCCATCTCTTCAAAGCCCTCACCACTATGATCGGCGCGCGACATCTCGGAACTACAGCTTACCATCCAGCGGCGAACGGGCTGGTAGAAAGGCTGCACCGCCAGTTAAAGTCTGCCATAATGTGTCACGACACTTCACAGTGGACCGAATCGCTGCCCCTGGTGCTCTTGGGGATCCGCAACTGCTGGAAAGAAGATGTTGCTGCCAGCCCTGCTGAGCTAGTCTACGGTGAGCCGCTCCAGTTGCCTGGACAATTCCTCGCTCCCAAAGATGATTATACTACTGCAGACGTCACTCAGTATGTAATACGTCTCCGAGCGCACATGGCTAAACTTTCCCCTAAACCTTCTTCATGGCATGCTACAGTGCCTTTCTATATACCACGCGATCTTACCACTTCATCTCACGTCTTTTTACGTCAAGATCATGTACGTGGTGCCCTCGAACCTCCCTATGCTGGTCCCTTTAAAGTTTTGGAGAGGAAACCCAAATACATGACAATTGAAGTACGCGGCCGGCGCACAAATGTCTCTATTGACAGACTGAAACCGGCTTACTTAACCAAAGAAGTCAACGTTCCAGTTCCGATGTCTTCTTCAGCCGCAACGCAGAGGAGTGAAGAGGAAAAAAGGACACGCAGTGGCAGAAGAGTGAAGTTTCCAGACGTGTATCGACCGTAGTCACGGTCTGGCCGGGGAGTGATGTGGCGTGTCATTCCGCTACGCTTATGGAAATGGAACCACGCCTTTAGGTCAGATGCGTGAGCGCCGGGCTCCGCGTCGTTGAAAGCAGTCCACTCACCGCGTTCGTGACGACGGCACGTATATCGAGTCTTGGACGCTCGTGCGCTACTACCCTACAATTAAATATAGCGATAAAATATTAAGTGTTGAACTGTATTCGTCTCTTAAGCTTAACTATACTTACTTCATCTTTTGTGTGTGTTTGACTTTGTATATAACTATTCTTTGTGTGCGTGATTAAACCTTCTGTGATACTGAAAGAACGCGTTCATATTTCTTCTTCCGCTTCTTCTTCTTCCACAAGCCGTTCGCTTTACGTGTATCCACAGGATTGCTCGACGGTACAGCGGGCGACTGCCGACCGGCGGACTACATATTGCTGGGGCGTAAGTAACCCCACACACCTATGTATAAAAAGAATGAAGCATTCCGAAAAAGGTTGCACTTTATTGACACAGTTGACAGTGTTGACACTTGTCAATTGTCATTAGTCATTTTAGTCAATTCAATACTCGGCTTTAATCGGCAACTTGCCAAGCATTGAGCAAACTTACTAGAAACTAACTGAAATTATGTATTTATAAAGTATTTTTTAAATATTACGAAAGTTCTACTAAAATACTTTTATCTGCTGCTGCTTAGCCCGAGTGAAATTGAAATCTTTAAAGATATTTAAGCTCATTTAGTGTCTCTACTGATGGAAATATTTTGAATATCTTTCTTTGGATATTATAAAAAGTTAAAGATGTCTTGGATATCCAGCAAAAATATATTAAACAGAATTGCGTATGTTCATTATACAATTAAATTACATTTAATCACTACTTGGGACTTATTTCCTTTGCATTACAAATGCTTAATAGTAGTTAATTCATTACAGCAGTGTACAGAAATTTCGGAATTGGCCTTTAAATTCAGCTAATTTTATACAACTAAACAAGAAGTACACAACACAGTCAACAGTTGATGCATCTCAAGTAAATGTGTTTTCAGAAAATATGACGGAGTGGTGGAAACCTGATGGATATTTCCAATCATTACACAAATTTAATATAATTAGGTAAGTTTAAGTTTATAATACTTGTATATTTAAGTGGATGAATTATTATTTTTAATATGAATAGGGCATGAACAATTTAAACTTAGATTTTCAAAAAATTTGTCATTACAGAGTTCCCTTTATAAGAGATGGTTTAGTACAATGTGCAAGTCAGCAAAGAGAAATTCATCCTCTAAAATATAAACATATATTAGATGTTGGTTGTGGAGGTGGAATTCTTTCAGAGGTAATAAATCAAAGCAAAATATTAAATAACAAAAAAAATCACGTATAATATTATACTGTAAAGTAAGTCAAGATTTATTTGGGTGTTTTTCTATGTATTATAAGTATGTATTTACAAAAGAAAAGTATATATGTATTAGTATCCGTTATCTAGTATCCATAGCACAAGCATTTAGTTGCTTAGTTTGGAACTGGAGGGCGCTGTGTGATTTGTGTCCAAGATATTATTATTATTATTTATTTAACTTTCTTTGCATGTCACATCTGCCATGACATGTCACATTTTTATAAATTTGTGTAAATATATAGAATTTTGAATGCAAGGAAATATCAAATTTACTAGTTGACCCAGCGAACTTTGTTTTGTCACAGAAAATAAATAAAAATGGTCATTGTGGGTTATCCCTAAGAGATAGACATATTAATAACACTATTCAAGGATTACTGCCAAACTCTATATATATATGAGTACCCTGTGGGCTAGATATTCCCTGAAAACTCTAGACACTTTGTGCATTCGTAATAATAGCTTCTGTAGTGCATCTAACATGTTTGCACAGAATCTCACAAATGATTTTTATGCTAGTAGGATAGGAGGGCAAACGAGCAGGCATGTCACCTGATGGTAAGCAACCAACGCCGCCCATGGACACCAGCAACACATATAGTGTTACTGTTGCGTTGGCGACCTTTAAGGGATAGGGGATAGGAAAGGATGGGGAAGGGGGGTGGGCCTCCGGGTATCTCTCTCACCGAACAAAATGCGGCATGAGTCACTTTACGTCGGTCTTCTGAGAGGTCGTGGTATTTCACCAGTCGAGCCGGCCCATTCATGCAGCGAACTACTTGGCTCTACCACTGTTAGCTAGCCACTATGAAAAATGATTAATTAATATTTGATTATATTTAATGTGTGACATGGTTTTTGTTCTTTTTATGTTTATTTTTATTTGGAGATTTACTGTGCAATTTAATTTAAATTATTTATGTATTAACTAGTAAATATTTGCATGCCAAATGGTGACATGTGTTGGAATCATACATCAGTAACAGCTTGAAATGTACCACATATCTCGCAAATAGAAAAATCTTTCTTTCTTTCTATGTAAGAATGATTTTTACACTCTATTTGAGTGTCGACCAAGAGTGTTTTTCAAAAATTCAATTAACTGTTAGGTTTTTAATTTCTTTGATTTCAGGCAATAGCACGGCTAGGTGCTATGGTTACAGGAATTGATGCAAGTCCAGAAGTAATAACTGTAGCCAAGGAACATGCCAACATTAGCCCATGGGAATTGAACAATAAACCCACTTATCATAATACTACTATTGAGGTAAATTTATACAATTACTACTATAACTATAGTCGTATTAATTAGACAAAGCTAGCTGATAGTAGATAAGGTCACTTTGTAAAATAATGTTACCACATTTAAAGTAATAATGATGCATTCAGTTCTTATTCAATCAGATGAATGAACAATGAGTGAAATAGTTAATCATCTCAAATTAAACTGAACACTCTAAAACTTATACTACTCAATTTAATAAATAATTTGACTCACCAATAACATTTTTAAATACTTGATAACAAAGTTTCTAAAACTTTATGTAACAAATAATTTTCTTTACCAATATTTTTGAAAACTATAAAAATTTAAGTCTTAAAAACGTCATGATAGTGAAATTTTTTCATCTGAAGATGAATATAACAAAAAATATGTAATGAACGATGTTTTTTTCATTTTTATTATCTATAATTGTTATATTTTATACATCTATAGTTTCAATTACGTGATGTATTGAAAATGGGGCAATCTTACAAGTTTCTGAACTATGATAGACTAATTATTCCCAAGCTAAACAATCGTGGCAATTTTATTCATATCATTCGCTTTTCTACAACACTATTATTTTTTTTCATCAAAAACTGACTACACCGTAAACGTCAGTGGTTGTTGCTGAATTAAAAATCCGACTATACACACCCATGACACATAAGGATATAGGCAACAGTCTTTACAATGTTCTGCATACACCACAGGATTATATGTTCAGGGTGTCCACGGGCGGTGTTTGTTGCTTGCTCCCGAGTGACCTGCCGGCTCGTTTGCCCCACTATCCCAAAAAAAGACTTTTAATAATTAAAATGCAGGGACATAGCGGTTGTGTCCTATAAATGGAGCTAATTGGACTTATTAAAATCCGATCAATATATAAAAAGCCAGCAATGATATTCTGCCATCATAAGAAAAAAAAAACACAACTAAAATATTTTTCTGTAATTTGAGCTACATGCATATTTGGAATCAGGAAGAAAATGCATATATATTGATTTCTTAGATTTTCACGAATCACATTCATAACATTAAAACACCTTTTTAGGATTATATTGCGTTTAATTTATTACTTATTTTTTATTTAATTCCCGACGTTTCGAGCTCTTTACAGAGATCATTTTCACGAGTGATCATCACATCATTAATGTTATAAATGCATATATGCCCATATTTTTACTATATTTTTACAATCACCACAAACAAATGTGCATTATGCTAAATCCACGACTTCTCAGAATATCAACATAGAGTGGCAGATGGTGCTCCCAAAATTTTCATTATAATGTAACTGGTTATAAATTTACAGGAACATGCAAAGCAATTCTCAAATCACTACGATGGAATTGTGGCTTCGGAAGTTATAGAGCATGTGAACAACCCAGAGTTGTTTGTGCAATCTTGTGTATCAACATTGAAGCCCGGCGGGAGAATATTCTTCACGACACCTAACAAAACTAGACTATCACAATTCACAACAATATTCCTAGGTGAAAATGTATTGAAAATTTTACCAAAAGGCACACATCAGTATGAGAAATTTATCAGCCCAAACGAACTAACATTTATGTTGGAACGAAGTAAGTATTAGTGTTGAATCTTTTTCTTGTTGTTTTTTGAGCAATGGAAACCAAATTTTCTTGTAACGTAACAACTCTGCGAGTTGCATCTCATCAGCCGTTGCCTACACCTTGGAGTAGGAAGGCGTAAAGTTATGTTACGTTTTACGTTCGTATAGCATGCACACCTATAACCAACTCCAACATAATATGTGTATTTTGCAATATGCTGAGGCCAAAATCTAGTTCTTAAATAGTGATAGTTTCTTTATGTAACCAAAAATAATCAGGAAATTAACTAGCTGAAAATCAGTGTCCGACCGAAGGTCTATTTTTGGCCGAAGCCGAAGGTTATAAACTATTAGTAATTTAATATAATTTTCTTCAATATTATCCACAGCTAAAGAAGAATATCGGCTTTTCTCGGTGATAGAGGTATCTGCACTGAATTAAGGGCAGTCCGGTCCGTCAGCCACTCACTCTTTCGCAACAGTTCGTTTAATTCCGACTGTTTTCGGACCTTCGGCTTCGGCCAAATTCTGGGCCTGGAAGTTCTCGCCGAAGATGGATTTTTGGCCGAAGGTGGCCGAAGCTGAAATATTTGTTATTTATGTTCTTGATCCTCATATACATACCTATTAGATAATTTATTTTTTCTTGTTACAGATAATTGTCATGTGGAATCAATATACGGTATGCAATATAATCCAATCACCAAAAGATGGAGCTTTTGTAAATATCAGCATCTCTTGTATGCAATACAAGCAATAAAAACATCTTGAGAGAACACAAGATAAAATATATACAAAACAAACACATTTATAAATTTTAGTTGTTGTTATAAGTAATATTGCCAAAGGAAATGTTACTTCAAAATAAACTTTATTTTGTTTGGAAAATGTTATTTTATTTTTGCTGGTATTGGGAATTGTTCGAGCCATGAAATATGACGTGAGTCAAGTGTTAAGTTAAGAAAATTCGCAGTTTAAATACTCTAACAAAAACTTAAATACAAATGAGTGCAATAAATTCTATAGCTATGTCTAAGGAGATCCTGGGGGCCTATTAAGAGCTCTTAATTCCAGCCAGCTAACGCGCTGCCAAGTGAATTCGTATTTCCAATGACTAATTACATTTGTGACGGCGAGTCGAGGCATAACAGCCTCTGGCTACACCTGGTAGAAAAAGGCAGGAAGTTATGTTATGGATAAATAATATTTTTTAGAATAATGTATTACAAATAGTGTTTCTATTTGGTGAAACTCGTCTCAGCAATAAAAAGAAATCGAATTATCTAGAAAAAAAAGAGAATGAAAATTAACAAACACCATGGAAGATGTAAATACTAGTTAGTATTCACTGGTATATGTACCTAATATTTTTTATTTTAAACTCACCCTAAACACTGCTGAAAATTCTCTGCAGTTGGTATTTAATAGTATTTATGGTGACGGTTTTTTTATTCGTGTAGGTTGGTTTCCATAACTATAAACTCAAATAAGACTGTTGTGACTTATTATGTCATTGGGCACATACCTATACGAAAATGCAATAAATTATCAAATGCTCCGAAACCGACCATTAAATGCTTTTAAGATCAGGGATAAAGTTAAGTAAAATGTCCCTAATGAAGTTCTTGAAAGCGCCAATAAAATTATTCCAAAAAGACGTGATTACATTTCTCCGCATACGGCGATATGACCTAAACGGTGTTAGGGGTAAGTATAATTTATCAAGCTGTTTTATAAGCATTTATAAGAAAACCAAAGTAATAATAAGCAGTATTAAGAATGTATTTATCCACTAGATATTTTTTGGGAAACAACGTTACTTTTTTTTTTCATTACTATCGTTTTTAAGAGATGTTCTTCAAAAGTTTAATAAATGTTTTTATTTATGAGAAAACCAAAGTAATAATAAGTAGTATTACGAATGTATTTACCGACTGGATATTTTTTGGGAAACAACGTTACTTTTTTTCAATACTATCGTTTTTAAACGGTGATCTTCAAAAGTTTAATAAATGTTTTTAGATATAGACGATGAACTTCACTACATAGCGGTAGGCCCAAATGCATCAATATCAGTACTCCGTGAAAAAGTGTGGCATTTATTAAACCTGCCAGATTTTTGCGATGAAAGAATTTTATTGAAATCATGCGATGATCAAATTATACCGCTGACGAATTTGCGAAAGGGCAATGATCCTCAACACTCGTATATATTGGAAGTGTGGCCACCGACCAATAAATTCATCTGTACGTAATAACGATGCATTCTCAACTATCTCCTGTTATGAAAGATAGAAGCTGATATTTTTGTAAAACTAATAGATCATGTTTATTAACATCACGATGTACTCGAAAAAGTGCAGTGGTAGAGCCAAGCAGTTCGCTGCATGAATGGGCCGGCTCGACCGGTGAAATACCACGACCTGTCAGAAGATCGACGTAAAGTGGCTCATGCCGCGTTTAGTTCAGTGAGAGAGATACCCAGAGGCCCACCCCCCTTCCCCATCCCTTCCTATCTTACTCCCTTAATGGTCGGCAACGCAACTGTAACACTATGGCGGCGCTGTTCACTTATCATCAGGTGACCCGCCTGCTCGTTTGCTCTCCTATCCCATAAAAAAACCTCAAGGCCTAGTCTAATTATAATCTAAGGCCGTTTATCGGGTGGAATTTTTTTTTTTTTAATAATATAACGCCATCTAGCGCTATAGAAACGAAATCAAAACAATATATGTATATTTTTTATTTTACACTACTATATAAATTTTATTTTATTCAGCGAATACAACAAATAGAAACATGTTAACAATCGAAAATTATGGAGATCATCACGGCGCTGCCACACTAGAATCGAAAAAAGAATCCGAACATATCCGCACAGTTAACTACTGTAAGAGATTTTATTTATAACATATATCTATTTTATTTCATATCAACGAGTAAAATAATATTTGTTTATAATGGAACGGCAGATCCGGGCTGAAACAGCGCCATCTATCAATTCACTACCCAAGCACGAAATTGCATGACAGCACTTAAATAGATCATTCATTCATAGCTTAAATTTGTCTATGGGGTAATCAATTGCTAAATGCGTAAAATGCAAACGAATAATGATTTTATTTTGATAGGAACATACATAGAATAATCACGATATTACGTACATAACTATGTCTTCGCGTAATTTTCAGTTTACCTACAGAAGAATTCGTGAACATTTATATTTCTACTAATTAATAATTGTGAATTAAACGTAACTTTGTTACATAGTAGATAGTACGTTTATAAATCCGTAACTTAGTCGACATAATTACTAATTTCTCTGTCTTTGAATAACCCTCTGTATTCAATTTAATAAATACAGTGTTATTATAAGACAGAGAATTTATCTGGAGTAATGAAGTACAAGCTTCCCACAAGTCATTTTTTTATATTTCCGTCTATTTTTAATTGCAGGCTCATCTAAGATTTCAAATGAAACAATGCCAGTGCACAATTTGCGTTGCAATGGTGGCAAACCTCCGGTCAGTAATAATTGGTTTACAGATTTGAAGAAATCCGACATCTCCTGCCGTATCTCCAATTCGACAATATTCAAAGTCAACGGGAGAAAAAGTCGTGACAATTTTACCAATATTTTGATCAAAATACAGTCTGACTTGAACGCTCTTAGCAACAAATTGTCCACTTTAGAGAACCGGATTGCAACCTGATTTATTTAATTGAATAAAACAAATTTTATTAAATAAATATTTTTGTTTATTTAAATAAAAAATTATATAACACTTAGCACCTTTGATGTAACAACAGAATTATATGTACACAGTCTATAAATTGTAACATCTAATGGATAATTTACAATAAAAGATTAAAAAATTAATATATTATTTACAAATCCTACTTGGACTAGTTTTGTTAGACTAACAATTATCGGAGACACACAATTGTATAAAATTACACAAAATGAAAATTACAACAATATAAAAATGAAACAATATTGAAATATAGCAACCAAATTGTAAAAAAATTGTACCCGTAGTATTGATAATACTCAATGTCTCAATTTAATATCATGCAAGTAATTTAAAATGTATACTTAAATAAAGACTATATATGTATAACAACAGCATAGACCACCTGAACTTCAGACTCAGCAATGATCTTCTAAACATAGATTGAGCATTCTGAAAGAAATGAAAAGTGAAAAGTATATTTTACAATTTCACTTGTAAGCGACCATAACCAAAGTATATTTTTTAGTGTATATTTCTTAAGACAAAATTGCAGTGACAATGGCAGAGCCTCACGGTTTTCTGCATGTAGTAAGCCCCATGGAGCCTCAACTACCGTTCCCGTCCTCACCCAACTCTGATCCTATCTTAAAGGCAGGCAACGCAACTGTAACACTATATTTGTTGCAGGTGTCCTCACAGGTCACACCTGTGACTAGTGCTAGCTTGTTTGACCTCAAATCTTATAAAAAAAATATTATTAGGAGAAATTACTGTACTCACCTTATGTTCTAGGGTGTACACACTCTCAACACAACACTGACTCATGACTACAAAACCACACATTCGATCTTGCATTCCTAGTGCATATTCTATACTTCGGATAAGATCGTTCGTTTTCAATACCAGCAATGCTTGCCTATCAACTTGTTCTAAACATTCGGTGATGTAATGCATAAGGCGTGGAAATTCATTTTGAAATGTTGCCTTCTGTAAATAGAATATAAAAATAATATATTAGTATTATGATTATGGTCTGCGTTACTAACTTTTAACCTAACTTAATGCTTTCATCCTTATACATTATTTTTGTGACACTATCTCATCGGCAGTTACTTAGACAAGCGCATAATCAAAGATAGATGATAGATGTTATATACAACTAGCTGACCCGTCAGAATTAGTTCCGCGTCGGAGGCAATAAATATAATATTTTTCTGAAAAAAGTAACCTAAGTAATTCCTTATCAGAAAAGAAACCAGCCATCCAAATTGGTCCAGACATTTCAGAGATTACCCGGAAAAATGTTATTTTAGTGCATGTAACCGTATATACATTTGTATATGAAGTAACAAGCAGTTATTTCAATATTACAAACAGACACTTCAGATTTATTTATATTGTGGCAAAGATTTATCATGGTAATATATTTGTTAATTGTTATTATGTTATTTTTTTAGGTATAGGTCACATTTGTATTAGAATTAAATAAATACAGACCCTATTTATATAGTTTTAACAAAAATGTGAGCGAAAGTTTCGCTACAACACAGAAGTACACTTACCTCTTGAGAATTTGGTCTTGTCTTTCCAATACCTTTCATAATTGTATCCCATGGTCTTCCAGTAACCATACATGCAAAAAGGCCATACAACTCTTTCCTTATTCCTAATTCTTCTGCATGTACTCTCATTTCATCCCTATTGCGGTCAATTATTGATAACCATAACTTGGAATAGTGAAATCGGAATTTATCTGTTAATTGCTGAAAAAATATGTACTCATAATAATATAATCCGGACAATAAAACCAAGTGCACTCTCTAGTCTCATAACAAATATTTCATGAATTGCTAAAAGGTTTCTAGGTGTTTCAAATAAACAACAATTTATGAAGGTTTTATGGGGCCAGAAAAAACGCAGCATCACCTACTTTGATGTTTATTTTCCGATAGGCTATGGTATTTCACCAGCCAAGCCTTCTTGTAGCGAACTGAGTGACTCTACTAGTTATAAAGTCTTAAATAAACATGAAATTGCAAGTAATTGTGAAAGTATTTCTAATTATGGTGCAAAATTAAAAATACAAAACCACAAGCATATACCAATGTCTAAAGAATGAGTGTTTTTAATGGTATTTGTCAAATTTTAAATGTCAATTTCTTGTAAGAAACCTTCTAAGATGTAAAAATTTTGGTATACAAACTAAGTTAGACTCTAACTACAACTTACAGCATACAAACCGTGATCCAACAAGTAGACTGTAACGTCTTTGTCACCGGGATTCTGTTTTACAAGTATGTTACCAGGGTGAGGATCGCTATGTACAAAGCCAGTGATAAAAATCATATGAGAATATAAATCTCCTAATTTTCTACAGAGGTCCATCCTGTTGATCTTGTGTTCCTGCAAAATTGTATAAATTGCATTTTATTAAACAAGAACATTTATAATTTATATTATTGTAAATTGCAGCAAGGTATTATTATAAAAATAACATAACTTCATGCCTTTTGTTACCCGAAGGTGTAGGCAGCGGCTGTTAAGCCTCGTCTCGCCATTATGTTTACGTCCCAAATGGAATAGGTGGCGAACCTATTGCCATACCGGCCACAAAGTTTGTCAGTCATCGATATTTATCACACATAACTTCCGAAAACAATTACGAAAAGTCATTGGTGTGAGCCAGTGTCTGGAATCGAACCCGAACCTCTGGATCAGAGGCCGGGTGCTCGACCACTGCGCCACCGAGAGTATTTATTTTTATGAAAATAATAAATATTATGGCATGGAAAAGAGTATTATTTTTCCTCAAAATTTGTTATATAGGTTAAAGACTTTATTTTAATCAACTTCAATACCGAAAATAGAAATTCCCACTTACTGATGAGACAAACGCTAACTTAACTATTTAAAATTGAGTTATGTAATATAATACATTATTTCATCACTTTGAAGATAATCATTATTAGTTGTACTATTTTTAAATTTTATTTGAATGAGTATATCTCGGTGGCGCAGTGGCTAGCACCCCGCTTCTGATTCAAAAGTAGTAGGTTCAAATCCTGGCACACACCAATGACTTTTCGAAGAGACAAGGCTTAACAGCCGCTGCCTACACCTTCGGGTAGAAAAAGGCGTGAAGTAATGTATGTATGAGTATATTGCAAGATATTGTATTTTATAAAAATATGAGATCACATTTACAATTCATCAGTGTGATGTGTGCAAAAAGAGTAAGGACTGTACCGGTACTCACTTAATTGTTGCCTTACAATAATTTAATTGTAAAGATGGATATGCAATTTACTTACATCAATATATTTGGCATCATTAACTTGTCCACCGTTCACATATTCCATAACAAGAACTCGCTCGCTACAATATTCCCAAAATATTTTGGGTACTTTTAACCACTTGTAATTAGCAAATAACTGTGACACTTTTTCTGCATTATGTCCTTCTTGCATAAAATCTAGTTCTTTGGCAATATTTTTCTTAGTCTCATCAATTAACCATTGCATTTGAAAATCAGGGAACACTTTAGACATAGTTAGAATTATCAGCTCCATGCATTTCAAATCTATTTTGATATTTTTTCTAACAAAATGATGTTGAACTTTCACAGCAACTTCTGTGCCATCTTTTAATTTCGCTTTATGTACCTGAGCGAGTGATGCAGTACCCAAGGGTTCAGGTTCAAATTCATCAAATAGTTCTTCTGGCTGAAATAATGAAAATTTTATGTATGGTGTTATAAACCTAGTATTGAAAAATCAATAAATATGTATGTGTATGTTAACTGCAAATATCTGCCATCATCTTAGAAAATTTAGTTCTGTGCTAACAATAATGTTGAATACTTGAAGTTTATAAAAATCTTTCCTTTTTTTGGACTTAAATCAAATTTTATGAACACTTACATCTTGTTTTAAGTCTTGCCTTATAACCTTGTATAATTCCTCAACAGAATTTTTTGGTGCATCTTTGTGGAGTATCCGCATTGTTGTTACATATTCAGTTGGTAATAAGTAGTCAAGTGCGCCAACATGCTGACCGACTTTTATGTACACACCCTTATTTGCTTTGCATAGCTCAAGCAATTTCTCTGCCCCAATTTGATGGGCTTTACTTTTCACTTGAAAATATTCTTCAGAGTTTTTATCCCATTCTTTACTATATAATAATTGTTTGTACGTTTTACCAATATCTATTGCAGTATAGGCTGCTCTAGATAGTCTTACGACAGCCAGAGACTCGTAATCAAGAGAATCGTCTTGGACTTTCATGACATACCAAGAACCGACCGCCACTCCACTAAATAAACCATATTTAATCACTCGAGGTAATTTTCTCATATACATCTTGAATGAACAAAGTTAATAATTTTAAGAAACAAAGTAATTTCTTATCCTTCTATGTAATAGATTTCGTCAGACATATGTACACAAAATTACAGAGCACTCAACACCAGACAGGCATAGTGGGGCGGCGCGTGCTGTTATTTACATATATTTCGATGTCCACTCCTGCATTTTAATTTCCCATAAATCAATGTCTGTCTGTGTCGAAAGGTCCATAACAGTCACAAAGCTACTGGTAACCCATCATACATAGGTAGTTCAGTTCTTTATTTAATGACAACCGTGACCTTGTTGGTCACTTCTGGCCATTACTCAGCTACAATTTTCGTGAAAGGGTCATAATCCCTATTGCAAGTATCAATTTATCACCAAAAATTTAGAAACAGAGTACCTTAAAAATTCTCTTTGCAGAGTACGTAACTTACAAGACTTGCGACGAAAATTTATATGAAGTTAGCAATAAGTCAACTGTCACTACTGTCAATTAGATATGGATGATACAAATCATTAAAATACGAATTCCGATTTCGTAGCAATGTCTAAAAATCTGTTACTAGCTTGCACGAAATCTATATAATGCAAAAATCTGTTACTTACAATATTTTTACCGTACCGTCAGTACCGTACCGCATCGAATATATAGTTGGAGCAAATGAGCGCGAGCTATATATATTAGAGTGGTACAGCAAATATCAGACAGAACCTTATTACTATAGCTTTAAAGCTTATTTTAGATTAGGCTAGGTTTGATGAGAATCATGACTGGGTTCCAGCTAGGTGATAGTCTCAAGCCATCTTCTCTATTGAAATTCTTTCTCTATCGAAAGAAAACCCATACAGATAGATACCAGAATGGTCTGATGTGAACAGAATCAAAATGCTGGTATTCTTAGATTCAGATATTTGAATAATAATAATAATATCTTGGACACAATACACACAGCGCCCTCTAGTTCCAAGCTAAGCAACTAAATGCTTGTGTTATGGATACTAGATAACGGATATTAATACATATATACTTTTCTTTTGTAAATATATACTTATAATACATAGAAAAACACCCAGACACCACACAAATATTCATGTTTGTCACAAATATTTGTGCTCGGGTGGGAATCGAACCCCCAACCTCATTGCTGCAACCGGTAGTATTACCAATGCGCCACGAGGCCCGTCGAATGAATATCTATATATTTTATTTTATAGTTCCGATATCGGATATTGAAAATCTAAATCTGTTATAGATACCGTACGCCAAAAACGTGATACGACCATGTCTGCTTGGAGTGTTGATAAACTAAAGCTACTGTTACACATGCTAATAATTAGCATGCTCACGAACTGTATACAAGTGCTACCAATGAGCATGCTAGTTTCAAACATATTACTGGCACACTCATTACGCAAACCTGCTCACACGCGCTAAAATCACCCTCCTTCAACCTACGCCTCAGAAACCATGGTCATTAATGGAACGGCTGTCGATTTTCGAGCATGCTTGAAACTAGCAT
This sequence comes from Euproctis similis, assembly GCA_905147225.2. Taxonomy (NCBI): domain Eukaryota; kingdom Metazoa; phylum Arthropoda; class Insecta; order Lepidoptera; family Erebidae; genus Euproctis; species Euproctis similis. The sequence goes on along the minus strand of LR990105.1, from coordinate 19,026,567 downwards.
GCTCATTACTAGCGAGGCCTGTACACACATGCTAGTATCGAGAGCATGCTCATTATGAGCATGCTCTTTATTTCGAAATTAAGTTCAGACCTACTTATTCAGCCAAAATAATGTCAAATTAACTAATCGAAAAATCACGGTTGTAGATAAATTAATATCGAATTAATTTTGTTATATTTCTAAAGAGTTCCTTCTAGTTAAACCTAATTTATTGTAATCTAATCAGTTTATCCACCTTAAGTAGTTTTCGCCGTATGGTCATCCACCAGGCTGGTAAAGCTTAAAACATTTTGGCAGGACGTACTGACGACTAAGTTGAGATGATAATATTTACAATTAATCTTCGTAGTACTAAACTAATATTTAATTTTGTCGTATAATAATGAAAAAGTTTCCTTAACTTATTGATAGGATGGCGGTAATCTCAAGTTATTAGGCGTTTAATTCAGTTTGATATTCCATTACACGCGTTATCATTGTTTTAATGTAAAAGAACATAATGAGTGATTTATTGTGTTAATTATTTAATTTAATAATCAATTAGTAATAAAATAATTATTTGTTTATTGTTCTGTTATATCATGAAATGAATAAAATTAACCGAGTTGAAAAACTTCTTTAAATATGTAATGTCTAAGATACATTTTGTTTTATTTATCTACGGTACATAAAATGAAACGTCATATGTGCGTATTTATCGTCCGGCTTACTGAATTTGGCCCCACATTTTTCGATTTTTGAATTTTTTTTAATTTTAATTATTTGTTCGTCGTTTGTTCGTTATTGTTCGAATGTAAAAATTATTTGTTCGTTTTTTATTTATTTATAATTAATTAAACAAATGTTCACCCTTAAGTTGGCCCCCCTTACTAGATATCTTCATTTTTGTAGCTCAGATTAATTAATTTTGATTAATTATCGTTTGTTGTCTAAAAATAAATTAATAAATAAATATAGTATAAAAAAATACTGACCCTAAACTCATGTTGACGACTTCACAGGTTACATTGCTAAAAAACGATTTAGCTTTAATGTAGAGTATCAGTTTCCTTACGAGGTCCTCGTTCACTACCTTCATTCTTAAATGCAATGTCGTTTTTACTCTTATTTTCCGTACTAGCATCTATTTCATTCAACCAGTCGTGATCTAAATAAAAAATCATTAACATTTAGAAATAAATTTATTAAAGCTGACTGACAACAGCTAACAACAGCTGACTGACAACACAAGCGCATGCGCAATGCAGCCGTAAGGTGATGGCTTGTTTATTAGATAAAAAATAATTAATAATTAAGAATTTAATTGTTTTTATGATCGAACAATCATCAATAGTAGTCGAACAAACGATAATTAATCAAAATTAATTAATCTGAGCTACAAAAATGAAGATATCTAGTAAAGGGGGCCAACTTAAGGGTGAACATTTGTTTAATTAATTATAAATAAATAAAAAACGAACAAATAATTTTTACATTCGAACAGTAACGAACAAACGACGAAAAAATAATTAAAATTAAAAAAAATTCAAAAATCGAAAAATGTGGGGCCAAATTCAGTGAGCCTTATCGTCCCACTAACTTTAGACCAAAGAGTATATAAATTGCTTTAGACCAATATCTGTACTACCTACAATGTAAAATTTTCGAAAAACTAATCCTCGCTCAGTTACTTAAATACTTTAATGAAAATAGTCTGCTGCGTAATAAACATTTCGGTTTCACTCGAGGACGGTCAACATGTGATGCTGGGGTAAAATTACTCGAAAGTATATTTGAGGCTTGGGAGTCGCAGGATGCCTATGGGGTATTTTGTGACTTATCTAAAGCTTTTGATTGTGTCCAGCATAAGACTCTGGTCAGAAAATTACATCACTATGGCATATGGGGCATTGCTTTGGATCTTCTTACTTCTTACCTACGTGATAGGATCCAAACAGTAGATGTTAACGGAAAGCGATCACATGGATCAGCTGTAGCAATGGGGTTGCCGCAGGGCTCTATCTTGGGACCTTTCCTGTTTCTTTTGTACATTAACGATCTACCTTATCTTGTAAAGGACAATCATGAAATAGTTTTGTTTGCAGATGATACTTCTTTAGTTTTTAAGGTAAAGAGACAACAATCAGTAATTGACGATGTAAACAATGCTCTTTCAAAGATAGTAAACTAGTTTAGTGCTAATAATTTGCTTTTGAATGGTAGCAAAACCAAATATGTTAGATTTTTTACAAAAAATGTTAAACAAGTAAAAACCAGTGTCGTGATGGACAACAGGAGACTGGAATTGGTCAATAAGGTTGTCTTTCTTGGTTCAACATTAGACTCTAAACTACAGTGGGGCCCACATATAGAGACGTTATCTGGTAGACTTAGCTCAGCCGCTTACGCCGTAAAGAAAATACGTCAACTGACCGATGTTGATACTGCACGTTTAGTTTATTTTAGTTATTTTCACAGCATTATATCATATGGTTTATTGCTTTGGGGTAGTGCTGCGGATGTAGGCTCGATCTTTGTTCTCCAGAAACGAGCTATTCGTGCTATCTATGTGATGAGTCCCAGGGATACACTGAGAAGTAAATTTAAAGAGATACGAATAATGACGTTACATTCACAATATACTTATGATAATTTAATCTATGTTCATAAAAATATAACTAAATTTAAGAAAAACAATGATATCCATCAATTAAACTTAAGAAATAAAAACAAACTTACTGTGTCCACTACTAGGCTCCATAAAATTTCTAACGCGTTTCCAGATCAATGTATACGCTTTTACAATAAACTTCCAAACGACGCGGTTGAATTATCGTTAAGTAAATTTAAGAAATATGTTAAAAGTAGACTATCTACAAGGGCTTATTACTGTATCGCAGATTACATCAATGATAAAACCGTTTGGAATTGAATTGCTTCTTTTTGTGTTATATTGTTTGTATTTGCTGTAGCAAAATATTATTAATCTGCTAACTAAACATTACTGTTATTTAGTAAGATTGTGTGCAATATGACGTTTCTCACCGGGCAAGCTTACTAGTTCCTTTTTTTTTGTCTGGGATCTTAAATAAGTCATGCTCACTGAAAGGTCCTTGCTTATGGCGGCGTCGTTGATCGGGTCGCCACCTTCCCTAAAATATGGCGAGGGAGGCGATGGCCGAGATATGGGTCATGCTCGTGAACGGGTGCTGTTTGTGGGGACTGGTCTGTTCAAGCGTCCAAAGAACATTAACGTACTGTGTCCTAAGTTTGACGCGAGGAACCATATTTTGCTCTATAAATTATTCTAATAATTTGTAATTTACTTTACTTATAATTAAGTAAAAACAAAAAAAGGACTCCCTTGAGTTTCTTGCCAATTCTTCTCAGGACGTGAGGAAAGAATTGGCGGATTGAAAATATTGACCTTCATAAGAAGTGTCTTTAATGACCTGAATTGAATAAATGAGATTTTGATTTGATAAAATTTGATTTGATTTGACTTTTGACTGCTTGACAGCAATGTTGCTAACTCTACTGTTTTAACAGTAGATTTACTGTTTTTCCATTGATGTTTTTTGTTTTATTGATAATTTTTACTGTTTTTTTTTCAATTAGTGTACACAGCCACCTATTACATCATTTTATCTTATTATTTCTATGTAATAAACGTTATGTCACTAGATATTATAATACACGAGGAAAAGGCCATAATATTAAAGTGACAAATACAGGTCGAAACTCTATTAGATTACGTGTAGTAAGTAGAAATCTTTGTATAAAAAAAAATTCAACGTCTCTCGTCTCTCTCGTCATTTATTCTAGAACGATTTTTTATTACATATGTTTTGATTACATAAAATTAACAATGTAAATGATTATAGTAACTAAAATAATTGGTTATTGTTATTTACATTGGTTAATGTTGTTATTAAATTAAATGACGAAAGTATGAAATCTGCCTTTTTTTACAAATCTACTGTTTACTACTGTTTGTTTACTAAGGAACTGTTGTTTTTGGGTTTGTTGGGGTTGGCAACAATGTGTTATGAAATTTTTGTTATTTTGCGAACTTTATTTTAGATTTCAAAGAGTTTTTAGGTAATACTCGATTTTTAGAATTAATCTATTGACCTGGAAAGTTATTGTATATGATTTACTGTTCATTTGGCTTATGACGAATACGCGAATATTTGTGAAAAACATGATTATGTGTTGTGTACCTATCTGTGAAAATAAAATGTTTTCAAAATTTTCTTACAATTGGGGCAAGGACAAAGTAAATAGATACAGCCTTACAATGTGTTGAGTATCCGGAGAATTGATTTTAATATTGTTAATTAATGTTTTTTTTTCAATACATAGCGCCCTCTAGTTCCAAGCTAAGCAACTAAATACTTCTGTTATGGATACTAGATAACGGATATTAATACATGTATAATTTTCTTTTGTAAATACATACTTATAATACATAGAAAAACACTCAGACGCCGCACAAATATTCATGTTTGTCACAAATATTTGGGCTCCGGTGGGAATCGAACCCCCGACCTCAGTGCTGCAGCCGGTAGTTGTACCAATGCGCCACGAGGCCCGTCAACATTCATCATTTAAATATTGTAAAAATGACGTAAATAAATATTTTTTATATGTAATACGTATATTCAAGTACCTACATATTTATGTGTGTGTGTTATATATCGTGGTGAGTTGTCCTATCTTATCGTCTGGGGGCCCCTTGCAGTAGGGGAGCTATCACTCAGTTTATACCACAGAAATAGATCAAGATAGAACGGCGAATAGGCGTGGCAAGCGTGCCAAAACCCTGCACTATATTGCATGCTTTTCGAAACTCGCTCTCATTACGCAACGAGCGTTCCTGCCATGCGTTCAGGACGTAAAAAAATAGATAAAACGTCACATATATGCCTTATTATGCTGTGAAAAATTGTAAAAACAAAAGTAGTGAATCAAATATGAAAAAAGGAAATATTTCGTATGATCAGTAAGTACAGAAAATCAGTAGAAAGTATTTTTTGAGATTATAAATTATTGTTTTACTTTTACTATGTTCAATAATTACGATCACAAGTTGTATATTTTTTCGTTATGATAAATATCCATTGCTGTCCGCATTCAACGCTCGTATACAAAAACATTGCGCGTATAAATTATACGCGTAATGTACGTCGAATCGAACGAAATACACAATACACCTGCCAGTTGATCGCTGTGTCTGTTAATCGCTGTGATTCGAATGTTAGAGATGGGCACTCCATGTATCGTTGAGTCTTAGGACTTATCGATAAATTAATTCAATAATAATTTGAGTATCAGCTCATATCTTGCTTTGTCCCTACTTTATTCTAACACCACAAATTTCAACCAAAGTGTTTCGTAATTACATTGGCAGCAGTTTATTTGACAGTATAAGTTTTCACCAATTTGACCAATCGCCGATGGAAAATCATCTCGTTCTTCTCAAATGGGCAGTAACCGAGGTATATGTAGACGTTCGGCTTCGTTATTTAACCAGGACTGTGAGGCCAACCTTACAAAAAGGCAAATATTTAATAAATATGTATAGTTTCAAGGACAGTAAAATATTTATAATTAAATTTTATATACTGTTGGAAAAATATGTTTTAGGTTTTAATATGTCGGATTGAAGTATTTAACATGTTTTACTTTCTATGATTATCGTTACAGAAAATCAATAAAGTTAGTAAAATATAAAAATAATAAAATTATCACACGTTGCCGATATTAACATCGATAATCTAATGTGAGTGTCTCCTAACTAGTCGCCGCGCTCACAATGAAAATGACGTCACGCTGAGGGCGTGGTTTTTCAAAAAAGTGACACGCTCGAAATGTATGGAATTATGCCATCGCGGCCGTTCTATCTTGATTTATTTCTGTGGTTTATACAAATATACTCTGTGTCATCCGCCATATTGACTAATTCGGTGTTACCGTTGCTTGAGGACTACAACAATGGGGAAATTTAGTAGAAATAATTGAGACGATTCATGACATTAAAACATGAGACGATTCAATTAAGAAAATTGCTTAAGTAATGTAATTATGTATTAAAAGACTATTTGACTTTGACTAATATAATAACTTAACTAATTCTATTGAATTTATCACTATATCAGATATTCTCCGAAAATTTCGAGCATATTAGATTTATGAGGTCCAAGGAGGTATGAGGAGAATCCAACAAAATGACAATTGGAGTTAAACCTAATGAGCATCAACTCAATGTACTCACATTGAAATTTAATTTGTTTGATATTATACTGATAACTAAATTACACAATTTTCAACTATTAATGAAGAACTTGCGATTGTTCTTTTAAAATAAAGCAGAGAAAAAAATAATGCGTGGAGTCAAAGTACTGTTAGACTAGTTAAGATACTAAAAAAGCATGCTCATGAAATGTTTACATATGCTACCAATAAGCATGCTAGTTTCAAACATATTACTGCTCTCAGAGTGTAGAGAGCATGCACTCAGCTAGTTTTACAATTACAGAGCATTATGTGACTCAGTGCCGCACAATTAGTCTAAGAGCCCATGAAAAGCAGACTGTATGTATTTTACCAAAGGTGATATGCTGGTCAGAGACCCTCCTATAGATGCCCAACATGAATTAGGGAATCACTAAGCCCAACGGAGGTAGCTATTACGTCACTCAGGTAAGACAGGTACGTAATAATAATAATAATAATATCTTGGACACAAATCACACAGCGCCAAACTAAGCAACTAAATGCTTGTGCTATGGATACTAGATAACTGATACTAATACATATATACTTTTCTTTTGTAAATACATACTTATAATACATAGAAAAACACCCAGACGCCGCACAAATATTCATGTTTGTCACAAATATTTGTGCTCGGGTGGGAATCGAACCCCCGACCTCAGTGCTGCAGCCGGTAGTTTTACCAATGCGCCACGAGGCCCGTCAAATTATACTGAATTCAAAAGTATTTTACCAAAGCTGCCATTTGGTCACAATAATGAATATAATAAATACAGCGAGAAAAATCAATGGCAGACGATTTTTTTGGTTTTAAACTCGTGGCAGACGCTTTTGAAAATTTGAAAAAAAATATTTTTTAAAGTATTTTAACAAATCTGATTTTTATATATGTTATTTGGGATGGTATTACTAGTTTATTTTCAAAACGGCAGACGTTAACTCCGGTTATAATACTGCGGCAGACGACAATATATACTGACAGTGCGCGAACACACTCGAGAATTTGTTGTTTTTTTTTATGGGATAGGAGGGCAAACGAGCAGGCGGGTCACCTGGTGGTAAGCAACCAACGCCGCCCATAGACACCAGCAACACATATAGTGTTACTGTTGCGTTGCCAACCTTTAAGGGGTAGGGGATAGGAAAGGATGGAGAAGGGGGTGGGCCTAGTGGGGTACCTCTCTCATCGAACGAAACGCGGCATGAGCCACTTTACGTCGGTCTTCTGAGAGGTCGTGGTATTTCACCGGTCGAGCCGGCCCATTCATGCAGCGAACTGCTTGGCTCTACCACTGTTGTGTATGAGAGCTATAGTAGTATATCCCCTCAACTGTCGGTCGCCATTTTGACACACTGTGTGGATCTGTCAGCGGCCATTTTGTCGTCTAGCAATATGGCCGCGTCGTATTAAAATGAATATTACTCCATAATTTTGTATTAAAGATATGTATAAAATTTATTTTATTAGATTTGTATGAAGTATACTAATAGATTGAATACAATTAAGTCTTATATTATTCTAAAATATTTTATTAAAAAATAGGTGAAAATAGATGAGGAAACATTGGTGAAGTAATTCCGTTCCTTGGCACTAAGTTGATACATCTAAACTTTCGCGACTGTTATTATTACAAAGCGAATAATGGAATTGTTGAATCGAGTATTGTTGATGATCTCTGCTGTCCATCACACGAAGAAGCTGATACAAAAAGAATTTACCACGTATGCAGTATTCCAGACACGTACAATATTGTTATTAGAGGTTCGGACACAGATATTTTAATAATAATGCTTGGTTTACTTAAAAAATCAGTTGTCTCGTATTTGTATGCTTACTGGGACCGGGAACCATGAAAGATTCATTGATATTACGAAATTTTATTAGAAAAACGGTGAACTATTGACAAAAAAGCTTGATTGGTTTCCACGCATTCACGAGATGTGATTTTAACCACAGAAATAGATCAAGATAGAACGGCCGCGATGTCATATTTCCATACATTTCGAGCGTGTCACTTTTTTGAAAAACCACGCCCACAGCGTGACGTCATTTTCATTGTGAGCGGGGCGACTAGTTAGGAGACACACACATTAGATTATCGGTGTTAATATCGGCAACGTGTGTTAATTTTATTATTTTTATATTTTACCAACTCTATTGATTTTCTGTAACGATAATCATAGAAAGTAAAACATGTTAAATACTTTAATCCGACATATTAAAACCTAAAACATATTTTTCCAACAGTATATAAAATTTAATTATAAATATTTTACTGTCCTTGAAACTATACATATTTATTAAATATTTGCCTTTTTGTAAGGGTTGGCCTCACAGTCCTGGTTAAATAACGAAGCCGAACGTCTACATATACCTCGGTTACTGCCCGTTTGAGAAGAACAAGATTATTTTCCATCGGCGATTGGTCAAATTGGTGAAAACTTATACTGTCAAATAAACTGCTGCCAATGTAATTACGAAGCACTTTGGTTGAAATTTGTGGTGTTAGAATAAAGTAGGGACAAAGCAAGACATGAGCTGATACTCGAATTATTATTGAATTAATTTATCGATTAGTCCTAAGACTCAACGATACATGGAGTGCCCATCTCTAACATTCGAAGACCAATCACAGCGATTAACAGACACAGCGATCAACTGGCAGGTGTATTGTGTATTTCGTTCGATTCAACGTACATTACGCGTATAATTTATACGCGCAATGTTTTTGTATACGAGCGTTGAATGCGGACAGCAATGGATATTCATCATAACGAAAAAATATACAAATTGTGACCGTATTTATTGAACATAGTAAAAGTAAAACAATAATTTATAATCTCAAAAAAATACTTTCTACTGATTTTCTGTACTTACTGATCATACGAAATATTTCCTTTTTTCATATTTGATTCACTACTTTTGTTTTTACAATTTACCACAGCATAATAAGGCATATATGTGACGTTTTATCTATTTTTTTACGTCCTGAACGCATGGCAGGAACGCTCGTTGCGTAATGAGAGCGAGTTTCGAAAAGCATGCAATATAGTGCATGGTTTTGGCACGCTTGCCACGCCTATTCGCCGTTCTATCTTGATCTATTTCTGTGATTTTACCCTGCCTTTTTTAATAAAGGAAAGAAACGACCGTTCACCTTGTTAAAGAAAAATATTTAATTTCAAAAAGCTTTTGATACACTGGGAAACGCTGAATTAACACCGAAATTATTAGAATCATTGTTTAATATTCTTCAAGAATTTATTTGTCACGTGTATAACACCAAGAAATACAAAGACATTGATGATAGTCGTTTTCAACTATTTGTCAATAGTTACAAAGCTTCAGACTTGAATGAAAATTTCAATAACAAAGTTGTAAAAAAGTTCATCAAATCAAAGATGTTTCTGGTAATTCTATTATACTATCTACAATTTTACACTTAAATTGCTCACTGGAAAAAAATATTATTCATTTTTTACAGACGACAACGTAAATGATGAACAAAACGACCGAGATGATAAACATTATCGGTATGGAAGTGATTCTGACTGTGACTGATGAATTATAACCGTCACTAAATAAGTGTATCAATAAATCCTGGAAACATATATTAATTAAGATCAATTAACGAAATATTGTTATTATTGTTAATTTATAAATAATCCATCTTCCCCATTCATTATTATAAAGTTGAAAATATAATTTTTCTCTTATATTTTTCATAATTTATCGGCTTGCATGCAACAATTATGGAAATAGAAATAATTACAGTAGGTACACATGTTAATACTGTCAGTATATACTGTCGTCTGCCGCAGTATTATAACCGGAGTAAACGTCTGCCGTTTCGAAAATAAACTAGTAATACCATCCCAAATAACATATATAAAAATCAGATTTGTTAAAATACTTTTGAAAAATTTTTTTTTTCAAATTTTCAAACGCGTCTGCCACGAGTTTAAAACCAGAAAAATCGTCTGCCATTGATTTTTCTCGCTGTATTTATTATATTCGTTATTGTGACCAAATGGCAGCTTTGGTAAAATACTTTTGAATTCAGTATAATTTACGTACTTGTCTTACCTGAGTGACGTCATAGCTACCTCCGTTGGGCTTAGTGATTCCCCAATTCATGTTGGGCATCTATAGGAGGGTCTCTGACCAGAATATCACCTTTGGTAAAATACATACAGTCTGCTTTTCACGGGCTCTTAGACTAAATGCCGAATTGTGCTGAAGCCTAATTAGAACGCGAATTGGTGTTATAATGTGCCAGTATAGTGCGCTAAGTTCAGTGTTCACATTTAATGTAGAATAAAAAATTCAAAAGCATTGATTTTTTTTATTCCTCATTTAATGTGAACACTGACTACCTTCATCCATATTAGTAGTACTTTTTTTTTAACACAGGTTGAATTATCTTTGTTTTTTTCCAAAAAACTACAACGAAACGAAAGATATAATTTTTTTAACAAATATTATTATTACTAGGTCAGAGGTCTTTGCTGGTAGAAGTCTGTCCGACGTCTATTGGTGAGATTTGGGTGTGCGACCCCAACCTCCTCGAGCTGCTGCTGCTACATCCCAGTCCTTCCATAACAGCAGTATCCCACCTTGTTAACCTAACTTATCTATAATAGTCCTTATGTTCACCCTCTCCCTCTCCTTTTCCGCCAATCCATTGGTCTGCCGTGCCAAAGGATGCATGCGCAGGGGCGAGTCTGCATGCTAGCGTGCCGGATATCTGGAAGTGGTGCCCCCAGATACTATTTAACCTTCCCTTTGCATGCGGGGCTCTGCATTGTGGTGACACTTCATTTCCCTAGCTACTCGTGGGAACTAAATGTCAACAAAAAAAATATATACCGAAGGCGGCGATAATGCTCGCCACATATCACGCCAAGGTATTCCACGGGGCGAAAAGCGGGCCGCGGAGTGCCGCATAGCTACGTTGAATGTGCAGGGAGGAATGAGTGATAAGATGAAGGAATTATGTCAGGTAGTGAAAGAAAGACGTATAGATCTGATGGTAGTAAGTGAGACTAAAAGGAAAGGCATGGGCCTTTCTCAACACGGTGATCTAACGGCGCTATGGTCGGGAGTTCCAGAAGGAGAACGCGCGTGCCAAGGTGTTGGGGTTGTCCTGTCGGAGCGTCTGAAGAATTGTATGAAAGATTTTGAGTGTGTTAGTCCTAGACTTTTGTGGATCTGACTAAAGCTGGGTCTGCTTCGTGTATTTCTAGTAGCTGTTTACGCACCAGATACCGGGCGCGCAGTGTCGGAGAAGGAGGAGTTCTGGGATAGTGTGAGATTGTTGTTAACTAAATGCGAGAATAATGAGAGGATTATGGTAATAGGAGATTCTAATAGCTGGGTTGGAGTGGAAAGAGAGGGTTTTGAAAGAGTTTTAGGAAAGTATGGTGATGAAAGAATAAACGAGAGTGGCTCCAGTTTGTTACAAGTGTGTGTGGAAAAGGACCTTGTGGTTACGAATACTCTGTTTAACCACAAGGATATCCATAAGTATACATGGGAGAGGAATGAAAGTAGGAGTATGATCGATTTTGTGATTGTAGACCATAGGCTCAAAAGTAAAGTCGTAGATACCAGGAGCTATCGTGGCGTCAGTGTGGGAACAGATCACTATTTGGTGGTAAGTCGAATTAGGGATGTGTTTAAAGCCTGGCGTCACTGGAACAAAAAGCCGACAACGAGTCTTGGTCGAATAAAAGTTGAAAAATTGAGTGACATAGACGTGCAAGCGGAATATTTGAGGGAAATGGTAGAAAGGACAAAGCACGTATGGGATGTATCATATGCGGGTGGAATGAATGATATATGGGAGGTTGTAAAAAGTGGTATGGTTGTAGCAGCTACCAAAGTATGTGGAGAGACTAAAAGAAAGAAAGGAAGGTCGTTGGATGAATGCTGGTGGGATGCAGAAGTTAAGAAAGTAGTGGAATGTAAGAAAAAGGCGTGGTTGGATGGACTAGCCATCAAAGCGAAAGGTAATGAAATTCATACAGAGAACGTATACCATGTAAGAAATGCAAAAAGTGTGTATGTGGAAGCAAAGAAGAAAGCTAAAATTGTGGTACAGGAAAAGAAGAAGTATATTTAAGAGAAGTTTGACAAAAAGATGTCTGAGAACTTCAGGGCCAATTTAAAACTGTTTTGGAAGCAGGTTAAATTGGTTCGCAGCGGTTCAAGGTCATCTGAGTTGGAGGTTATAAGAGCGAAAGATGGACGATTGTTGAGTATTGAAAGGGATGTTCTGCATCGTTGGAAAAGTTACTTCGAAGAACTTTTTGAGTGTAGTGAGGGACATTTTCACAATAATGAGCCGGTGAACCTTCCAACTCCCACTCACTCACAAAACGATGCAGTTCAAGAAATTACGGAAGATGAAATAGTGAATGCAATAAAAAGTACGAAATTGGGTAAGTCTGCAGGGTATGACAGGATAACTACCGAGATGCTGAAGAGTGGCAAAGGGGTTGTTGTAAGATTGTTGCGACTACTTTTCAATGTGTGTTGGCTTGATGGCTGTGTTCTGGACGACTGGACCAAAGCAGTCATTGTGCCCTTGCACAAGGGGAAGGGGTCGCGGCAGGACTGCAAAAACTACCGAGGCATTAGTCTGCTCAGTGTTGTAGGTAAATTGTATGCGAAGATTCTTATTGAAAGAGTTACGAATGTAACAGATGAGAAATTGTGGGATGTACAAGCGGGATTTAGGAGAGGAAGGGGGTGCATCGATCAGATCTTCTCTCTACGGACCATCTGTGAAAAACATTTAGCCAAGTCCAAAAAAGTATTTTGTGCATTTGTAGATCTCGAGAAGGCCTATGATCGTGTACCCAGGAATGAATACACGCTGTCGAATATATATGGGGTTGACGAGCGTCTGGTGCGGGCTTTAAATTCTTTATATGAGAATTCTAGAGCCTGCATCAGGGTGAATGGGGCGCACTCAGACTGGTTTAACATCTTTAAAGGTGTTCGACAGGGATGTATTGCGTCACCATGGCTCTTCAATCTCTATATGGATAGTTGTCTGACAAATCTGAAAGAGACTGAATGTGGTTTAAGCATGGAAGAGGTGCGTGTCAAGTGCCTACTGTACGCCGATGACCAGGTATTACTTGCTTCGTCGTCGTCGGAGTTACAAGACATGCTAATCTCGGTGAATGAAGGGTTTAGAGAAAGAGGTATGAAAATAAATGTAAGCAAGACGAAAGTTATGGTTGTGGAGAGAGAGAAAGAGGTCACACTGTGTGATATGATATTGGATGGCGAGAAATTGGAGCAAGTGAATGAGTTTGTATATTTGGGAAGTATGTTTACAAGAGACGGAAAATGTGAGGAAGATATTGAAAGGAGAGTGACTACGGTTAACAGAGTTAATGGTGCACTGCATGCCTTGATGCGTTGTCAGGCTGTGTCTGAAAAGGCACGCTTGACGATTCACAATGGTGTGTTGGTACCAACTCTGACATACGGGAGTGAGTGTTGGGTGTGGCAGGCGAAGCATGAAAGTAAGGTGAATGCAGTGGAAATGCGTTCTCTGAGAAGTATGTGTGGAGTCACCATTGTGGATCGAATGAAAAATATCGTGATAAGGGAGAAATGCAAGTTGAAGGATGATGTGGTGACCAAAGTGGAGAGAAGTATGTTAAGATGGTTTGGTCATATTGCAAGAATGGATGAAAGCCGAATGACTAAAAGAGTATTCGAAGCGAATGTGAGTGGCAGGCTCGGGATCGGGAGACCAAGACGGAGCTACCACGACCAAATAAGTGGTCTGTTTAAAAAAGGCAAAATGCGTAGCACCCGAAACCGACGTAAATGCATGACGAGATGTATGACTGTGGATGAGGCGAAAGATTTGTGTCAGGATCGTAGCTTGTGGAAAGCCAAAGTCTCTGCCTACCCCCATGGGATACAGGCGTGAGCTTATGTATGTATGTATGTACTAGAGAAAATTTATTTACAATATTGTGATCAATGTATCTCTATCTCTTCACACTCTTTTTCAAACTTTATTTTTCAATTACCTGTCTATCCAACGTACATCTTGCTGTTCGCAGTGATGATATAAGGAAAATAAATTAAAAATTTGGAAAATAATAATTTTACAAGAAAATTTGGAAGCATCTAAATTTGGATTCTTTCTCTAGACATTTTTTGTTCTGGCAACTGTTGCTAGCGCCATTTTTTCATAACGCTATATTCCGTTTCCTTTTAGAGTTTGACAGCTACTGTAACCATTCTTTTAGTTCTAAAATTCCAACAATGAAAGCCAAAGGAGAGGTAAGATTTCATAAAATTATGAAAATTGTGGTCCTAAGTCGTAAGACTTAATAAATTTTGGTGCTAGTGGTTCTGTTACAGCTCGAAATCTGTAACTTAGCAAGAAAACTGTATTGCCTTATTGATGTACGAATCTGTACGATGCCGTACACGTTGTCCGAACAATGCGTTTATTATTTTAACCCGTGATATCACAAACTTTGTATGTTTTACTTGCTTAATTTCTTTGTTACATTTATCAAATTAATACTTGTAACAAACATTAGTACAGAATTCTGATATCACAACAGTAGATGGTTTTAGGTTATGTCATGTTGTGATGCCTGCTTCACAATCTATTTGGATTTGTCGATTTATAGTTTCAGTAAAATATTTATACTTTACAGTTGAAGGAATATGAAGTCATCGGCCGCAAGCTCCCGTCGGAGAGCGAGCCAAAGCCTCCACTGTATAAAATGAGGATCTTCTCCCCTGATGAAATTGTAGCCAAATCTCGTTTTTGGTACTTTTTACGGCAGTTGAAGAAATTTAAGAAAACGACAGGAGAGATTGTCTCTATCAGGGTAAGTAAAGCATGTTAAGTTGTTTCAGTTTATCTAGGACTCATTAAAGACTAAATACTATCATTTCCTAGAGATGAAACGGGTAATAGCTTTGACTGTTTCTAACAAATGTGGATAACTTGGTACTAATTTACTACAACTTAATACTGAATTATTACCCAGTATCTGGATGGATAATGAAATGAAGGCTGGATAACAGAGAACTACTGGATATCCATTTCATCTCCATTATTTATATTGTGATTGTAGTTATTAATGAGATTTGTAGAAACAGGTGCGATGATATTTTCTACTAGATGCTGGGCTGTCTCAATAGCAGCAATGTATTCAATATTCAAACATTTTTCCATAGAATCTGTGATTGCTGAGAAGTGTACTACCACCACAAATTAAATCAAATAATTTTCTAAAGATTTTTTGCAGTTCATGCATCCGTATAATTTGTAAACAATATAATTAAGCTTGTACATTATTCCATTGTTTCCTTTTTGTAGGAGATTCCTGAAAAGAGCCCTGTGAAGATAAAGAATTTTGGTATCTGGTTGCGTTATGAGTCCCGCTCTGGTGTACACAACATGTACCGCGAGTATCGTGACTTGAGTGTTGGTGGTGCTGTTACACAATGCTACCGGGATATGGGAGCCAGACATAGAGCACGTGCTCATTCAATCCATGTAATATATTATTTTATTTGTCAACAATTGATTATTGCCACACTTGTGTCAATTAATTTTTAGTAATATGTGCCATAAATGATTTAAAGTGGGTCAAATTGGCATTGATTTTATAAGACTACCTTTGTTTTAAATTTTATTTTTGTAGCTGTTTTAGTATAATTCAATAGTGGAGGGTGATAATTACCTGTAAAGCCAGTGTCCATATTAAACTTAGTAGAACTGTGTTACAATTTACTAGACAAGTCATGGGTGCAAGTTTCATTTACATTCAGATATATTTTCAACCTTAATGTTTTATACTATTCAAAAGTTTAAGAGTTGTGTGTATAAGTTCTATTTGCATGTTTTACAAGTCTAAAAGATGCAATTAGAAATTACTAAGTTGACTTTACCACACTTCTATTTTTGTGGATTTACAGACAATTGATCCAAAATTTTCATACATGGTAAAAAAGTAAAAACAATAATAGTTATTTGGAACAATAACCAAGGGAATAATAAGGGATGCTCTAAAAACTTTATCTTTGGTTATTTACAGATCATCAAGGTAGAAGTGATCAAGGCATCTGCATGTCGTAGACCACAGGTGAAACAGTTCCACAACAGCAGCATCAGTTTCCCGCTGCCCAAGCGTGTGCACCACCACAAACGCCTCAACACATTTGCATACAAGAGGCCCAGCACATACTTCCTGTAATTTAATAATGAATAAAATTCACATTCTTATGTGAAATCTTAATGTTTATTTACTTTGTTTATCCACTAACTTACAAAATGACATTTTATGTAATACGATACAGTTTCCTCGTTACCTGATAATACTGCAATAAGATAAGCTAGTCATGGCTACAGGTTAGAAAAAGTCGCTATTGTAACATGTTTAATTTAATTTGTAACATTAGATTGTAGTATTGTGGTCTATCTATCTAGAATTATGGCGGCAGAATATTTTAATAACATTAGTTACATACTATATTTATACCATTTTTTCATATTGGCACACATATTGCCGGGCCTCGCGGCGTATTGGTAAAACTACCGGTTGCAGCAATGAGGTCGGGGTTTCGATTTCCACCCGAGCACAAATATTTGTGACAAACATGAATATTTGTGTGGTGTCTGGGTGTTTTTCTATGTATTATAAGTATGTATTTACAAAAGAAAAGTATATAGGTAATATCCGTTATCTAGTATCCATAACACAAGCATTTAGTTGCTTAGCTAGGAACTAGAGGGCGCTGTGTGTATTGTGTCCAAGATATTACTTATTTATTATCTACTAGTTGACCCGGCGAACTTTGTTCCGCATCAAAAGTAATATGAGTAAATTTTGAATATCTTGAGGTTCAATTTGTGCTTTATCCACTGTCCCTCTATGTTAATACTGCAATATCTTCAAAAATATTCGTTTATATTGTATACTGTAAAGGGCCAAGATCATCTATATTACACGCACAACTATTTAAGACACTTAATTGGATGAAAATTAATGCTGTAATGTTTAAAATCGCTTCGTAAATAAGCCATTATTTCCCGTAAAAAGTAAAAAAATAAAAATGATCATTGTGGGTCCATGAGAGATAGACATGCCCTCGCGGACTTTTTTGTTTACCTTTCAAAGGTGTATAATCATGTAGTACGTTGTATTGAATTATTACTTAAGAGTTAAGGCAGCGTTTGCGATTAAAGTTCTAAATCTAGAAAATTATCACTTTTTTACGACACTATACATGAATTATAGATCAAAACCACCCCGTTGACACCCTCTAACTATTAAAAAAACGCATGAAATTCCGTTGCGTAGTTTTAAAGATATAAGCATATAAGGGAACAGACAGCGGAAAGTGACTTTGTTTTATACTATGTAATGATTGATCACACAGAAATTAATGCAAAACATTCATTCCCGCCAAAACTCAAGTTGAGTGAGGAACTATAAAACACACACACAGAGTTATTCTATGTAATCATATAAAATGGTTCATTACAGGTAATTAAATCTATGGAGAATAAAATACTTGAGACTTTATTTAAATTAACCAAGATCATTGAAATGTAGAAACCAATATCATTTGGGGCCCGTCCATTAATAACGATCTATTTTCAATCATTTTTGGCCCCCCTCCCCGTTAATGATACGTGGTGACATTTAAAAATCCACCTCTATACAACTAAACCAACATCACGTGTATTTTTAATACCTATCTACAAAGAATCTTAGTTTTTAGAGTAGGTATTATCTTTAATTCATAAATCAATCTCGCTGGTCCAGTGGTCGAGCACAAACAAGGCTTCTGAATCTAGAGGTCACGGGTTCGAATCCGGGCACACGCCAATAACTTTTCGAAATTATTTTCTGAGGTTATGTGTGAAAAATATCGATGACTAAAAACTTTGTGCCCGGTATGGCAATAGGTTCGCCACCTATTCCATTTGGGACGTAACCAACCAGCGAGTCAAGGCTTAACAGCCACTGCCTCCCTCTGCCTTCGGGTAGAAAAAGACGTGAAGTCTTAGACTACTCAAAGGACATTCCGTATTTTAAAAATTTTTCATCACTCCACACATCATTTCAAAATTCCTATCTCTGTAGAACGTGTTCACCTTCTATGGTAAGTCTCAGCTGGACACTTTAGATGTCGAGATCAGCTGGCGTATTATGAACTCTTAATTGCAGCCAGCCAACATTTAGTCACTTACGAGTAGTCTAGATTAGCTGAAATTAGTCGTTGAAAATACGAATTCGCTAGGCAGCGAACAAGCTGGCTGGAATTAAGAGCACATAATATGCCCCTAGCAAGCCTATTAAGAGCTCTTAATTCCAGCCAGCCTACATGCTGCCTTGCAAATTCGTATTTCCAACGACTTATTCCAGCTAGTCTAGACTACTCATCACTAACTAGGTGGAGGTAGTCGCGGATAGATCAAATTTTGCAGTGACTACTCGTTACTCACTAGCTGCACCAGCTGGCACCAGTATGCTGCTATAAAATTTTATGGGCCGAATCCTATTGGTTATGATTAATAGCTTGATGAAGCCAATCAAGGTAAATAATGTTTACCTAACGACACGTTTAATTCCTGTTCAATATATTTATGTATGTATTTAACACGCAAGGCTAAAGTTCTTATTGCTATAATATTACTCATAAATTATGCCATAGCCGTCCATACCAACCTAGAATGAAATTAAAAAAAAATTGCCCATTATAGAATAAGTATTTATTATAAAAAAAAAACATCTGTTTCTACTACCTACTCACTGCATAGAAAGTTTTTGACTTAACAATTAAAGTATAAAATATATTTTAACATGCTTTTCGAATTAAACTATTTTGGTATATAAAAAGGGTTTAAATTTAAAATCGCAACAGGAATCTAATAATACCTAACTAAATTACATACTAAACACAAATGCTGATAATAATTCCTTGAAAACAATACACACAGCTCCCCTTAGTTCCAACAAATTAATGCTTATGTTATGGAAACTAGATAACGGATACATATGTACTTTTTTTTTGTAAATACATACTTATGACGTACAGACAAACAGCAAAATGATACGATAAATAATATATATTTAAGTCTAACAAAAAAAACATTTTTACCAAATATACTCCAGTCTAGTTTACTACTGATTTTAATAATAATAATAATATCATGGACACAATACACACAGCGCCCTCTAGTTCCAAGCTAAGCAACTAAATGCTTGTGTTATGGATACTAGATAACGGATATTAATACATATATACTTTTCTTTTGTAAATACATACTTATAATACATAGAAAAACACCCAGATACCACACAAATATTCATGTTTGTCACAAATATTTGTGCTCGATAATCGAATCCCCGACCTCATTGCTGCAGCGGGTAGTTTTACCAATGCGCCACGAGGCCCGTCAAAGCGCTTTTGGGAGCGCTTCACACAGGAGTTTGAAAATATTTTTTTTTGGGTATAGTTAGGTACAACCAGAGATCTGCTACACTACATACTAAAATAGCATTAAAATTAGTTACATTAAATACAATTTATTTAAAAATAGACAGTCAATTTACTTATTTATTTTATAAATTTCGATAATGGAATAAAATAGTTTCATTTTTCATCACATTGACATTGTGACTAGTTAGCTTATTTATATGCCTAGCCAAACCATCCACAAGTTTAAAAAAAATCTATAATTAATCTTAAATGCAGTATTTATCACACGGCAAAATCAAATTTTATTCGAATCCCGATAACCGCTTTGAATTTTTTGAAGGTCTACAAAAAAAATATCATAATCAATGATATTTTGTTCATATACATTCACGCCTTTAATACCATAACGTGTTAGATAGGTTTTGGCTAACGAAAACTTCCATCCCGGTGTATTGGCGAGCCGTCATCAAAATAACACAACTTGCGAAAGATTTCAACTTGAGACTTGCCAACACGAATAATATACTGGTGCCAAACCAGTCGATTAAAATTCACGCCTCTTTGTTCAGCAAAGTTATATGACTTATAAAATGTCCGGTCGAGCTTTAAACATGGTGATGGATGCAACATTAGGATTTCCAGCCATTTTCTAATTCAAGGAAGAATCTCACAGTTAAAATATTTGGACAACACAATTGACAAATAATTAAATATTTATAGTATACAATAATTATATTCCTTATAAGTAAATATTCATGCAGAAAGTCCAATTACATACATACTATAAATTCGTATTTTTTAATGCAATAATCATGCACTAATAAAAACAGTAATCTCTTCACCATAAATAGGGTTTAAAATCAAGTTTAAAAGAAATATTTACCTAACCAATCAAAATGCAGGAAAAACACAGGGTATAAAATTCTAAATATACTACTGGAAAAAATTAAGGGATCAAAAAAAAATTCCATATTTTTCGGTAGTTTTCAACAGGCCGTAACTTTGAGAGAAATGGTCGTACAGGAAATAAAAAAAAAGGAAATTGTAGCTCCAAGTGTCTAGTTTTTGGATTAGAACTTCAAAATTTTGTAGCCTCCGCGGTTTCTGAGTAATCGTAGAAAAACCAGCAGCAAAAAAATTCTCAAATTTTTTTTAGTTTTTTTTTTGGTCTACGGGCGTGGAAAAATTTTTTTTAGCTTAACCACCATAAGGATCAGATACTTTGTTCAGTTAGCTTTAATTTCTTTTTTTAAACACCCGTCCACTTTTAAACAACGTCCACTCCTCGCTGAGATATCGGTCTTCAAATGGAAAAGGATCTTTTTGTCTTTGATTATCGATATCTCAGCAACCAATGATCGCACAGAAAGTTAGAGGTGGGTTTCAAGAACTTAAATGAATTTCCCTTAACAGCTGTCCATTGTTTTTTCTAAAAAAAATTTTTTCGTTCTGTCACATGAATTTGAAAATGCAACAAAAAAAGGGCTTTTGGTGGTTTTTTGGAAAATCAAGCGCTGGACCGAAAATATTGAGGAAACCGCTAATGTTAAGTGTGCCTTTTACAGTTCAATATGTCCACAAAAACCCTACAAGGAATCAAATTAATCCAGCCAGCCGTTTTTTTGTTTCACTTGATCGAATTTTTGAAAAAATTAAAGGATCACGTTTTTTGCTCTGAAAAGCTCATAATTTTTAAAAATGAGAAAAAACAATTGTTTTTTTCGAGCTTTTTCCACATTATCGTTTCAGATGGTGCTTTTTCGAAAAAACAATGGACAGCTGTTAAGGGAAATTCATTTAAGTTCTTGAAACCCACCTCTAACTTTCTGTGCGATCATTGGTTGCTGAGATATCAATAATCAAAGACAAAAAGATCCTTTTCCATTTGAAGACCGATATCTCAGCGAGGAGTGGACGTATCAGGGTGTTTAAAAAAAGGAATTAAAGCTAACTGAACAAAGTATCCGATCCTTATGGTGGTTAAGCTAAAAAAATTTTTTCCACGCCCGTAGACCAAAAAAAAACTAAAAAAATTTTGAGAATTTTTATGCTGCTGGTTTTTCTAAGATTACTCAGAAACCGCGGAGGCTACAAAATTTTGAAGTTCTAATCCAAAAACTAGACACTTGGAGCTACAATGTCCTTTTTTTTTTTATTTCCTGTACGACCATTTCTCTCAAAGTTACGGCCTGTTGAAAACTACCGAAAAATTTGGAATTTTTTTTGATCCCTTAATTTTTTCCAGTAGTGTAAATAAAATTTAAATAAAATAAAGTAAATACAATTTTTAACTTAGCATATAATTAATAATATACCTAGTAGAAAAATAATCACGGTAATTAACAATAAACATAACATAACTTCACGCCCTTTTCTGCCCACAGATGTAGGCTGTTAAGCCTCGTCTCGCCGTTATATTCACGTCCCAAATGGAATAGGTGGCGAACCTATTACCATACCGGGCACAAAGTTTTCAGTCATCGATATTTATCACACATAACTTAATAAAATAATAAATTACTACATAAATAGATATAACCCAAGTACAAATAAATATACATATTTATTTACACCAATAAATGTAATATTAAATAAAGGATTTTGCATCCTCATTCTTATAATTTTTTATAATAGGATCTGAATCCATGCTACATATAACTTGATTATTAAATATAGGTAGGTGTCGAATCCACACGTCCATTCCACATTTGATTTGTATAGCAAGAGTTGTTTACGGATACGAGAGTTGGGTGTGGCAGAGTGTGCATGATATGGATTAACGCGGCCCATAAGGGCGCACTGGGAAAAATATCCGGAGTGACCCTCGCTGACTGCGTCGAAAACAACGATGTAAGGATGGAAGTTGGAATGAAATTGACTCACGGTATAAAATTAAGGAAGATATTCATGTAGAAAAAAAATGTCAGATTTACTAAGCAGATATACAGTGCAAAAGAGAAAGGATGTAGGAGTAGACGCCCATGATGTAAGGAGCATACTCAAGGAGAAAGTGAGGAGTGTAAGAATCATGCCTTGTAGCGCTCTGTCATCTCTGCCTACCTTAAAACGGACTTGGCGTGACGTTATGTGTATGTTAAATTTATGAGATTAACGCCCGAATACTGAACCGCCACTCAAATCTGACAATCAATAAAGTGCTACTTACTGCTCAAATTTATTCGTATTCTGTCTTTTATGACAGTTACTTAAACGCTTAAGTAGCGCTTATTTATTTGAGTGGCGGTTCAGTATTCGGGCTTAAGCCATCAAATTCTTTCAATATCAGGGTTACGAATGGATTCGATTTATGGTAATTAATACACTAAAGGGTCCAGAACCCCATTAAATGGGTTCATAGTATGTAAATAAAATTTGTGGGAAGAAATGCACAGACTTTTAAAGGCTAAGAACTTTGAGTGCAACTTTGGCGGCGGCCCTTTTGGCTTGCGACTTGTTCTTGCCAATACCAAACACCGTGTACTGACGACCACTCTTGGTGATGGTCACGGACATTTTGATTTTCGGCACATCTTCCTCGATCACGACTGCTTTGCTGTAAATAAATAAAAAATATCACTAAATTCATTACATCATCGTAACAAAAATTGAGCCAATCTGAAAGTCGTCGTCTCAATATCCCTTAATATCCAGCGGTGTCGGTGAAATATCGCTTATTACTGTTAAACTGGCAATTGAAAATCAGTTGCCAGTACTTCTCAAGAAGCCGGTAACGGCACTTAGAACTCGCTATCACATTCAAGACGACAGTGGGATGAAAGGGAATTTCAGCTCCGCAAATTTTAGATTGTAGATAGATATGAGTAGGTACTTTTAAGTTTTTTGTATGAAAATTTTAAATGCTTTTTAAAGTCTATGAAATAAAGATTATTAATTCCTTGCCGTTACGGAATTAATATTTTATTTATTGGCTTTACTTGAAGAAATATACAGGTACCTACATGCGGTTCACCAGCATCATTACATTGCCATACCGGGCACAAAGTTTACAGTAATCGATATTTATCACACATAACTTCCGAACACAATTTCGAAAAGTCATTGGTGTCAGGAATCGAACCCGGACCTCTGGATCAGAAGCCGTGTGCTCGACCACTGGGCCGCCGAGAGATTATATTAGATTCTATAGATAAAAATATGTTTTCTTACCCAAATTCTGGACAAGCGTGGATTTTCTCATACAGCACCTTGACAGGCTGCTTTGGTATCTGATGAGAGAAGGAATATATTTCCTTCCACATAATTTTATAGATCACCGACCAGACGGCTTGCAAGTCACCACCGCTGTCCAAATATATGGCGCCGACTAACGCTTCAAAAATGTCGCTGAGAACCTGAGAATCAGATGTATTAAATCAAAGTTGTAGTTCAAAATGAAATTCTACAAAATATAATCTGAAGATCGTCAGGAAATTTCTTAATAAATATCTAGTTGTTCAAATACTGTAATAAATAATATAGTAATTGAAGATTTGGAAATTGGTTTGGTTTGGGTGGTGAGCATTAAAATCTAATCATATATTAACATTGGTCGAGTCTGGCAGTTTGCTGCATGAATGGGCCGGCTCGACCGGTGAAATACCACGACCTATCAGAATATCGATTTTAAGTGGTTCTTGCCGCGTTTCGCTCGGTGAGGGAGATATCCGGCAGCCCAAGCCCATTCCTCCGCCCACTTCCGACCTCTTTCATAGTCTAACTTTATTTTTATAGGTCTTCACAGACACTTAAAAATAGTCAACAAGTACAGATAACATATTATTTAAAATTAAATACAAACATGAGCGCTTGTGGAAAGTGCCTCCGTGGAACAAAAAAAGACACGGACGCAATCGCCACGAGCGGCCCGATTCAGAGTGTAGGGATAGCCCCTACACATGAGAAGAATCAGGCAAGAAACCCATGTGCCAAATACTCTTTTGAAACCATTTAAAATAAATAACAATATTATTATGGGCCATTATATGGGCTGGCAAAGCAACTGTAACACTATGTGTTCAGGTGTCCATGGGCGGCGTTTGTCGCTCGTCGCTCACCATTAGGCGACACGCCTGCTCGTTTGCCCCCATATACCATAAAATAATACATTAAGAGATTTAACATTGCAGTTATAAAGCTGAAATCGTAATAACGATTAAATGCTCATGCAAAGGAGCTGCAGACAATAGTTAGTTCCTATTATTTCTAATCGTGATGACCAAATAGTCTCGGTGGTCCAGTGGTCGAGCACACGGCTTCTGAATCCAGAGGTCACGGGTACGAATCCTGGTACACACCTTGCGGTAGAAAAAAGCGTGAAGTTATGTTATGGTGACCAACCTTCGGTACTTCAACATATTCAGCGGTGTGACATTCCTCCTCGTCTATTAAATACAAAACATCTTCAACAATCTCATGGTCCCTTTGCTCTTGGTGTTCGACGAACATTACAATTGCTTTCGACAGCGGCACGTTCAACTCGGAGCACAAGTACCTGTAAAGTTATACATTCACTAAGCTGACCAAGCAAATATTGTCTAGCCAAACCAATAGAGATTTTGAAAAATTAAAAATATATATGTATTCTGTTTCAAACCAAAAAAATATGATAGCTAGTGATAAAGATTTAAAATGGGATAGAGCAGGGAGGGGCGAAATACACAACGCCAAGGCCGCTCAAACTTGAGGTATGGAAACGTATAATGGATATTTTTTTGCACAAAACTTCTCTCTTAAAAGTAAGTCCAAGTCGTTACTGAACTTTAAAAAATTGTTAAAATATAAAGCTTAGTTTTAATATTTTCCTGAAAGATCTATATTTTTAATAAAAATAACACATACATTCACAATCCAACAAAAACACAAAAACGCTCCGTCAGGCTGTCACGGCGTCTTGAAAGACGTCTCGCCGTGGTAAACAAAATATGTATATGAGGAAGGACGTTTTCAATGTTTTTAGTGATTTTAACACGGCGTAACGTAATTGAAGACGACATTTTCTTATTGCCGCTCACTGTCGCGTGACTCAATGGCCATTTTTTTTATATTTTCGATGATAATAATTTCGAAAATTATTTTATATCAGTATACTTATATATTATTCAATAGTTAGAAACTCTAATCCATCCTATTCATTCTTCTTGGAAAAAAACTATCGTTACGCTATGCGACGATGAAAATAAAAAAAAAGTAACTCACTTGTGCAATCCAGTCTTGACTACGTAAGAAGCAAACGTGACATTATTGACAAGGGCTGATCTCAAGTCTGTAATTTCACCCGGCTTCAGATCAGGACAGTTTTCGAAGATATGCGATGTAATGAGGAAATCCAAGATGGCGTCCCCCAGGAACTCCAGACGTTCGTAGGAGCGCGTCAGTCTGTTCCGAATGTACGATGAATGTGAAAGCGCCTAAAAAAATATTAATATTTTTTTAGAACTAAAATTTTGAGAAAAAGAAACAAGAGACTAATTTTATTTGTTCAATCCTTAACATATATTATTATTATTTATGGTGTGCAAAGTGATTAATAAATATATAATACATTATTATAGACCTGAGCAAGGTCTAAAAAGCCCGGGATGGTGTATGTCTATCTAGTAGGGATAGCTTAAAGGGACCATTTTTACGAAACAAAGTTCGCTGTGTCAACTAGTTTTTTTATGGGATAGGAGGGCAAACGAGCAATCGTGTCACCTGATGGTAAGAAACCTGCGCCGCCCATGGAAACCAGCAGCTTATATAGCGTTACCGTTGCGTTGCCGACCTTTAAGTGATAGGAAAGGATGGGGAAGAGGGGCGGGCCTCCGGGTACCTCTCTCACCGAACGAAACGCGGCATAAGCCACTTTACGTCGATCTTCTGAGAGGTCGTAGTATATCACCGGTCGAGCCGGCCCATTAATGCAATTAATGCTTGGCTCTACCACTGTCAAAATATTACCTAGTCAAATATAAACAAAACAAGACAAAGAGAAGGTAACAAGACTAGTTGAATTTCAAATAATGTTAATAATAAATTAAGTATCACTTAAAATTTTCACTTACTTCGAGTAAAAATGATGGATCTTTAAATTTGTAGTTTAATATATTTTCCACGTCCGATCTGGCGTACAAAAGTAAGTAGTCTATATCCTTAATGGTCGCCTTGTTATCTGTGATGACAGTTGACACACTCTTGTGCAACATATTAGCGAATTGGTCCTGTTTTAGAGAGATTTAAAAATTACATTTATTCATGTCATACAAATGACCACACAAAAGATACAAAAAAATAAATACATATGATATAAATACCTATACAAAGGATACTAAACTTAAAAAAGGAAACATCTGTAAATATTTTAATATTAAATTAGTTCACATCCGACAAAATGGTACACGATAATTAACACTTTAAAATTAGCAATAAAAATCTTTGAAGGTCGTTTTAAATTAAATAATTAATGAACACAAAAGAGTTTTAGTCTAAATATAATACAACGCAAATACTTTTAAAGATTTTAAACACGAACAAGTCTCGGTGGTCCTGTGGTCGAGCACCTCGGTTCTGATTCAACAAGTCGCCGGTTCGAATCCTGGCTCACTGTCCAATGATTTTTCGGAAGTTATGTGTGATATATATCGATGACTGGAAACTATGTGCCCGGTGTGGTAATAGGTTCGCCTCCTATTCCATTTGGGACGTAAATATAATGGCGAGTCGAGGCTTAACAGCCACTGCCTACACCTTCGGGTAGAAAAAGGCGTGAAAATATGTTATTTATGTAATGTAAACACAAACAAATATGTTTGTAATAACATACATAATATGTCAATAATAGGTATATTGAGCGTACCACCGCGCCTTCAAAACTAAAGGTGTTTGGACAGCGACAATTAACACAATAATTTAATAATAATAAATTCTGGTTTCACGAAACAGGTAGCGGAAAATATACAACAGTAAAAAATACCTTTTCTGGAAATATCTTCATCCACTCAAGTACTTTCACAGCTCCCAGGGGGCCACAGCTCAATAGATATGTACCAATGATTGCCTCCACAGAATCGGCAACGGTCTGAAACATTAAAGGCAATGAAATAAACTATTCCCAGCTCAGTTCTCACGAGGACTAAGATGAAAAAAAAAAGACTGTAGTAAAGAACAGATAGACAAATTGGAAAATACTTATACGATCAAAAATTATTACTATAGTTCTATACATATAAATGCAATTGAATTCTGTTTGTAAAATTGAAAAAACTGCTTTCAGTACATACATATACCAAAATAACATTTTTACGTACGTACGTAATACCGAGGCTTTTATTAGCTGGTGTGATAAGGAGTAATTTAGACTACTTTTTTTAGAAAATATAATTTCTTTTTTATAACCCCTGCAGTTGTGTTTAACTCGAAAATCTTGACGGTTTGCGTTGTTAAAGCTGCTATACTGCTATTATAAACTAGTTATCGTAAGAATAAAGGAATTGTCAGCAAATTGCACATAATTCCCATTTTGTTATTTTATTATAATTTTTATTTCTTTAAATAATGATAATTTATCCCGACTTGAAATCGCAAATTCGTAGATCCCGCAGGATTAGAAACGTCAATCGTGATCGAGCGTGATTACATTCCCTATTCAAAGATCTCTAATAATCTGGGTACATACCTACTACCTACATATTAACCACTTTCGGAAATAGTTTTCAAAATTACGTCTGTGAAATATCAAAAGGATTCACGAAAGGTTATTCATGCCTGTTTCGCAATCCGATTAAATTTATCCTACAGGCATATAGGTATAGATTTTTATATCTGTGCAAAAAAAATCGTCATTGGAAATGCCCGCCGTACGAGCAAAAACTTTGCTAACAATCCTGACTCCTAAATATGAAAAAAAAAGATCCAATACGAATAACCTCAAGAATGAAAAAAAAATCAAGTGAAAACATATCTACTCCACAACAGAACAAGCTAATGTCAGTGCCCCATAAAAAAATTACACGTGTAAGATTTGTAAGCGTGTCTAGAGTTACTTATTGTGAATAGGTAAACTGGAGAGTAAAAAAAAAATACAACAACGCGAATGTAATTTTTCATAAATAAAATGAATATACCAAGCATATTATGTGAAATAGTTTTTCCTCGTGGTAAAGCTTGTCAATAGTTCGATCTTGCAAAGTTTGCTTAACTCGATCACTATTCTTAATATGAATCAAAGGAATCGCCCTTCGAAGATATAAGGGCTATAAATACATTCTAAGGGAGTTCCGGATTTTTGTAGTCGAGCACACGGCTTCTGAATCCGGAGGTCTCGGGTTAGAATCCTGGCACATACCAATGATTTTTCGAAATTAATTTTGAAAGTGATGTGTGATAAATATCGATGACTAAAAACTTTATGCCCGGTATGGAAATAGGCTCGCCACCTATTCCATTGGGGACGTAAACATAACAGCGAGTCGAGGCTTAACAGCCACTGCCTACACCTTCGGGTAGAAAAAGGCGTGAAGGTATGTTAAAATTTATTGTCACCGAGAGAGGATCACCACACAAAACAAGAGATGACTGATGACGCCATTTTCCACTTTATGGTAAAGAGGTGTGCCTCCTGGACTGGATACTCCCCTCCTCTCCCCCGAACGAAACACGGCATAAGCCACTCTACGTTGTTTTTATGATAGGTCCATATTTTTTTGTGTTTTCTTTTTATGATATATTTTATCATATTCGGTTACAACTTATTTATAAATATTGCATCAGATATAATAAAGAATTAGTACGGAACCACGAGTTTTTTTTTTATCAACACACAAGGTAGATAGTCAGATACCTACTAAATTTATATCTATTAAATTTACTTTGCAGCTAATCATGACTCGACGCCGCGCGCCGGTCGCTCACCACTAACAACAATTTCCGTAATTTTACACGTGTATGATCATTTTGTTGTTAAGTGTAATTAATTGGATTCTCATAATTGTAACTATCCGATAACGATTATTAAATAATATTTAATAATTTTATTGTATGTTGTATTTAGTAATAATAATATGTATTTAGTAATAATAGTATGTATAGATATTTAATAAATATCTATACATATAATAAGATCATAACAAAATTGTACACACAAAATGAATACTATTTTTTTTAAATACTCGGGAAATGATCTACAATCGATACCTAATCTAACGTATGGTTTTTAGAATTTTTTATTGTTTGTTATGGATAAACTCTAAAATTACTGCAAGCTTGTATTTAAAATTTTGCATAAATATTGCCAAGAGGTCTGATCAACAACATAGGCTAAATATTATCACGCTATCATTATTTGGTGTGAGCAATGAATCCTTATAATGGCACAGGCATAGTATTTTTGCTGTTTTATGGCGTCCACGCAAACGAAGTCGCGGGCAACAGCTAGTATTAACTAATAAGAAATTTAAGGCGCCCCGCTTCTGGACCACGTGGACGTGGGATCGAACCGGGCTTGGCCGGGCGAACACGCAAACCGGAATTCTTTACGTAAGTAAAGTAGGTACGATAAATATCGATGACTGACAACATTGTGCACGATGTATGCCAATAGGTTCCGCCCGCCACCTATTCCACATGAAACGTAAAAATAAAAAGTAATAAATAAAAAAGAGAAAAAAAAAGTCAAACTGTTTTCTTACCTTGTCGGCTACAGCTTGGGAATGTATATAACATTGCATGGTATTCTGGGAACGACCTTCCCATTCCTTTTCAAACCCACCTTCGGTCACGTACCGGTCTTGGAGTGAGGCCACGCTCTCAGGAGATAGCTCACCACTAAGCACCTCTGTCTTCGGAAATTGCATACTAATCATGAATGTTGGACGAATCTGTGAAAAGCGTAAATAGATCAATATCAGCGAGTGAGTACACAATAGCGTTTATGTCTCTGTTTAATGGGCACTGGGCACAACAAATTGTTTACATAATAATTTGATACATCCCAGTATGATTGATCAAATCCATGACATACCTATTAAAATTTGTTATTATTGAGTAAACATTGTTAAAAACGTAAGCAGGTTTTTGTTTCATAAAAATAATATTATTATCATTCCAATTTATCGTGGCACAGCCACGCAGATCGCTGCACGAACGGACCGGCTCGATCGGTGAAATATCACAACGAATATCAACGTAAAGTCGCTCATGCCGCTTTTCACTCGGTTAGGTAGATATTTGGAAGCCCAACCCCTTTCACTATCCCGACCCCATCTCACTACATACACACTTTTACTACTTCACATTTTAAAAAGCGTGCTGCAGTGTCCATGGGCCATAGGCAACGTTAGTTGCTTACCACCATGTGACACGCTTGCTCGTTTGTCGCCTTATCTCATAAAAAAATGTTCCATATTTTTCAATGAGCAATACAATACACAACCCGACATATCAATTTTTTCACGATCACGCGAGATGGGCAAAATATACCTATTCTGCGAACAACAGTTTTTACATTATCACAAGGTTACCTACATTCATAAATAAGGTTATACTGAATCCTCCACCATTTCAAGAAGGAACTCATTTCGTTATTAATCAACTCAATTTTATTATCAAAATTGTGGAGCCGTAAAACAAAAGCTGAGGATTATCAGGAAAGATGACGTTGGAGCCAACCTAATTAAGAAAACTTGGACGGGTTGTTTGAAAGATGACATGGTTAAGAACAGTGTTAATATAGAAGACGAGAGTGATAGAGAAGTATGGAAAAGAAAAACCTGATGTGCCGACCCCAAATGAAGAGCAGAACAGAAAGATGTTGATGACCGCCCATGTTCCGCACCGGAATTAGGTTAGGAACTTCGGTTCTTTCGTAACATAAATACACAACTCGGTTGATTTTTATCAAATGCAAAGATTAAATTGCAGTATTTAAATCATAATTTGAAAGAATTAAAAATGGTGGTTGGAGGCTATGATGGAGGTTAATATAATAATATTCGTTTAAATTGCATGCTGTAATGCACGGTCACCTATATTACACGCACAATCTATTCAATGCCCGAATACTGAACCGCCACTCAAATATATAAGCTCTACTTAAGCGTTTAAGTAGCTGTCACATTAGACAGAATACGTGAAATTTGAGCAGTAAGTAGCACTTTATTGATTGTCAGGTTTGAGTGGCGGTTCAGTATTCGGGCGTAAGACACTGATTTGGATGAAAATTAATGCTGTAATGTTTAAAGTCGCTTCGTAAATAAGCCATTATTACTCGTAAAAAGTAAAAAAATAAAAATGGTCATTGTAGGCTATCCCTAAGAGATAGACATATGCCCTCGCGGACTTTTTAGTAGACCTTCTGAAGGTGTTTAATAATGTAGAACATTGTTTTGATCTTTCACTAAGGGTTCAGCCAGCGTTTGCAATTAAAGTGCTAAATCTCGACTCGATATAAGGGGACAGACAGCGGAAAGTGACTTTGTTTTATACTATGTAATGATGTAGCTTGAGTAAGAGTTTAACAAGTTACTACAACTACATGGTGACTGGTGTTACGAGCGGGTAGTGATGGCCTGGCGGGCCTTAATGGGGTCAAGGCCGACTGAAGCGCGTACGGCTAGTAAGTAATGTGGGGGCAACATGGGGGACACATTAAACGGACCGTGAATTTATGTTTTGTCAGAATAGCACGTGTAAAGAGTAAAGACTGACAGCATAACGACACCGTCCGATAGACATTTGTATTTCGACGTTCGTAAAGACAACACGTATTAACGAAATTAAAACTTGTAAATGTAAATTTATAATACCATTAGTTTCGTGTCTTGTGTGTATTTCTTTGCGATATACAAGTATATATTTAAAAGAAACTGATTTTTTTTTCATAATTTCCGTGTGGTGGAAATAGTTTGGTGAATAATAATAATAATAAATTTAATTATTTTCCTATTAAAGAGGTGAGAAAAGTTTATTTTTCTTAAGACAGTGAAAGTAAAAAACGCAAGCAAACTTTATATGTACATGGACATAAGTTGATTTTGTTTCCAAGTTTTATTTTTTAGTATACCTACTTTATGTATTGTATTGGTATTTTTGATATATTTTTCGTGCGTTATTCATAAAAAATATTTAAGTTTTTATGTTATTACATCAAGCTATCCAAGGATATTATTTTAAAGTCCATCTATTTCGTGACGACTGTAATGTTTGGATCGTATGTAAGCCAAGGTTTGGGTTTTATTGATTTAAAGTTAAAAATCTTTTGTTCGTGAGAGATGTAGAACACGCAACCGAATATTTTCATCTTCACAAACCCTGATACAAAAATTCATAACATAACTTGACGCCTTTTTCTACCCGAAGGTGTAAGCGTCCCAACGTCCCAAGTGGAATAGGTGGCGAACCTATTGCCATACCGGTCAATGAGTTTTTAGTCATCGATATTTATCACACATAAATTTTCGAAAAGTTATTGGTGTGTGTGCCAGGATTCGAACCCGCGACCTCTGGATTCAGAAACCGTGTGCTCGACCACTGGACCACCGAGACTACAAAAAATCATGATCTCATAATTTTATATATTTTTATTGTTGTGTCCTGTCGCTAAGTGGGTAGAATTTATTCAAGTCATTACTACGATGACTAGTTGTGTCAGCGATTTTGGCTGTATGGAATTCAATAACTATGGACAAAATTGCAGTAGCAGTAGTAGAAATGTCTATCAAAATCGGTATAGCTGTTTCAAAGAAATACTTTGGTTTTAGTATCGTGAACACATTTGATATGCATTTAGTAAAAAGAGCGTAATTTAATATTACAAAGGGACACCAATTTTGATTTATTTCTATCAATCAAAGTATTCATAATACTAGTTTATAATTCAGATTAATATAAATTAAAGTTAGCTAAAATCGTTTGAACATTAAATCTATACGTTAATCAGTTAACAAGGTATGTATATGTTATTAAGTAATGAGCGCAATGACAGACCAACAAAGACTTGAAAAATCAAGTAACAAATGGTCGGGGGTACATAGAAAATGTAAGACTGGTTTTTATAATATGTAATTCACAATAAGCATAAAACTTTGTTAAGTCGAAGTTTAGACATACATACATACATAAACTCACGCCTGTATCTCATAGGGGTAGGTAGAGACAACAACAAACTTCTCTCATCGCCTCCACAGTCATATATTTCATTCATGAATTCACGTCGGTTTCGGGCGGTAACGGCATTTTCAAACAGATCATGTATTTGGTCATAGCTCCGCCTTGGTCTCCCGATCCCGAAAACTTACAAAGTAATTATCAACCTTAATTAAATATCTTTTTTTTTTATGGGATAGGAGGGCAAACGAGCAGGCGTGTCACCTGATGGTAAGCAACCAACGCCACCCATGGACACCAGCAACACATATAGTGTTACTGTTGCGTTGCCGACCTTTAAGGGATAGGGGAAAGGAAAGGATGGGGAAAGGGGGGTGGGCCTCCGGGTACCTCTCTCACCGAACGAAACGCGGCATGAACCACTTTACGTCGGTCTTTTGAGAGGTCGTGGTATTTCACCGGTCGAGCCGGCCCATTCATGCAGCGAACTGCTTGGCTCTACCACTGTTGAATCTCTCATCTGAATAATATATTTAATAACATAACTTCACGACTTTTCCTACCCGAAGGTGTAGGCAGTCGCAGTTAAGCCTGGACTCGCCTTTATGCTTACATCCTAAATGGAATAGGTGGCGCAACTATTGCGATACCGGGCACAAAGTTTTTAGTCATCGATATTTATCACAAATAACATTCGAAAAGTCATTGGTGTGTGCCAGGATTCTAACCCGCGACCTCTGGATTCAGAAGCCGGGTGCTCGACCACTGGATCACCGAGACTTATTGTGTATTTAATAAAAGATAATATTCCGTTTTACTACACATATATACGTTTACATTGGTGTCAATCGTAATGTGAAGACTAAGGAAATTGTTGTTACAATATTTTTATCACTACCTACCCCGCCCTAAAATCATTGTGGCATAATATGTTATGAGGTTGAAAATGTTGTGTAGATTAAAAGTTTATCAAAATCTATATTTTTGGGTTATGGTTCTATTCATATTTTTTATGGGTTATTTTTGATATCTAGCCCTATAGGTACATGACCATGATTTGTCAAACATTGTCACAATGATTTCCTATATTTAAGACGTGTAGGTTTTTTTTAATGGGATAGGCGGGCAAACGAGCAGGTGTGTCACCTGATGATAAGCAACTAACGGACGCCTGCAACACAGATAGTGTTACAATTGATTTGGAATGGGATAGTATCTAGCACTCTGTCGGCGCTTCTTATTTTGCTAAACGAAATATTGGAACGAAGTTCCTTATCGCGCGTTGTGAAAGGGGGCTAGATGGAAAAAATTCTTACGAAAAGTTGTCACGACACAATACATCTTTTATTGGCTTATTTAGAACAATGTATCACTACCCAAATGGTCTAGTGGCTGGGATACTTTGCTCTCATACAGGGGGCTCGGGTTCGAATCCCGGTATCGGAACTCTTTTTGAAGTTTTATTTTCCATGTTTTCATATTTTATATATGTTTTTTTAGCTCTCTCTCTCTCTCTCTCTCTCTCTTATAGAAAGCAAGCCAGATATTTCATTTCTATTTCGCATTGAACAGTGTGGTGTCGCGACGTTTATTTTTGTTGAGTGTATACAGGTTTTTGTAAATAATAAATAATAATAATAATAATGAATCCTGACAGTGTTTCTGCACAAGTTCCGGATATTGCTGATGGAGTTAGGTAAGTAGAGATTATATACAGACAATAATAAATCTTTTGTATTTTTAGCAAGTACGCATTATAAACTCTCTTTATTATTGTGCTAACCAAGTCATACGAATTATAATCTCTCCATTTTGTGTGTTTAGCAAGTGTACGCGTCATAATTTAAATAAATTCAAAAACAAATCATATTTTAATATTACAATATCAGAACGTATGTATTTAGCAAGCCGTGCGTGTTCTAGCCTATACGCTGTTGTGTTTACGAAGTCGAGAGAGTATATATATATATATATATATATATATATATATATATATATATATATATATATATTTATATAATATATATATATAATCGAAAGGAACTTCGTTCCATCCGGGTGTCCCTTGACACCTCTCAAGTTTTTTTTTATTTTCATAGCGTGCCCTTTGTAATTACAACATTTAAAGGGTTATGTCGGATATAAAATACAAATTGTTTTATATAATATAGGTACATTGTAATTACGCAAAGAGATGGGTGCCCAGATAAGTTCTGAGTAGCGATAATAAAACGCTTCCGCGAAATAATATTGTCATTGGATCACCAGTCTGACAGTCCAGTTAGAACAGTTATGACATATCATCAAACATATAAACAGTCCTGGAAACACTACTGGGAAATAGTTGTTAAAGATTCCGGGACCGGGGCGTGTGACCTTTGATATTTATACACATAACTTCACGCCTTTTTCTACCCGAAAGTCCATGCAGCAGCCTTGCTGATCGTTATGCTACGTCCCAAATAGAATAGGTATACACACACATATTCCACATACACCGGGCACAAAGTTTTCATCAATATTTATCACACATAACTTACGAAAATGATTTCGAGAAATCATTGGTGTGAGTCCGGAATCGAACCCACGACTTCTTGATTTAAAAGCGGCGAGCTCGACCACTGGACCACCGAGACTTGTATAATATATATTGTTTTCTATTTCACGATTACATATATAAATTTCTAGATATGTATCACATCACAGATATGGTCGAAGTAGCAAAGAACAGTGACCCTCAATAAATATTAATTTACTTGAAAATGGCTGACATAAAAATATATATGTATGTGTATCATCTATTATTTATAACGTGCAAGTTTAGTGTCAGATTATAAGTGAACTGGGATGAATTATGTTAAGTAGTGTTTAAAAAGCTTTTACCAGCTCGTTAACCGTGAAATTTTGAACATACATAACATAACTTCACGCCTTTGTTACCCGAAGATGTAGGCAGCGGCTGTTAAGCCTCGTCTCGCCGCTATAGTATATTACGTCCCAAATGGGTGGCGGACCTATTGCCATACCGGGCACAAAGTTTTCAGTAATCGATATTTATCACACTTCGCACATAACACAACTTCCGAAAACAATTTCGAAAGTCATTGGTGTGAGCTAGTGTCAGGATTCGAACCTGGACCTCTGGATCAGTAGCCGTGAAAGAAAAAAAAATGAACAAGGCTGAAATTGTAAGAAGGAAGGAAGTCGTGACCCGGTGTGTTCTGAATTTTTGTACATGTATTTATATTTGTACAAAATTATTTATGTCAGAGAGAGAAATGTGAAGGCATAAAACAGCTTTTGTAAAGTATGCCCGCAACCCATTCAATAAAACGAAGCAGAAAGTTCTTTTGAAAGTACATAAATTATTTTTATTTCTTTTCTTTTACAAGGTTTTACGCGACATTTGTGTCATCTTGATCTCTTTTAAAACACACAATAACTTTAAGTCCACTGCGTCAGAAGGATAGTTATAACATAACTTCAGGCCTTTTTCTACCTGAAGGTGTAAGCAGTGGCTGTTAAGCCTCGACTTGCCGTTAAGTTTACGTCCCAAATGGAATAGGTGGCGGGAACCTATTGCCATGACGGGCACGAGGTTTTCAGTCATCGATATGTATCACACATAACTTTCGAAATTAATCTCGAAAAGTCATAGGTGTGAGCCAGGATTCGAACCCGCAACCTGTTGATTCAGAAAGCAGGGTGATCGACCACTGGACCACCGAGACCTCTATAGTTGTGTTTTTCGAGTTTGTATAAATAGTGTACTTACTTAAGTGTTCGTATTAATTATATTTTAATATGCAATACATGTGTCGGTGGTCCAGTGGTCTAGCACGCCGCTTCTGAATCCAGAGGTCGCGGGTACGAATCCTCACATTAGCTCACAGCAATGACTTGAAATTAATGTGTGGTTATGTGTATACAGCAATAGGTTCGCCAACTATTCCATTTGGGACGTAAACATAACGGCGAGACGAGGTTTAACAGCCGTTGCCTACACCTTCGGGTACAAAAAGGTGTGAAGTTATGTTATGTTCTATACATATTCATTCATTTTACAATCCATTATTTAATTTTTAATTATCTAATTAGTCTCTATTTATTTTTACCTCGACAATTAGCCTTAGGGGGCGTCCATAAATTACGTGAGATGATTGAGGAGGGGAGGGGGTCGAGTCAAATCTCATATAATCTCACAATAGGGAGAGGGAGGGTCTCGGCAAATATCACGCAATTTTTTTTCTGTTTCACAAATAAATATATACTATTTTGGTGTATTGGGTAACTATACATGTGTTATGCTCAATATTTAATCTTGAGCGTCATCGTAATACGATTAAGATTATTCACTAATTCGTTCGAAAGAAAATAATTTCATTGATACTTTGACGTTATACATCTACTGAATGTCAAACCACCATATTTATTTTATACCAAATAGCTCCATTTTATTTTTACAATAACAACCCAACGCGTTTACCTAAGAAACCCACATTCTCAAAAATCTCACATGAGATTGGGGTATGGGGGAGGGGGTTGAACAAAATCTCACGACATCTCACCAACAGGGGAGGGAGGGACAGAAAACTTTAAAAAACACCTCACGTAATTTATGGACGCCCCCTTAGGACCATGACCGTATTTCATGAACTATATTTGTTACGGCTCAAGGCGTAAAGGATAACTTACTTTTTATACCGGCCTCCCTTCGCTATTTATAATCATTATCATTACATAGTATAAAACCAAGTCACTTTCCGCTGTCTGTCCTCTTATATCTTTGAACCTATGCAACGGATATTGATGCGATAATATTAAATGTAAAATTTTGTTAAGAATAAGTCGATAAGTTTCGAGATTTAGCACTTCAAGTAAAAGCTTTAAAAATTACTTTTGATTCGGAACAAAATTCGACGGGTCAGCTAGTATAAAATAATATAATATAATACTTGGCCCAAGATCCATCAATTAAACAAATACCATCTTCAAATAATGTCACACTATTAGCTGATTTAAAAAGAACAATAACCGTTAGGATAATTAGAGACGATAAGAGGTATTTATTTTTTAGATTTTCGCGAATCACACTCATAACATTAAAACAACCTTTATGGATTATATCGCGTTTATTTAGAACCTATTTTTATTTATTTCCAGATGTTTCGAACTCTTTACAGAGATTATTTTCACGAGCGATATAACCCATATAGGTTGTTTTAATGTGACGATAAGAGGATTAACGATTTCAGGGCATTCTTACGCCAATTAACAAAATAGAGTTATAAAAAATTACTTAAAAAAAAAGTTAAACCGACTTCTAGAAACGTAAACCACAAAATCTTTAAATAAATGAAAACAGTAGGTACCTTCATAACTAAAAAGCGATAAATAACGAAACTTACTAATTTGTATACTTAATACAATATACAAAACGTAATACTTTTATAAAGTCATCTTTAACTGTTATAATATTTACTATTGCCACTCATTATTGAAGTCGGTGCAACACAATAGAGTACGTTACCTGGGCTTGCACCGACTCCAAAAATAAGTGACATTTGTAAATATTATTATAGGCATTATAAACGCAATTTTTTTGTTTTTCAGTAGTCTCGGTGGTCTGGTCGAGCACACGGCTGCATCGACTAAAAACTTTGTGCCCGGTATGGCAATAGGTTCGCCACCTATTCCATTTGGGACGTAAACATAACGGCGAGTCGAGGCTTAACAGTCACTGCCCTACACCTCCGGGTAAAAAGGCGTGAAGTTGTGTTATGTTATTATCATTACATAGTATAAAACAAAGTCACTTTCCGCTGTCTGTCCTCTTATATGCTTATATCTTTAAAACTACGCAACGGATTTTGATGCGTTTTTTTTAATAGTAAGAGGGTGTTAACGGGGTGGTTTTGATCTATACTTCAAATATGATGTTGTCAAGAAAAAATTATAATTTTCGAGATTTTAGCACTTTAATTGCAAACGCTGGCTGAACCCTAAGTGATAAAGCAAAACAATGTTCTACATTATTAAACACCTTCAGAAGGTCTACAAAAAAGTCCGCGAGGGCATATGTCTGTCTTTTAGGGATAGTCCACAATGACCATTTTTATTTTTTACTTTTTACGAAAAATAATGGCCTATTTACGAAGCGATTTTAAACATTACAGCATCAATTTTCATCCAATTAAGTGTCTTAAATAGATTATGCATGTAATATAGATGATCCTGGCCCTTTACAGCATGCAATTAAAACGAATATTTTCGGAGATATTGCAGTATTAACATAGCGGGACAGCAGTTAAAGCCCATAAATAGAACAAATTGAACCTCATGATATCCAAAATTTACTCATTTATACTTTTGATGCGGAACAAAGTTCGCCGGGTCAGCCTAGTATTATAAAATGACGTTTTAATTATTTCAGATGCTTAAGTTGCTTGCAGCAATAGTGGTCGTCGTAGCGATATGGATGGGAGTATACGTCGCAATCAGCAAAGAATCCGAAAAGCCGAATTTCGATCTTCAAAAATGGTGGGGTCCCGGTATTCGTC
Organism: Euproctis similis; assembly: GCA_905147225.2. Lineage (NCBI taxonomy): Eukaryota > Metazoa > Arthropoda > Insecta > Lepidoptera > Erebidae > Euproctis > Euproctis similis. Next base: position 18,986,181 of record LR990105.1, on the reverse strand, counting down.
CGGAGACGGAGGATGAATCTATAAGATCTTTCCAAATAGAATTCAACGCTACGGTAATGTATTTATAGTAGGGAAGCCCAAGCGGGGATTTCGGGATTTACTAATCGCGGTAGATTAATATATAGGGGGATACCTTGTATCCGGTTAAATACCTCCACAAAACATGAGGCCCATATATAAGGCCGCCCGTGAAGGATACAGCTGCGTGATGCCTACATTTCCTTCTCCGCGTTTCTATTCCTCTCTCACTCTTTCTCTATCTATTGATTAATTAATCAATTAATTATAAAACATTAAATTGTTTTAAGCTTTTTTTTAAGTATTTTTTTTATAAATACATACATGTATTTTACTAAAAAAGCTTATTTGCATGCTATTTCCTGAGCTTTTCAATTAATTAAGTTCAATGATTTAAAAAAAAATATTTTTGACTTCCCGCTAATAAAAATTAAAAAGAAGTGTGTTTGAGTGTGTGTTTGTGTGAGTGAATGTGTGTGTGTGTGTGTGTGTGTGTGTGTGTGTGTGTGTGTGTGAGTGTGTGTGTGTGTGTGTGTGAGTGTGTGTGTGAGTGTGTGTGTGTGTGTGTGTGTGTGTGTGTGTGTGTGTGTGTGTGTGTGTGTGTGTGTGTGAGTGTGTGTGTGTGTGTGTGTGTGTGAGTGTGTGTGTTTTTTAGTGTGTGTGTGTGTGTGCGCGCGTGCGTGTGTGTTGTTCAAAAAAGTGTTTTTTCGGGATTACTCCGAAATTTGTGGTTCGATCAATTAAAATTGCCGCCAACCGCGTGAAAATTGCTTCATCCATTGAAAAGTTATTGTGGTTTGAAAATTCCAAAAATAGTGTCCTATAAAACTTCTATCAGACTTTCGAGCTGGGAGAGCTCAAATGCATAGAAATATTATTTCTTTGAACCCAAAAAATTTCATAAGTACAATTTTAAGCGTCCAGAAATGGAATTAGCGTGAAGTTGCAGGGATGGCCTCCTTTAAGGGGAACCGTTTTTCAATTTTTTTTTGTCAGATCAGGCGAATCCCTCTAGATAATCGTCTGATTATGAGACAGTACGTTTAGAACATAAAAATGAACCATATATATCTTAATCTGACGCGCTTGAGTATTTCAAAATGGCGAATTTTTTTTGCACATTATGAAAATGGCCGTCCCATCCCGTTTGCGTCCCATCGAAATCGTCAGATTAGTGAATGAGAGCTTTTTTTGGTGCACTTAACACTCCCTTAGAAAATCTGACGCGCTCGATTAAATTTTTCCACCCGCATAATGCAAACGATCAGATTAATCAGATTGCTGTTCGGTATAATTAAGAAAAAAGGGCCAAAGTATCTCTATAACAAATTCTACTGGCGTCGAGATCACTCTTATTACAGCCCACGGGCCGTAATGGATCCACTAGTAGTACAACAATATAAAACCACGGTTTTCAGGGGTTGTTTTAAATACGCTGCCACTAAATGCTGGAACAATATTCCACCGCCTTTTCGGGCAAAGACAAGTAAACATTCTTTTAAATCAGCTTTTAAATACTACCTACTTACAAAGCAAAAAGAAGATTGATACACATCTAATTTTTCTACCTTTACCTTCTAACTTGAATTTGTGGCCATAAGAGCGTTCTAGAGATTTTTTGTTTTTTGTCATATATGTTTAGTTTTGTGCAGTATTATTTTGTTTAGTATCATTTATTATAATTTCCTCTATATTGTATTATGCTCTGACAGTGGCAGGAATTTTTTGTAGTACTTGTTTATTTATATAACATAACATAACTTCATGCCTTTTGTTACCCGAAGGTGTAGGCAGCGGCTTGTTAAGCCTCGTCTCGCCGTTATGTTTACGTCCCAAATGGAATAGGTGGCGAACCTATTGCCATACCGGGCACAAAGTTTGTCAGTCATCGGTATTTATCACACATAACTTCCGAAAACAATTTCGAAAAGTCATTGGTGTGAGCCAGTGTCTGGAATCGAACCCCGGACCTCTGGATCAGAGGCCGTGCGCTCGCCCACTGCGCCACCGAGACTGTTATTTATATATACTTTGTTTTAGATTTTTTGTTTTTTGTCAGTTATGTTTAGTTTTGTGCAGTATTATTTTGTTTAGTATTATTTATTATAATTTCCTCTATATTGTATTATGCTCTGACAGTGGCAGGAATTTTTTGTAGTACTTGTTTATTTATATATACTTTGTTTTCTTTTCCTTTCACACTATATGTATGTGTGTGCTGTTTTGATCATTTGTGCGTCATCAGGGCTCGCATTGAAAATCGGCGCTGCACGGCAACACACCGTTGCCCTGTGGCATTAAAGCTGAATGCGGGCCTTGTTGTCGCTCGGTGTCTTGGTGGTGGTGTATTTTATATTCTTTTTAATTTGAGTGACAATAAAAAACATTCTTTCTTTGTTATTAACATACGTACATTATTAAAAATACGTTGGGCATTGATGCTATCAATATTTGACGCGCTCGAGGATGTCCATGCAACAGTTTTTTTTTACATATTTAAAAATCTATAGCCGCTTCCCCCACCGATGTAAAGGTATATCTCATTTAACATTTTTTACTTCTTATCATCTAACCTTTGCAACCCAATAGGTCTCTACGACGCTCGAGTAAATCCCCATTTATCATAGTGGCTACTATTATATTCTACTATATTATCTACTAAAATAAATAAATATATTGGTTAGGGTTCGAATTGGTTGCTTGGTTTTTCCTTTATAGCTGCGTTACAAATATCTTCGTTTGTATATAATGATCATTTCATATAAAAACATATCAATATGTCTACAATTGATTGTGCAATAATTACGTATGTATTACTTACATACTTTGGTAATGAAGTGAGTCTCTGAGCATCTATTTATCAAGTTATTAAATTCGAAATCAATTAGTTACAAAGAGTTGTCGAATAGAAAAAGAGCAAAGTGTCTATGCATAGTGTCATATAGCACCCTGTCCCCTCTGCCCGCTCTACTAGGGCCATCGGTGTGAAGTTAGTTACATACATTACTGTAATGTAAAACGCGTAGGAATATCTTTCCACGACAAATTTTTTTGTTATTGTTTACAAATATTTAACAATTACAGATGATAGAAGATTTGTTAGCAAGATTAAAAAACAGAAAACGGTTTACAAACACATTGGAGGGTACGAACTCGTGGTACGGAATGAATTCGGATTATTTAGAAGAGAAATTATCTTATTGGCAGAAGGAATTCGATTTCCAGAAAAGAGTAAGCCTCCTCAACAGATTTCCACATTACAAAACAAGAATACAAGGTCTAGATATACACTTCGTGAGAGTAAAGCCTCAAGTGAAGCGGTCCATAAAAATCCTACCTCTTCTCATGGTGCACGGATGGCCAAGTTCGTCTAAGGAATTCAATAAAGTTATTCCCATGTTGACAACACCACGTGACGGATATAATTTCATATTTGAGGTAGTTGCTGTTGATCTACCAGGTTTTGGCTTCTCTGAAGTGAGTAGTATCTATTTTTTGTCACTTTTTCTACAATTTTGTCCGTAATCGATATTGATCGCACAACTTCGCAAATGAAATGGACCAGGATATGAACTCGAGACTGTGCTCAAACATTCGATGTTAAGTGCTGAACTTCCAACTACAGAAATATTTCTTATAATCTTTTTTTTTCAGGGTACGAACAAACCAGGCCTAGGCCCAGTGCAGATGGCAATTATATTGAGAAATTTAATGTTAAGATTGGGTATACAGGAGTTCTATATCCAAGCTGGCGATTGGGGCTCACAGTGTGCCACACATTTGACCACATTGTTTCCAGATAATGTTTTAGGGTAATTACCTTCATTTTATCACAGAAAGATTTATCTGCAAATGATTATTTATAACGCGATATAGATAGTGCGCGCGTCATAGATATAAAAAGATATATTTCATAATCACATGAATTGAGTACCTACTCCAAAGTACAAATTAATCGAAATGAGCAGGGAATCAAAAGTAACTATCATCAAAAAGTAACTAGACGTCAACATATACACAGATTCGAGGGTTTCATTTTTTTCTTTTTGGCATATGGGATAGAGGAACAAACGAGCAAGGGGGTCTCTGGATAGTAGGTAACTAGCGCCGCCCATGGACACCTGCAACACAAAGTGTTACAGTTGCGTTACCGGCTTTTAAAATATGATAAAGGACGGCGATGGGAAGAGAGATTGAAAAGTTGGCCCTCCAAATACCTTTCTTATCGAACGAAAAAAAAAGCGCAGCATGAGCCACTTATCGTCGATATTCTGATAGGTGGTGTTATTTCACCGGACGTGTCGGCCCATTCATGCAGCGAATTGCTTCCACTCTAAATTTCCATTTAATTTTCAGTTTCCACACCAACATGCCGTTTTCTTCAAGACCAATAAGCATGATAAAATTATTATTCGGATCTTTGTTTCCGAGTCTCATCGATTCCGGTCGTCCAGAAAGAGTGTATCCATTGTCCAAGTCGTTATCAGAGATAATGAGAGAAAGTGGATACTTTCATATACAAGCAACAAAGCCTGACACTGTAGGTGAGAAACTCTTCAGCATATCTACGGTTTTTCAGTGACAAATTAGACAGGCCGCTTGAAGCAATTGCAGCAGAGATTGGCCGGATTCGATCTCTAGTGAGAGTGCAAACGTGACGTACCGTAACATAACGTGAGATTGTTGAGGTTTTAACAAGTATTTATGGCCTTCAGAGTAACAGCTTCGTTTTATAACTGACGCTACAACATAACTAACCCAACAAATTACATATTGCAACAGGTTACGCTCTGGCTGATTCTCCAGCTGGTTTGGCAGCTTATATAATGGAGAAAATGGCGATCTGCAGTAACAGGAATCAATTGGATACACCCCATGGCGGTCTGGACAACTTGGACATAGACGATGTATTAGACACGGTCACTATAGCGTGGGCGAATGAGTGCATTGTTACATCTATGAGAATTTACAAAGAAGGTACAAATTCCAAAGAAGTCTATGCTGTTCATAAGTGAGTAAAATTAGCTTTTTTATATGAAAATTCTCTAAGATGTAATGACGCTGAGCGATAAACTATGGATCTCTTCCGTTACCAAGAGTACCGTCAAATGGAGTGACTTGGGATTAAAGGGTGACCAGATGTAGTAACCAGTATATTACAACTTATACTTTCTTACTTAGAACGCAAATAGTTCAGGAAAGGGAAAGGGGAGAAATCAGGGAACCCCTGATTGCAGACTAAACTTTTACTAAAACTTTAACTTTTAACTACTTTTTAGTTTAGACTCAAATATAATAGACGTGTCAAAGTATCGTCTTTATTTACGCTTTGATTCTAAGTCACGCCATTTGTCGGTACCTATGTAGTATAACTTTTTAAAAAGTAATAAATGAGTAAATTTTGGGTATCATGAGGTCCAATTTGTGCTATTTATCGGCTTTAACTGCTGTCCCGCTATGTTAATACTGCAATATCTTCGAAAATATTGGTTTAAATTGAATGCTGTAAAGGGCCAGGATCATCTATATTTCACGCACAATCTATTTAACACACTTAATTGGATGAAAATTAATGCTGTAATGTTTAAAATCGCTTCGTAAATAAGCCATCATTTCTCATAAAAAGTAAAAAAAAAATAAAAATGGTCATTGTGGGTTATTCCTAATAGATAGACACATGCCCTCGCGGACTTTTTTGTAGACCTGAAGGTGTTTAATAATGTAGAACATTGTTTTGACCTATCACTTAGGGTTCAGCCAGCGTTTGCAATTAAAGTGTTAAATCTCGAAAATTATCATTTTTTTCTTTACATCATACATGAATTATAGATCAAAATCACCCCGTTGACACCCTCTAACTATTATAAAAACCGCATCAAAATCCGTTGCGTAGTTTTAAAGATATAAGCATATAAGGGGACAGAAAGCGGAAAGTGACTTTGTTTTATACTATGTAACGATACTGCAATGTAACATAGGATAAACTGAATACATTTTCTAATGTAAAACTTCTACAGGCGAAGCGCGAGTATGCATTAAAAAGCGACGCGCGTGCATTAAAATAGTTATAAAAGTCTTATGGCGCTCTGTTCTCTCTGTCTATCCCGCAAGGGATTTGGCGTGAAGTTATGTATGTATGTGTGTATGTAAACTTCTATAGGCGAGGGCAAACCTAATTGTTGACTATCCTTACTATATGACGGAATTAATGAAAATAAGGAGAGGAATCTAGAGAAAAATTGTATTATTGTATTTTTTGTGTTGACATATTTAGTTCCTTGTCACAATCTGTTCTTGTGCCTATTGTTATTTGTACAAAATAAATTCGATGTTTTACATCAAAAACAAGACGATGTTTATAAGAAAATATTATAATCACACATGAATTTGTATATTTCAGTATACCCACAAAGGTACCGACAGCTGCCATCAAATTCCTGTACGAGGTGGTCTATCAACCAGACTGGATTCTCAGGGACAAATTTCCCAACCTAGTACGATCCACTATTGTGGATTACGGAGGTCATTTCGCCGCATTACATACACCAAATGAATTCGCCAACGATGTATTTGAAGCAACAGTTGAATTTATCAAATTTCATAATGAGCAAAAAAAATAAACTTGCGAACTAATTTGCAAATAGATATAAAAAAAACTATGCTTTTGCTCAAAAATAAAATTCACACATTTAATTTATTCAAAGAATCATCAATAAAGACTGTATTTAAAGCATTTGCTCATCTCGTTTAAAGACGTTGGGTGTGATATTTTTTGTATTTTAATGTAGATAAATTGGGAAATAAATGTATTATTAGTATTCAAAAACTGTAGTTATTCAAAGTATTTTATATATTAACTAGTAGACAATAAGATTTTGAGAGGTGATGCCTGGTGGGACGCGGATGTTAAATCCAGCGTCGAAAAAAAGAAAAAATGCCTAATTTAATTATGTCTCAAGTTTGAATCAGAATTATAGTATTATTAAGTATGAGATCTACCGCCGCTACAGGACTGTTACGAAAGCCTTAGTAAAGAAGCCTGAAAGGTTAATAGTGTTAGAAGAAGTGAGGTTAACGTAGAACTTCGAGGCGAATAACAAACTATTCTGGAGGGAAGTTAGAAAGTCTCGGGATTCTTCCTCAACATCCAGAATGGACCAAATTATATCTAAGGCTGGTGACAATCTTGCAAACCGAAACGATGTATTGGGTCGGTGGAGTGAGTACTTTGGCGACATGTACAAGTATGTGGAAGTGTGCGCCGCGACTGAGTCTACTACTGACGCCTGTACGTCAACATCTGACGAGGACATTACTATGGAAAAGATTGAATCGTCGATACGATGTATGAATGGATGACCTAATTGTGAGCTGCCTGCTTTACACGGATAACGCCGTGCTTTTAGCCAAATCGCCATCGAACATGCATACTCTAGTTACTATTATGATAGATGATTGCTTGATGAAACGCTTACAATAGAATGTGATGAAAAAGAAAATTATGGTTTTTAATAATAAAAGGAACGAATTTAATAATAATAATAATTTTGTCCGATTCTCTGATCTATCCGATATACACACAAAATTTCATTAGAATCAATCAATTCGTGTTGGAGGAGTATGGTAACGAATACTGTGACAAGAGAATTTTACAATATTAGATTTATAACATTCAAAATCTTAACAATGGTGTCTAACGGCCGAAATCAATAATCAATCTCCAATCTAAGATTGAAGCAAATCTAAGATTTTTGTGTATATGTCGATCGATTCCCCAAACAAAATCAATCCATGGATTGATTATTGGCACGCTTATTATTAGAAATGGATTGAAATATTGATCTTCGATAGCAAAATTCGGATCGGGATTGATTATTGGTTTCGGCCGTTAGTCTATAGCTATACTAATATTGTAAGCTGGAAGTTTGCGCGTTCCAGTACCTCTGTGTACCCTTGTTTTTACGGCTTAATCTCATTAACAATAGAAAGACCGGCTGTCTTCAACCAGCTCAAAATTTACATATGACTAAATATTGCAGTCAAATAACACTGCTTTCTGGTTATGCGGTAGTAAGTTTTAGTCAAGGTTCCATGTCGATACTTTATGTTAGTACTTTAGTTTAGCACTCCTCTTCAGATTCAGAGGTCTTAAGACAATATCCAAGTACACACCCATGACTTCTAAAAAGTTATGCGTTAAACGCCAATGAATAATACACTTCCGGGCCGGATAAAAGTTAATATGTGTCGCCACGTGTCAAACTAATAAGCTTTTTTGAAATAAGCTCATACCTGTTTATCCGCCATAAACTCTTCGACCTTCTTCGGTGCAAAGAACCCGGGAACTAAAAAGTCTTTCCTCGGCGAAAACTGCTCTACCTTCATGCGTCCTCCCAAATTGAATTTTTCGCCAGCATAGTACAGATTTCTAAAAAAAAAGAAAATTTATGAGTAATGAATGAAAGGGTAGAAAAAGGCGTCAAGTTATGTTATGTATATTTTACTTTGACTTTCCTTAGGCCTCTGTTCACCAACTATAGCATAACCATTGTTTATTAACTTATTATTATTATTGCCTTACTAACTTACTTCTAATAAAATTGCTAGCGATAATTACTTTATTCATGATTATTACACAAGGTAAACAGCGATAACTTTAAACATCTGATTACTTTTAGCAATATGTTTAGTTAAACTATGGTTATGTTTTATTTGGAGAACTCAGGCCTTAGTAATTATCATAAAATGTTCGTTTGTTTCAGACCCTACTCTCAGGAACTATTCCGCTTGTGTCTATAAGCTATTGTAAAAAAAACAACAGAATTTTTAAATTAAACTTTTTAAGCCTTAGTAGAAGTCTAATTACGGGCCTTTTAGTCATCCTGTATAGCTTGTTGCATCCTATGAAGTAAATTTTCATGAATGAAATTGTAAGGAGGTAATTTTCTCACCTGTTACTGATAAGACGACACTTTATATTGGTCAGCTGGCCTTCATTCAGGGTCGGGAATTTGTGATACAAATACAAGCTTGCGGCGAACTTCAAGAACGAGTCACCAAGAGTTTCGGTTCTCTCCAAATCGAATGTATCATTGGATTTGATTGTCGTTAAAGCTGCTAGCATGTCCTTTAGTTCAGGTCCTTTGTCGCTGAATACAGTGTGCAACAGCTCTATTCGGTCACAGTATCTATTTAAAAAAAAAACAGGTCTTTTATCTCTCACGTATAGAAAAGCGTCGAAAGATTAGAATGGATGTCAGTTATCAGTCCAAAAATGGTATAATATATTACTAATTAAAGAACTCGTCTCAAACAAGAGTACCTTACTATCTATCCATAATTTTTTTACAATATAAAAATATGCCTATTGCTTTTGCAAATTCTGTCGAATTTTTTGCATCGACAGACTTCAGCCTCTTTGCTTCGAAGGAGTCTAAGCAAAGAGGCTGAAGGCTGTCGATACGAAGGTGACTTAGTACAGTTCAATAATAAGGTTTTAATACGGTTTATATAATTAACCTTTTAATAAGGTTTATACAATTAATTCTATTTATTTATGTGCATGGTATTGGATTGGACTATTTGGATAAATAATTTACTTTAGTGGTGAAGCCAAAATGGCCGCCGTGGATGTGTTGGCGAGTGGCTGTGAACGTATGGATGCGGACGGCTTCGAAGGTGAGACAAGCGGTGCTGATACGAATTCGTCGTAACATTCCACATCCATTACCGTCACTGTGGTGACATTGCGTTCAATGTCTATAGGTTCCATTCTAACCTGAAAATTGTGTGTAAGCCATAACAATATGCATTTGTAATTTAGTTAAGTTAAGAAAGTATTTAGAAAAATAATTTTAGTTAGTAAATTGAATTGAGAATTTGAAATGTTTGAGAAAATACCATCGAACATTTGACGGGTAAAACAAACGGTTTTTGAGACTTCTAAAATCACCTTCCTTCAGAACACGTTCTGTTTGGTCATGGAATGTTTGTTTTGTCCGACCTCGACTCCTACATCCATCCGCTTTTGCATTGTATATCTGCTTAGTCAATCTTGTATCATCCATTCTTTTTAATATCACCTTCCTTCAGAACACGTACTATTTGGTTATGGAATGTTGTTTTGTCCGACCTCGACTCCTACATCCATCCGCTTTTGCATTGTATATCTGCTTAGTCAATCTGGTATCATCCATTCTTTTTAATATCACCTTCCTTCAGAACATGTACTATTTGGTTATGGAATGTTGTCTTGTCCGTCCTCGACTCCTACATCCATCCGCTTTTGCATTGTATATCTGCTTAGTCAATCTTGTATCATCCATTCTTTCTACATGTCCGAACCATCGGAGCATGCCCTTCCTTACTTTTACACCGACACTCTCTTTCAATCCAACTTCCTTCCTTACAACTTTGTTTTCGACGCCGACTCCGTAGATTTTGTGCAGTGCCCTCATTTCGGCCCCGTTTATCTTACTTTCATGCATACTCTGCCATACCCAGCTCTCGCTTCCATAAGTTAGCGTTGGGATCAGTACCGCATTGTGGATTGCTAGCTGGGCTTTTCTTCTAACATTCTTTGCGCCCAGAAATCTGCCCAACGCTCCATTTACGCTGTTTCCTATTAAAAAACCCTATGGTGTTTCTCGGTCGCGGTGGTCCAGTGGTCGAGCACCTCGCTTTTGAATCTAGAGGTGCGGGTTCGAATCCTCACACTGGATCACACACTTTTGACTTATCGTAGTTCTTTTCGGAAGTTATGTGTGAAAAATATCAATGACTGAAAACTTTGTGCCCGGTATGGCAATAGGTTCGCCACCTATTCCATTTGGGACGTAAACATAACGGCGAGACGAGGCATATCAGCCACTGCCTACACCTTCGTGTAGAAAAGGGCGAGAAGTTATGTTTATGTATGTTTACTGTTTCTTTTTTTTTTTCAAGTATTTTAAAATTTAATTTCAATATTTTGATCCAATACTCACGTCCCAGGGAAATTCCTGGTCAATTTTCTTTTTCTGTAGCTGATAAAGACTTTCCTTCATTGACAAAATTTGAGGGCGTGCCCCGTCATCATCAATAGGATTATTTATTCTAAAAAGAAATATGATAATATGAATAACAAGCTGCAAATAAAAAACAAGCTTAGATCCAAGTGCCAAGAATAATAACAATAGCAGTACAGTTTTACAAAAGTGGCTAAATTGACTGGACCTAAAAAAAACTATTTTAGATGGAGCCACCGGTCCATCTATAATAGTTTTTTTTTTCCTAAATCTTTTACTTTCTTTAAAATACATACATACATACATACTACTAAATTCAAATATTCTGTTAAGTCTCAAAAAACTTTTAAAAAATCAGAAGCATGAATTAATTCCTCAATTTATTTCCATACCAGTGGTATATGGATTGACACTTTTACTTCATATGATATGAACTTTTGTTTTTATTTTTTAAAATTAATGTCTATATTTTAAGTCTCGGTTGCACAGTGGTCGAGCACGCGGTTTCTGATCCAGAGGTCCGGGTTCGAATCCTGACACTGGCTCACACCAATGACTTTCCGAAATTGTTTTCGGAAGTTATGTGTGATAAATATCGATGACTGAAAAACTTTGTGCCCGGTATGGCAATAGGTTAGCCACCTATTCCACTTGGGACGTAAACATAACGGCGAGACGAGACTTAACAGCCGCTGCCGCGTAGGCAGCGGCTGCCTCGTAGGCAGCGGCTGCCTCGTCTCGTCCTTCCAAAATTTATAGACATAACTTCACGCCCACAAAGGCGTGAAGTTATGTCTATAAATTTTAAGTCTAGGTGGTCTAGTGGTCGTACTATTTGGGTCTTAACGATTCGGCGAGTCGCGGCTTCACGGCCGCTTCTTACACCTTCGGGTAGAAAAAGGCGTGAAATGATGTTGTGTTTAAAATAAAGTACCTATTTACCTTTACTTATTTTTCTTACCTATCAATAGACACTATCGGAGTGGGCATCTCAACATCAGACAGCAAAGAGCATACAGATTTTTGAAAATTCGCTTTTACTGGCTGCCACTCATCACCTACAAATAAAGAGATCAATTTTTATTTATTAATATTCTAATCTACATCAGATTTAAATAAAGAGTAGCAACCAACACACATCGTTGACCGGACGATCAGAACTAACAAACAGAAAATATTGAACGAGGCTACAGCAACAAAATTACCTCCCCCAAGCCGGCTGGTCCCCGTGGGGGAATACGACCAACCCCTTCCAGTTCAAACAGAAAACACATTTAACACAAATATTGCACAATTAAAAGAAAATAGTAATTTATTTTACATTGCAACTTTAAACTGCCTAACACTAAGAACACAAGATAGACTAACTGAATTAGAATTAGCACTTACAAACATAAAATGGGATATATTAGGTTTAAGTGAAACCAGAAGACTAGGAGAAAGTATTGAAGATCGTAAAAAATATATATTTTATTACAAAGGTGAAACAAAGGGAAGTCATGGAGTAGGTTTTATGATTAAAAAACATCTAGAAAGGCATATAGAAGAATTTAAAGGCATATCAGAGAGAATAGCAGTACTTAACATTAATTTACCAATGCACAGAAATAAATGGTCTATTATCCAAATCTACGCTCCCACGGAGGAGCACGAAGAGCAAGGCAAAGATATCTTCTATGACCAAATGTCATCAGTTCTTCAGGACACACACAAGAATGTTATCGTAATGGGAGATTTTAACGGCAGAATAGGTTCTCAACGAATTGGAGAAGAGAATGTAGTTGGGAAATTTGGTTATGGTAAAAGGAGCAAGAATGGTGAAAGAATGATCAATTTGGCTCTCGAAAACAACCTTGCATTTACAAATAGTTTCTTTAAGAAAAATACAAAGAAAAAATGGACATGGTTGTCTCCTGGCGGATCTTTCAAAAATGAGATAGACTACATAGCAACTAATAATATAAAAATTTTCCAAGACGTAAGCATTCTCAATCAACTAAATTTTAATACTAATCATAGAATGGTCAGAGCAAAACTAAGCGCTACGCCACCAAAAATCAGCAGATATAAGTTTAACTCAACAAATAATATTATAAATCAAAATTTAAGAAAATACGGCGTAGAAGAGGAGTATGATTTACTAATAAATGAAATATATGGACCACTAAGTAATATGAGACCTAAACCAAAAATTAATGATACAGAAAGTGAAACCAAAAACCTAATAGAAGATAGAAAACAACTTTTGAAAAATAAAAAAGATGAACGAAACGTAAAAGCCATATCAGAAATAAGCAAAAAAATTAGTAATAGCATTAAGAGAGACAACTAAAAGAAGAATAAACATACTGAATCACCATATAAGAAAGACAGGAGGAATAAAAAAAGCTCTAAAAGAGATGACAGAAACAAAAACCTGGATACCAAATATTAAAAACAAATTAGGAAAACGGGAGACCAAAAGAAGGAAAATTATCGAGATAGCAACCGAATTTTATAGAACACTCTATGCAACAGAATCTACCAAAGAAGATTTAAAAATAGATTTGGAAGACTACGAAATAGAAGACATACCAATGTTTCTCCCATCTGAAATTGAAAAAGCTGCATGGACCCAAAAAAATGACAAGTCACCTGGACGAGATAATATAACAAACGAAATGATTAAACTATCAATTACGAAAAAAGAAACCTTGAAAAAACTGACAGAAATGTATAATACCATCTTAAAAACAGAATTTATACCATCGCAATGGACAAAGAGTACAATCGTATTACTTTACAAGAAAGGAGAAAGAGACAACATTCAAAACTATAGACCAATTAATTTGATGTCAAATGTATATAAGGTTTTTTCTAAATTGATTTTAAACAGACTTACTGGCATAATGGATGAAGAGCAGCCAATCGAACAGGCCGGCTTTAGAACAGGTTTCTCAACTATCGACCACATGCATGTATTGAAACAATTACTGGAGAAATGTCAAGAGTATGGCAAGGCACTTTATATTGCGTTTGTGGACTATAGCAAAGCTTTCGACTCTGTGAGGCACGATACTTTGGAAGGCATTATCTGAACAAGGAGTTCCCAAAAAATATATACGCATCATTAAAAATATCTATAGTATGAGCACTGCACAAGTAAAATTAGAAACAACTGGTGAAGAGTTCCCCGTAGGTAGAGGAGTAAGGCAGGGAGACCCACTATCACCAAAACTTTTCTCGGCTATATTGGAAAGTGTGTTCAGAAACCTAGAGTGGGAAAATATAGGTATTAATATAGATGGTAAGAAATTGAATCATCTGAGGTTCGCGGACGACATAGTTCTCATTGCCGACAGTGCTAGCGTACTACAAGTAATGTTAAAACAACTGACAGAGGAAAGCAGGATCGTCGGACTTAGTATAAACAAAACTAAAACAAAATTAATGACAAATAGACAGGAAATAGAAATAAAAGTTGACAATGAAAACGTAGAATATGTAAGAAGCTATACATATTTAGGACAACTAATATCTTTTAGAGACCAAACAGACATGGAAATTGACAGAAGAATTGCGGGTGCTTGGAAAAGGTATTGGTCACATAAAGAGATATTCAAAAGCAAACAGTTTTCTATATTTATCAAGAGGAAGGTGTTCAATTTATGTGTTTTACCGTGACTCTCATACGGTTGTCAAACCTGGGCATTGAATCAAAAACACCTACAAAAATTGAGAACTTGCCAGAGGGGAATGGAACGAAGTATGATCGGTGTTACAAAAAGAGACCACATGAGAGCAGATGATATACGATCCCTAACTAAGGTGGACGATGTGATACGAATTGTAAGACAACTGAAATGGAGGTGGACTGGGCATATGACAAGAGACAGTAGAAGGAAATGGACAACACTTATAACAGAATGGCAACCACGAGAAGGTAAAAGGAAAAGAGGTAGACAGATAAAAAGATGGATTGACGACATCAGGAAAATTGGAGATACCACTTGGATGAGGAAAACTGCAGACAGAGAAAAATGGAAGGAGCTGGAAGAGGCCTATGTGTCACAGGACACGCTGATCACTAAACCGGGAAACCAGATGTGTTAGTTTATAAGTATTTTTGTATTTAATTGTTTGTAGTAGTTTAGTTTCAGCAATAAAGGCTTAATAATAATAATCTACATACGACAAATACTATGACTGTTTTTTTTTTTTCAATTTTAAACAAAATTTTTAATATAGCTAAAACATTATCTAAGCATACATTTAATAAGACAATATTTTTAATTACATACAGATAATACACATATATACTTACAACATATAATATATATGTATATATATATTTTATACTTAAAAATATTAGGATATTTATTATTTTCTTAAAAAATAACAATCGAAGCATCGCAGTCACCGATTAATCTGCTCAAACTGGCCATATTGCTGCTTTGTATTGCAATGATCTGGAAGTCTCTTTTAAACAGATCAACTATATGGTCTGCAAACTAACTATAGCTTTGCAATGTTTTGGGTCAACCGTGTTTCCTTCAACGCTAGTTCTCGTGACTTTGACAAAACAGTGTTCTCAAATTTTCATTAGACCCAATGGTATTTGGCTGAATTGTTCGGGAAATAATATATCTCCAATATTCCAGTGTTAACAAGATTTTTAAGCGATATTTAAAAATTTTAATCCTTGATTAACGTCAAATATCTTTGTTTCGAAATTAACATAACCAGAAGTTCCAGATACAGCCCTTGCCGGCTTGTCTTATCTGACCAACTCAGTATTCAGTTGGTTTTACAAGATTTGCCATTTCCTGACAGAGAAATGGACATATTCAAAGCACTTAGGCGGACGCTTGTCAACTTTTTTCCACGTTTACTCCCATACTTGTACGATAAACGCAAGTGTACTCTAAATTTTACTATATATTTTTGGTTCCTGTCTTCTTCGAATCGAAAGTCTTCGAAATAATTTCGCCGTATTTGGAATAAACGGCGTGCCCGTATAATTCGCTCAAGATCTTCAAAATCGTCTAAAGCATTATTTTCTTCTAATATATAATTTATAGCGTCTTGCATTTTATTTACTTTATATATGAAATGTCACGTTTCTTACGACAACCGTTGGTTAAACTAGGTTAATGACGTTGTTTAACTTTAATAGTCGATTACAGCACTTAATCAATGGTTTGTTCAAGATGAACAGCAAAATATTCTTATACAGCCGTTTACAACAAACAGCTGTTGCTTTTTTCAGGCCTAATAATATTATAATATGTTTTGACACATAGCTCATCTCTAAAAACAGCTGTATTATATATAAATATATATATCAGTACTACAGATTCAATCGTATTTATACGAGTCAAGTTTCTGCACCATTATTTTTTTAAATGTTCTCCTTATTGGGTGGTGTCACCACAGTAGCTCCCAAGAAATTAATCAATCAATGGGTCAATTTGAACAGCGTATAATATTTAAAATGGATATTTTAAACATCAATGAAATCCTTTTGGTCTACATGGTCATAATTTATGTACCTGTACCTGGATTTGTCACATGTATGAACCTGTCTTGTTGAATTTGTCTAATGATAGTCCACAAAGAAGAATATGCGGGTACAGTACCTGATACCAGCATTTTTCCATTGCTCATTTTTTTCATCTTGCTACCTGGCGCTCCAACCTCTTCTAACGGTATTCTTCTTTTGATGGCATGTCTTGAAAAGCCTTCTGTCAATTGTTTTATCACAAATTTAATCAGTATTTCAATAAAAATTAAAACCGCTATCTTGTGCGTACCACTGTTGATCGTATCATAAACGCCAAGTGGTTAAACATTCCGACTTCTAGTTCAGAAGTACCTAATTCCTACGAGTGATTGCAAGTTGTTATAACATAAGTTATAAATATTAAACAATAATATATAGCCACTGGCCGACTCCGCAAATTACGTATTACGCAAATGTAATGATTATTAAAATTAAAATAATTATATGAAAATAAAAATTAATGCACTTCACACAGTAAAGCCATCTCTCAAAGCCACCAAATATAAACAAAAATTGTAACAGGAACACACGTGATTAGTACAAAAAGCCATAATAGTTAAGATAAAAGAAAAAGGGCAAAAAAATGTTAGGACATTCAAGAATACAAATATAGTTACTCACCTGGCTTACAAGCGGACGATGCCAACTTTATCTCGGCCGATATTTGTGATAACAGTTCGTGTGCCATCAGTAACATGAACGTTCTGTAATTTTGAACAGCGTTAAATAGTTTTATAATAATATTTCAGACACAAAACACACTTCCAACTTAAGCAACTAAATGCTTCGATTATGGAACTAGATAGCAGCGTTGTATTGTCTTATCTATTGTCTTTCGGTACGGGCATAGAAACTTGACTAGAACAGGGATCAGGATCGGATTTTTTTTTCTATAAATCTGTACTCACAGTTAATAAATAAGTTAGTCGAAAATTCATGTCTACATGCTAGTTTGTTTTATAACTACAAGTTATTTTGATATCTGTTCTTGTCTAATTTTCATAACTATAATCGACTTGGAAACAGAGGGCGCTGTGTGCATCATGTCCATAAACATTACTACTACTTTAACAGTGGTAGAGCCAAGCAGTTCGCTGCATGAATGGGCCGGCTCGACCGGTGAAATACCACGACCTCTCAGAAGACCGACGTAAAGTGGCTCATGCCGCGTTTCGTTCGGTGAGATAGGTACCCGGAGGCCCACCCCCCTTCCCCATCCTTTCCTATCCCCTATGCCTTAAAGGTCGGCAACTCAACAGTAACACTATGTGTTGCTAGTGTCCATGGGCGGCGTTGGTTGCTTACCATCAGGTGACACGCCTGCTCGTTTGCCCTCCTATCCCATAAAAAAATACTACAATAAGGCAGATGTGTTCTTATCACATTTTGTATGTGTGGTCGGCCACCCCGCTTCTGAATCAAGAAGTCGCTGGTTCGAATCCTGGTTCACACCGATGTCTTTTCGAAAATTATTTTCGCAAGTTATGTGTGACAAATATCGATGACTGACAACTTTGAGCCCGATATGGCAATAGGTTTGCCACCTATTCCATTTGGGACGTAAACATAACGGCGAATCGAGGCTTAACAGCCGCTGCCTAAATCTTCGGATAGAAAGAGGCGCGATGTTATGTATGTTTGTATGCGTTGCTGTACTTACCTGTGAATTATGCTCGGCAACATAGTAGCCTTATACCACAGCACTCCGGGGAAATCGTATTTTATACAAAACTCTGCCACGAAAATTTCAGTGAAGCCTTTACTTTTGTCATCGCCTTGCGCGGCAGATACCAATTTCCTTTGCTTCTCCGTAAACAAATTAATCGTGGCCGCTCTAGGCAATAGACAATTCATTCTGGAACTTATATTTCGGACCTGAAATCAAAACCATATACATATGAACATAACTTCAGCGAAACGAATATAACATCTAACAGTGGTAGAGCCACGCAGTTCGCTGCATGAATGGGCGGGCTCGACCGGTGAAATACCACGACCTCTCAGAATATCGACGCAAAGAGGTTTCGCTCGGTGAGAGAGCTAGAGGCCTAACCTCTTTCCCCGTCCCACTTCCGACCTCTTCCGGCACATTGTAAGGGCCGGCAACGCAACTGTAACACTATTTGTATTCACCTGAATACAAATAGTGGAAATCGAAATGGACACCTGTCCATGGGCGGTGTTAGTTACTCACCATCAGGTGATACGTCTCCTCGTTTTAATCCCAATTCCTTAAAAAAAGTAGGCTTGAAAAACTATTCTATCCTACCAAAAAGATTCACTGACTGATTTTTTTAATTTAATGGTTTTTTATAATAGTTATTTTTTAACACTTTTTAACCAAATAAAACTAACGTATACCTTTTCCTACGTCAAGATTTTAATCCGATATTTAAAAATGACGACGAAAAGCAAGGAAGTTCTATTTTTAGTTTTATGTATTTTTGTGCCTTTTTAATTACAGCCACTTAAAAAATTATAAAACAAAAGTTTCTAATGTCGAAATATAGTGTTTAAGCTACTTAGTATATTATTTTTATTTGTTAATAATTAATGTTAAAAATGGTTTTACCGATCTAGTTGGCCAACAAAATTGCACTCACCTCCAACAATGGTTGATTTTTGTCGCCGACTATTTCTAATTTATATTTATCTGAATAATATTCGTGGAATGTTTGTTCGGAACTAGAATCTAATTTGGAATTTGGCGACATATACTCTAGAACACGTGACACGATGTATCTAAAAAATATACAGTTTATTTAATATTTTAAGATCTAAAAAATATAAACTGTCCATTTATAATATCGATATATTTAATAAAATATGGGGTATTGGAATAGGATATATATTTTGTATGTCTGTCTGTTTTAGCTAATCTCTTTTGTATGAATACGTTTTAATTTCAGATTTCTAAACACATATATACATATGAATATCAAAATAGACTCGGCAACGCAAAACTCAACACCAGCCGTGTTGCAGGTATCCACATTGGCGGCGTTGGTTGCTTACCATCAGGTGACACGCCTGCTCGATTGACCACTTATACCATAAAAAAGAGCAAATATTTTCATATAAAATCATTATTTATAAATTATATTATCATCATCATCAGCCTATTGCAGTCCACTACTGGACGTAAGGCCTCTCCCAATGTGCGCCACAACATCCGATTCTCTGCCTTCCGCATCCAGTCTTTTCCACCAGCCTTTCTGAGGTCGTCTGACCATCGGGCTGGTGGGCGTCCTACGCTACGTTTACCAAGACGCGGTCTCCACTCTATGACCTTTTTACTCCATCTACCGTCGGTCCTTCGGCAGATATGGCCAGCCCATTGACACTTCAGCGAGCTCATTCTACGAGCTATGTCGGTTACTCCAGTTCTCTGGCGGATATACTCATTCCTGAGTTTATCTTTTAGAGATACCCCGAGTATAGCCCGCTCCATATCTCGCTGAGCGACTTTAAATTTGTGGACTAGCCCCACCGTGAGTGTCCACGTTTCGGCACCGTAGGTCATCACCGGTAAGACGCACTGGTCAAAGACTTTTGTTTTCAGACATTGCGGTATAGGCGAGCAGAAGACTCGACGCAGTTTGCCGAATGCAGCCCAACCCAGCTGAATCCTCCTTTCGGCCTCCTTGTCGAAGTTTCGTCTACCAAACTGGATAATTTGGCCAAGGTAAGACGTATTTATTTACGACTTCGAGACCTGACCCTTCGACGCTTATCGGTCCGGGAACGACATGTTCATTGAATTTATTATATGTACACTTGCTGACCTGTCAGGCAATACTCTATACCACGGTGTGACGACACAATCTTTGTAATTCTCCGAGGTGATGTCCAACGACATGCGCTCCTGTAACATGTACAAACAATTTAAGTCTTAAACATAACATTACAACTAAGGTTTTTAACAGTGGTAAAGCCAAGAAGTTCGCTGCATGAATGGGCCCGCTCGACCAGTGAAATACTACGACCACTCAGAATATCTACGTAAAGTGGCTCATGCCGCGTTTCGTTCAGTGAGTGAGGTATCTGGAATCCCCTAGTTCTTCCTCCTTTTCCACTCTACTCTGATAAAGGACGGCAACGCAACTCCAACGCTATGCTGCAGGTGTCCATGGGCGGCGCTAGTCACTAACCATCAGTAGACCCGCCAGATAATTTGCTCTCTTATACCAAAAAAGCGGATAAAATCCATAAATAGCTCTATGGATGGCATTACAAGTGTTATTCCTGATAGCTCAATAAAGATAAATATTATTAACCTCATATGACGTGGGTTCGACCGGCTGTATTGGCTTGGTTGCTCTCAGAATATCCCAGTCTATTTCGTAACCAATGTCCCCTTTCACCGGCACCACATACATACAATTCACTTCGCCTTCGAACACAATAAAACGCTTAGCGATGGCCAGCACTTGGTCGAAAAGAAAATAGTGAAACCTGCAAAGAAGTATGAGAAGAATGTAAGAAGGTTAAAAAAGTAGCACCACATTCGAATCTCACTTACTCACTCACGCACACCAATTACTTTACAATAGCCATATTATGTGATAAATATCGATGATTGACAAACGCAGTCATAAAAAGATGAATAAATTTTAGACTTAGAGGCCATTACTTGACGCCAAGTCCTTTGCGGCGTAGGCAGAGAGAATTGAGCGCCATGAAGCACTATTCTTACATACTCCACTCGCTTCTTTGACTTTCATAACTCGTGTCATACACGCTCTCATTTCTATGTATTATAAGTATTTATTTACAAAAAGAAAAGTATATATGTATTAACTAGCTGACCCGGCGAACTTTGTTCCGCATCAAAAAGTTATGACTGCTGTCCCGCTATGTTAATACTGCAATATCTTCGAACATATTTGTTTAAATTGCATGCAGTAAAGGGCCAGGATCATCTATATTAAATGCACAATGTATTTAAGACTTAATTGGATGAAAATTAATACTGTAATGTTTAAAATCGCTTCGTAAATAGCCCATTATTTCTCGTAAAAAGTAAAAAAAATAAAAATTGGCATTGTGGGTTATCCCTAAGAGACATACTTCGCGGACTTTTTTGTAGACCTTTTAAAGGTGTATAATAATGTAGTACGTTGTTTTGATTTATCACTTAGGGATCAGGCAGCGTTTGCAATGAAAGTTCTAAATCTTGAAAAATATAACTTTTTTTTACTACACTATATATAAATTATAGATCAAAACCACCCCGTTGACACCCTCTAACTATTAAAAAAATTCGCATCAAAATCCGTTACGTAGTTTTAAAGATATGCGCATATAAGGGGGCAGACAGCGGAAAGTGACATTGTTTTATACTATGTAATGATATCCGTTATCTAGTATCTATAACACAAGCATTTAGTTGCTCGGCTTGGAACTAGAGGTCGCTGTGTGTATTGTGTCCAAGATATTATTATTATTACCGTTCAACTTGTCCAATTTGGACATGGAATGCTAGTCTTCGACTGTATTTTTTACATCCTCCCGCATTTGCATTGTATATTTGCTTAGTCAATCTTACATCATCCATTCATTCTATATGTCCGAACCATCAGAGCATTTTTCTTACTTTCTCTCTCATTCAATCCAATTTTATTCCTTACAACTCTGTATTCGACGCGCTCAGCGAGAGTCAATATGCAAAATTTGGAAGACATAACAAACATACATAACTTCACGCCTAAGTTACCCGAAGGTGTACGCAGCGGCTGTTAAGCCTCGTCTCGTCGTTATGTTTACGTCCCAAATGGAATAGGTGACGAACCTATTGCCATACCGGGCACAAAGTTTTCAGTCATCGATATTTATCACACTTAACTTTAGAAAACAATTTCGAAAAGTCATAGGTGAGCCAGTGTCAGGATTCGAACCCGGACCTCTGGATCAGAAGCCGTGCGCTCGACTACTGGACCACCGAGACTATGAAACATAATAATCTCTATAATAAATAAACGATATTTACCGTTTCACTTCTTCAAAGAGGTCTTTGTCAAGTAATATTGAAGCATAGTTGACTTTTATAGATGTCGCCACCTCTCCCACTGTCATATACATGGGGAAACTGCACAATTCAGGGAGAGGCTTTTGTGTTAAAAAGCCAAAACCCCGGTTTTCTTGTAGCAAATCGTATAAAGCCTTTTCACGTGTCTCCTCGGGAACATCAAAGTCTGGACTCAACTGTATTATGTGCAGATAAAATTTGTTCTCATTGGGAACGGCGTTCAGATGTGAGGGAAACTGAAAATAATACATACATATATATATCACATATCATTTAGCAAAACTATATCAGTCAATAAGAAAAATGGTGGAATTCTATGGATTATTTCGGAGATGATGTGGCAAAACATACATACACAAATTGCTATTTTATGAATTCTTTTAAGGGTGAGCACAACATCACTTTCCATTCTCTTCTATCTCTTTTTATCTCACTCATACCCTTCATATTCATATCCACTCTTGCACAACCCGCCCATCTTTTTGAGTTATATATAATCTACCGTCATCTATATTCATATAAATGGAGATCATAACATAACAGGCTGTCAAGCCTCGTCTCGCGGTTTTGTTTACGTCCCAAATGGAACAGGCGGCGAACCTATTGTCATACATCGGCATATTTAGTCATCGATGTTTATAACACATAACTTCCGAAAATAATTTCGAAAAGTCATTTGTGTGAGCCAGGATTCGAAACCACAATGACATGATTCAGAAGCGGGGAATTATTAATATACACAGTTATATAGTACATACCTGAATGTTATGTTTACGAATACGCTTTTTAGTACCAGGCTTGGGAATGTTTTCAACATCGCTGTCTTTGTCGCGCCAATTCGGAAAGATTTCTTTGACTTCCGCATCATTGAAGTCAACAGACCTGTGCAATTACAAATAAAAACATAAACTATAATCAATAAACACGAGTGTAATCACGCTTTAAGATAGAGAGAACAGGGGGAGAGGAGAGCGAGAGAGGGATGAGGGGGAAGGGGGGCGGAGAGAGTTACAGAGAACTGAAATGAACTGAAAACATGTAGATCAGGTTAAAATTTGAAATGGTCAATTTAGTGGCATTGTTTCTTTTCGTCTAGATGAAGAAGAATTATATAAAATATTAAAATGATGTAGTTTTCGAAATATCAAATATTTAGTAATAAATATCAAGTATTACCATACATCTGGCACATTTTTTTTTTCAAAAAAAAAAAAAGATTAATTCAAAATTCATAAATATTTAATACTTCATTCATAAATTATATATATTATATATATTCATAAACATTCATAAATATTTAATACTGCTATAATACATTGTAAAAGTACTGGTAATTGGACAGATGTTATAAAATGTGAATGCTAGTTTATTTGTTACGCTTGCCTACCGAACTGACTGAATCTTTATCGTGAAACATTTTACTGCATCTGGCAATATGTATACAAATTAGGAATTCTTTTTAATAAATTCCAGATTTTAAAAGTACGTACGTGTATCGTATGGGCAGTAACCCAGAGTCTAATTCACCAGCGTTATATAGTTCGATGCAAGCGTTCAATGCCGCGGAACGTTTTGCTGACTTCAGATTGGACAAGCACATACCCTGTAGAACATTAAGATATTTTATTTTATTTAGGTATTATCATTAAAATCACCAATAAACTTTGTCATATTTTTTTTCTAAAATTGCCAAATTACATTTCCAAGATCTTCAGAGACAAGATGCAGGTGTGTAGGCCAGATTTTCTTATATATGTACCGATCATATACTGTCCCAAAACTCAACGTCAAGCAGATACGAGGTAATACAATTGATCGTAATCATCATGAGAAAAATCAGAAAAAAGTCTATCCCACGCAGTTTGAAAATTATGGGCATTCCAAGAAAAACCTAGAATTTCAGTCAAAATGTAACCATTTTCAGTTATTGTGGTTGACTTTTTTTTTTTGTTTAATTAAACTAATAACCATAACCCCAAATAACATATAAGAATAACAGTCAAAAATAATGACATAATTAGTCCAAGTTTTGTAGAATTAATAATTTATTTACTAAGAATTGAAACGATTGAACTCTTTCACCCAACCAAACGCGACATGTGCCACTTTACGTCGATATCTCGGTTCGTGGTATTGGACTGGACGAGCCAGGCATGAATAAATGCATAGCAATTTGCCTACTAACCTTGATCTCCTTTTTTACAGGACAAGCGATGGGCATTAGAATGCTAACTTGGCTCCATTCCAGGCCGCGTACCACCACCTTCTCATGTATCCACATCGGCGTAATGACAGTGAACTGGTCAGATGGCAACACGCTACAATAGCGATTCAGCAAACTTATTGCTGACACACAAGTCAATCGTGCTGTAATGTTAATTATTCAACATTTAGTAGTGATCTATGTATTATAAGTATGTATTTACAAAAGAAAAGTATATATGTATTATTATCCGTTATCTAGTATCCATAACACAAGTATTTAGTTACTTAGCTTGGAACTAGAGGGCGCTGTGTGTACTGTGTCCAAGATATTATTATTATTTAGATAATGTCTTGGTGGTCCAGTGGTCGAGTATCCCCCGCTTCTGATTCTAGCAATCTTTGGATGGATTTCGGGCTATAACACGAAAATCTTTTCGGAATGATGTGTCATGAATGACTGTGCAAACATTGTGCCTGGTATTAGGGCAAAAGGTTAGGATGTAAGAAAAGGCAAGCTGAAGCTATGGCTGGACATTTGAAAATAAATAGCTACCTTTTTTTTACATTTTTTGTAATCTTGTTTTGAATGTGTAGGCAGCTATTAAGCCTCGACCCGCCAAAGTTGTCAGACATGGATATTTATCACGCATAACTTTTGAAAAGAATTATGAGAAGTCATTGGTTCAGGCCCAGTATCGATCCCACGACTAATTGATTCAGAAGCGGGGTGCTCGACCACTGCACCACCGAGACGACCACTCCCTTATATTATGTATTTATATTTAGCCACTCGCACTTACCACCACTGTCTGCTACAAAAGGTGGTATGTCACCTTCATCGTAAAGTTGATTCTTAATGTCCATATTAGCTGGTGCATCTCTGTCATCAGTGTTGCCAACTAAAATCTGTAAATGAACAGGTACCACATTTTTTATGAAATTAAAAGTATTATCACCCCACTGGCATCAATGAACCTTTGGATATTCACCCGTTGTATTAATCGCTCGGTAGTTTGGAATTCCTGGTAGCTCTTTCTGAATTTGGCTTCGTTTTCTTTGTTGACCAAAATGATAAAATTAGATTCCGCATTACGCGCACGTCCTGCCATTACAAAAGAGAAGAAAAAAATCATAAATGGATGAGTCCCAATCGACCAATGTTTGCTTGTTATTAGAGCCACGCAATTCGCTGCAAGAAAGGGCCAATTCGACCGATGAAATAAATACCAAAACCTCTCCGAATATCGAAGTATATACCTTTTATATGGGATAGGAGGGCAAACGAGTATGCGTGTCACCTGATAATAAGTGACCAGCGACGCCCATGGACACCTGCAACACATAGTGTTACAGTTGCGTTGCCGACCTTTAAAGGAGTAGGATGGGAAACGATGAGGTAGGGTAGTGGGCCTCGTGTACCTCTTTCACCGAACGAAACGCGGCATGAGCCACGTCGATCTTCTGCGAGGTCGTGATAGTTCACCGGTCGAGCCGGCCATTCATGCAGCGAACTGCTTGGCTCTACCTCCCTTCCTTATCCTACTTTACAGGGCGAAACCGCAACTACGATGCTATTTGTATTACTGTGTCCATAGGTGCGCTTACCACCCGATACTAATAAAATAATACAATACGTCAATCAACGTTGCACTGATTATATGTTAACATAAGATATTACATACAATTCATTTTTGTCGATGTCGTCTCTACAGTAGATTATTGTAATGTTTGCTCCACTGCCTTTTAATGTTATAAAACAGTCTAGTCTAGTGTAGTTACTAGTGTGTTTAAATAGGCTTAGTTATTTTTCTTTAATTAACCCATTTCGGATAGGCTGAATTTTAGACAATACGTTAAACGATAGCCGTATAAAAAACTTATTCATAGTCATACCTTTACTTTGTATGTAAGACCGGTATTCCAACGGGGGATCGTAACGCATCACCAACAGACACTGTGGTATATCAATGCCTTCTTCAATAACACTCGTCGATATTAAGCAGTTCAGATCACTGAAAACAAATTACATATCAATATATAATACATACATACTTCACGACAAGCACCCTGCGGGGTAGGTATAAATCTTTGGCATAAGACTTTCATAAATCCTTTTATACACGTACGTCTATTTTTATGATATTCTCAGAGGTCGTATTATTTAACCGGGCGAGCCGGTCTATTCATGCAGCGAACTGCGTGGCTCTACCACTCATCTACATACATACATAACTTCACGCCAGATCCCTTGCGGGGTAGGCAGAGAGAACAAAGCGCCAGAAGGCACGCGCGTCGATTTTTGATGTTTCTAATATCGCAGGATAAACCCTGAACCTTCCTCC
The DNA here is from genome assembly GCA_905147225.2 of Euproctis similis. Lineage (NCBI taxonomy): Eukaryota > Metazoa > Arthropoda > Insecta > Lepidoptera > Erebidae > Euproctis > Euproctis similis. The sequence goes on along the minus strand of LR990105.1, from coordinate 18,959,040 downwards.
AGAACACGTTCTATTTGGTCATGGAAAGTGTGTCGTGGCTGTACTCGACTCCTACATCCATCCGCTTTTGAATTGTATATCTGCTTAGTCAATCTTGCATAATCTATTCTTTCTACATGTACTTTTTTTAAAATTTCATCACAAAGAAACGTCTCTATAAGTAGGTGTATTTTTTCTTTAATTAGTTCATTTCACTACCAAATAATATATGTATTATTTTATTTCAAAATACAACGCTGACTTCTAATTGTATCTAATATAATAAAAATATGAATAAAAATTAATAAAAGAAGAAAGTGCAGGCAGCGATTGTTAAAGCCTCGACCCGCCGCGCCATTACGTTACGTCCCCAATGGAATAGGTGGCGAACCTATTGCCATGCACCGGGCACAATGTTGTCAGTCAATTATCACAACTTCGGAACATAAACTTCGAAAAGAATTTCGATAAATCGTGTCAGCCAACGATTTCTGAATCAGAAAGGGACCACCGAGACAGTTACAAAACTTAATAACACAAGTTCACGCCTTTGTCTAATCGAAAGTGTAAGCAGTGGCTGTTAAGTCTCGAGTCGCCGTTATGTTTACATCCCAAATTGATACTTACTTGTTTTTGAATTTCAATAGCGCTTGCTGACTGTACTTCTTGATGTAATGTTCCTCCCTTGTACATTTCGCTGGGTTCACGTTAAAACCCACCACAAAATCGTGTTTTAAATATTCGAACTCGGTTGGATTCGCTTCCTTCACTGCTTTCAACACGTTGTATAACACTTTTGCAGTGAACCTTTGCTTTGTGAATATTATTGCCGAAAGTGGTTTACGTTTTTGATTGTATTTCAATAAAACTTAAATAAAATTAGAATATGTTATAAAAGCATCGTTTAAAATACATAATACACTTAAATGAGCAAGACACGAAAAATTATCTATTCCATGAGGCCTTACGTTTGAGGAAAAAATAAGAGCAATTGAAAGGCTCAATGTTATTTTTTTATGGGATAGGCGATCAAGCGTGTGACCTGATGGTAATCAACTAACGCCGCCTGCAACACAGATAGTGTTACAATTGCGTTGACGACATTGATTTAAAAATGGATATCAAGGGAATCGGTATTTTTTTTTCATTTTATGATATAGGAGGGCTAACAAGCAGGCGTGTCACCTGATGGTAAGTGACCAGCGCCGCCCATGGACACATATATATACATATATAGTGTTACAATTGCGTTGCCCACCTCTAAGAGAGTAGGACAGGAAAGGATGGGGAAGGGGGATGCGAAACGAAACGCGGCATGCGCCACTTTACGTCGATCTTCTGAGAGGTCCTGGTATTTCACCGGTCGAGCCAGCCCATTCATGCAGTGAACTGGTTGGCTCTACTACAGAATTGGGAAGGGGTTGTAGAGAGGTTAGGCCTCCGGATACCTATCTCACACTACACGACTTTGCGTCGACATTTTGGTCTTTATTTCACCTTCCAAGCAATGTGTGAAAATGCAGGCAGTTACCTCCTGGTTTATTCATAATTTCCGGGCTGTATTCCTTCAAAATATTTAACATTAACAACACTTGGGCTGATGAGTGTTTCACAATCTGCTCGTATCCAGTCTCATTCTTCATCGAAGATTCTAACATTTTCTGAGCTCTGTGATGTGTAAAATATATATTATATCATTACATAGTATAAAACAAAACTGTCCGCTGTCTGTCTGTCCCCTTATATGCTTATTTATATCTTAGTAAGTGTGGTGTATATATAAATCCTGAATGATGTAGTAAAGAAAAAGTGATCATTTTCGAGATAATTTAATACTATAATACTGTGAAACTTTAATTGCTAGCGCACCCCATGAACCCCAAATGATACATCAAAACAATGTACTACATGTAACAACAAACAATGTACAACAATGTGCAAATAAGAACTTACAATGAAATTGAAGTACTGTTTAATGTTATGGTTTAATTGCGACGCACACACGCACACACACACGCACACACACACGCACACGCACACGCACACACGCACACGCACACACACACACACACACACACACACACACACACACACACACACACACACACACACACACACACACACACACACACACACACACACACACACACGCGCGCACTTCATCCACGCTTGGGTGATATATTTCATCTGGCCTCTGTAACACGGTTTCTTAACTAGCACAGAGGTCAGTATACCAATATAAAAATTTGTACACAGATTTGAAAAATAAAGAGTTATTATTATTATTAACATTATTAAACACCTTGAAAAGGTCTACAAAAAAGTCAGGGATGTCATATATCTGTCTCTTAGGGATAACCCACAATGACCATTTTTATTTCTTTTCTGAGACGAAACAAAAGCTTCGCTGGATCAACTACTTAAATACATAAATTGAGAACTTTTAAGAAAACCACGTGGTGCTTAGTGATTTCAAAGAGTTCCAACCAGACCGCAGTAGTTCGTTGTTAAACATTAAAATGGACGGCGCTATGAATCATTCAAAACGTATGCGAGTGAGATTGATAGAAGATATTTGGATCCTGTATCAGCTCAGTTATTTACTGGACTGGCAATATGGATGGTTGCGGGTTCAAGTCTGGTATTTTTTACAATTTCATAAAACATAAATACTCACATGTTAGTGTGCAAAATGACCATTTGATACAGCATCGATTCATCTTTGACTGACGCTTTTCTTTTTAATCGTTCCAATAATATTCTGTAAGCGATAATGCCAATATTTCCGCCAAAAGCGCCAAGTTCTTCAATCAACGTGATCATTGAAACCACCATATTCTTAACAGACTTCACAATCTGTTGTACAATAAAATTATGTACTGTGCTATGTACAGTTTATCATTATTAATATTATTACATAGTATAAAACAAAGTCGCATTCCGCTGTCTGTCCCCATATGTGCTTAGATCTTTGAAACTATGCAACGGCTTTTGATGCAGTTTTTTTTAATAGATAGATGATATCAACGGGGTGGTTTTTATGTATAATGTAGAAAAGAAAAAGTGATAATTTTAGAGATATAGCACTTTAATTGTAAACACTGTAAAAAATACTTTTGATGCGGGATGCGAGGTCGCCGGGTCAGCAAGTGTCTATATGAATTTAGTAAAAAGAGGCTATTTTGATATTAATACAGACATTCATTTTTTTAATTGTACAAACCAGCTATTAATGAATGGCGATGGTGGCAGCACTAATGATATAATGAAAACAACCCATCTATATTTGACTTAAAGGTCTTAGTTACCAGGTCATTAAAACCCTTAAAAAAATCCATCTATATTTGAATTTTGGGACGCTTTAGGCACAAAAAACATACCGCCATAAGTTAATAATATTAAAAATGAATACCTTTTTGGGATCAGTACTGATATCTTTTTGACCGAATTTCAATTTCACTTCGTTCTTCCTCTGTGTGGGGGGTAACTTAACATCCATGATTGTATTAATCAATTGCGACAGCATCGCGATGACTTTAGCGCAATCATGAGACGGCATCGATTTTCGGTACAGTTGAATCGATTCAATAGGATTAGTGGAATAACTGAAACAAAAAAAATCCATTAGATATTTTTTGATAGAAAAAGACTGGAAATTGGGTCTTGTACGGCACTTCTAATCTTGGATTTTATTCCTGTACGGTAAATTCCTACTTTTATACCCTAAGGGGGTAGGCAGTGACGAATACGCTTGGACCAATTTACTTAATTTTGGCATAACTTACGAAAAGTCATTAGTGAGAATCAACTCAATACCTCTTAGTTTAGAGGTACTGAGTTTGAATTGAAAACTGAGTACTGACCTATTCAGGCATTGTTGGAACATAAAATGAGAGATGGTCCTCATCAAATCAAATGTCCTACAGGGCTTAAAGAGCTTTTCGTCGTATAATGTTTAAAAACGTAACATAACTTCACGCCTTTGTTACCCGAAGGTGTAAGCAGCCGCTGTTAAGCTTCGTCTCGCCGTTATGTTAACGCGAATAATGTTTAATTCTGAGAAACGTCTCATCAGGACGTAATGGCATAAAATAAGTCTCAGAGAATTTAAAAAAATGAATAATTATAGATCAGATTACAACGTCGTTCTCTTTTCAAAAAATATAGCTGTCATACATAATAAAATAAAAAAAACACTAAAACCTACTTCAACACTTTCCCAAGTTCATCTACCGTTGCGATGGTCGCATGGAAGGTTATTTCTAAATCATGCAAAGTCTCGTCAACCCTGTTCGTCTTCACGTTGGCGTTAAGTAATGTCGCTGTTAAACCTGAAAAAAGAAATCGGGAAAGAACGTAGTAAAGATAAGAGACGCACACGAAACTGAAAACCTATATTTGCAAGCTCTTTATTTCGCCTAGGAAGCAATAAATAAAGAGTAGCCTAAGTTAATCCTTATTACACTAGCTAGCTGCCACTAAAAGTCCCGTCAAAATCGGTCCAGCCATTAAAATTACCCGCAACAAACAGAGAGGCAAACATGCAGACAAAAATTAAAAAAAAAAATCTGGTGCATGTAGCGTATATAATATTTATATGAATGTAGTAGAACGCTGTTAATTTAATGTGGGATAAAGGGAAAAAGAGGGCAAATGTGCAGGCGTGTCACCTGATGGTAAGTAACCAGCGCCGCCTATGGACACCTGCAGCGCATATAGTGTTACAGTTTCGTTGCCGACCTTTAAGGGAGTAGGATGGAAATGGATGGGGAAGGGAAGTGGGCCTCCGGGTACCTCGCTCACCGACCGATACGCGGCATGAGTCGCTTTACGTCGATATTCTGAGAGGTCGTGGTATTTGACATCAATTTTATTTATATACAAATTCTGTATAGTTTTTTTCACCTAGAACACGTGGTTGTTTTGATTTCACACAACCTTCAAAGTGTTTCATGATAATACGCATAGGGTGATCTTCGACAGCATGGTGGCACTCATCAAATATGAGCAGATTTATGTCTTCGATCTTGATGTACTGATGGGTGAGCATATCACACAATATTTGACTTGTCATTACGATAACCTGTGAATGGATAAAATATATCTAATGAGTACAAGTAACTAAAATTATTATTACTTAGTCTATACTAATATTATAATAAATAATAGTTTCAAAAAACTAAAAAACACGCTTTTTATAGAAAACCGAACTAAAAAATAGAAAAATAAAAAAAAATATTTTATTTTAAAAAAAGCGTGGGGTGCTTTTTAGATATTAACGAAATGATAATCACTCTACTCATATCTGTCAATAAAATATTTATAACTATTCACACCATGCACCCCACGCTTTTTTTAAAATAAAATATTTTTTTTTATTTTTCTATTTTTTAGTTCGGTTTTCTATAAAAAGCGTGTTTTTTAGTTTTTTTAAACTATTATTTATTTTCTATTTTTTAGTTCGGTTTTCTAGTCTAGAACTTTCATAGTTCACAAATCGCACCATCTAGTGGCAATCACCGGAAACTAAAAAAGAAGTCGGTTACAAACAAACATACAAACCTACAAACAAACATACAGGTGAAGCTAATAAAAAGCTAATAAAAAGGAAAGGTTTGTATGTAACGAATGAACTCAAAAAGTACTGGACCGATTTTAATAATTCTTTTTTCATTAGAAAGCTAAATTATCCACGAGTAACATAGGCTAGATTTTATTTTGAAAAATAAGGGTTCCGTAACATATTTGGGTTTTTCAGACACAAGGTATAAAAAATAAACCAGAAAAGTTACTTATTTTGCGTACCCTGCCTAAACTATAAAATATAAAACCATAGAATGTTTTAATCAATTGTAGATCTTATAAATATCTACAAAAAAGTCCGCGATATACTATACCTATCTATGTCAAGTGAGGCACAACAACCCTTTTGTTATCTTGATTCTTTTGAAAAGTTACTTAGTTTGCTGTTTATTTTTTTGGCAAGACAACGTTTGCCGGTTCAGCTAGTATAAAATAAAGTCGCTTCCCGCTGCTATCTCCTTATAAGCGTAAATCTTTAAAACTCCGCAACGGATTTTAATACGGTTTTTTTTAATAGGTAGAGGGTGTCAACTGGGTGGATTTTATCTATAACTCATGTATGGTGTAGTAAAGAAAAAGTGATCAATCCAAAATTTGTCTTACTTATTACTCTTGATGCGGAACAAAGTTCGTCAGGCCAGCTAGTAATTTTATATAATAATCCTCACTTTTGTACCCGCATAATTCTTATTTTAAAAATATAACTTTAAACTAATATATATTTTTTATAATTGCAATCAGGCCAATTTATTTTTATTAATTTTTCTATAAGCTGTTAGACGAAAAATTGTATGAAGATTCATTAATTGACCTTGGATTCCGAGATATAAAACCAACGGCCCTCCACTATTAACATTTGTTTAGTGTAAAGAGTTTTGATATTAATATCATAATATAATCAATCAGCAAGAAATAATAATATTGACCTCTTGGAGCATTGAATTAAAGACGAACTGTTGTATAGGGGTCGGCGGGTTGGATTCCCACCCGAGTACAAATATTTATGATGAGCAGGGATTTTTGTGTTTAAGGGCACAGTCTGCGCCTCTTTCTATCATTACATAGTATGAAACAAAGTCGGTTCCCGCTGTCTATTTCCTTAAATGCGTAAAATTTTAAAACTACGCAACGGTTTTTGATGCGGGTTTTTCAATAGATAGACGATGTCTACGGGGTGGTTTTTATCTATAATTTATGTATAATGTAGTAAAGAAAAAGTGATAAATCCCAAAATCACTTCTTTAATACTTTCGATGGAACAAAGTTCACCGGATCAGCTAGTACGTATATATATAGAACAGATAAATAATAGCGATGTAGGTAAACTTACTTGGTTATTTTGAAGTTCGCTATCCCACTTAGACTTGTCCCAGTAATCGACGCGATCTTCGCTGCTGTAACCGCCCACCCCAACAACGCTGCAAAGTTTCTCTATGACTTTTTTCTAAAGAAGACAAAAGTATGATGATAATATATGTTTAGAAATTTATACCGATATTTAAATACTATATTTCTGATTCAATTATATATTAATAAGTTGATTAATTTAATATTTATTTACAATATTGGCTCCGTTAGGAAGTTAGTCGTAGGGCGCGTGGTTAAACCTTCACCCACCTACGAGAAGCAATCAATGAAAGTTGATAAATAATTTATTTAAGCGATCACAATTGGAGAAATCACCTAATAGCCCTGCAGCTCGTTGGCAACCTTACAATGTACTTCTTATCTCGCGGAGCGCCAAGTTCGAGAAACTTCATAACAAAAAGTGACACAAAGATACATGACTTACAGGGCAACAATCTGCTCGCTAATCACTGATTGCTTAAAGATACGCAAAAGCCACAACGAATTGGAAGAAACTTTCAGATTAGATCAGCCCTTTTTATCGACAATAGTTACTGTTATACATTTATTATCACGCTAAGATAAACGGTAACGTATGACAATCTGTTTAGTAGTTAAGATTTCCAATTTCCTCATCAGAGGGCATAACATGATATAGCTTTACGCTTTTTCTACCCAAAGGTGTAGGCAGTGGCTGTTAAGCCTTGACTAGCCGTTACGTAAGTTTAACGTCCCAAATGAAATAGGTAGCGAACCTCAATAGATTCACTACCTATTCCATTTGGGACGTTATTACGTATGGTAATCCATACTGGGCACAAAGTATTCAGTCATCGATATGTATCACATATAACTTTTGAAATTAATTTCGAAAAGTCATTGGTGTGAGCTAACGTGAGCATTCGAACCCGCGATCTCTGGAATTCAGAAGCGAGGTGCTCGACCACTGGACTACCGAGACTTAGTACATACAAATATATAAGAACACACTAATTTTTATACAATTTTTCTGTATTTCTATTTAAGTAAGATACTTATATTTATCATTTGCAGCAGTTATTAAACAAAACAATTATTGCTTTGTCTATTGAAGTGGACGTGCCGGATGCATAACTACGGTGTATGGAATGAGTCATGAAAGATAATAGTTGTTTAGTTCGAAATAGTTTGTTTAATAAATAGAAATCCAAGAGTTTGTTTTGAACATACAATGAAAATACTACCCATACTTTAAAGTAGGGTACATTAAGAGTATAGTGTTTTCATTGTATGTTCCCTCGATAAGAAAGGAACATAAAAGAACACAAAATAAAAGTAGTAGAGTTTCGCAGTGCACTCTATGAATGAGCCGGCTCGACCGGTGAAATACGACGACCTCTCGGAATATCGGCGTTAAGTGGATCATGCCGTGTTTCGTTCGGTGAGAGAGGTATCCGGAAACCTCAACCCCTTTCCCCTTCTGCTCCTGTTAAGGATGGCAACACGGTGTTAATGGGTAGTGAGTAGTAACTTAACATCAGGTGACCCACTTGCTCGTTTGCCCTATTATCTCATAAAAAATAATTCAAGTTTTCAAATGGAAATGGAATACACACACACAATGGGTACACTTGTACCCTATGATTTTTGGCGAAATTTTAACCACTTATGAAAATGTCCATTAATAAACTCCAGAAGCGTTGAGTATGTGTTTGCCTTGACAAGGCCCCGAATAAAAATTTCTTTATGAGCCCTAAGAAAGAGTAAAGATTAATAAAAACAAAAAATGCATAAAATTTAAAGCTCGTTTATTATCGTATCGATTTTTTTTTATTGTTTTTTATTTATTGTAATTGTCTATACAACAGCAATACAATGATGGTACATAATTTGTTCCCAAACTAAGCCTATGCTTGTATCTTGGGATACAAAGATCTACATCGATTCTTGTAGGAAACGACTCCTCGTTTAAGTAAACGATATAACCTATAACCGGTTTTCTTACAGATCTGTGCACCTCTCTCTCATAAACAGTAGAAGAGGGGAATTCCCGCAGCCCGTGATAACCGATGTACGGTGTTGCCAACTTCGGAACGCACGCTTTCCGCGGGAAATTATGTGGTTTTTTATTTTACTTTAGTCATTTGCAAATAAAAAAGAGAAGGTATGGTCTATCAACTTTATCAATATTTTTCATTGAGACTGCCCTCCTATTTGACCCATATGTCATGTGACCCAGGATCCGGTCATTTGCTTAATTGCTCGATCTCTAGACCACCGAGAGTGACAATCGCTAACGTTTCATAATATTTATAAGATTATGACTTCGGATGCATCTAATACATTTTTTTATAATTTAAAGAAAAAAACTTTTTTAAAGAAGCTTTTATTTAAACGCTCTAAAAAGAATAAAATAATTTTAACCTTATACATTTTAACTATCAACTTATAACCTTATTATATACAATTTATGTGATAATAAAAGCTTGTCGCTATGTTTAATTACCTATCAGTGGCTATCCATATCCATCTAGAAATATTTTTTTAGATTTAATGATTACTGTGACGGATCGCATTATCCAAATATATTTTTTTGGTTTATAACATATATATGGACACCCGAACACATATAGTGGTACAGTTCCGTTGCCGGCCCTTTCCATGGGAAATGGAAGGGGTCGGAATTGGGATGGGAAGAGGAGGGGGGAAGGGTTGGGTTGAACATAGCGACAAGCTTTTATTATCACATAAATTGTATATAATAAGGTTATAAGTTGATAGTTAAAATGTATAAGGTTAAAATTATTTTATTCTTTTTAGAGCGTTTAAATAAAAGCTTCTTTAAAAAAGTTTTTTTCTTTAAATTATTTTCAAGTTTTTAGTTATCGATGGGTAAGTTTCTCAGTCTCTTCATCTCATTCAAAGCATCATTGTTATAAGGTCATTTGCCAGTTAATTTCGAACAGTCCAACTCTTCAATGAGGAGACCTCCTAAAGTCTTTTCTCTACTTAAGGCCGCGTATGCTTGACCAGCAGCAAAGAGTTTCGAGCCTAAGTAAACAAATTTTTTTGTTACTTATTTGTTGATTTTGCAACTTAATTTTGTTATGTGGGACTGTTGTTTAATAACAAAATATGTTTAACTACTTATGATGTGTAACGCCATCTGTTGTTTTAATCAGTACTTTATACTTGCTGACCTGAGTGTAACATAGGAGTGAGTTGTAATAAAAGTTATAGTTCGTTCCCATCATCCACTGTGTTTAATTCTAATAATACCTATAACACCATTAAAATCCGTTAGTGTAGCAATCATGTTAAAGTTATTAAATCCTGTCCAATTTACGTCGGTATCCTGAAAGGGCATGGCATTACACCGGTCGAACCGGCCCATTCATGCAGCAGATTGCGTGGCTGACCACAATTAAAACACTGTTAACTATTAAAACATAGGTCAACGGAAATCCGTCGACTGTGACGGACTACCGCCTCAGCCGTAAAGTGGTCGTAAGGTTCTCAATGTTAGCACTAACTCATTTTGATTATAAATTTCTTTGTATCTTGACATGGTGATTTGGCATCAGTGACTGAATAGTAAACAACAGATTGACTGACACTGCCCAAACAAACAGGCCACTAGTATCTAGCCGCTCATATTGAAAACCCTATGATATATATAATATTTATACACAATCTAATTTGTTTATAACATTAATTAATAACATAACATAGCTCGACTCCTTTTTCTACCCGAAGGTGTAGGCAGCATCTATTAAGCCTCGACTCGCCGCTATGTTTACGTCTTATCTTATCGTATTATCTTATCTTTAAGGGAGTAGGATATAGGATATGGGAGTAGGAAGGGATGGGGAAGGGGAGTAGGCCTCCGGGTACCTCTCTCACCTAAAGAAACACGCCGTGAGCTGGTTGTGGTATTTCACCGGTCGAGCCATCCCATTCATACAGTGAATTGCTGGGCTCTACCACTGTTGCCATACAGCGAGCACAAAGTGGTCAGTCAAAAATATTTATCACACATGATTTTCAAGAGAAATTTCGAAAGACATTGGTGTGAGGCTAAATTCGAACCCAAGACTTCCTGATTTAGAAGCGGGCTAGTTTACTGAACCACCGAGACATAGTTTTTGAAGTTCTCATATAACTCTTTAATGAAAGGGCCATTTGATACGCATATAGTAGCAACGCAAATATTTATTCCACTATATTGGATTCAGAATGACGTCACATTATTTTTCGAGCTACTATTAACAAACCCTTTCATTTGATACCCATATTGTAGAAATGCATTAAAAAAACTGTTCCTCTATCTTGGATTATCCGCCATATTGGATTTAGAATTACGTCACATTATTTTTTTAGTTTTCCCAATGAGCCCTTTCATTTGATACCCATATTGTACGAAAGCTTAAAATATATATTCCTTCATCTTGGATATTCCACCATATTGGATTTAGAATGACGTCATTTTATATTTTGAGTTACACTCAACAAACCCTTTCATTTGATACCCATATTGCAGAAATGCATTAAAAATATCCATTCCGCCATCTTGGGTCGTCCGCCATATTGGATATAGAATAATGTCATACATTATATCATGCATTGTCATCCAAAGTAAACGTGTATACAAAATTTCAGCTCAATCGGTTGAAGGTATCTACTTCAAAATTGAGTTACAAGATTCCACCGAACATACATACTTACATACATACATACAGTGCAAGGTAAATAAAAGCTTATAAAAAGGCGTGGAGTCCTTCCACGACGAAGAAGTGAAACTTTGTAATGTGAAAAAGAAAATAAAATGGGTTAGAAATTGAATTTCAGCTAAATCATATTGTTTTATTAAGACTCCTTTAAAGGCCGGCAACGCAACTGGAAAACTATCTGTTGCAGGTGTCGATGAGCGGCGCACTTACCACCAGGTGACCCACTAGATCGTTTGCCCTTCTATGATATAAAAAAAAGACATCATCATTATTCCGTGTACTAACCTGTTGATATACTAGAGGAACTGTATTTACGAGAAAGAACGTGCGCTTGCCACCCTTTCCCCATGGTTTTTGCAATGAATCACGAAATCTCTTGATCAAACAGATGGCAATGAATGTCTTACCAGAACCTGTAAACAATTATAAATATTATTTTTATTTCCTGAACAACTGTTGGATAATTAAATAATCAATTTCACGTACATTAAATATTATGAATATATTAACCCAAACATGTCTCCCATCGATTAACGCAGAATTTGATTTTCTACAAACTACTATTGTTATACTTTAAAAAAATAGTTAATATCCCTGACCTGTGGGCAGATATATAATAGTATTCCCTTTTATAGCAATCTCTTCCAGTTGGGCTTGATAAGGCCGAGATATCAGCTCTGATCTTTCTTCGACTTCCATTCTTGCTCTCTATAACAATAATTTCGTTAATTAGGTCATAGGAATAATGTATACCCGAAATTATATTTCAAAAATTTAGTTTCTGGATATTTATAACAGCTTATAAAATAGGTTTAAGATATATTCAGATCCGAAGATAAATCAATAGGCGTAAAACGCTATGATGAGTCGGTATAGGAGACGAAGATGGATTATGTTGTCAGGACGTACTTAGACCAGGATTGTTGGAGTTACTAACTAAAAATGTTTGTCTCGATAGTCGGGTTCGCCTTGCACTGCTTGTGTATACGTAATGTGAAGCTTTACGCTATAGTTCCTCTACGATAACATGGTACGCCTCTCCACAAAACAAAAAGGTAATGTGTGAGTAAGAATCTTTACAAGATGTATGAAGTGTTACACAAGTGTCACACAAGCCTGTTTTTGATCTGGGAGCCAACGAAAACAAACATTTTGCAGCCTAATGTTTATACATATATGTAATATTTTATGAATAAGTACTCGTCATGCTGATGCCCAGGGACGCCTCTATCTCTCCCTTTGTAACATGTCGATCTTGCATTATTAATTCACGAACGGAGTAATATTTGATAATAATAATAATAATATTTGCAGATTAATATTTGAAATATAAAAAACTGTGGAGCTTTCAATGTCAATATTCTTGCTAATACAATTGTAACTTGCAAAATTTTGCGTTATTTTAAATAATTTGGCTAATTTATTTATAGAGCCAACTTGAACAAGTGCCACTACAGCTACCTGTTTAGTTCATATATATTTACAGATATTAGAAGTCGAACACAAATAATCATTACATAGTATAAAACAACGTCACTTTTCGCTGTCTGTCCCCTTATATGATTATATCTTTAAAACTACGCAACGGATTTTGATGCGGTTTTTTTTTAATAGTTAGAGGGTGTCAATGAGGTGCTTTTGATCTATAAATCATGTATAGTGTAGTAAAAAAAGTAATAATTTTCAAAATTTAGAACTTTATTTGCAAACGCTGCCTGAACCCTAAGTTTTGTCAAAACAACGTACTAAATTATTATACACCTTTGAAAGGTCTACAAACAAGTCCGCGCGGGCATATATCTATCTCTTAGGGCTAACCCATAATGAATTTTTATTTTTTTAGTTTTTACGAGAAATAATAGCCTATTTACGAAGCGATTTTATACATTACAGTTTTAATTTTCATCCAATTAAATAGATAGTGGATATAATATAGATGATCCTGGCCCTTACAGCATGCAATTTAAACAAATATTTTCGAAGATATTGCAGTATTAACATAGCGAGACAGTAGCAGTTACTTTTGATGCGGAACCAAGTTCGCCGGGCCAGCTAGTAATATTAATAAATTAGATTCTGATCATTCTGGGCAAATGATTGCCATTAAAATAAAAATGAAGTGAAAAATAAAGAAACTTTTGTGGCAGTAAGCTTGCAGCTTGGTCACTTGGAACATATGAAAGTTAACTAGGAACTTACCTTTTTTAAATAATGAATTAGAACTTAATTGCAGGTTGGGTGTATAGCTTATTTTGTTATTTTCTTCGCGAATTTAACCGAATATTATAATATATTATATATTAGCCCTGTCCTTGGCGACTGGGCATCCATAGATATCAGGTGAAAAGTAGTCAAATTTTGTACATACTATGAAAGACAATTAAATAGCAGTAACAAGTTTGGAAATCATGTAAAATTATATAAAAAGATTTTCAAAGGCGTTTGTAAAGTGGCGAAATCTATTTTCGTTAAATGTAAAACGACCTCTCAGAAGAACGTCATAGGTACCCGGAGTCCCACCTCCCTTTCCCATCCTATTCCCTTAAAGGTCGGCAACGCAACTGGTGTCCATGAGCGGCGCTAGTAAGGTAACATACATACTTATACATACACACATAACTTCACGCCAAATCCCTTACGGGGTAGGCAGAGAGAACAGAGCGCCGAGAGGAACGATTCTTACACAACTCACTCGCTTCTTTAACTTTCATAACTCTTTTTAGGCACGCGCGTCAATTTTAATAATAATATCTTGGACACAATATACACAGCACCCTATAGTTCCAAGCTAAGCAATTAAATGCTTGTGTTATGGATACTAGATAACTGATATTAATACATATATACTTTTCTTTTCTAAATACATACTTATAAACGTAAGACATTTAGTTCTTAAATAGCAGTATGTTTTATCATCAAATAAACAAACAAATTATATAAAACACTATACTCTGAGTCATAAAGTATGAGTTGATACTCATACAAGAGTGAAAGAGATGCCCATAGTATTATGTAATGAAATAGTTTAACTTCTGTAGCTCAATTGCATCATATAATGTGGGTGATCCTTACTTAAGAGTCCAAAATAAATCAAGATTATAAAACATGATTTTGATTTAATCATAATTTTATGAAAACAAATGATTTCAAGAAAGAATTTTAAAATATAATTGTTTCAATATTGAAAGTGTTTTTATAGAGGTATATGAACCATATACCAGCTAATACTGTAGTTTCCAAAGTGTAAAATCTATATACAGTAGAATCTCGATTAACCGGACTAATTGTTGTCGATAGGCATTTGGATAATCGAAAATCTGGATAATTGAATAGATAAAGAATAATGTTAAGTGCTTATTAAAAATCTCTACATATTTGCTATATGTAAATCAGTATTTGTCATTTGATGTAAGAAACTTTTTCTCTTCATTGGTGCTATATGACAAATTCGTTGTTGTAGTAAACTCACAGTATCTCTGTTTATGTTTTTCAAACCACTTGAGAGCTGTTTCCAGGGCATGAAATGCTACATCATCAGTTTCCACATCTATATGCAAGTTCCAACATGTTTATTCTTGCATAACTTTGACTTCTTGTCTGGCAGTTGGTAGTCCGGATAATCGTGAATCCCTATAACTGAGGGCCGGTTAAAAGAGTTTCTACTGTAATTATTGCAATATATTATACTAAATTGCAAAATATAATTATTACACCTTTAAGGTCTTCCAACTAATGTTATATTTTCTTTAATTAAGATATAATTGTTGACGACAATAATGGAGCATCCTTAACAGATTTATAACAGACAAAATAGTGGCAAGATTTGTAAGTAAATTATTTTAAGATCTGTTGATTTCTGTTGAAAAGCTATTTTTCCTTGTCTACATGCAATATATAAATAAACTCTGCAAATGATCCAGGTTTCCTTTCTAATGTTTTAATTATATTTAAGTGGAGATTTCTGCTAGTTTTTAATTGTATATATGGTAATCTATCTATTTCTTCTTATTATTGTAAATAAAAATTATATAATTTATGTAACTGGCTTTTGTTTGTGAGAATGAAAATATTGGCATTTACAGATGCATTATTGCATCATTCATAACATTAAATGAGGTAAGCAATTCTCCTGCTGTGGAGTCCAATAAAATATAAATTACTGTTGCGAATTAGTAGTAAACACTAATTTTATGAAAAACAAACAAAGAATGTACTTTTAGGTTTTATGAAAATTAGAATATTGCTATTTCAAAAGGGGATGCACTTTCCAAATGCATTTAACTACCTACTGATGAAGACTGTTTTGATAGTGTAGGTACTAATTATAAAAAAACTACCAGTGCATTTGTAATATTTTCATAGTCAGATAAATAGGTCATTATTATATATTAATAACATAGGAATTATGAATATTTATTAATGACCTATTTATTTGTTTATGAAGTGGTACTTACCATTTAAAAATTCAAATAGTTTATGCACTGGACAAAACAGAACAAACTTGTGATTTTGGCCGGCTTTTAATAAATTAGGTACCTTACCTAAAATTAACTGCACACACGGTTTAATTCTATAAATTATCACTAAAAACTGTTTCAATTGATGCGGTAAAAATAAAGAACTAATATACAAAACTATATTAACTTCACTCGCAGTAGCCTATATGTCGATACAACTCCAACATCAGCGATCATCGCGAGTGGAATTGAAATTGAACTAGAAGACAGAAGTGCAAAGAGTGTAAGTAAATTGCTAGAAGTGGGAATTGTGGGAAACTGGGAAACAAAACAGGTATTCAAAAACCATCCAACCAAAAGACAGCGAGTAACGAGTTCCAAAGAGGTAGGAGAATGAACGAGAGAGAAAGAGACAAGAGTAAATGTCATTAATATTTTATGTTGCCAATTCAGTTAAATATTTTCTCCTTATAAATAAATATATTTATTATTATATTAATTATTACATAACTTCACGCCTTTTGTTACCCGAAGGTGTAGGCAGCGGCTGTTAAGCCTCGTCTCGCCATTATGTTTACGTCCCAAATGGAATAGGTGGCGAACCTATTGCCATACCGGGCACAAAGTTTGTCAGTCATCGATATTTATCACACATAACTTCCGAAAATAATTTCGAAAAGTCATTGATGTGAGCCAGTGTCTGGAATCGAACCCCGGACCTCTGGATCAGAGGCCGTGCGCTCGCCCACTGCGCCACCGAGACTTTTAATTATTAATATATTTATTTATTTACTAAATAATTAATAGGCTAAGTTCCGACTAAAAAGGAATCGAATAGATTAAAGCTTCTAACTATTGATTAAGACATACAGATTTAAAAAACAGGTGGTCAAAATAAATAAGTATTAATAATATTTTTAGAACATTAATGTAAAAAATTAGGCATTGAGTCACGTGACTGTAAACAGTGAATCGAAAAATGCCGTCTTGAAGGACGTCACGCCGTGCCGTGAATCACTAAAAACATTGATCAGGATGATCCACACACGAACACATGAGTTTTTGCCATAGCGAGAAGTCATTCAAGATGCCTTGAAAGTCTAGAGCGTGTACAATGTACATTATGTAAATGTACGTTAGTTTTTTAATGGTTCGCAGTTCACTCTATTAAATCCCATTTTTTAAATTTAGTAGCACTCATTCAGTTACCGAGAAAGTACTCCCCATAATTGAGGAAATATTTTAAGCCAGCCTCTTAGTCACCTGTCATCTTTTTTCTCAAAAGACGTTACTTTTCACCGATTTTCACGTAATAAGCAAAAATGAAAAATAACTAATAATGTTACAAATACAATAGTCTTCTTTCTTTAACATCAGACGATTTGTTTATGTAATAGAATAAAATAATAGTCACGTTTTTACAAGTCAAAGTAATAAGAAATAATAAGTCGAATGGAACGTGACTATGGATCTTTGAAATGGATATGGAAATATGGGTAATTCCATGACCATAGACAACTTAAAATTAGCCACGTAGTGTTCACAAATTCGAGACAATTATGACGTGTCCTTTCTGCATAGGTCGCCTAACTTGACCTGAGGGAGATGACCCGCGATGTAATAGATTTTCATCATCTATACATGTAAATAAAAGTGTTGAAATAACCAAACTTTTTCTTTAGTAAATACATCTTGTAAATAAATATTTAATTTTTGTTTCATGGTCTGATGTGGGTTACCAATAGTAAAAATAATATTTTTAACATCAACTTTTTGATTTTTATTTCCAAAAAGTGGGTGCTCTCTGTATCAATGAAAATAGCTCTTGAACAAATACCATCTTTTTGTTCATCACTGGTGAAAATGATCTCTGTAAAGAGTTCGAAACGTCGGGAAATAAATAAAATTAGTAATAAATAAACGCGATATAATCCTGAAAGTTGTTTTAATGTCATAACTCCTTTCTAAGCTGAAGTCATAAAAAAGAACTTAGAGTAAAAGTCATAAAAAATGCATTTGCAGTTAAAAAAATGTTCTGAAGGTGTGTTGTTTTTTTTTATCACGTGGTTCCTTGATAAGATAAACCCACACATTGATAAGTTTGTAGTACCTACCTAAGTTTTAGTAGTTACCACTCTAAATAAAAGATGTCGCGTCAGTTGCGCTCGACTAATATATTAGTATTATAGTTTTTCTTTTTAGGACGTTGATGTTAATTTGCTGTGATGGTCGAGTATTCTGGCTGCTACACCTTTTATGCATGAGTCTACTGCTTTGTTTTCAGTAGCGATATTAATATTATTGTTATTTATGTTTAATAGTTTAAAAAGAGTATTTGCCACATGAGTTTCTTGCCCGATTCTTCTCATGATAGCCCCTACACTCGGAATCGGGCCGCTCGTGGCGATTGCGTCCGTGTTTTTTTGTTCCACGGAGGCACTTTCCTCAAGCGCTCGTGTTAAGTAGATAATTTAAAATAATAAAGTTAAATTGTACTTGTTGACTATATTTAAGTATCTGTGAAGACCTATGAAAATAAAACTTATTTTGACTTTGGCTTTGACTTTGTATAAAACAAAGTCGCTCATCTTTGAAACTACACAACGGATTTGATGTGGATTTTAAAATAGATATAGTGTGTCAACGAGGTGGTTTGTGTATAATTCATGCATAATGTAGTAAAGAAAATGTGTCAATTATCGAGATTTAGCATTTTAATTATAAACGCTGTTAAAAATGCCTTTAATGCGGAACAAAGTTAGGGGTCAGCTATAATTATATGTATTATTGTCAGTATATCAGTTGTAATTTCTATGTAATATAACGCATCGTAAAACGCATCGTATTTGAATGCACGGGAAAAGCCCGTTTAATAGAGTGAAGTACAAGTTGAAAACTCTATTAGAGTAATCACAGCTTTGAAACAAGACGCAAAACTTTGAAGCAAACTTTGAATTTGTCAATTATTTAAAATTACAACATCTTTTCTATCTATCTCGTCGTATTGTCTAGAAAGTGGTAGAGCCACGCAGTTCGCTGCATCAGTTTGCCGGCTTGATCGATGAAATACCACGGCCACTCCGAAAACGTCAAGTAACTTATAACGCGTTTCGTTTGGTAAGAGAGGTAATCAGAGGCCCACCCCTCTTCCTCTCCCTTTCCCATCCTACTCGCTTTAAGAGCTGGCAGCGCAAGTGTGACACTATCAGTTGGCGACGGTAGTTGCTTAACATCAGGTACCTGTTCCTGTTAGTTATTGTTATTGATATTCGTTATAGTTTTAATAATCATCATTACATAGTATAAAACAAAGTCACTTTCCGCTGTCTCTCCCCTTATATGCTAATATCTTTACGGATTTTTATGCGGTTTTTTTAACTCTTCCACAGTCCCGAACTCTGTTCGAGCTTCATTTCATTGAGTCAGAGATAAAAAAAAGTTGTTGAACAAAATGTTGAACTGTCAAACAGACTGTCAAATGTCAAAGAAAAAATGAAAGAATGGATAGTTATTGGGCCTAATTTGGATTTATTGGAAATATTGGAATTTTCATTTGATAGAATATAAAAAAAGCCCTGATAAATTTATCACTAGATTCATTAATGAAAGTGATTGATAAAACATTTATGGCAGAAAACAGGTGTCTTGCTCTATATTCCATCATAATGCTGTCATTGTTTATTACTGCAGTATCGCCGGGAGGTAAGTATTTACATGACTCTATAAGTTACCTTTATTCTACAGAATTAGTATAATAACAAATTTGTAAGGGAGTGGAGAATTATACTCTTGTTTTCTTTAGCAATTTAAGAACTTTTATCAATAAAAATATATACAATCTCATATGTCAAGTCAATTGAGTTCTGCATAAAACAATGAATTAATTTTGCCTTATTAAAAATCCGATTTTTCCTCAAAAGTCCACCAATATAATCTAAAAATGTATGTAATACTTACTTATGTTTTGATTACAGCAAATGATTTACACTTCTATGATGGTGTGTCTACAGCAGATGTTGTGTTTGGTGATGTGTTTTTTGAAATATTGGATCCACCCGAATTAAGATACTCATATAGAATAAGACCAGCCAAAGATTTTGGTTCACCTTTTGTGAGTATATATATACTATTCAAGGGCAAGAACAGTATTCATAATATAATTTTAAATAAACTCTTTAAACACACATCAAGTAATGAAAGCAATTAATGAAATTTTACTTATGGTACTTAATTAAAAGTATTTTTCAAGTGAAGTTGTGTAGTTCCTGAGGTCAGCACATTCAAGCTAACAGTCTAAATGTAATTTTGATACAATTCCAGTTTAATTTACCAGGAATTAATAACATTGCGTTTTATTATTAGTATTATTGTGAGTATATTAGAATTATTTGGTTAATTTACTGTTAAGACAAATATATTATAATATGTATGATATACTAGTAATAAGTAATTTGCTATTCCTTAAGATTTACTCAGTGCCTAGATTTTGTGATGTGATGATTTTGTGTTTCAGAATGAAAGTGTGAAATTTAAAAATGCCAGGCTAGTGCCCACAATGCCACTGCATAGCTGTTCAGATATTCTAAATTATGAAGATGTTGTAGGACAAATTGCTTTATCTGAAAGAGGGTATGTTCTTTGTAGTCTCCATAAATAATCAGAACTGAAATAAAATGTTTGTTTAACATTTAAAACTCAAATTTCCTTCTTATTACTATTTCCCACCAATCAAATATCTCTTACACACAAACTCCCTTCCTAAACATATTATCTTTACACAATCCATCGATGTAATCTTTGGTCTTCAATTTTTGTTGTTTCATTCCACATTAAGATTTGTCATAAACCATTCCTACCATTACTTAATATTAATAATGAACTTAAGTACTTGTGTCAAAAGTACTGAAAAGGTACTGAACCTGCTGTCACTTTCCGCTGTCTGTCCCCTTACATGCGCATATCTTTAAAACTATGTAACAGATTTTGATGCGGGTTTTTTAATAGTTAGAGGTTGTCAACGGGGTGGTTTTCATCTATAATTCATGAATAGTATATATAGTGTATATAAAGAAGTGATAATTTTCAAGATTTAGAACTTTAATCGCAAACGCTGCGTGAACCCTAAGTGATAAATCAAAACAACGTACTACATTATTATACACCTTTAAAAGGTCTACAGAAAAGTCCGCGAGGGCATATGTCTATCTCTTAGGGATAACCCACAGTGAACATTTTTATTTTTTACTTTTTACGAGAAATAATGGCCTATTTACGAAGCGATTTTAAACATTACAGTATTAATTTTCATCCATTTATGTGTCTTAAATAGATTGTGCATGTAATATAGATGATCCTGGCCCTTTACAGCATGCAATTTAAAACAAATATTTTCGAAGATATTGCAGTATTAACATAGCGAGACAGCAGATAATACTTTTGATGCAGAATAACGTTCGCCGGGTTAGCTAGTAATTAATAAAAGACATTATTATGTATGTATGATGCCAAAGGTGTGAGCAACTTGTTAGTTTTGAACATGATGTGACTGAATGTGTATGTTTATGTACACACTGGATGACCAATATATTCTTAAATGTTACAGAGAGTGTTCCTTTGTGTACAAAACAGCAAAAGCGCAGCAGGCTGGCGCAAGGGCTGTGATCATTACAGAGTCCATTAACAAATGGGATGAGAATCTTGATCATCTAATAGAAATGGTAGATGATAAGTAAGTTGTGTTCTTTGGTAATAATAAATGATATTAAAATATGAAGAAATTAGGCAGAGAGCCTGTTGAGAGCTGTTTATGTTATTTAAGTTTTGAGCATTTATTTTTAAACATTTTTGAGAGCATATCATAAAACAGGAAATAATTTTAAATATAGTATTTGTTACTGTTTTGACTATGCTTAGAGGTAGATGAAATGTCACGAAAAAGGTTCATTATTTAAGCATGACGAACAAACATACAGAATGAAGAACATAGTGTATAATAAAAATTTGGTCACAACAATTAAAGTGACAGATCATATTTTATACATACATACATACATTTTTTTATGGGATAGGTGGGCAAACGAGCAAGCGTGTCACCTGATGGTAAGCAACCTGCGCCGCCCATGGACACCAGCATCACATATATTGTTACTGATGCATTGCCGGCCTTTAAGGGAGTGGGATAGGAGAGGATGGGAAAGGGGGGGGTTGAGCCTCCGGGTACCTCTCTCACCAAACGAAACGCGGTTTGAGCCACTTTTGTGTCGATCTACTGAGAGGTCGTGGTATTTCAACGGTCGAGCCGGCTCATTCCTGCAGCGAACTGGCCACTGTGAAAACAGAGAGTTTGATAACAGAGAGAACAGAGAACGAATTTAATTTCCGATAAAGTTTAATTAAAAAATTAGTGTACAGCCATGATAATTTTAATATTTTCAGGATGGAGGTTGATGTCAATATTCCGGCTGCATTTCTACTAGGACGTAGTGGCGCCACAATATTACGTACATTAAGAAAACTGAACAAAAGCTATGCAGTTGTAAATCTGCCGATAAATATGACACACATACCTATTGGTAAAATGAATCAGCCACCTTGGATAGCATGGTAAAATAAAAATGTGTAACATATATAATAGTAACCTCATAAGTAATCAGTATTCATACTGTTTATCAGTGTTTATATATTAGCAATATCACTAGTCTATAGTCTATACTTAACACAGTTCTCACCCAAATCTAATACAATTTTGCACTGGTACGGCACTATATTTTTTCAAACGTTTAGTATATTTCTAGGGTGTGATTTAATTCTTGTAGCTAGAGTTTAGTTGACTGTGAATATCTCATATAAACAGACTGGTAAAATCTGACCTGTTTTTTTTTAATTATTATTTAAAATTGTGCAATAAGTGCCTCCCAAAACTGACAATAATTATGTTGTTTTTAGCGTTTAAAAATGAGTTTTTTTTTGTCACAAGATAAACTTTTTAAAGTGAAACTTTTATTACATCGTCTCAAACTTTTTCGTCTGCGTGTTGCATGTCGCGTGACGGTGACGTGAAGGCGCTCGTCAGAGCGCCTTTCACGTCTATTATCGTTTATTTATATTAATTAATTACCCAAATATACACTTTATTTTTGTAAATAAATACCGTAAAAACATGTAGAAAAACACCCCCAGACGAGGGATCGAACCCGCCCCGACCTTGTGTTATCAGTAGTGCGGTTTACCGATGCACCACGAGGGCCGTATGTATAATCGTCTAATTACCGTCCTCTTTACCAATTTCGACACATTTTCTAGGATCGGGTTTGTTTGTTTGTTTGTTTTTTACATACATACATATACGTACGTACGTATTGCAGGCGGAGAAAAAAAAAATTATATTATTTATAAATTGTGTTTTTATAAATTGTGTTTTTTGAAAATTATATTTAAGTACGAATTACATACTAATAAAATAATGAAATATCAATAATATTTTTCGATCTTACCGACAGAATAATAAATATATACTAATATATACTATGTACTAACATATTATATTAGAAACATATACTTAATTTTTTGCAGTGATAAACTGTAATAAAAGCAAAGCAAACACACATTGACTTCGTGTTAATTAACAACGCCATCTGCTGGAATAGAAATTTCATGAAAATCGTTGGAGCCGATTCCGAGATTCCAATTTTATATATATACAAGAATTGCTCGTTTAAAGATATAAGATAAGATAGTGCTCTTTATATATGTATTTGTCACATTTTCATAATAAATCGAAATATCATATTTACTGGAGGAAAAAATATCGTTTTGTTTTGTAAAGATCCTTTGTTGTAATGTTGTTAACGTTTAATAGGTGTCGCGTTATCCCTAGTGCCGTAGCTGAAATACTTGTCGATTCGGGCGACATCTATCGATATAATACGGTATTACGGCAGAATCATCAATAGTAGCAACCTAGTAGCGCCATCTAGGAATTATTGTCGTGACCACGTAAAATAAAAAACATTTATTAAACCCTATTAACAAATACAAGATGGCAAGTAAATTAAAATCGTAACCAATATTTTATGGTAACTAAAATACGTGAACAGTGACTTACATTCGATTTTCGAAAAAAATAATATTTCGAAAATTTTTAGTTAAATGTCTATAATGTGAAAAAAAGTTTCACTTTTACGGTGGTTTCATAAAACCACACAAGTTTTTTTTTTTTTCATAACTTTTTCTATCCAGTGTTGTTGAATTAGAGAGGATCAATGTATATATATAACTAAACTCTTAATGAAATTTAATAAATCTAATAATACAAAATAAAAATTTTACTGACAATACAAGTAGGTATATATACTGTATATATATATATTTACTATATACTGTTTTTTATTATTTTTTTATTGTCTATACAACAGCAATATAATGATGGTACATAATTTGTTCCCAAACTAAGCCTAGGCTTGTATCTTGTATACCGTGTTCATGCAATTGGTTAGATGGCGCTACAATCACTGAAACTACAACAGCTAAGTTATAATACTGTAAACTTTATACCAACTTATCAAAATAAACAGACATTCATTAACAGTGGTAGAGCCAAGCAGTTTACTGCATAAATGGGCCGGCTCGACCGGTGAAATACCACGACCTCTCAGAAGACCGACGTAAAGTGGCTCATGCCGCGTTTCGTTCGGTAAGAGAGGTAACCGGAGGCCCACCCCCTCCCCCATCCTTTCCTATCCCCTTCCCTTAAAGGTCGGCGACGCAACAGTAACACTATATGTGCTGCTGGTGTCCATGGGCGGCGTTAGTTGCTTACCATCAGGTGACACGCCTGCTCGTTTGCCCTCCTATCCCGTAAAAAATAAATAAATAAAATAAACACAAATCTATGTAAATGAAAACAAACATAATGTTTTACTTTATTTCCTTGTGAGGAATATACGTTTAATATAACATATTTTGAAACATTTTGACTTTAACCACATTTTACATGAATTTGTTGAGATCTGATAATATGTAGTTAAAACTTAGTTAAAGCGGGAGGAGCCAAGTCCCTGTCGTCTGCGTAATGTTGGCTTATCCCCCGTGTGCCGTGGCAGACTGCAACCCTTTATATCCGGTTGTCGCTCAGTTCCTTTATAGAGTTCCTTTTTTATAGAGGTTTTCTTTCTCGAGGCCATCGTCCCAGCGCCACTGCCTGGATTACGACCTGTCAGTCTCTTAAACAAAATCCGACGGAATTAATTCAACTAAATGCTGTCTAGGGACCCTGTCTAGGGTCCACCTGGGAGCACGGGTATAATAATAAATTTGCAAGGCGCAACCCAGTGGGGTTGGTGATTGTCACTGGTTGGGCACCGCCTTCGCGCGATCGAGCCCTTGGGACTATGTCCTTGGGCGGGCGGCAGCGGTGCGTGTTATGTGTGTGTTGCTTGTTGTATTACCAGGCGTTTCCACCGGAGACTAGATCTATTGGGAGACTTCGTTTGTCCGGTGGTCATCTATGGTATGGTGCTGTGTTGTGGAGGCTGGTGGCTCGGGCTTCATCGGCACTCTCGACCCTCGAGGTGCTCAGGCGCTTGATGAGGACTGCGAGGCTCTCTATGGTGATGACCGCGTTCTGTACGTAGCGCGGGGCGTTCGTGATTGTGCGTAGTGTGAATGATTGTCGTGCTTGTAGTGCTGCGGCTGGTCT
Organism: Euproctis similis; assembly: GCA_905147225.2. NCBI lineage: Eukaryota > Metazoa > Arthropoda > Insecta > Lepidoptera > Erebidae > Euproctis > Euproctis similis. The sequence goes on along the minus strand of LR990105.1, from coordinate 18,933,268 downwards.
TGCTGGTGAGTGCGTACCAAGCCGGGGCTGCGTATGTCAGGCGCGAGCGGATTGTACACTCTTAGCTTCGCGTCGAGTGGGAGATGTGATGTGAGTGAGTATGGGGTGTAGCAGAGCGTGTTGAGCGCTCTTGAGCGATGGTGTTCTTGATGTATTGATGCATAAAGAGCCTCCGGTCGATGGTGATCCCGAGGTATTTCACTGTTGGCGACCAGGAGATTGGTGATCCCTGTAGTCGAAGCTGCGGTGGGTGAATGCCATTCCCTACAGCGAGCGCTTGGGTTTTTGTGGTGTTCACCTTGTGTCTCCATGCCTTAAACCATCAGGGGAGGGCGTTGAAGGCACGCTGGCACGCTGTATTTTGACTGCAGCATACGTGGACGTGATTGATGTGGTGACCAGGGCGATGTCCATTGCTCCACCGGACAGTGGTATATCGTTTGTGAATTTGTTGTAGCATATAGGCGACAGGCAGCTTCTTTGGGGGACGCTGGCTTTGAACGGGCGCCTCGAGGATAGGACACCCTCGACTGCCTACTGGAGGAAACTGGCCAGAGTTTTGACTATACGTCAGAGCATATTGGTCGTGGATAGTTTGTGAATTAGGCCGGTGTGCCAGACGCGAGCAATGGAGTACGGCTTCAGCTCGTTCTTCCTTGTTATGGGTCGCGGTCAGATGGTGTAGGACCCTTGCGAACTGGAGCGTGGTAGAGTGCTCCGCTCGGAATCCGAACTGCTCGTCGCGTGGCCGAGGATGAGGCGTCATATGCAGCAGCAACTTTTCAAATATTTTTGAGGTGGTGGATAGTAAGGTGATGGGACAATAGCTGCTTGGCAGTAGGATGTTCTTCCCGGGCTTTGGTATTAGGATGATTCGGCCGGTTTTACTCGGGGTGGGAAAGTGTCCGATTCGTAGTATCCCGTTGAAGAGCCGTGTCATGGAAGCGATCGCTTGCGGTAGAAGGTGACGTAGGGCCTCATTGGTCACCCGTTCAGGGCCTGGGGCTTTCTTCAACGGGCTTCGGGGAATCAACCGTTGGATTTGGCCTGGAGAGAACACCACTGGATCTTCAGTGGACGTTAGTTGCTGTGTCAGATATGTCTCTACTAGCTGCTGTATGTGTGGGGTGTGCTGCGGAACTTCATCAGGATTCGGCTGGAACTGAGTTTCTAAGTAGCTGACGAAGATCTCGGCTCTGTATTCAGCTCGGCGTTGTTCGCCGTGTGTGTTTCTCTGCAGTTTGCGCAGGTGGACGGTTCTTCGATTGGCCGCGGGCACTCACGGGCAGGGTGGCCTCATCCCCATCTAACGCAGGTGTTGGGGCGGTGACAGTTGTGCGAGGAGTACCTAAACTGTTGGCACCGGTGGCACTGTGCTGGGCCTTTCCTCCCTGGCCAGGCTTCTATGATTACTCCAGAAATACAAAGTAGTTCTTGCTCTTCGTATATTTGAGAGACGGCTCCTGGTGTGCGCTGCAGTTGGGCAAACATTAGGCAGCCCGGTCTGCCTGGGCGGCCTCCACTGCTGCTGGCTTAGTATTTAGTGGTAGCGCCCTGATGGCCACCTTGAGGCTTCTCTTGTTGGTAACGAGTAGCAGAACCAGGAGATGCCTACTTTCTTTTCCAGTTGTGTGAGGTATTTCTGGATCGTTCGGAACTCATGTTCTGCCTTTGGGATGAAACGGCCGCCTTTTCCAAAGGGGCGTCCTTTTGGAGCATGGTCGAGAATGTTTTTAAAGGCCTTAAAATGTGTAGGCCAGTCAGGGAGCACTTCCACTATTAGTGGCGGGTAGCGGTTTGTCATTCTTGGGCGCTCCACTGCTGCTGGCTTCTTTTCCAGTTGTGTGAGGTATTTCTGGATCGTTCGGAACTCATGTTCTGCCTTTGGGATGAAACGGCCGCCTTTTCCAAAGGGGCGTCCTTTTGGAGCATGGTCGAGAATGTTTTTAAAGGCCTTAAAATGTGTAGGCCAGTCAGGGAGCACTTCCACTATTAGTGGCGGGTAGCGGTTTGTCATTCTTGGGCGCTCCACTGCTGCTGGCTTAGTATTTAGTGGTAGCGCCCTGATGGCCACCTTGAGGCTTCTCTTGTTGGTAACGAGTAGCAGAACCAGGAGATGCCTACTTTCTTTTCCAGTTGTGTGAGGTATTTCTGGATCGTTCGGAACTCATGTTCTGCCTTTGGGATGAAACGGCCGCCTTTTCCAAAGGGGCGTCCTTTTGGAGCATGGTCGAGAATGTTTTTAAAGGCCTTAAAATGTGTAGGCCAGTCAGGGAGCACTTCCACTATTAGTGGCGGGTAGCGGTTTGTCATTCTTGGGCGCTCGCTTGTGTTGCCGTCTGAGGAGGAGTTGGCGCTGACGGCGTTGTTTTGTGTTGCGGCGGGGTGGCGGTGTGGCGGTGTTCGGGGAAGCTGGCCTGGCCACGATGTTGGCCCATGATGCGCCGGCACCTTTGCCAGGTGTTGCGGTCAGGGCTTCCCTCTCCGTAGTTGTCGTCTCCATTGGCGACGGCGGCGTGAGGCGTGGCTTGGGTTGCAGGGGTTGTGCGCTCGGCGGCTCCGGCGGTAATGGTGCTTCGCTGGGTGCATGGGTCTCTCGGCGATGAAGTGAGCCGGGGCTGTAGTGCTCCTGAGGGAACTTGGGCGGCCTTGTTTCGAGGCGATGTTATTGGTGTTGTTGGTGTTTCTTCATCTCCAAAGACGGGAGCGGGTTTGGAACGGGCGAGTAAATTCGCGTATCCCGCGTCCAGCATGTTTGAAATGCCGGCTTCTAACGTCTGTATTGTTCTTGCGCGTGGTATTTTACCACGGGATGGGGTGGCACGGGCGGTGCGCTTAAATGGCGAGTTTAATGGAGGATGATGGAGGCATTGTGCCTCGACCCTCAGTTCACTTAAACAGTTGTATTTTTATGAGTTGCTGGACGTGCGGTACGTAACAACGCTTTACCGGCGCGCTGGACCCTTCGTGCTGGCCCCATGGCTTGCCCCGTGGCTTGCCGTACGCGGCCAACCGGGGTGCAAGCGACCGACGGGAGCGACACAGCGGGGTAGGCGAGTTAAAGCGCCGGAGAAGTTGTACGCGGTAGTGTAGCGACGCGGGCGCGTCACTAGAGCCGGAGAAGTTGTACGCGGTAGTGTAGCGACGCGGGCGCGTCACTAGAGCGACGAGGGAATTTTATGCGAGGGAATTTCGTCGTAGTGTGCGATTTCCTTAACACACTAGCAAGTAAAACCTCGCGACGGCCCTCTGCTGACATTGGGGGTGGTCTGGGCTCGCGTTAGCGCCCAGATCACCCTTCTCCGGCCCCGACCGCGCGTTATAAAGTGGTTCTCAGCTGGTGGCGCCCTCAATGACCCTCTCCGGCCGCTCCGGTGGTTATCCACCGTCGCCGCTGACGAGGCCAGTGGTGGCCGTAACCGACTGGCCTTCGAGAGGGATCGACTATCTCCCACTCGATCTCGCCTCCTTCTGCCATGCGGTATTGCTCCAGAAGGCCACAGCCCTCCACTTCTCCTATGCCACCAGCATATCTGCCACCATCTCACTCACCGAAGCTCCCGTACCGTGAGAATTCGAGAAGTCATTGGTGTCAGTCTGGAATCGATCCCACATCTTCTTGATTAGAGAAAAGCGATGAGCTCAACCTCCAGCTCACCGAGAAATCCTAAAGTTTTAAATTCAAATATTCACAGGAAAGCACCTGGAACGCGTTAAATGCTTTTGCAAGAGACATTAGAAGCTCACTTTAATAAATATTTTAAAGGGCACAATTTATGCAAGTAGCTGAAATAAGTTTTTTCTTGATTGAACACTGAGTGTAGACCACGAACATACGAAGTGTAAGACTTTTTCACGTAGGCACTTATAATTTTTATAAGCATTAAATTTCTTTGTATGAGAAATAAAAGTACTGAGCACGCTCAAATTTTTACTTGTCGGGTTTTTGGTTATACTTTAGTTTATTTATATTGTTAAATGTTCACAGAATATGTATATCCTATATTGTACCAAAAATTTTGTACAAAATCTAATTTACGCAATAACTTGTTATTTAGTATATAAGGCAAATAATATAGAAAGAAGAAACTCGGTTACATCGTATGATAAAGAAATATCTTGAACAATTTTGATGGATTGTATAAAATAAACTGGAGATATGATTAATTTTATTAAGCTGAGAACAGCGATCAAGTAGACATAAATATTGTGGAATTATTATCTGTGCAAGAAATTTGTTTTATTTCTAGATGTACAGGAAAAATATTAACTAGTAATTAAGTAAATAGTAGTATAGATGTGCAAAAACTTTTATTCATGAACGTTTTCTACATTTACGCTTAAAATATTAGCTTCCTTAGGGGCTGTCCATAAATTATGTGAGGTGTTTTTGTTAATTTTCTGTACCTCCCTCCCCCGTTGGTGAGATGTGAGATTGTGTTCAACCCCGTCCCCCATCCCCCAACCCCCAAGGTCACGTGAGATTTTTCAGAATGTGGGTTTCTTACGTAAACGCGTTGGGTTGTTATTGTAAAAAGAAAAACATTGGTTTGACATTCAGTAGATGTATACGTTGAAGTATGAATGAAATTATTTTCTTTCGTACAAATGAGTGAATAATCTTAATCGTATTACGATGATGCTCAAGATTAAATCTTACATACATAAAATTTGGATTGAATGGACCAAAATAGTATATGTTTTTTGTTTCAATCAGAACAAAAATTGCGTGATATTTGTCGAGACCCTCCCCCCCTTAAATATCTCCCCTAATTTATGGACGCTCCCTTACATAAGAATTGACAGTCTTATCAATCGTCGCCATCTGAAAATATGTTTAAAAATTATAAAGATAGATCTTAAATGAATTTACAATTATTGTTTGGTGAATGTCTTCGAATAGTGCTGTGCCAATTTGGAAAAATCCAAACTCGTGTTAACTTGTTAGTTACTCGAGTAGACCATCACTAGCCTCGACGACAGAGAGGTTTATTGATACCTCGTTTTAATGAAGGATCTCATTCTGTAGCGATTAAGTATCATTATGTACTTGTATAGATTGAATGTAATACTTGTAATAAAGACAGTTTGGACAACTAATACTTAATGGGTTTTCTTTTGATCCTACAAAGGTAAGAAAATTTTCGATGTATTGAGTTTTTTTATTACATACATAAATTCACGCCAAATCTCTTGCGGGGTAGGCAGAGAGAACAGAGCACGATTTTTACACCTTTGTTGACTTTCATAACTCTTTTAAGCACGCAGGTCGATTTTTGAGGCTACTAACATCACTTTCCTTCAGAACACGTTCTATTTGGTCATGGAATCTTGGCCATTCTTGACTCCTACACCCACCCGCTTTTGCATTGTATATCTGCTTAGTCAATCTTACATCGACCATTCTTTCTACATGTCCTAACCGAACCGCTGCATGGATGGGCCGGCTCGACCGGTGAAATACCACGACCCCTCAGACAATCGACGTAAAGTGGCTCATGCCGCGTTTCATTCGGTGAAAGAGGTACCCGGAGGCACACGCCATTTTTAGTGCCCAATTGGTACTTATTAACTGTTATTGTATAAACGAATGTACCGCTCTTCTCCAACAAGTTGCGCTTTACGACAATATAACGAGGAAAGGAATATCGATATCTTTAAATATTTCACAGGCTGTGACGGCTAAAGGTAAGTAAGGTAATACTGCCTTTGTTTGTTAAACCTTTACTCCTGTCGTTTACTTCGTACAATAATTTATTAAATTTTTTGGTCGAGTAATAATGACCTGATGTCGTGTTATGACCAAACTACGGTTAAGACGAATGCTTCGCTTTGCCGCTACCACTTAATTTTGTTTCATTAATATATAAAATTTATGATTATAGTTAGTCACATGACTTCACGCCAACGCCCTCGCGCGGTAATGGGCTGGCTCGACCGGTGAAATACCACGACCTCTCAGAAGATCGACGTAAAGTGGCTCATTCTTTCCCATCCTACTCCCTTAAAGGTCGGCAACGCAACTGCAACACTAAATGTGTTGCTGGTGACCACGGACGGTGCAGGTTGCTAACCATCAGGTGACATGCTTGCTCATTTGCCCCCTATCCCATAAAAAAATATAAAAACTTATCGTGCAGGCTGCTGCGTAGATTTGGGGAGATTTGATTCTCCTCCGAATACAAATATTTGTGTGATGAACATGGATGTTTGTATGGTATACTAAATAGCGTTAGCTAGTGTAACTAAATAAAATATTTGATCCAATGGAATAGCTTAGCATACCTTACCTGTTCATGGAATAAATATTTAATGGGATAAATAAAATATGTATAATTATAGTGGGATCGCGACGTTCGTGTTATTGTTGCGTGTCGAAGGCAGTAAAAATATAAAACAACCAAGTGAAAACTACACAGTAAGCAGACGCTATCTAAATAGAACAAATATGTTAGTGAACTTATTCGTGTACTTATTTACATTTTTTTTTTATCTAAAATTATTAATGCGGTACTTGCTAACAAAAAAAAGACTTCATAGAGGTCGTTTTAAAGTCAAACTTTTTTAAATAACGATACGTCGTTGATAAATTGGTAAATTTTATCGCCCGCATTTTACTTCGAGTGAAATCCAAAAAAAAATCCACCAAAGATTCAACCAGCTTAGTTTGCTATATTTCAGCAAAATATTCTCAAAGTATATCGAGTCAGTGGTCCACTGGTCGAGAACCCCGCTTCTGAATCAAGAAGTCGCGGGTTCGAATCCTGGCTCACGCCAATGACTTTTCGGAATTATTTCGAAAGTTATAATAAAATAAATAAAATAAAAGCTTTTATTTTACTTGTAACATAAAATGAAACTTAATTACAATATTCTTTGCTAATTATATAAGTTTTTTTTGTTTATTTACTAATGTTAAATAACTCGACTTATTCCTGTACATATATGTAGTTATGTATTTGAATTCAAATTCAAATTCAAATATTTATTTGCTTAAAATGTAGGTAACAGAGGTGTAGTTATGTCAATAACAGAAAGTCCCAAATACATTTTGCCGTGCAACGGCATGCAAATTACGATATCTTCAATAAAATATAGATACTTGCTATGCAAGGTCCCCGTGTTGGGTGCAGGCCTCCTCCAAATACAGTTTTGTCTTAAGAAAAGGTTCCAATATTATATGTTGCTATATGTATTTAATTATATTAGTCTGTCCAATAAATATATGTAATTGTATGTATCTGGTGATCTTTTCCTCTTGCTCTTCTAGTTGGTATTTGGAGAGTTGTGGTCATATTCTTCCACGGTGACCAGCCGGGTTGGAAGATCAATTGTGTTTGTTGTTTGTTTGTCTGTCATCTCTGTGTTTAAAGAGGAGTGGGCGCGTAGATGCTAGGTTTGTTTGCTTTAGTTATTACGGTTTTTTTGTTGTATTCTTTACTACATAGTTTAATATTTCCGGTTTTATAATCCCCTTTGAAATACTGCTGGACTTGCTGACTAATTTATCGAATTGGTTTTATTTTGTTCCTTTTATTTATTCGTGTATTCTCAATACTGGTTGCAGTAGCATTTTGGAGTGCAGTCGACATTTTATATTCTAAGTTATTTTTCGAAATTATCAATTTATCATATACTAGCTGACCCCGCGAACTCTGTTTCGCATCAAAAGTAATAACTGCTGCCCCGCTATGTCAATACTGCAATATCTTCGACAAATTTGAAGTCGATAGCAGCTATAGGTTAAAAATGGGAATTTTCCATTGTTAACACCCCCGCAACCCCCCTTGTGGGTGGAATTTCGTAAAATCCGTTCTTAGCTGACCTCTACTCGGCGAAAGGAATAATCCTACCAAATTTCAAGTCGCTACGCCTTATGGTTCCAGAGATATCGTGATGAGTCAATATATAGGTGGAAATCTCTTATATATATATAGATTATTTTGGCTATGTTACCCTTTTCTTTTTCTAGTTGTAGCTGTCCTTGTAGTTCCTTTCTCTTCTCCAATACGTATTTTGGAAAATCTTCTTTAATGTAATAGTTTATATCTTTTAGCGCTCATTTTGTTTCAAAATTTTTATTTTTCTGCCTAGAGATGAGAAACTTACTATTATTGGGCGTGGTCTGTCTTCTTTTTTCCCTATACTTTTCATTTCTTTGATGTCGTTGTAACTTATTTTTATAGAGAGATGTTGTTGCAACCACTTAATAAAGTTTATTTCTAAGCTCTTGTAAGATTTTGTAAGTCTTTCTAAACTTTGTAGTCGTTTTTCCTGATTTTCTACTTGATTCTTTAGCGCTTCATGGTTTTTATCTATTTCTAAAAATTTTCCTTCAAACATCCTGCAAATAGTTTGCGTGACTTTTTCCGTGACAATCTCTCCTGTTTCCCGAATTTCTTGTCTTTGGTTATCCAAATAATTTTTTATTGTTTTTAGCACGTTCAATATTTCCTCCATAATTTTTCAAGTTTGTAAAGGTACACCTAACGCCCCTCGTCAGCATTCTTGTGGATATATAGATTTTTAGTAACCAGCAAAGAGTTTTTGCTTCTCACTACTAGATGGCGTTGCTTAGTGGGTTGCTTGATGACTTTGATATTGTTTTTTTTAGTACAAATTAAGGTTATAATTTATGTTAGTTTCTTTTAACACTGTTTTTTGAACTTAATAATCTATTAGTAACAAAATCTAACCTTTTTAACTTCTTTGTGGCTTGTTTCTTCGCAGGTTACATGTGTTAAATTTCTTAAAGATGAAATTCTTTGTAGGCGGTTATTTGGATCTTAACGTGGAAATAGCAAACTTGCATAGCTAATATCATTTAAATCTTAGATTTAGTATTTTTATTGTTTTCACCATTTAAATGACAATTTACAACAATTTGGGTACTATTTTTTACAATTTACAACAATTTGGGATATTATTTTTAAACACACACCTATAACAACTTAACACCTATTCCGTTGGGACGTAAACATAACGGCGAGTCGGGGCCTAACAGCTATTGCCTACACCATCGGGTAGAAAAAGGCGTGAAGTTATGTTTGGTATTTACGAGTTGGTAAGGATACCGGTAATACTACGTACACGTCCACATTGCATTGTGATAGTAAGGCAGTACGTAAAATCGATACTGAATTCCAAGAATAACAAAGTACATGAGAATGGTAACGCATGGTTAAGTATTATTGATCTTGTGTTAAAATAGCTTTCTTTTTATTGAATAGTGGGGAAAACTAGCAAGCGGGTCACCTGATGTAAGTAACTAACGCCGCCCATGGACACCTGCCGCGGCTGCCACACAGAGTTATAGTTGCGTTGCCGGCCTATAATATTGGATAGGCAAGAAATAAATCGTGGGATAGCGAGATGTGGCGTGAAGCCGAAGCCTCTGTCTACCCTTATGGGATACAGGCGTGTATGTATAACTCTATTTCTTTGAAGTGCCATATATTGAAGCGTCTGTCTACTGTGGAAAGAGATCGATAGAGTTTGTGGCTACAACAGTTGTAATGGTAATGTAAAAGGTATTGAACATGCGGGCTCATTGCGTATGCGCATTGCTATCATGTAATTTGAATAGATACGCCTGAACAGGCTCGAACAAAGGCTAATCAACCGGAAGCGATAAACAAACGAGTTCTATATACGAAATAGGTGCTTTTTGAAATATTTAGGCATTAATTTAAATATTGCTATAGGTCCATTGTGATCCTAAATAATATAATATATAGATGAGTGAAAACTATGTGCCCAGCATGGCAATAAACATTAGGGCGAGACGAGGCTTAACAGCCGCTGCCTAACTTCGGGTAGAAAAAGCGTGAAGGCATGTTATGTTATGAATTTAGAAACTCAACATATTCCATTCATAATGAAAATTACGTGTGACAAAATATTCTTTTTAAACAAAAAAAAAATCTATTTCATTCGTCAATCATTTCATTCAAATTAAAAGAGACATGTTGAAGTTATCTGAAGGTTTCGTCGTGATACTTTTTTTACTGAACCTAATGTACTTGGATTTTGTTTTAAACATATTTGTTTTTTTTTATCATCATAAAATTCATATAATTAATAATAAATAAAGAAAACTACACGACGAGGCATGGTTTTTACACGTAGAAAGCCTATAAGGCCTTAATTTTCTTTCATGTAAATATTGTAAATTAGTATAGGTTTGCTTTAGGTTATGAAGAAGAATTTAAAATGTAATACTGTGTTAGACTTTAGTATATCTTTATTAAATATTTTCAAGTTTCTGTGAAGAGAGAGATACACCAATAAAGCCGTAAATATTTTCTAGCAATAAAGCTGTTTTGATTTGAAAATCTTTATAAGCTCACAGATTGTCTGCTCAAAGAATAGGTATATTTTTGTATTTTTCTTATAAAACACGTGCTTTTTATTTTATAATTGCTATAATTACTTTAATCACACACGCGCGTAATTATGAACCCTTGGTAGATCAGAGCGTGTCGGTCTGGTTGGATAAGTATCGCAGCTTTTTAACTTACTTCTTTGCCTGAACTAAGAAGTTATACTTACGTCTCCAGATTGTCATATAACATTATGGACTTTATCATAAACGTGGATATGTGTATTAGATATTTTTATATATAGTATTTTTATATTTAGTTTTGTGTATATATAATATACTGTTAACTTATCACGCTCTAATATTCTCTGTATTTAGCCAACTTACAACAATGGTAGTCACGCCTGTCGATTTCTCTACTGCGAACAATGTTTATGTAGAAAAAAAGTTGCGCTTCAGCGGCCAAGCGTAGCGGACACGGCGTGTGCGCAGTGCTCTATGGCCGCCATCTTGGATGCGCGGATTGGGTTGCGTTAGACCATGCGCATGACACTATATTCCCTCAATTCCATTGACTCATTTAAGTACGCTTGAATTTTATTCACCATTTTACCTGTACCTTGTATTTGAGATTGAGTGAATTGATAAGATGTTTTTTTTAATGTGAAGCTCGTTTTATTATTTCCGTTATAATAATGCAATGAAATACTTTATATTGATATAGATCATTAGGTACTATCGGTCAATCACGCACATTAAATCTTACAAAGTCAAAGAAGCTTTATTTTCGTAGGTCTTTACAGACACTTAAACATAGTAAAATATGTTAAAAAAAATACTTGATATTTAAAATGATGTTCTTAAACACGAGCGCTTGAGAAAAGTGCCTCCGTGGAACAAGAAAACACGGACGCAATCGCCACGAGCGGCCGAGTGTAGGGTCTGTCAGAAGAATCGGGCAAAAAGCTCATGTGCCGAATACTCTTTTTAAAACCATTTAAAATTAATAACAATAATATTAATGTCGCTACTGAAAACATAGCAGTAGGCTCGTATATAAAAGGTGTAGCAGCCAGAATACTCGACCATCACAGTTAAGACCTAACCAATTTCAAGTCAATACAATACTAAAATATAAATGCAAGTTTTTTGTAACTGGCAACTGCCCTTAGCCCAATTTAGACAATGATATATGGTACACTCTGCAATATCTTTATTAAAAGTGCATTCAAATCTCTACTATGGAATTATTTAAACTTCTATTGTGTTTTATTTAGGTTAACTGTTTTCTATTTAGGACATGTATCACATTGCTTTAGTGTGTTGTGCATTCCGTCCCTTAAACCTATATTAACACACTCATAGAATATTTGCCACTCAACTCGATTTAAGCTAGTAATTGGCAAATTTCTAGTCCTCTTCTATACCTGCCTTTTAATCTTGGATATTAAGTGGCTGTGTGGCTCCTGCATGAATAGGCCTACTCGACCGGTGAAATACCACGACGTCTCAGAATATCGACGTTAACTGGCTCATGTCGCGTTCACTCGGCGAGAGAGGTCCGACTACTTCTCCTCTCCCCTTCCTATTCCATTGTAGGGGCGGGATACTCAACTGTAACACTATGTGTGTTGTAGGTATCCAAGGGCGAACGCTTGTTTGTTTGCCCTCATATTTATACAAAAAACTTTAACTCCTAAAAATAATACTTTTCTATCCTGTCTCTTGCTATGCAGTTTGGATATGATGTAAGTTATTGCTACTTACATACATACATACAATTTACAATAATAGAGAGATGTTGTCACTTGCTCTACCTCCATGACTCAAGATCTTATCTGGATTGGCGCACCATAGCTTCTAAACCTGACGAAAGACTGTGTAAATTGAGTAACATAAATCTCCGCTGTAAAATGGTGCTTATTAAGTTAGACCACATCACAGGCGTTCAGTTTTTACTCAATGCTTCTTTTTGTTCTTCTTAGCTGTAGATATGATGGTCTGGTTTTCATTGGCACTTTTATCTAATTTTAAAAAGTTAAGTAGTACCTTCTTATAGTGTCATGACTACATTAGTTAGACATGGTCTCGCGAACTTTTAGATATGAATATGGTCTAGAACATTTTTTTTTCTATTATATATATTTACATACATAATTTACATATTGTGATTGTAAAAGCTATATTATTTTATGGTTTCCTCAAAATACAATAAGTAGATTTTACGTGAAAGTGTAACAAAAACATCGATACATCTACACTTGCAAACTTTTCCGTTTAAAATCTATTAATAAAGTATTATAAATCTATTAATAAAGTAAGATATAAATATTATAGTTTTAGGATATATCATATATTTTAATTCTGTAAAATTGGCCCACGCTTAAGGTCTCGGTGGTCCAGTGGTCGAGCACCTTGCTTCTGAATCTAGAGGTTGCAGGTTTGAATTTGGAACATTGGCTCACACCAATGACTTTTCGAAGTTCGACTTTATGTGTGAAAAATATCGACGGCTGAAAACTTTGTGCCCGGTATGGCAATAGATTCGCCACCTATTTCATTAGGGACGTAAACATAACGGCGAGACGAGGCTTAACAGGCGCTGCCTACCTTCGGGTAAAAAAAGGCCTGAAGTTATGTTATGTTAAAACTGGCCCACTCGTGTACTAGTTTCTCCCGTTGAACAATGAACAAATAATAAACTTGCTAATTGATTCCTGGCCAACTGAACGAGATCTTCGCTGTACTAATTGTTGCAACAACACGCGAATGTTTGAGTCAGATTTCTAATTGTTTCTTTCTTAGCGGCCTTACCATCAAGGTTTTCATTTGATTAACACAATATACAATGGATGATAACAATAATATTTACTAGTATACAATACCAGTTAATATGTATATAATGCAAAACCAAATTATAATACATTCTTGATACTAAGAAATACCTTTAATGGAATAGGAGGGCAAATGAGCAGGCGTCTCACCTGATTGTAAGCGACTAACACCATCCATGGACACCTGTAACTCATATAGTATTACAGTTGCGTTGCCGACCTTTATGGAAGTTGGATAGGAAAAGGTGGGGAAGCGGGTAGGCCCCTGGGTACCTCTCTCACCGGACGAAACGGGGCATGAGCCACCACTTTATTTCACCGGTCGAGCGAGAAAATTGGATGGAGCCTATTCCATAATATTTTTTTTTAATCTGTAGCTAGTCTCGATTTGAATGTGACAACATGGGTCCTATTATATAATGGAATAAGAGGACAAATGAAAAAATGTGTCACTTAATGGCAAGCTACTACCCGCCCATGGACACCTGTAACACGGATAGTATCACATTTGTGCGTTTCCGGCCTTTAAGGTCTTTTATAGTACTAACCGCACAGCAAAGCACTTTACTATTCTGAAAGGTATTTCTCTCTCTCTCCTTATGACTCAGGATCGTGGTCATCGTTGAAAGGCTTGCATCTGGAGTCGATGATTTTGAGTCCTCCATTAAGGCCTGTGCACTGTTTCCCTCACAACCGAGCAAAACTTGGAAGATGAATCGTCCTTTATTTAATCGGTCCATCTGGTGGAAGATGGGACACGTGCTCGTTTTCCGTCTGTGTTCCCAACTACTATCAACTTTTCAAGACTCTCATCTCCTCTTCGCACTATATGGCCAAAATATGCAAGAATTAGCTGGTGGTATATTGTTGAAAACCTGGTTTTGATCTTTAGCTTTCGCCAGGATCAATAATTTTCACTTAAACTTACGAAAAGTTTTCTGAAGAGACCGAACTGCGTGACTATTTTTATGGGAAGTGACGGCAAACGAGCAGGCGTGTCACCTGATGGTAAGCAACCAACGCTGGCCATGGATACCAGCAACACATATAGTGTTACTGTTGCGTTGCCGACCTTTAAGGGAAGGGGTAGGGAATTCATGTATCATCGTTCCCATTCATGCAGCGAACTGCTTGGCTCTACCATTGTAAAGCTATAAATTAAATTTTGGCTTGATAAATCTTTCAGGCTAAATTCAATTCAGTTGCTGTTTTAATTAAAAAGGTTTTTTTTAAAGCTATAAAAATGTAATGATTCCAAGTTCTTAAAAACCATGAATAGTCAGCGTTGATTTATATATTAAGCTCAAAATTTTGCGCTTAATCTCAACCAAGAACTATGGCAGACTTTTCTTGATTCTCGAAGACCATTTACAATTGCGTCGGGTCGTTATGTTGGTCGTAAAAATATATAATTGAATAGGTTCCTATTGATAAGCTAATAATAATTATTAATAATTTAACGACAAGTCTGTGCAAGGTAGGCAGAGAGGACGGAATACCATAAGGCATGGCATACATCTCACTCGCTTCTTTGACTTTCATAACTCTTGTCATACATGCTCATTGGTTTTTAAGATTCATGACATACCTTTCCGCAAGTACACGCTTAATTTGGTCCTGGAAAGTATGTCATAAGATATGCCTTCAATGGCGCAATTTCTACATCTCAAAGGTAGTAGAACCTATTGCCACACATCATTTTAGCGGAAGAGTTGCCGTTCGCTGCATGAATGGGCCGACACGATCGGTGAAATATCACGACCTCTCAGAATATCGACGTAAAGTAGCTTGTGCCGCGTTTCGTTCGCTGAGAGAGGTATCCGGAGGCCCGTCCCCCTTTCCCAGTTTCCCCTCCTACTCTTTTTTGTGGAATCAGAGGGCAAACGAGCAGGCGTGTCACCTGATGGTAAGTGAGACAGCGCCGCCCATGGACACCTGCAACACATATAGTGTTACAGTTGCGTTGCCGACCTTTAAGGGAGTAGGATAAGAAGGGATGGGGAAGGGGGGTGGGCCTCCGGGTAACTTTCTGACCGAACGGAACGCGGCATGAGCCACTTAACGTCGATCTTCTGAGAGGTCGTGGTATTTGTCCCTCAAAGGACGGCAACACACTACGGTGTTCATAGGCGGTAGGAAGTTGCTTACCATCAGGTGACCCACTTGTTTGTTTACCCTCCCATCCCATAAAAAAAAATACATCGGATACAAACAAAGTTGTCAGATATTGATATTTATCATGCATGACTTCCGAAATAATTTAGAGAAGTCACTGGTGTATGAAAGGAATCGATCCTACGACTTTTTAATTTAGAATTAGGGTGTTCGACTTCCAGACAACTTATACTGTTAATTCTCCAATTTCAACTATGGCAGAGCCACGCAGTTAGCTGCATGAAAGTGCTGGCTTGACGGCTTGACTAGTGAAATATAATGACCTCTTACAATATTATCCTTCCCCTCTCCTCATCCCATCCCACGTCCTTCACCTTCCATATCCCATTGTAAGGGCTGACAACGCAACTGTAGCGCTATCTGTGATCAGGTGTCCATGGGCGCCGTTTATAGTTTGCCGCGAGTGACACGCCTCCTCCTTTCCCCCCCTATCACATAAAAAAGACATTTAATATAATTCTTTTTGCAGTGGGAAGTATCCACGTCCGATTCATGCCGGCGTCCCTCAGGGCTCGGTACTCTCACCACTCCTCTTCACGCTGTTCACCAGCGACCTCCCTAAACTTAGTCCGGTCCAGCTTGCCCTTTTCGCAGACGACACTGCCATCTACTATGCCGGTTGCGGCCCTTCTTCCGTCTCTATTCAACTCCAGAAGGCAGCCGACGCCCTCAGCGTCTGGTTTTCCAAATGGAGAATAGAAATCAATCCCGACAAAAGTCAAGCTGTCTTGTTTCACAGGCGTCGTTCCGACCTGTATCCCGTCAAGTCTTTCCCTAACGTCCAAATTTTCGGCAAACCTATCCCTTGGGACAGGCAAGCCAAATACCTCGGAGTTATCCTTGATGATAAACTCAGTTTTAGACCGCACATCAAACGTGTGCGCTCCCGTGCCGCCCTAGTCATGGGCAGACTCCATTGCCTCATCAATCCCAAGTCGAAACTCTCACTATCAAACAAGGTTAGGCTTTACACATCTTGCGTTAGGCCAATCGTGACATACGCGTGCCCCGTATTCGCCCACACACAGCCACACAGGATCCATAGGCTTCAGACACTTCAGAATAGGTTCTTACGAAGAGCCACGGGGGCCCCGTGGTTCGTTCGTAATCTAGACCTCCACGTCGACCTGCTTCTGCCTACTAGCAGGCAATTCATGAAACAGTGTTCCATTAAGTTCTTTGACTCTGCTGCCACACACCCCAACCCGCTGGTGGTTGCGGCTAGCAATTACACACCCTCCCGCATATCGAGGAGGACTAGACCCCGTCACATCCTCACCGAGCAGGATGACGCCACCACCCTCGCGCAAATCGCGGCTCAAAAGGCTCGCGAAGCCATCTCGTCACACGGTAGGCCGCGGTTTCGTCCTCGCCGCCGAGGGCGCAAACTCGCTCGCGTGAAAGTCAGAAAAGTGGTACAAACCACATTGCCAACAACCGTCCAAGCCCGTGGGGTACGAACCTCGTTCGTACACCACAGGGGGTGCCCTTTTTTTTTTTTTTTTTTTTTTTATAAAAGTCCGGGCGCTATGGCCCGGCCCGCGAACTTATCCCCTAACATGATCAGGGTTCTTAAAATAGCATGCAAATAAATGGATAGACCCTATATTTTTATTATTTATGGTTATCGATCGTTGGACAGGGGGTGCCCTTGGACCAGGTTGTTTAAACTCACCAAGGTTGAGAGCCCTCTGCGCTCACCAAAAGTCCGCGTAAAATTGTAACAGCCGTCAGGCTAACAATTAGAAGCCATTCAAAAAAAAAAAAAAGTGGGAAGTACCTAAATTTTATAGAATTCCATTTTTATTCGGCCATTATTCTAAATGCGACGAAATCTTATTTGTATAGCCAGAAGGACCGATGTCGGCGATATTAGTGCTATCTTCTTGAACATTCACCAACACTAACGTGATGATATTCTTCAATATTTATATAAAATGTAAATTGTTCAGGGGCTCTGGGCCGTGACTGCATTATACATATTAACGTTACAACCTTGTTTTTTCGTATGAAAATAATGTGGCCCGTAGAGAGTACTCTCTACTGTGTGAATGTAAAACTTTATACTCTGTAGTTACATTTAGAATTAAAATGGTGGCTTTGCAATGTCATATTGTGTTACCTACGAGCGTACTTTTTTGTTCAAATCCCATACCGAATCCTCGTGTTTACTCGATAAATATTTTTTGCACATCTTTTCGAATATTATTTAAGATAAATGTGGATTATTAGCATATTTTTATGTGTGGCTATAATGTTAATTCATTCAGCTTTCTTCCACTAGATAAATAATATAGGTACTTATTATCTAAATGACTATTAATTAAAGTGATGTCAATGTTGAAATTGATTTATTAGTTAAATACCTAAATAAATACGAAAACTCTAAATTAAAATAAACTCTATAGCAGCCGTTTCGGGATAAATAGATAACATGGGTTATTAAAAGGATTTAAAAAAAATAGATTTTTGTTCTGTTTTTACTCTTTTTTCACGTAAGTGAACCTCTGACATCTAGTCAGACGTGAGGAGCAGGGTGTCACGGCTAATTTGGGAAGGCCTTATTGGTATACAATAGTCGTCTAACATCCATATATTAATAGTCTAATATACGTAGGTAATACAGATTAACGTAGATAATTATCATTACTATGTTACAACAAAGCACAGTTAAGTTCCGATCCATTGATCGTTCACAAAGAACTATAAACCATTAATTTGAAGACAGTTTATTGCGTTCATCGAAACAATGCATTGCTACTGCCGTGCGTAGTACAATAAATACTCTAAATGTTATTGTTCTACTCTATGTTGTTACACTACACTATTGTTTTGGCGCGCGTTTGAGTTACATTTTTTTTCGAATATGAAACAATGGGTTTTAGCTATTCCATTTTTTTATATCAATCTCTTTAGCTTACTAAAATTTTCCACAGAGTTTATTATAAGAAGTAGGATGCACCTTAAAAACGATTTCTTAGTTTTTCACTTGTGTCTCAGCTCAATCTAGAAAATCTTGTACAGTGGTAGAGCCAAGCAGTTCGCTGCATGAATAGGCCGGCTCGATCGGTGAAATACCACGACCTCTCAGAATATCGACGTAAAGTGGCTCATGCCGCGTTTTGTTCGGTGAGAGAGTTACCCGGAGGCCCACCCCCCTTCCCCACCCTTCCCCTATCCCTTAAGTTCGGCAACACAACAGTAACAATGTGTTGCTGGTGTCCATGGGCAGCGTTGGTTGCTTACCATCAGGTGACACGCCTGCTCGTTTGCCCTCCTATCCCATAAAAAAACCTAAAAACATTTCCATTACCGAAAGTAGGAAATAGAAATGGCCTTAACGGGCTACTCTCTCTGCAATAGTAAAGGTAGTGTCTTAAGTGATCCTCATAAATTATTTCTAAGAAGGTCAGAATCAAGTCATTCAGCCGGTAGTATCTACGCATTTGTCTTAGAAATACTTGACGTACTGGACATGAGCAGTGCTGTCAATACGGATGAAGCTGATGATAGCTATAGCGTAATATTAGATAGGACTGTGTAAAACATTTCCATAACTCTCGTCATCACTCATGAAGTACAGAATGAAACTATACAACTTCATCGAATATTCAAACGGCTCGCCGTTGGCCGTTGGACTTTTATAAATAATGTGTAGTATTTATCAAAGATAAACGTTTCTTTTAAATGTTTCTTTGGGAAACTCGAAGCTGATGCTACCAAGAGAATCGGATTTTATGGATGCGAAGGTATAAAACAAAATGTTTTCTCTTTGCTTTGACATAATTACAAGAGTTATGACAATGTAACGCTGCAATATCCTCAAATGTCACGGAAAATGTTCGACTTTCATTGTCTTGTCGACTTTAAGGCTGGCCCATAAAACTGTCTATTATACCTTCCATAAAGATAAGCGTCGCAAATTGGTATGATGGTTGCTTTACTACCTTTATAAGTCATGGATTTCCTTCCGAAGTAAGTTACATATGACCACAATCAAATTATTCAGTCTGTACATTAATTTGTGCACTAGTACGAAGTACTCCGTAGAACGTCACTACTCTTAATAAATATCTCTCTCGTTTTGGTGACTTATCTACTTACTCTTGTCGTGCACTTTTTTCCACTCTTTTTTAAGTATATCGACGTCAATTGATTATAGAAAGTGCGGTGTGGCATTAATTGACTCTTATGTTGTTCCGCTTTTGCACTGTATATAAGTTAATGCTTCTCATAGTAATTGTGCTTGTTATATTCGTCTAAAAGCTAGCAATGTTTTTGAGAGAAGATTATCAAACAAATGAACGCAACCACTACCGCCAGTCAGACTGCCTGAGTTACGTTCGGGAAACTGAGGTGAGTAACATATATTATAACTGGCCCACTTGAAATCCTTGCTTTTCCCACGGTGCTGGCCCTCGTAATATATGAGGCGATGGTTCTCCAAGCTGCATAGAAATTAGTACGAGGAAACATTGCAAAAGTGTCATCAAAAGCTGAATAAAAATAATGAACAGGAATATTCTCTCATGCAAAGGAAAAGTATCTTTTCTTTTTATTAAGTAACGAGAAGTGATACAGAAACTTATACTAATGTATTGGACCAACTTTTTTATGGTATAGGGGACAAACGAGCAGGCGTGTCACCTGATGGTGAGCAACAAACGCCGCCTATGGACCCCTGAACACATATAGTGAAACAATTGTGTTGCCGGCCCGTTGGACAGTGTCGGGAATGGGATGAGAAGGGGATGGGGACAGGATTGGGTCCTCTGGATACCTGCCCCACCGAGCAAAACGTGGCAAACGATATTCTGAGAGGTCGCGGTATTTCACCCATCTAGCCGGCCCATTAGTGCAGCGAACTGCGTGACTCTACCACTGCTAACCAACTCTACAAATTGAATTATAAAATCTTACATTCTATTTTCATATCCACAGTTGGGCATGGGACTTTAATAACGACATGTTAATTGGCTTTATCTCCAGCAAATATCATTACCAATATCAGTCAAGCGTGTAATATAAGACCTGCCAAAGAAAAGGAGCGCGTAAGTTACTTGAGAACCATGCCATAAGGAATTTATAAAATTACAATAAGATTACGTTAGTTTTTGTTTCGTTTATTTTTTAGTAAAATTATTTTTTTTAAGTGCCTAAATTATATTTAATGGGGTTGTAAAATAAATCACAGCGTAACTACAACATTGAACGGCGAATGTAAATAATAAAACACTGTAAAAAAAATCTTGATTATTTATAAAACACGCAACGTGAGGTCGTTATATGAAAATAAAATCAAGTTAACATTATTAATTTCACTTTTTTTGGATAAAAGGTTTAAAAAGAAATAAATGTATATAAGAAATATGTATAAATTGTCACGCCATCCATGCTTACAGAAATAGCTAGCCAATAAAAAAGTAAGTACCCACCCGGTCAGGTCAAACACAGTTCATTTGATCAAGATGTGAAACGTTCTCTCGATAATTACGTCCAGTATAAATAAAAGCTTTAATAAACGCCTTAATAAAAGTACTTTATAACAACGCTATACAAATGCGTTAAGTTCATAAATAGAAATAAAAAATGTGATTAATACCATTATTTATACATACTATTAATACAGATATACTATTATTTATACTATTAATAATACATTATTAATACACTACCTATACTATAGTAAGTATAGATCAAAACTCAACCTAATATATCCATATTAGGTTGGGTTTTGGGGGGGCGCCGTCAGACCACCTCCACGTGTGCCCGGATGCTCCTTCCGGGCCGGTGCTCCCTGGGCAGGGCCTGACGGAGTGGACGGAGTGGACGGAGTGGACACCAGTGGCGTAATCATAATCCAGTCCGTGGGGCTGGGACGGTGGCCGCCGCAAGAGGGCCGCGAGGAAGAAAACCTCTATAAAAAATCACCTTGTGGGGCTCCGCCTACCCTCTGCGTATCAGAGGGTAGAGTGCGATGTTACCGAGTAGGGTGTCAATTTGCCACGGCTCAGGGCGACGGTCCAGCGGTCGTGGACACCCCCGTTCCGCCTGTAGCGTGTTTCGGGGTCAGGGCGACGGACCAGTGATTGTGAATCCCCCCGTTCGGCCCTACCGAAACGAAGGAGCGCGGGACAGGGCGTCGGTCAGGGGTTGTGAACCCCGCCGTTCGGCCTGTCCCAGTATTCGAGGAGGGAAGGGGCGACGGACCAGGGGTTGTGAACCCCCCCCGCTCGGCCCTACCCGGGACGGTCTTCTGGAGAGGGGCGGTGGACCAGGGGTTGCTAACCCCCCCACTCGGTCCTCTCCGAGGAAGGCGCTCCGGGGCGACGGACCGTGGGTCATAGACCCCGCCGCTCGGCCCGGCCCGCAACACTCATTGAGAGGGGGGGTCGTCGGACCGCGTGGAGTAAATGGTGGTGATGCTCCAGAAGGAGGCCGCAGAGCGGGGTCGGGAGAGAGCCGATCCTGCTCGAAGGCGGCGACGGCGAGCTCAGTGATCGCCGCCGCCGACGGGCCGCGAGGGCGCACACCCCGCGGGTGCGCTCGGGTCGCGGCCCGGGAAGGATGACTTCCAGTACGGCCGGGGAGGGTCGTCGGGGGCGCCACCGGCCTCTTTACAGCGCGCGGTCGGAGCCGCCACGCCCGGGAGAGCCTCGCCGCGCCTCCCCGAGGATGGGCACCCCCTCGTGACAGAGGGGGTGCGACGGTGGGGTGGACCAGAGGGCTGATGCACTGTCCTGGGCCACCCCTACGCCGGAGGAAGGCCGCCGCCAGGTTTTAGTGGGTAATCCTAGGATCGGATTGCAGTTTACTGTTTTGGGAGTCCCACACTACCCCGTACCGTCCCCAGGCGGGGGGTGTGCATAAAGCATTTACTCGCGGAAAAAAAAGGTTGGGTTCTGTATAAAATTTGAGAAAAAATAGTTCTGTTGATCTTTGAACTTTGAGGCATGAACTCAGTATTTTATAAATTGAGTGAGTTAGTTCATAGATATGCCTTTTCTGATATGCTATATATAGCTAGTTTTGACAGTGGTAGAGCCACGTAGCTCGATGCATGAATGGGGTAGCTCGACTGGCATTATCCCATCCTCCAGCTATCTTAAAGCCCGGCTACGAAATCGTGACTCTCTCTCAAATGAGGAAACCGTCGACAGATTTTGTTGAATTTCAATTAACATAGTATTAATTTTGTACGATGGGCTACCTTTTCAAGTCCGATTGACTAATGTGTTTCTAAGGTTTCCGGGTGATTATGATGGTTATATGTGCGTTCAATTTTTTATGGGATAGGAGGGCAAACGAGCAGGCATGTCACCTGATGGTAAGTGACCAGCGTCGCCCATGGACATCTGCAACACATATAGTGTTACAGTTGCGTTGCCGACCCTTAAGGGAGTAGGATATAGAAGACGGGTGGGCCTCCGGGTACCTCTCTCACAGAACAAAACGCAACATAAGCCACTTTACGGCGATCTTCTGAGAGGTCGTGGTATTTCACCGGTCGAACCGGGCCATTTATGCAGCGAACTGCTTAGCTCTACCACTGTTAGCAGCGAACTGCTCGACTCTACCACCGTTAGCAAAAAAAGGGGACTGATATCAATAGGTTTACCACCTATTTCTATTTGAGACGTAACGTAATGATTCGGCGACGTAATGTGGCTTTAACAGCTCAAAAAAAAACAATTCTGAAGAATACTGTAAAGTTACGTACATACGTATATAGCTATTATGAAAATGGGTACTTAAAACCACTATGCTGCAAATGCTGATTTTGTATCTCGGATACTTTCATGTTAACGCGTAGCGGTAGCATGTTACTGTTTTATCGACTTTTAGCAACTGGACCTGTCAAAACGCTTCAACTGCGCATGTACCAAAAGTGACACAACTCTGACATTTTGTGGCACGCTCACAAATACAATGTTACAGCGTGAATTTATAAATTGAATACACATTGAAAATATCAAATGTAACACAGTCAAAATATTATGCAGTGAATTATAATCTATTATAATATGTTCTACTCAAATATTAACAATTGTAATTGTGAATTTTGACATTCTGTGCTTGTTTATATGTAGTGTTTTAGCGTAACCAAACTAAACAGTCGCCATAGTCAGTCAGCAAGGACTAAAAGACGATTTATTATTTAGAAAACAGTGAATTAAAAAAATGTTAATATTATACAACTATAGTATTACTGAATTGCCATAGTTGATTGGGCGTCTGTTCCATGTAGACTCGGTGATGAAGCATGACTGAACCATCTATAGACATCAACTAATTTTATTTATGAAATTAAATCGACTGGACTAACTAAAAATTAAATGACTTAGTATTTAGAAAAAAAAAAAAACATATCGAAACAAATACATATCATTACTGTGCCTGTAGTAAATAAATATCTATCATATATTTAACAAATTTTACGAGCGTTTTATCAAATATTTTGATCATTTTGAAAATTCTTATTATAAAAGTAATTTATTGTAAGTGGGAATAAATCCATACTGATATTATTATCCACAAACTTCTCAAGGGAGGAATACTATTGGTGAGTAGTTGTTTCTTGTTAATTTTTGTTTTGTTTGTATTAATAATTATTGATGTGTACGTACGTTTTCCGTGTTTGCTCATTCAGCGTTTTTATATTATTAACATAACATAACTTCACGCGTTTTGTTACCCGAATGTGTAGGCAGCGGCTGTTAAGCCTCGTCTCGACGTTACGTTTAGGTCCCAAATGGAAATATGTGGCGAACCTATTACCATACCGGGCACAAAGTTTTCAGTCATCGATATTTATCACACTTAACTTCCGAAAACAATTTCGAAAAGTCATTGGTGTGAGCCAGTGTCAGGATTCGAACCCAGACCTCTGGATCAGAAGCTGTGTGCTCTACCACTGGACCACCGAGACTATCAAAACATTTATATCATCATTACATGGTATAGAATAGTGTCGCTTTCCGCTGTCTGTCCGCTTATATGTTTATATCTTTGAAACTACGCAACAGATTTCGATGCGGTTTTTTTTAATATATAGAGGGTGTCAACAGAGTGCTTTTAATAGCTTTTTGTGTAGGCAGTGGCAAGTATTGCTCGAAACACCGTTTTTTTGACATAGCTTCCATGTGCACTAGGATTCGATGGTAAGACTTTTGATTCATAAGCGTGTCCTGTATCATTAGACTCTGCTGATTAAGACTTCGAGAGTCTCAATCTTAACCAACATAATATTAAGAGACTCGCGTTAGGTAGCTGGATCAAGGGTGATATGCAAAAGGCAGTACTCCTCGACACGGCACGCATAGTGTGGAGTTCCTCTCTCTGGAGTCGTAACCTCCGATAAATTGATCTCTGTACTCGTTTCCGGTGGGTCTCAACTATTTTTTATAAAAGATTAATTAAAAAATAATAACTTGACATCCTTGTGAATGATCGTATCATTTCAATTCACGAGGATGCTTAATAGTATATGAATTACTTTATTGTAACGTAATATCAATCCACACTTATAGATAAATATTCACGATAATTGTAGGTATTATTTATTAGTGTAATGATTGCATATTAATACCCAATTATAATTACCCAAAGACAATTATTACGGAACATCACCTCGCTAGCACCCTACAAAGTGTTATGGCCCGATATTATTGTGGGATTACACAAACTTATTGCTAGTGATAACTCTTATTTAATTACCTTAATAGCTCTTTGGTTTCAGCAATAAAATGTGTTATTCTGCTGAAGTGTAAATGATGCCCCATAGTTTAGGAGCGTCCGTATTTGTTCAATAAATGATATAATAATCAGACGCAACTATCGAAAATATCTTCGGATCAGTAATTATGTACGCGGACTCGTATTCGGGACTTCCAAACAACACACAAAAGTGCATGTATTCAATTACTGGACTCACCTGATTGCTGCAAAAAGTATTTATCATTACAGAGTATAAAACAAAGTGCCTTTTATGCTTAGCTCTTTGAAACTACAATACGGATTTAAATGCGGTTTTTTTAATAGATAGAGGGTGTGAACGAGGTTGTTTGTATGTATAATTCATGTATAATGTAGTAAAGAAGAATTACTTTTGATGCGGAACAAAGTTCGCCGGGTCAGCTAGTATAAATTATATATCAATTTGGAACGGTTAAGTGAATTCTTCACTGTAACATTTTTAGATGGGTGTCTGGTGACGGAGAATCTGCGTGCTACCTCTCTTCTTATGTTAATTAGAACCTCAGCTTCTCGTGGAGCTCAGCCCGAGCTAGTTTTGCGTATCGTATCTCTTTGTTTCACCCAGGTCGGTTATTTTTCTACGGCGGAGTGGAGCACATTATTTATTAACATTACGCAGAGGCCAGGGTTTTTCATTTTTATTCCGGATATATGTTTTCACGATTACTCAGCTAGTCCGGAAGGAAGGTGTGGTTTTACGCCTGAATATACTTAATACGTCCACAATGTTTGTTGCCAATTGTTAATATATATTTTATATTTATAGTTAATAATATATTTATAAAGTGTATATAATAAATAGAGAGAAATAATAATCATATCTTGGACAATATATACACAGCGCCCTCTAGTTCCAAACATAGTTAGTTTAGATTAGTATTTTTTTTCATTTAGGGACTACTAGCTGACCCGGCGAACTTTGTTCCGCATCAAAAGTAATAAATGAGTAGTACATTTTGAATAACATGAGGTTCAAACTGTGCTATTTGTTGGCTTTAACTGCTGTCCCGCTATGTTATTACTGCAATATCTTCGAAAATATTTGTTTAAATTGCATGATGTAAGGGGCCAGGATCATCTATATTACATGCACAATCTATTTAAGACACTTAATTGGATGAAACTTAATGCTGTGATTTTTAAAATGGCTTCGTAAATAAGCCATTTATTCGCGTACAAAGTAAAAAAATGAAAATGGTCATTGTGGGCTATCCCTAAGATATAGACATATGCTCTCGCGGACTTTTTTGTAGGCCTTCTGAAGGTGTTTAGTAATGTTGAACATTGTTTTGATCTCTCACTTAGAGTTCAGCCAGCGTTTGCAATTAAAGTGCTAAATCTCGAAAATTATCATTTTTTCATTATCATTTTTTCTTTACAACATCATATATGAATTATAGATCAAAACCACCCCGTTGACACCCTTTAACCATAAAAAAACCGCATCAAAATCCGTTGCGTTAAAGATATAAGCATATAAGGGGACAGACAGCGGAAAGTGACTTTGTTTTATACTATGTAATGATAATTAGTTTGCATATACATACTATAAAATTACTTTAAAAAGTACCTAGTTACGTAACTAAAAAACGATAAATAACCCAACTAATTTATCTACATAATACAATATGCAAAACATAATACTTTAACAAAGCCATCTATAACTATAAAAATATTTACAATCTTCAGTTCTTAATGGACTATCCTTAAAATTTAGGGCATTCAAAAATAAATATTGTTGGATTCTCAGACCTATCGGCTTTGCCTACAAAAGTCATAACAATCGGTCAAGCCTTTTCAGAGACGTTCAAGAACGAAGACTCTGACACCAGAATTTTATACATACATACATACATAAGCTCACGCCTGTATCCCATGGGGGTAGGCAGAGACTTTGGCTTTCCACAAGCTACGATCCTGACACACATCTTTCGCCTCATCCACAGTCATACATCTCGTCATGCATTTACGTCGGTTTCGGGTGCTACGCATTTTGCCTTTTTTAAACAGACCACTTATTTGGTCGTGGTAGCTCCGTCTTGGTCTCCCGATCCCGACCCTGCCATTTACATTCGCTTCGTATACTCTTTTAGTCATTCGGCTTTCATCCATTCTTGCAATATGACCAAACCATCTTAACATACTTCTCTCCACTTTGATCACCACATCATCCTTCAACTTGCATTTCTCCCTTATCACGCTATTTTTCATTCGATCCGCAATGGTGACTCCACACATACTTCTCAGAGAACGCATTTCCACTGCATTCACCTTACTTTCATGCTTCGCCTGCCACACCCAACACTCACTCCCGTATGTCAGAGTTGGTACCAACACACCATTGTGAATCGTCAAGCGTGCCTTTTCAGACACAGCCTGACTGCGTAGTCAGGCTGTGTCTGAAAAGGCACGCTTGACGATTCACACTCCATGCCTTGATGCGTTCAAGGCATGGAGTGCACCATTAACTCTGTTACCCGCACTCACTCTCCTTTTTAATATCTTCCTCACATTTTCCGTCTCTTGTAAACATACTTCCCAAATATACAAACTCATTCACTTGCTCCAATTTCTCGCCATCCAATATCATATCACACAGTGTGACCTCTTTCTCTCTCTCCACAACCATAACTTTCGTCTTGCTTACATTTATTTTCATACCTCTTTCTCTAAACCCTTCATTCACCAAGATTAGCATGTCTTGTAACTCCGACGCCGACGCAACAAGTAATACCTGGTCATCGGAGTACAGTAGGCACTTGACACGCACCTCTTCCATGCTTAAACCACATTCAGTCTCTTTCAGATTTGTCAGACAACTATCCATATAGAGATTGAAGAGCCAGGTGACGCAACACATCCCTGTCGAACACCTTTATAGATGTTAAACCAGTCTGAGTGCGCCCCATTCACCCTGATGCAGGCTCTAGAATTCTCATATAGAGAATTTAAAGCCCGCACCAGGCGCTGGTCAACCTCATATGTATTCGACAGCGTTGACCATAATTCATTCCTGGGTACACGATCATAGGCCTTCTCCAGATCTACAAATGCACAAAATACTTTTTTGGACTTGGTTAAATGTTTTTCACAGATGGTCCGCAGAGAGAAGATCTGATCGCTGCACCCCCTTCCTCTCCTAAATCCCGCTTGTACATCCCACAATTTCTCATCTGTTACATTCGTCACTCTTTCAATAAGAATCTTTTTATGTCCGATTATTAGTGTCCGACCGTAATTTTCTTCAATATTATCCACAGCTTAAGAAGAATATCGGCGTAAAGTGGCTCATGCCGATTTTCTCTCGGTTTTGAAGGTATCCGCACTGAATTAAGTGCAGTCCGGTCCGTCAGTCACTCACTCTTTCGTAACAGTTCATTTAATTCTGACCGTTCCCAGATTTTCGGTGGGACCTTCGGCATCTCGCCAAAGATGGATTTTTGGTCGAAGGTGGCCGAAGCCGAAGCTTCGGTCGGACACTACCGATTGGATTTAAATGTCTCATAAAATTCAATTGATTTGACAAGAGCACTGGGCAAAATTTCGTTGCGGTTATTAAATAGTTGTTTGAGCTAGTGTGGTGGAAGGAGTAAGCCTCTGCCAACACATGCGTAATTGTGTTGACATGAAAAATTCTTTGACACATTTCACCAGCAAATTCACAATTTCCTTATTGTGACGTGTCGTCGAATTGATAACGTTGTAAAGAAACGTTTCACCCGTACCTACATACTTCAGGTACGTTTATGAGCCAACAAAAAGGTTATGTCAATAACAGAAAACATTAGCTATATATTTACCCCCCCATTGCCTTCCCCAAATAAATTGTAGAGTGAAATGGTGAGCTGAGGCGCGGTTTGCGTGTTTATGAACGTTTTTCTTGCCCTCGCATGCTGCCAGTACCTGAACCCCTATAGAAAAATAGAGATACCGATATTTTTCTACGTTTTAATGCTCGGCTAAGTAATTATATTGTTGGATTTCGTGATATTCTTTTGAATTTCTTTTAGAAAAATTTCTCTAACGATTGGTAGGTAGGTTACTTTAGTTAACTTCAGTATTCATGTGTTTTATTTTCACATTATTTATACTAATTACTCTATCCGTTTCAAAGGGTCGTCATTACAGGGCGTGTATGTTTTTTAACTGATTAAATGAGTTTTGAACTCATAACTGTACCCCATTTTTTTCGGAAGCTAAATCAAAAGTTCAAAAAGCTACTAAATAAGACAAAAGGTCTCGTTTTTGTTCATGACTATATCTTTGTGACCACTCTCTTACATAGATACATACATATAACATACATAACTTCACGCCAAATCCCGTGCGGCGTAGGCAAACCGCCATGAGGCACGATTCTTATACGCCTCACTCGCTAACTAAGGCTCCTAACATTACCTTCCTCCAGAAATCGTTCTATTGGTCATGGAAGGTGTGTAGTGACCATCCTCAACTTCTACATCCATCAGCTTTTGCATTGTATATCTGCTTAGTCAATCTTGCAAAACTCTTCTACTGCTTCGTAACAATGAACACACTATAATGCGCATAGAAAAAAAAAACAAAAGTCAAGCCCTTTCAAATTATTATACACGAATACATAACGTAATTCTTATATCCCTTTGTTTTTACAGTTATTTCGAGCAAATTAATTAAATAACTATTCAAACTGATTGGTTAAATGCGTTGCCCAATCTGTGAGTAATTATTATAAAAAAACAACTAAAATTGTACCAGAACGGAGAAGCGATCATTCGTGACGGCTCATAGAACGCCCTAATTGTTCGGTTGCGATTTCAAATCCGGCGGCGCAGGCGCAGCTCCGTGACCGCCATTATGGCTATATACATTGCTATATTTACTAGTTACAGTTTCAGTAATGTCCTACTGTTCGTTCTAATAGCTATAGAAGCGATCAATGAAGCAGAATATCATACAGTTATTCTTTAAGTAAATAATTGTTATAAATTTTAAGATAAGTTTATCATTGCAAAGCAAATTTTTGTACACAACTACCTATGGTGTAGTTCGAAAAGTCGAGCTTAGTCTATTATAATATTTATTTAATTTATTCTATGGATTTGTATTATTTAAAAGATCCCGGGAACTACTTAAGCTAAATGTGGCTAAAGGTACTAAATACTTTCATACTTTTGGCTAATGGTACTAAATACTTACATACTTTTGAAAAAAAGTTTTTTTTTTTTTTCACCTTTACAACAAAACTGTCATATTTTTTAGTTAGAGTTAATTAATATAACCTTTTTATACAGACCTCAGGCTAGTATGAGGTTCTTGTCACCCTGCGGATAGAGCATTATCCTCGTATTAGCATACTGCTTAGTCAGCTTAGTGGACGCGGAATTAGTTTGCATATATAATAAGCAATGTTGCACACACATGCCACTAAATGGGATATGGCACTTCATAGCACGAGTTTAGCAAAATTCTGCCAAGTTGCTTTCGTTTCAAAGTATCGTGTTTTGGTAACATGCATTAAATGAAAAGCACCTGTTAGCATTTGTATACCTTTTCAGTGTAGGAATATATAATAGAACTCTTAAACATACAGAAAATATGCTTCACAAAATGGGTAATTTGTATTATTTTTGACGGTGTTTAGATAGCGCCATCTAGTTCCATTTAGGTAATTAAAATAGTATTTGTACTAGAATAGGGATCCATTTCGGCCACTTCTATTCAGCGACCAGTATTTACACTAAAACCCAAAGAGGCTCGTCAGCCTGTCAGATACTCAAAAGATGAAAAGTACACATAAATGTACTTCGTGTTAAATAAGTTCTTCAATTACCTAAGGTTGAGAGCCCTCTGCGCTCACCAAAAGTCCGCGTAAAATTGTAACAGCCGTCAAGCTAATAACTATAAGTCACTAAAAAAAAAAAGTTCTGTAACAGGGAAATATTTGAGCTGGAAGGGAGACCCATTTGCTCAAATGAAAAAAAAATCATACGCAGTGTGGTATACGAATAGAGAATGAAACTGTGGAAAACAACTAGTTACACATAACTGTATTAAGAATGCATTGGATGATAACTAATTATATCGATATTTTTACGCAACTAGAGTTAAAGTAACAAGAAGATTTAGTTAATTATAAAAACCTAAGACATTATGTGGCTAAGTCAGGCAAGTTTTTTTTATTCAAAAATTTCGATATCGATATCGGCTTATCACCGATATCTCTAAATGTCGATATTTTCAGGTGTCGATATATCGATATCTATTTGCTTTCCGATATATCGTTGCAACTATATTAGAAAAATATGTAGGTACAATAAAATGTTGTAATGACAGGAACAATGAGTTCGCGCGCGCATCGTTATGATACATGAGCGGGCACGTCGGACGCGATTTCATTTCCTGCGCGGGCAGTGTGCGCGCGCGCCGACCCGTGGGCTAATTTCCGGCGACACTACTGTACATTCTGTACCAATAGATTGATGCCATTGTACGCAGGTTGTAATGTGTTCAATCGATTGCATCGATTTCATTATTAATTTAATCTTAGTATATATGTATATTCGTAGGTATAAAATACGTGTCACGTCGTTTGTCCGCGATGGAGTCCCAAACTAATTAACCGATTTTAATCAAATTGGCACACCGTATGCAATTTCATCTAACATATAAGATTTAGAAGAGAAGAGACAAATTAATATCTCTCGATTTTATTTTATTGCAAATTTTTTGTCTATTTTATTTGTTAACTCCAAATGACTGTGTACAGATGGTGATATCAGTTGACTAGATTAAGTATGTATTTAATAGATGGCGTTATGTTAAAAGTTGCGTTTCATATAAGCTACAATTTACAAGCATTACCACCACTTGGTGCTGAGGCCAAAGTAAAAGTTACATTTATTTTGTAGTAAGCGAAATATATTACAATTCAATTGTTCTTACTTTTTAATTTTATCTGTTTTTGTTTATTGACTGTTATGCGGAACGAAGTTCGCCGGGTCTGCTAGTATAGTATAATGCAGAGTTAATATATAGACTTAAAGTGGTAGAGCCATGCAGTTCGATGCACATATTATTATGTCCATGCTGCTAGTCGCTTAAGGTCAACCGGGTCTGCTTGCTCTTCATTACATAGTATAAAACAAAGTCACTTTCCGCTGTCTGTCCCCTTATATGCTTATATCTTTAAAACTACACAACGGATTTGGATGCGATTTTTTTAATAGTTAGAAGGTGTCAACGGGGTGGTTTTGATCTATAATTCATATATGATGTAAAGAAAAAATGAAAATTTTCGAGATTTAGCACTTTAATTGCAAACGCTGGCTGAACCCTAAGTGATAGATCAAAACAATGTTCTACATTATTAAACACCTTCAGAAGGTCTTCAAAAAAATTCACGAGGCCATATGTCTATCTCTTAGGAATAACCCGCAATGGCCATTTTTATTTTGTTACTTTTTACGAGAAATAATGGCTTATTTACGAAGCGTTTTTAAGCAATACAGCACTAATTTTCATCTAATTAAGTGTCTTAAATAGATTGTGCATGTAATTTAGATGATCCTGGCCCGTTACGGCATGCAATTTAAACGAATATTTTCGAAGATATTGCAGTTTTAACAGCGAGAGAGCAGTTATTACTTTTGATGCGGAACATAGTTCGCCGGGTCAGCTAGTATCCTATAAATAAATAATAGTTTAAAAAAACTAAAAAACACGCTTTTTATTGAAAACCGAACTAAAAAATAGAAAAATAAAAACAAAAATACTTTATTTTAAAAAAAGCGTGGGGTGCTTTTTAAGATATTATCGAAATGATAATCACTCTACTCATATCTGTCAATAAAATATTTATAACTATTGACACCATGCACCCCACGCTTTTTTTAAAATAAAGTATTTTTGTTTTTATTTTTCTATTTTTTAGTTCGGTTTTCAATAAAAAGCGTGTTTTTTAGTTTTTTTAAACTATTATTTATTTTAAATTTTTTAGTTCGGTTTTGTATGACAGCGCGTTTCTTAGTTTCGAATTTGAGGAATAGCGCCATCTGTGACTTATATAAGGAACTCGTTTCAAGTTGATAACGTAAACTTTCCGCTGATTGCCACTAGATGGTGCGATTTGTGAACTTTCATAGTTCACAAATCGCACCATCTATCGTTCAAAAAAGCGTGGGGTGCATGGTGTCAATAGTTATAAATATTTTATTGACAGATATGAGTAGAGTGATTATCATTTCGATAATATCTTAAAAAGCACCCCACGCTTTTTTTAATTTATATTCATTGAAATTTTTAACACTACTTTCTTAATTTAAATTCATTAAAATTTATTTTCTATTTTTTAGTTCGGTTTTCTAGTCTAGAACTGTCATAGTTCACAAATCGCACCATCTAGTGGCAATCAGCGGAAACTAAAAAAGAAGTCGGTTACAAACAAACCTACAAACCTACAAACATACAAACATACATACAGGTGAAGCTAATAAAAAGCTAATAAAAATAGAAAATACGCTAAATGATAAACGAGGCTAATTCTCTTTAAATATATTCATAGTTAGCATTGCATTCAAATATAGACCAGGATCGATCCGTGATTAAGGAGGTTATTTTGTATGTGGTAGGAGGGCAAACGAGCAAGTGGGTCACTTGACGGTAATTAACATTTCACTACCCATGAATACCGTGGTGCGTTGCCGTCCTATAAGGGAGTACGAGAAGGGGGGGAAAGGGATCGTGCCTCCGGGTACTCTTACTGAACTAAACGCGGCACGAGTCACTTCTCGCCGATTATCCGAGGGAGGTCGTGGTATTTCACCGGTCGAGTCGGCCCGTTCATGCAGCGCACTGCAAGACTCTTCAATTGTTGAACGCATGAGATAACTTAGAGAAAAATGCGCATATTAAACGTGACATACCCCAGTTAAACAAAGTCATAATCAGCAATTTGGCTATTATTATTATATTTACAAATTGGTCGGAAGGAATTCTTGATGGCCAGAAGTGCTTAGTGTCCAAATAGGTCAAAATACTTCACACATATTTCTTTTGGTAGATTGTTATTTCTTGTATGTCATGCGTAGGCCTGGTGGTCGGTAATCACGTGGCTTCACCGAACCGCAATATTATTGGGTGAAATGTTGATATTGCCGACTGATTAACTAATTGCTTGTTAAAGTTTTATTTACTACATACCTAATCGCTGATACAATTCCTATGTTGCGTGGCAGAAAACATGTATCTGACCTAATTTGTTGTTAGGCAGAGAAAAAGGTCATATTGGATTTTTGCTTGAAATTCCCTCAATCATACATATAGTACGTTTATTTTACTTTTATTTTGGTAAAAGTTAATATAAGATTACGCAAAAAGCGATATTTTTTTTGTTCAGTAAGTTGTTTTAATTTCCCACTAATCCTTCTATGTGGATTTATGCCTTTGATATGCTGCTCTTTCAGTTCCTGATATTGTGGTTATGTGATGCATTTTTTTTCGTGGCTATATAGAAACTACCTGTGTTTCTCATTTTCCTGTGCGCACAGAAATAGTGCTATCAAAGGAAACCAG
The DNA here is from genome assembly GCA_905147225.2 of Euproctis similis. NCBI lineage: Eukaryota > Metazoa > Arthropoda > Insecta > Lepidoptera > Erebidae > Euproctis > Euproctis similis. Next base: position 18,898,630 of record LR990105.1, on the reverse strand, counting down.
TGGCGGGAAAACAAGTGACTACTTACCGGTATTTTTAAAACTCTCAGCGGTTGTTTTTCGAATTCAAAAATTGAAATACGATTTAAATATGAAATTAGTAATGATTTTTATGATAGTTCGTTAGTTTTGGAGGGAAATTGTACGGTACGTGTAAACAAATACAAACATATTGCATTGCTTCCTGACTAAAATAACGTTATATTTTTTATTATCATCTACTTAATCCAATAAATGGCCTTATTACTGTAATTATATACTTAGTTTTACTGCCATAAATATGTAATTGGTTATTATTTTTGTTGCGTGTCTGAGCGCGCATTATTTTTTGATCTGGCGTGCGGCACGCAGTGTAGGTATTACAATACTGTAGTACGTTGACATACGTTCAAAATGCGTTTTGAATAGCGGGAATGGCAAACAAAAGGAATTCACCCAGAATGTACACCTAATTAAGTATAGGTAGGTATTGTTACATTTCATTAAAACTATCGTTATTTGTCCGCGACTTTTTTGTTTAATGAGGACCTGCTTGAGTTGGGTACCTACCGTATTTTCTCAATTTTACAGCGGTACACATTCGCAGTATACTACATAAATGGGTCGGCCCGATCTGCGAAATATCATGGTGTCTTATGAAATCACAGTAAAGTCGCGTAGTTCGTTGAGAAAGGTATCTGTCCCGTTCCCCCTCTGTTCCAATACCCCCCCCTATCCTGTCTTAAAAGCTGGCAAAACAACTGTAACATTATCTGTTAGGCGTTATTCTGCTACGGAACCCAACTGGACAATGGGGAGTGGAGGAATTCACGGGGCGACTCTCCTTATGAGTACCATCAAGAGCTATACGCTTGAGGTGGCGGCAAGACCTACCGTCTTTGGTCCCGCACTTTAGCTTCGGTTGGAGTGCGGCCATAGTGAGCGATCATATACCTTTCCAGGTCGGTGGGTCGCTCACTATAAACAAATAACTGAAGGACAGGAACGTGTAATTATCTGTGTTAAGCTATTGAGGTACACGGAATCTTGTTTCAGAGGTCAACTTGCTTGCTTTTTCTGGCCCCACGAGGATCTCTATTGTCATCTCGTTATTGGTAGAATTATCTCCGATTGGGATGCCCGATAGTACCTGATACCTGATTGATATTTACAATTAATTGTTACATTACGACCTGTGGATTGGTCTAGTTGATGAATTTGTTGCGTTTACAATGTACATACTAACATATAATTTTATATTTGACGCTTGTATCCAATAGGTGTAGGCAGAGACTATGGTTTTTTATATGCTGCAAGGTCCTGAAACACTTTTTTCGCCTTATGTAGGTTTAGGGTTTTGTCTTTTTTTGGTCTTCTTCTATTCAATTACCTACAATTACTCGATGACTCTACCATATCAACTCGCACACACACAAACACTTAAGCACATGTACACACATACAGATGATTCATTTACGTACAACAACACACAGTTACCTCCTAATTTGAAACAAGACCGTTTAATGTGATTCACTTACTCATAAAGTGTGGCCAAAAACCTGTGTAGGTATCTTGTTAATTATTACAAAAATAAACACGCACCAAATATAAAGAATTCAGCGTTAGTATGTCTGTCTCTTTCTGAGTGTGTGTATAGTGGGCAGTTACCGGCACAGAAATTGTTATAATAACGGTCTTCCCGGGTAAACTACCTCATATAGCATCAATTACAAGGAATAACGCGTCTGTAATTCTTCCAAATGTTGTGCTCACAGTGGCCTGGACCATAAGTTCATAATTGAATACATAGCCTAAATTGCTATTCGATTACAACACTCATACTAATTAAAGACTAGTAGAACTTGTGTGTAAAGTCTCGGTGGTCCAGTGGTCGAGCACAGTTCTGATCCAGAGGTCCGGGTTCGAATCCTGACAATGGCTCACACCAGTGCCTTTTCGAAATTGTTTTCGGAAGATAAGTGTGATATATATCGATGACTGAAAACTTTGTGCCCGGTATGGCAATAGGTTAGCCACCTGTTCCATTTGGGACGTAAACATAACGATGAGACGAGGCTTAACAGCCGCTGCCTACACCTTCGGGTAACAAAGGCGTGAAGTTATGTTATGTTAGAACTTGTGTAATTTTGATCGTAATTAGAAGTAGAGACAGACAGTGCGTTGTACGTATGGGCCAGCTCGATCGGTGAAATACTACTACAACTTACATCATCGACGTAAACTGACTTATGCCACGTTTTGTTTGATGACAAATGCCCCATGCCCTGTCCTCTTCCCTAACCCATCTTAAAAGCCGGTAACGCAATTGTGACCCTATCGGTGTAGTTAATCGCTCATCACCAGGTGACACCCGCTTGCTCGTTTGCCCGCTGTCACATTAAAAAATGAATCCTCCTTATGACGCAGTCGAGTAATAAAACCATGAGTAAATGATAAACTTAAAACACGCAACATACATAGCGTGTGCTTGTACATTTTGAGTGAAATACCGCTCATACCTGTCCCCTTTGTCCCCCGGGTGTCATACAAAGTGACAAAGGGATAACATCAGGTTGACGGGCACCGGCACTCACCTGTTTATTAACTAAACGACTGCGAAAGTAGAGAGAGAGAGAGAGAAGAGAGAAGTCTATTTAGCATAGCAGTAATCAGTAGAAGTATTTTGTTGGGCATAGTTATACATAAAGTTACAGCCGATTGAAATGTAATGATACGGTGATTTAATTTAAAGAATTACGTTTGGGGTGATTATTGTGCATTAATTAAAATTGAGGTTTTCACTATAAAATCTAAATATATAATTTTTTTTTATACCGACACTCCTAGTTGCACACCTTTGCCACAGCCTTGTCAGTGATCGATATTTATCAAAATTATGAAAGGAAATTAAATAAACGAGTGAGGCTTATCGTCCCTTAAGGCGCTCTGTTCTCTCTGCCTGTCTCGCTGACAACTTTGCTTTAAATTATGTATATATATATTATTTATCATACAAAACTTATACGGAGAATTCCGAAAGTTAACTGGTGCGTGCCAAGATTCGAACCCGAGACATATTCATTTGGGGGAGCCGTGTGTTCTAACTTACCCAGCGGCCGGGATGGTTCTATTATAAATATAGATTCTTCTATAACTAGCTCAATGTAACTACTCAAACACTATTCTTTGTTAAAATCTAGTGAAGTTTCCCTCAATCGCATCGGCTTAAAACGACAATCCACGCAACTGACTCTCCTCCAAAATTTAATATAGAAAATGTACCAACATATTACTAATACTAATCTATTATATATATAATATTTATGATTGGAATTGTGGTAAGTATATCCTCGCAGTTTGCTGCATGAATTGGTCGGCTCGAGCGTTGAAAAACCATGGCATTCCAAAATATCGACTGAAAGTGGCTCATGACGTGTTTCGTTCGATGAGAGAGGTATTCGGAGGACCACCCTCCCTTCCATCTTATTTCCTATCCGACACCATTAAAAGATTTTTAAATAAAGACTCACTAATAAGTTTCAAACAAAATCGAATGATAGATTATTTTTTTATTCCTTTCTTGAACAATACATGAAGTTATTTATATTTCGTTGAGTAAAGAAATAATCATTAACAACTGTCTAATACAACTACCGACTGATGGCGAGTTTCATACATAAATAATAGTTTGAGACTTCATTAAAATGGGTCGTAGAAAACTGTTACTTCAAACTGCTATAACATTACTAGCGCCCTGTAATTTTGTATATGTACAGGTACACGGCTAATATTCCAATGTGAGGTAATATGTCCTCGTACGATTTTAAATATTAAAACGAGTTCTATTTTCCGAGCATATACCTACAGCAGTACGTATGTATATGTTACTATGTCCGTAGATACACCTATATATATATCGAGGTGCAATCCATGTTACAACCAACAAACATATAAAACATACATATTAAGGGAGTTTGGGTGTAGAGCTCGGTCGGCGCCGCTACGGCGTGTTGGGGCGCGGTTGTCATGACGACGAACAAACCCCTGCCCCCACCCCCGCGAAGGTTTCAGCTGACCCGTCGACCTCTAGTGACGAGTCGTAATACTTGTCAGTAATATAGGGCTGTACCTACAATACAAGAATGACGATAAAAAGTTTTTTTTTATTAAGTCAAATTATTATTTGCTTTTCGTGATTATGGCCTACGTTCAGCAGTCTACAGATCTGGGCGGGTGATTATTACAAATGTCGTGTAACTTCAAGTTATTAAACTCTTTAGACTAATAATTTAAATAAAAGTATTACAAATCAGGAGAATAGAAATTTAAGTAGTTGAAATGAAAACTAAAAAAATATAGCTTTTCACTGTTTGAAATCGTTTAGTTATTTTTATAGGTAAACTAATTATACCCATTGGCATTTCAATTTATACGCTAAATTTCTTTGAAAACAAGTTCAGTTTCAAGTAATGATTGATATCTATGTACATAGTTATGCCTCTATTGACTGTAAGCAGAAAACAACAATCGCTTGGTAATATCGTGAGAATAAATAGGTCGTATGATAGCTGTTTTTATAAAATCAAACTCTTGGTTAACTCTCATTAAACTATTCTAGCCATTTGAGAAACTGTATATTGACAAGAATGTTTTTATCGATATCACTTTTCTCGACCTACACCCATCACTAACGTTCGAAATCTAGTCTGGTTCTCGACGTCCTCATCTTTATGAATACTTCAAGCTCCAGGTGCTTGCATATCGTACACTCTGGGCCAATAAAATGTAATGTCCCAAAAAATCCGCAGCTTAAGGGCTTAAAAAGAAAATGCTGTCCTGAAATCTTGTTTTTAAAATTTGTATATTTCGTTTCGCCCGGCTTTATGTTAGATCGATAGAATCCTTAACCGACTTACGCGTACAGTTATTTAAATGTTAGAATTTTAATTAAGTATTAACAATATCGTTAGTAACTTACATTGATGCTTTACACTTATTCTGTTTTTATTTTTTAAGTATGATATGACTGAACCTAATATAAGAGGAAGTTCGAAAGTTGCGACAGTAACTGAGAGAATTGGAGGAAATCACCCTGAAATGAGGAGGGATGATACACATGTTGCGAAAAGAATGATAAACCTGAATGTGGAAGGAAATAAGAGAAGAGGAAGACCCAAGAAAATATGAATACATTGTGTGCGACTTGATTATGATGGGTGTTAGTGGGAAGTGTAGAAAAAAAAACCTGTTGTGCCAACCATAGATAATGGGAACAGGGCAGGAAGATGATGATGATGACTGAACCTAATATCAGATCCAAAATTTATCAAAAATTCTAAGTCTTGAGTAATTTGTAATTATATATCTAATATTATTAATGAATTATTTAATACAGATCTAAAATATATTCGACATGCCATCGCGCATCGGTGTGTAACGGATTCGAGACCTTAGTTCCCGTCAAACAATGTTCAGTAATCGGTGTTCTGAACCCCAAGCCTTTGGGTCGTTGAGATTTCTATAATGTATTTTTCGCGGTGAGGAAACTATTTGGGCTAATATTAACTGGACCTTCAGTGGCATCGTAAAGTGACAGTCAATTAGATGTAATTAATCCAACGCATTTAAACTATAACAATGACCAACAATGACTTTTTTTATAAATAAAATTATTTTCGTATGCGAATAGTCCTTTTGAAATGTCAATTTTTTTTCTATTTTTTATGTAGACCAACGGAACAACTGCGATTGTGACGCGGACTACTATTATTGAGGGAAACAATGTCTTTGTTGCTGTCATGTATGTATCCGATACGTGCGTTTGATCAAAACAATATTGGATTTTGCGGCGATTAAATTGCTGTTCGATTTCTTTTCTTCTTTTAAAAATGTGTGAATTTATTCAAAGACTATTTTAATTAAATAAATACCAGGACATTTCATCATCATGTCGAAAGAAAAGAAAAACAGATTTAGTGTCCTGGTGGCCAGTTCTCGTGTTGAGATAGGTTTGTGTGAGTTGGTACTCACCGGTAAACTACTTTTATGAGTTATTTTCTTTAAAGTTTAAATTTCTTTACCAAAAAGTAATTAATTTATTTTATTGTTTCATCACTGTTAAAATGGGACTAGAAGTAAATATATATCTATTAAAATGGAATTAAATCAATAATAGTAGAAGCAAATGGATATGAAAATGCATTAAGTTAATTAAACTTTATTCAGTTAATGTAGATATGTTAGGGAGACATGAACCGTCTTCAAGACAAACGTAGAGTACAAAGGTACCAGATGTGGCAAGGTATAGCATATATACTAATGTCTGTCTGTCTTTACCAACCATTGAATGTAGTGTTTGTCTTTCGTGTGTGCTGGAATTTATATAGATCCATACGAGTTCAGAATCTTCCATTAAGTTATCCAATAGATATCGATGACTGATAAAATTGCACACGTTACTTTTTTATGGGATGGGAGGGCAAACGAGCATGCGTGTCACCTGATGGTATGTGACCAGCGCCACCTGCAACACATATAGTGTTACAGTTGCGTTGCCGACTTTTAAGGGAGTAGGATGGGAAAGGATGGGAAAGGGAGGTGGGCCTCCAAGTACCTCTTTCACCGAACGAAACGCGCCATCAGCCACTTTCATGAAGCGAATTGCTTGGCTCTACCGCTGTTGCTCTATTGCGTTACGCCTTGTTTTATTCTCATCGTAAATAAAGACAACGAAGCCGAAACTCAAAGAAAACGTGAAGATATTTTAAAATGACAAAGAAGCTTATAATAATATGATTTACTTATAACTTGGATTTTGTTCGCAGTATTTCGCAAAGGAAAGAAAAGCAACACTTCACGTCGTATTATATACGACGTTAAGCTGTCTAATCTTATTAGGGTACTCTAATACCCACAGTACCAATAACCGAAGAGAGTAATTGTATTATGGAACGATTTAACGCGACCAATATCGCGCGCTGGTAATAGAATATAAATATAAATAATTTAAAGAAAAAAACTTTTTTAAAGAAGCTTTTATTTAAACGCTCTAAAAAGAATAAAATAATTTTAACCTTATACATTTTAACTATCAACTTATAACCTTATTATATACAATTTATGTGATAATAAAAGCTTGTCGCTATGTTTAATTACCTATTAGTGGCTATCCATAACCATCTAGAAATATTTTTTTAGATTTAATGATTACTGTGACGGATCGCATTATCCAAATATATTTTTTTGGTTTATAACATATATATGGACACCCGAACACATATAGTGGTACAGTTCCGTTGCCGGCCCTTTCCATGGGAAATGGAAGGGGTCGGAATTGGGATGGGAAGAGGAGGGGGGAAGGGTTGGGTTGAACATAGCGACAAGCTTTTATTATCACATAAATTGTATATAATAAGGTTATAAGTTGATAGTTAAAATGTATAAGGTTAAAATTATTTTATTCTTTTTAGAGCGTTTAAATAAAAGCTTCTTTAAAAAAGTTTTTTTCTTTAAATTATTTTCAAGTTTTTAGTTATCGATGGGTAAGTTTCTCAGTCTCTTCATCTCATTCAAAGCATCATTGTTACAAGGTCATTTGCCAGTTAATTTCGAACAGTCCAACTCTTCAATGAGGAGACCTCCTAAAGTCTTTTCTCTACTTAAGGCCGCGTATGCTTGACCAGCAGCAAAGAGTTTCGAGCCTAAGTAAACAAATTTTTTTGTTACTTATTTGTTGATTTTGCAACTTAATTTTGTTATGTGGGACTGTTGTTTAATAACAAAATATGTTTAACTACTTGTGATGTGTAACGCCATCTGTTATTTTAATCAGTACTTTATACTTGCTGACCTGAGTGTAACATAGGAGTGAGTTGTAATAAAAGTTATAGTTCGTTCCCACCATCCACTGTGTTTAATTCTAATAATACCTCATCATCATCATCATCATTAGCCTGTTGCAGTCCACTGCTGGACATAGGCCTCTCCCAATGTGCGCCACAACATCCGATTCTCTGCCTTCCGCATCCAGTCTTTACCAGCAGCCCTTCTGAGGTCGTCTGACCATCGGGCTGGTGGGCGTCCTACACTACGCTTACCAAGTCGCGGTCTCCACACCATGACCTTCTTGCTCCATCTACCATCGGTCCTTCGACAGATGTGACCAGCCCATTGCCACTTCAGCGAACTTATTCTGCGAGCTATGTCGGTGACTCCGGTTCTCTGTCGGATATACTCATTCCTGAGTCTATCTTTCAGAGATACTCCGAGCATAGCTCGCTCCATAGCTCGCTGAGCGACTTTAAATTTGTGGACTAGCCCCACCGTAAGTGTCCACGTTTCAGCACCGTAGGTCATTACTGGTAGGACGCACTGGTCAAAGACTTTGGTCTTCAGGCATTGCGGTATAGGCGAGCCGAAAACTCGACGCAGTTTGCCGAATGCGGCCCAACCCAGCTGAATCCTCCTGTCGGCTTCCTTCTCGAAGTTTCGTCTACCTAACTGGATTGTTTGGCCTAGGTAGACGTATTTGTTTACGACTTCGAGAATTGACCCATCGACATTTATCGGTCCGGGCACGACATGTTCGTTGAACATGACCTTGGTCTTGTCCAAGTTCATGCCCAGACCGACACGTCGAGAGGATTCGTCTAGGCTGCGCAGCATTCCGCTTAACTGTTCCAGCGACTCTGCCATTACAACGATGTCGTCGGCGAACCGAAGATGCGAGATGTACTCACCATTCACGTTGATACCCTGTCCAGTCCAGTCCAAGGTCTTAAAGACGTCCTCCAGAGCATTGGTGAAGAGTTTGGGAGAGATGACATCTCCCTGTCTTACACCTCGATTCAGCTCGATGGAGTTCGTCACTTGATCCTGGATCTGGACAGCCATCGTGGCGGTGTCATACAAGCATCTCAACACCTCGATATAGCGCCAGTCGATCCGGCATCGCTGCAATGCATCCAGAACTGCCCAAGTTTCGATGGAGTCGAAGGCTTTTTCGTAGTCCACGAATGCCATACACAGCGGCTGATTGTACTCCTCGGTTTTCTGTACAATCTGTCGAACAGTATGGATGTGGTCCACGGTGCTTTTCGAAACCCGGCCTGCTCCGCAGGCTGGAATTCGTCGAGTCTTGCAGCGAGACGATTCGTGACGACCCTTGAGAACAACTTGTAGATATGGCTCAGGAGTGAAATGGGTCTGTAATTCTTCAGTAAGGTCTTATCACCTTTTTTGAAGAACAGCACCACCGCACTCCTGCTCCAAGCCTGTGGTGTTATGCCCTGGTGTATGACGGAATTAAAAAGACTTGCTAATTCCTTTAGTACCGGAGTTCCGCCGGATTTTAGAAGTTCTGTAGTAATTCCGTCATCACCGGGTGCCTTGTTGTTCTGTAGTTGCCGGAGAGCCGCCCTAATCTCGCTTTCTGCAATTTCGGGGATGTCCTCACTATAGTGACGCGTTAGCGGGGCTCTGTGGTCATCATCGCTGTGTCCCGTCGGCTTGGTCATCCGTGTGGAATAAAGGAGCCCATAAAAAGATTCAATCTCTGCGAGAATCTCGGGCTTAGAGGTGACGCCACGTCCATCCGCAGTTTTCAGCTTCGTCAGATGGGGCCTTCCAAGCTGCTGAGTGAACACTTTCGACCCTTTGTTGCGGTCGATCGCGTTCTCGATCGCTCGAGTATTCGACCGACGAAGGTCGCGCCGCATCAGCTTTCTAATTCGCTGGTTTAGGCTTTTCCATTCTGACGAAGACAGCTGATTGGATGGAGTTTCTCGCCTTTGCCTCATCAGCTCGAGCGTCTCAGCAGAGAGTTTGGACTCCTTTTTCTGCGATCTCGGGAACAACCTTTGAGACACTTTCCTCAGCGTGTACCTATAACACCATTAAAATCCGTTAGTGTAGCAATCATGTTAAAGTTATTAAATCCTGTCCAATTTACGTCGGTATCCTGAAAGGGCATGGCATTACACCGGTCGAACCGGCCCATTCATGCAGCAGATTGCGTGGCTGACCACAATTAAAACACTGTTAACTATTAAAACATAGGTCAACGGAAAGCCGTCGACTGTGATGGACTACCGCCTCAGCCGTATAGTGGTCGTAAGGTTCTCAATGTTAGCACTAACTCATTTTGATTATAAATTTGGACGCGCCGATTAACCCTGTATCTTGACATGGTGATTTGGCATCAGTGACTGAATAGTAAACAACAGATTGACTGACACCGGCCAAACAAGCAGGCCACTAACATCTAGCCGCTCATATTGAAAACCTTATGATATATATAATATTTATACACATTCTAATTTGTTAATAACATTTATTTATTTATTTTTTTTTTATTTTTTTTTAAGCATTATAACACCATAACAGTATAACCAAAGCAGTGTTACAAGAAAGATACATTAAATATATTGTTACATAATACAATTAACAATACTATAAACATATATATGAATATATATATTATAAATGTAAAGCTTCAATTAGGAGCTGAGAGGCTGCTGTGAGTTTCGGCAGGCTGAGAGCAAAAATATCAATACCGTTCGCCGACAACGCGTTTATTAGACGAACAGCACAAGACAACGGAGCAAACTTGAGCAGGTTCGTTCTTGACAAAGGAACATCGAGCATAGCGGGGCGACGGCGCGCGCCCACCGCCCCGTCTGGTGCACACAGCCTCAGGGCCATCAGCACCCCCGGGTGGTGCAACTCGCCCCGCAGCACCCTCGCCACATACTTCACAAGAGCCACCCGCCTTCGGACTGACAGCCTGCAGTAGCCTACCATACCCAACACGAATAGACTCGGGTACATTAGCGGGTAATACGGATACACCCCAAACTCCTTTAAATAGAGAAAGCGCGTAAATTTATTTTGAATTCTCTCTATCATGAGGTTATATTTAGCATGGTGGGGATTCCAAATAATTGCATTGGTCTCCAAATGGCTCCGCACCAGGGAATTGTACAATATTCTAACCGCGTGTGTTCTTTTAAAATTAGTGCATTGCCTCAATATGAAACCAAGATTTCTAAATGCTTTGCTGCAGACACTGATAACATGGTCTCTAAAAGATAAATCACGTACCATCTGGAGGCCTAGGTCACGCACACGATCTACTCGAACATTAATTAATAACATAACATAGCTCGACTCCTTTTTCTACCCGAAGGTCCTACACCTTCGGGTAGAAAAAGGCATCTGTCAAGCCTCAACTCGCCACTATGTTTACGTCTCAACGATCTTTAAGGGAGTAGGATGTAGGATATGAGAGTAGGAAGGGATGGGGAAGGGGAGTGGGCCTCCGGGTACCTCTCTCACCCAAAGAAACCCGGCGTGAGCTGGTTGTGGTATTTCACCGATCGAGCCAGCCCATTCATACAGTGAATTGCTGGGCTCTACCACTGTTGCCATACAGCGAGCACAAAGTGGTCAGTCAAAAATATTTATCACACATGACTTCGAGAGGAATTTCGAAAGACATTGGTGTGAGGCCAAATTCGCACCCAAGACTTCCTGATTCAGAAGCGGACTAGTTTACTGAACCACCGAGACATAGTTTTTGAAGTTCTCATATAACTCTTTAATGAAAGGGCCATTTGATACCCATATAGTAGAAACACAAATATTTATTCCACCATATTGGTTTTAGAATGACGTCACACTATTTTTCGAGCTACTATCAACAAGCCCTTTCATTTGATACCCATATTGTAGAAATGCATTAAAAAAAACTGTTCCTCTATCTTGGATGATCCGCCATATTGGATTTAGAATGACGTCACATTATTTTTTTAGTTGGTCCCAATGAGCCCTTTCATTTAATACCCATATTGTACGAAAGCTTAAAATATATATTCCTTTATCTTGGATATTCCACCATATTAGATTTAGAATGACGTCATATTATATTTTGAGTTACACTCAATAAACCCTTTCATTTGATACCCATATTGCAGAAATGCATTCAAAATATCCATTCCGCCATCTTGGGTCGTCCGCCATATTGGATATAGAATGATGTCATACATTATATCATGCATTGTCATCCAAAGTAAACGTGTATACAAAATTTCAGCTCAATCGGTTGAAGGTATCTACTTCAAAATTGAGTTACAAGATTCCACCGAACATACATACTTACATACATACATACATACATACATACATACAGTGCAAGGTAAATAAAAGCTTATAAAAATATGATACAAGTAATTTATCGCATCATTAATATTGTACGGTTGGCAAATTGTGGCTTTTAACCCTGCAATGCGGCTTGTTCTTTTTTTTTTGACATCTATCATATCGTGCACAGGAACGCCGGCGGTACAGCCTGTTTTCTAATATGATTTTTTTTAACATTACCATTTTTACGTTGTTGACTTGGAGTTATTTTCACTACGCTGTTACAAAAAAGAAAAATATGTTATCACAATGTAAGTGGTGTAAGTTTAATTTAGTTTTCTTTGTCCACTACATTTCAAGTAAGGAAGTTTGTCAAATAAGCTAATGTATCGTAGTACCTATTTGTGTTTCTTTTTACTTGACGGCACTAGGAGAGATTTTTTTCCTTTTGAACTTGACATACTTATAATGAAAGCATGAATTCTTGAGCTAGTGTTAGAAATTAGCGAGGATTGTTTATGCTTAAAACATCAGTTGCGAATTAGTTAGGTCTGTAGTCTTACAACAGCTTGTATGTATAATTTAAGAGTACTAGTACTTTTCTAGTAATTTTGAGATCATGTAAGGTTCGTGAGAATTCACTATGCTTCTTGCACTTCCCGTCAAAAAGGGGATGTATAAGTTTAATAAGATGCGCGTGATGTTTCCGAGTTTCATGTGGCCACAGGTCATAATAATTGTTTTCCTCAATTCCCTCTTTGTCACAGCCGTAGTTTAAAAAAGTATAGATCTGCAATCCTTGCTTGCCTAAAATGTCTATATATGTTAAACAAAATTGTTAAATTACATTACTACTGTTATTTCATATTGTAATAATATTTACTTTTTAATTTAAATGGGAAAATTTATTCACATAATGCGCAATCTCATAATGCAAACTTATTAACAGAACAAGATATGGTTTTAAGGCAAGCAAGCGTCTCGTAACGGGTGTTGATGTAAGGTTTTTCCAAGAAAACAGTGTAGCCAACATTAATAAAATTCTTTAGTCAAGACACGCAAAAGTTTTTTTTTTTAATTCTAGTCCAGTCTCTGCGAGTCGGAGAATTTTTTCTTCCCAACTTAATAACGCAAGAAGAATTTAATAAAAGCGTCATATTTTTTAGTATCATTTTATTTGGTTTAAAGGAATAAAATGCTTGTGTCACGTAAAAGTACCACATTATGAAGGATTAGGTATTACTATTAATATAGATATTAATAGAATTATTAATAGAGATATTTTTTTTCAAAACTAAAGTAACGTAATTGGATTTCAAAATAAGTAATTAGTTTTAAAGGCGAAAATATTTAGTTTTTGTTATTTAGTCGTATTGTAAATCTTGCGCTCAAATATGATTTAGTATAATATCGAATAGGTCATATTTATTCAAGATATAAAAAAATATCCGTATTATTTATTCAGAAATGTTCATATACCCAACTCATTAACCCGTAATGTAAGTAAGGTTTACAGATTGTAGATCATTTAATTTTAGAATAACTGTCAAAAATAATTTGAATTTAGAAACAGCTGCGTCCCCATTCCGGCGCGAACGTGGGGTAAGTAGGTACACGCCTGTCTGACGGAGATCATATTCGGAAAACTTTTAAAAGCCGGTAAGCTTTGGCTCGCTCCTAACAAAATCACAGCCTACCAAAGTATATTTCACCCTTTTGACGACACATTATGTACATTTGCAGAGCGTAACGACACGGGCACGGCTCACAATTTCCATTAAGGCGTGCCGTTATATGAACAGCCTAAATTTTAAATGATACGTTCTAAATTGGACTCTAAACTACAGTCGGTTAAGTCGAATGTTGGTAATTTTTTTTGCACATTTGTAACCATGTCGTTTGGGTCCGTTGGCGCGCCCCGTGTAACACATATCGAATTAGCTAAAGGACGGTATCTTAGTGCAATTAGCTTCAACATATTAGGAGTGGGTACCTAATTGTGTGTTTTACTGTTTTGTATTTGTGCCCGAAAATATATAGCCTCTGAATATTTGGGACGCGTTTTTGCACAACGTTCTGTTAGTTGGGTAGTTAGGGCTCCGTAGGCCTTAGATATATAATTGAGTTACTACTACTATTGAGTTTAGTATTTAAATGAAAAAAAATCCCTTTAAAGTTCTTCACCTCGACTAATCATGAAATATTTTTTCAGCTATAATCAATAAATAAACGTATAAAGATTATATTTCGTCAATAAGCCTAAATCTATCGTGCGCTATCCGTTAATCACACGAGGCTTGCAAGAGCGATTTCACTTTTAAAATGTATAGGAATGATAGGAATGCCGGCATAAGAGTTTTGTTTTTTCATAGGGAAATAAGATTTAATTTTCAAGTTTAGTTTAAGCCGTCTTTTGTAGTTTTGGCTGGAATGTAAAAGAGCCATGTCCGCTTCTTGGTATGTAGAAGAGTCATGTTCATTTTCCAAAGTGGATATTTTTGAATAAATTTATGACGTTTTATTTATGGCGTATATGTGTGCAAATGTGAAAAATGGTGTAAATATCGTATGTAGCGAAATCTTCAATATTGACGTCAAACTCCCCTGGAACATCATGCATAAAGTGCTCACGACTTTATGGATGCTTATGCTAGGTTAGTTAAGTTAGATTAAGTTTAAAACATGAAAAAAAGCAGTATGGCGCCTAAGCTTTAGCCTGTCCAAATGGTCGAATGATAAAAAGAAACCTTTTTTATCTACTATGTGCTGTAGAAACAGAATAAATCGGAGTTTTGGCGGGACTGTGGAGGAGACATGTCCGTTATTTGCAGTATTTTCTCAGATTTGTGTTTAAATGGATATTATTGAATGAAATTCATGGCGTTTTATTTAATAAGTGTTCGTAAATGAGTGCAAATGTGGGAAATGGTGTAAATATCGTGTTTGGTGTGCTCTTCTACAGTGTCGTCAAAACTCCCTCGGAACATCATGCATAAAGTGCCACGACTTTATGGATGATTAGGTTAGGTTAGGTTAAGCTGTAGGTTTAGGCTAGGCTAGGTTAAGAGTAGTTTAGGTTAAGAATGAAGATGTTATTTATTACAAAAAGACTCGACTTACAGGTCTTAGCAACCAGGTCGTTACATCTTTAAAAAAAACAACAGAAAAAATCTGTTAATGTACGAGTATCAAAATTTTACAACAAATATTTTTACTTATGTAGTGGAAACGTTGCGTATTAATTTAATGCGCATATTAGTTTGGAAACAACCCAAAGCTGTTATATTAAAAATATTTTAGAATACCGTGAACAAACTGGGAAAATAAGTAATAACGTATTAAAATTTTAGCTACAGTTTGAGTGAGTTTAGGCGAGATTCATCAGATACCGTGTTATTTAATTACATCTGTAAAATTCTCCTCAAGAAATGTGCTTGTATTATTTACCCTGAAATAATAAGCTCTGAATAATGGATGGACAAAAGCCTCAAATATATATTCCACAAAAGAGTGGTTTTATTTACAAATCAGATATTCGTGTAAACATCAGAACACACAATATTGATAAATACAAATATTATTTTTTTTTGTACACACAATATTAAAACGTTAATATTAAAATATCAATCAAATTGCTAAGGATTGTTTAAACAAAAAAGACAATGTATTTTTTCATGATTTAATCATTTACTGATAGTAATTACAGCTTAGCATCTTGGTACTAGCCTTCTATTTCGGAAGGTTTTGTGTTTAAATCTTGAACACAAAACCTTTACACACATTTTAGATCTTATGTGTACTGATACGGGTTTGGTACTATTTGAAAATAATCTCTTGTTTTTTTATTTTTTTTATTTAATTTCTTAAAAGTGGTAGAGCCAAGCAGTTCGAATGAATGGGCCGGCTCGACCGTTGAAATACGACCTCGACCTCTCAGAACATCGACTTTAAGCGGCCCATGCCGCGTTTCGTTCGGTGAGAGAGGTACCCGGAGGCCCACGCTCCCTTCCCCATCCCCAACGTGTGTTGCAGATGTCCATGGGCGGCGCTGGTTACTTACCATCAGGTGACACGCCTGCTCGTTTATCCCATAAAAAAAACCAAAGTAAATTAAATTAAATTATTGGTTTTAAAAGGAGATTAGGAAATGTAGCTCAAACTTTCAGGCATGTAGCTTGAAGGTAAGAATACTAAACAAGCAAAGCGCAGAACCCAATGACTCTCAATTTAAAAAAAAAAAACACGTTCAGTCAGTAATTTTATAGGTGCCTACTCATGACTTGAGTATTTTGCTGCATCCAATTTAAATTGTGTTGGGTCGTCACGCATCTCCTGTTCTGAATGAACAGGCTTGGCCCAGTTACATGTCACGAGTGGACGTGGTGTGCTAGAAATTGAAGATCTGATTACTAGTGAAGAATTTATTCCTACATTCTAAACGTCAATGAGGTATTTCAATAATGCTAGTAGTTCTAGAAGATTGAGACACTCACAAGAGCACATGGGGTTCTGTTTTTTATATTATTCGTGTGCATAGATGAGAACTTAGCATTATCTTTTATATACATACTAGCTGTGCCCGCGACTTCGTACGCGTGGAATTTGTGATCAGATAGCTATATTTTTACATAGACAGTTGAGAAGTAATTACCTCTAAAATGAAATTGTAACTGGTAGGATAAGTACAGATTGCGGTAGCAATGGTTGTTGCCCGCATTGTTTATTTTCATTTTAACAGGAATTTTTGTAGTATAGCTGTAGCCCGCGACGTCATCTGCCTGAACGCTATACAGCACCAAAAATACCTACGATTATACCTTTTAAAATAACATTTATTTACCCGTTACTTCTTTACATTTCATAAATACAGAAAGTACAGTAACAGAGGGAGACTGTCTTTTGTAAAATTGTTGAACTTCAAAAGTGCTGATTTTCAGTCTGCTTTGAATAAATGACTTTATGGTGATTCTGCTGAATTAAGTAATAAGTTGCGACTGAAGCAAATGTAGAAAATAATGAATAAGAAAATATAAATATAGAAAAGGATAAAAATATATACTTATAAAACTTCTCTATAAACAACATTGCTGGTTTGGCTCTCCGCAGCCAAAATGTAAAGAGAGTCAGGACTGGTGACGCGGGAGCAAGCGACGTACAGCTGCCCGTGTGAGAAGCAGCTCGTCCTGAGGTCGACACCCGCTGCTCTCAGTGTCTGCCCCTGCGACTTATTGATGGTCATCGCGAAGCAAACACTCACGGGGAACTGTACGCGCTTGAACTGGAACGGGAAGTTATGAGGTATGAGGGGAATGCGTGGTACAAATACTGCCTCGCCTACGCCACAACCCGTAAGAATTTCCGCCTCAATGCTGTGTCTGTGGAGCGAGATGACTTTAAGGCGGGTCCCGTTACACAACTTCGGAGGAGATAGGTTCCGAAGAAGCATAATCGGGACACCGACTTTCAGCTTGATAGTATGCGCTGGAAGTCCACTTGCTGACAGAGAGTTCAGAAATTCCACGGGATAATGTGTGGCATCATCTTGCTCGATGACAGTGTTTATAGAGGTGTAAACCACTTCATTCCCCTCAATTTTCGAGAGAATGCATTCGTTGATTGCTTCAGCCTGACCATTTTTGGGCGTCAAAATTGCCCGCTCACATACCCAAGAATTCTGCTGGTGCGGTATATGACTGATGTCCCCGTACACACAGCGAATGAGTTCTTCTAAGCTGGATACGACTCTACCGAGAGACTCTGGAAGCACCACCTGCCCACCTCTCTCCTCTGGTAGAGTGCCTTCGCCAAGACTTAGAAGAACATCGGAGAATTCTTGAGCACGTGCATTGCCGCCGAGCCGAGCTCTCATATTAATGGTCAAGCGCAGCGTACGAACTCGTGACCACAGCGAAGATCGTTTCAACGAAGCATTCACCTCGTCAGCCCTCGATCCCCGCGTCACCACGGGAAGCGTTTGTCGGAAATCGCCACTGAATAGAACTGTGACACCACCCATCAAGTGTTCGTTCCTGCGGATGTCCTGCAGGGTTCTGTCCACGGCCTCAACTGCTTTTCTATTGGCCATCGTACACTCATCCCATACGATCAGAGAGCAATCCTTCAGCACGTGTCCCTTATCACTATTGCGTGACACACCACAAACAGGCGTTTCGGTGCTCTCTAAATCGATGGGAATTTTAAACATGGCATGTGCTGTCTTGCCACCCGGAAGCAGTGTGGCAGCGATTCCCGACGACGCTACAGCAATGGCAATTTTGCCTTGCCTCCTGATCTCTGCAAGTATGCCAGTGGTAACAAATGTTTTTCCTGTTCCACCAGGAGCATCCAAGAAAAACATTTTACCCTGGTTTTGCCCAACGCTTTTAAGAACAGTGTCATAAATTTGTTTTTGCTCTGAAGAGAACAAAGCGACATGGTGATTTCGTATGGTGGTCATTTCGCTCGGATCGTAAATTGTCTCAGCGTTATACTCTCGATTTCCACGGTCTTGATGCGGTGATGATTGGGGAGCTGGTAACCCATATTCGACCAATGGATTGCCGCCGATGGAAATGACCACGTCTTGAAGTGAACTAAGACAGGTGTTCAGCACGCGTTCATCAGTTACTTCGACTTCGTCTCCAGTAGCACGCCTCAAAGCTCGTAGAAAATCTTCAGATAGATGATGTCGATATTTTTCCCACAAAGCTACCGGGTTCGTGACTCCACAAAACACCAAGATGACGGCAAACAGATGACGCATACGGCTGGGGCTGTTACTGACGCTCGCCTCCGCGAGGGTGTCATCCCAGTTTTGGTCACCGTCGAGAAGGTGACGTGCTACACAGGCTGCGCGGTAAGTGGGATACTCCACGCCATCAAATGTTCTCAGAAAGGCAAAAGACGTTGGGCCTCGGATCGTGTGAAGTAATAACCGCAGAAAATAGCATTCGCCATTATTCGGGTGCACGGTATAAACTCTACCCAATACGGTGTCCTTGAAAATTCCCGGAAAACCTTCGACAGCACCTCCTCTTCGACGTCGGTTAAATATTCCCCTTTGCTTGTCGTACGTGTAATATGAAGGCACCTCGTCATACGTAAGGAACCTCGCAAACTGGTCGATTTCGCAGAGCCTGAAAAATGCCAAGAGAGTTGTTTGGCGCGGATTTTCTAAGCGCTCAGCAACGTTGTTGGGATCAAAATATATGCGCTGACCGTTTTCTAGGTGGACGTCTAAATGCATGACGGCAGGATGCCTGTCATGTATAGAGAACGCCAGTATCCGCCATATTCCATCCGATCTAATTCGACGCCAACGCCATCTAGTTAGCGAATAGGAAACATTTTTTTTTAATGGTGTAAAATTATAAAATTACGAAGCAATCATTACACCAATAAATACCGAACAAAAATATTAACAGTTTTTAGCATATACAAATACATTTTTTTAATTGTCTTGCTCATCTCTGAAAAGAATTAACGATACAATTTTAAAGAAGAAAATGCACAACTCCATCTATGACTCTTAAAAACATCTATTGACCGCAAGCGCATGATGAAATTTCAATTATTTATATTCAAAAAGTGTTTAAACATGTAATTCGACTTGATGTTTTTAAAATCTCAAAGATTTATTTATATCTAAAACCAAAAAGTGCTTACACGTGTAATTCAACTTAATGTTTTCTGTTTTGTAAATCTCATAGATGGCACTGTTTTAAAATTGTCTGTTATGTTTAACGGCATAAGTTAATTAAAATGTGAAGCTAACTTATATTATATTATTATTATTATTATATGTATAGATTAAAGCATGGTTACTAACATAATAACACCATAACAACATACAAATATGCGTCGTTAGATTACACGTTGCTACAGAATACATTGAAGAAATAAAGGTTCACTGCTCGTTCCTCGTAGGTGATAGCGTGATAATATGTAGCCTATATGTTGACCCGACTTCTTAATAATTTTCGTGCCAAATTTGAAGTAAATCCATGCAGTACTTTTTGAGTTTATCCCGGACATACATACAGACAAACAGACAAACAGACAAACAGACAAACAGACAAACAGACAAACAGACAAAAATTCTAAAAAGTATATTTTTGGCTTCGGTATCGATTGCAGATCACACACCAAGTATTCTTTTTAAAAAATATTCAATGTACAGTTTTGACTTTTCTACAATTTTATTATATGTATAGATAACATAACTTTACGCCCTTGCCACCCGAAGGTGCAGGCAGTGGGTGGCTGTTATGTTTACGTCCCAAATGGAATAGGGGGCGAAAGTTTTCAGTCATCGGTATTTATCACACTTAACTTCCGAAAACAATTTCGAAAAGTCATTGGTGTGAGCCAGTGTCAGGATTCGGACCCGGACTTCTGGATTATAATGAAAAAGCAGAAAAAATATGGTAAACGATTAAAATAGAGTTAAAAAAAATGCAAATGCAAGAAAGTTTTGAGTTATTTATCCATGTGTATTTATAACTATATGACCTTCCTGAAAAGGTATTTTTGGATGGGTAATTGAATGGATGGGTTTTTTCCCATCATTCTTTCTCACCTTTCAGCTTGAAGCTTTGTTTCTTTATAATCTGATGTCTACGAAGTAAGTTATAGTTATAGTATTCAAAGAAAGACGCGCGGTTGGAGTTGCGGATAAGATTAGATCCTATTACATACATACATAACTTCACGCCAAATCCCTTGTGGGGTAGGCAGAGAGAACAGAGCGCCATAAGGCACGATTCTTACACGCCTCACTCGCTTCGTTTACTTTCATAACTCTTTTCATACACCCGCGTCGGTTTTTAAGGTTCCTAACATCACCTTCCTCCAGAACTATTTGGTCATGGAATGTGTGTCTTGGCCGTCCTCGACTCCTACATCCATCCGCTTTTGCATTGTATATCTGCTTAGTCAGTCTTGCATCAACCATTCTTTCTACATGTCCGAACCATCGGAGCATGCCCTTTCTTACTTTTACACCGGCACTCTCTTTCAAACCAACTTCCTTCCTTACAACCTTGTTTTCTACGCGGTCGGCGAGAGTCACTCCGCAGATTTTGCGTGGTGCCCTCATTTCTACCGCGTTTATTCTACTTTCATGCACACTCTGCCATACCCAGCTCTCACTTCCATAAGTTAGCGTTGGGATCAGGACTGCATTGTGGATTGCCAGCTGGGCTTTTCTGCTAATGTTTTTTGCTCCCAGGAATCTGCCCAACGCTCCATTTACGCTATTTCCTATCGCCACTCGTCTTTCTACATCCGCGGTGTACCTTCCATGTCTGCTAAAAGTGCATCCAAGATATACAATTTCATTCACTTGTTCCAGCAGTACATCATCAACCATTATCCTTGCATCTGTTCTGGATTCCTCCCTTTCAAACACCATAACTTTCGTTTTCGTTGCATTCAACTGCAAGCCTTTAATCATGCAATCATCTTTCATAGTAGTGACTAGTGTTTGCAGGTCCGACGGCGATTCGGCTAGAAGCACGGCGTCATCTGCGTAAAGCAGGCAGCTCACAACTAGGTCACCCATTCGCATCCCTAAATCCATCGATCTCACTCTCTGGAGACAACTGTCCAGGTACAGGATGAACAGTCGAGCGGACAGCACGCAACCCTGTCTGACGCCGATATTGACGTCAAACCAGGGAGACAAGCCGCCGTCAACACGCACACACGCTGTGCAGCCCTCATAAGTGGACTTCACCGCGCGCAGCAGTGCCCCGCTCACCCCGTAGCCCGGGAGTATGTCCCACAGATCCTTTCGTAACACTCTGTCAAACGCTTTTCCCAGATCCACAAAACTGCAGAAAACGTTCCGGTTAACAGCCAGTTGTTTCTCCACGATAATGCGGAAAAAAAATCTGATCCATGCACCCCCGTCCGCTTCTAAAACCACCCTGAGCCTCCCACAACACTCCATCAGATATCACCCTCATTCTCCTTTCAATAATTTCCCCATACACTTTCGCTGCTAAGCTGATCAAACTGATGGCCCTGTAACTGGCGCACTGCATACGTGATCGTGATACACCTTTATACAAGGGCACGATGACAGCGCGCCTCCAGTCCATGGGAACCTTACCCGACCTCCAGCATAGATTGCTCAAGGTCAGGAAAGCGTCCCGGATACAGGTTCCACCGTGTTTGATCATGTCAGCAGACATCATATCAATTCCTGCTGCCTTACCATTTTTCATACTTCGTATCGACCATTCAATCTCTTCCATAGTAATGTCCTCGTCAGATATTGGCGCAGCGGCATCAATCGTATACTCACTCACGGCGCCCACGTCCGGAACATACTCGTACATTTCCCCAAAATACTCTCTCCACCTACCCAATACATCGTTTGGGTTTGCAAGAATGTCACCAGCCTTAGACATAATTTTGTCCATTCTTGATGTTGACGAAGAACCCCGAGACTTTCTAACTTCCCTCCAGAAAAGTTTGTTATTCACCTCGAAGTTCTCCGTCAACCTCACTTCCTCATTCGCTACTAGTCTTTCACGCTTCTCTTTCACTAAGGCTTTGGTAACATTCCTGCAGCGGCGGTAGCTCTCATACTTTTTCTCTGTCATAGTATCATTCTGATTCAAACTTGGGACCTAATCCAACCATGCTTTTTTCTTTCTTTCGACGCGGGGTTTCACATCCGCGTCCCACCAGGCAGCACCTCTAAGAATCTTATGCCTCTTTGCACAATCACATACTTCTTTTGCACGATCCACTATACTTTCTTTCATTCTTTCCGAGCATTCTTCAACACCTAGGTCAGAAAGACTCGTGTCATTGAGTCTTTTACTGACTAGGTCTACATACATACTCCGTACACTTTCATCTTCTAATTTCTCACATTTTATCCTTTCAACCTCTCCGAAATGGGTACGCACTCGCCAGTGTCTCCACTTCTTGAAAAGGCCCACGAAGCGGCTTACCACCAGGTAGTGGTCCGTATCAAGAGTGGGGCCTCTGTAGGCTATTGTATCCCTTAGAATATTTCGGAGACGACTATCTACCAAAATCAAATCAATCATACTCTTTTCTTCATTCCATCACCACTTATACGTGTGAATATCTTTATGATGGAATAATGTGTTAGACACAAGGAGGCTCCGTTCTAGACATACGTCCAAGATTGGCTTACCAGCATCATTCACTCGCTTGTCACCATTCGGACCAAGGACAGCCTCCAGGCCATGTCTCTTGGTTCCGACCCATCCATTAAGATCACTACACATAATTATCCTTTCATTTCCTTAAATCAAATCCAGAATATCCCTAACAGTTTCCCAATACTCCTCGAGTTCGCGGGGATCGGCGGAGCTGACGGGAGCATAAGCTGCGACCAGGAAGACTCGCGTGATCCCCAGTTTTATTCGAACCCAAAGATGTCTCGGGCCTACCAACTCATAATCTTTCACTCCGGAAGCAAAGCGGGAGGAGAGAAGGACTCCAACACCCCCACTGGCACGGACGTCCGGGTCCACTCCGGACCATAGGTCTACCATGCCACCGGGGAGGGTCCTCGGTCTCAATCCCCTTCCGCTTTGTCTCCGTCAAACATAATGCATCCAGGCATCTCTCATTTATTACAAGAGTAGAGCCAAGCAGTTCGCTGCATGAATGGGCCGGCTCGACCGGTGAAAACCACGACCTCTCAGAAGACCGACGTAAAGCGGTTCATGCCGCGTTTCGTTCGGTGAGTTAGGTACCCGGAGGCCCACCCCCCTTCCCCATCCTTTTCTATCCCTTAAAGGTCGGCAACGCAACAGTAACACTATATGTGTTGCTGGTGTCCATGGGCGGCGTTGGTTGCTTACCATCAGGTGACACGCCTGCTCGTTTGCCCTCCTATCCCATAAAAAAAACGGGCACGCCCTAGCAGCCCGTCCGGCTGAGCTTGTTTCGGTCAAGATTGCGTCCCACTGGGACGGTAGGGGTCGCGACGTGCACGCTCTTGACATGACCCCCAAATATTAGATCCTATTAATTGTGGTTTGCAATAGATGGAGTAGAAAGATGATTGTGCAGCAAAAAGTACTATACCCGCTGTCTGTCCCCTTATATCCTTAGACCTTTGAAACTACGCCACTAAATTTTGATGTGATTTTTTGTTAATAGATAAGTGTCAACGTATGGTTTGTATATATAATTAGTGTATACTGTAGCAAATAAAAAGTGATAATTTTCGAGATCTCTAGCATTTTAATTGGAAACACTGGCTGAACCCTAAGTGATAGTACAAAACAATGCACTACATTATTATACATCTTCTAAAGGTCTACAAAACAGTCCTCGATGCCATATGACTATCTCTGAGGGATAACCTATCGTTATTTTTATTTCTTTTTTGAGGCGTTCGCTGGGTTGTCATAATTACAATTAAAGATCTTAAGTTATGTAATGTATAATTATAGATGAATTAAGGACAGTTTCCTATCTTAGATATCTAACATATAGATATACTAGCTGACCCGGCGAACTCTGTTTCGCATCAAAAGTAATAACTGCTGCCCCGCTATGTTAATACTGCAATATCTTCGACAAATTTGAAGTCGATAGCAGCTATAGGTTAAAAATGGGAATTTTCCATTGTTAACACCCCCGCAACCCCCCTTGTGGGTGGAATTTCGTAAAATCCGTTCTTAGCTGACCTCTACTCGGCGAAAGGAATAATCCTACCAAATTTCAAGTCGCTACGCCTTATGGTTCCAGAGATATCGTGATGAGTCAATATATAGGTGGAAATCTCTTATATATATATATAGATAATAATGGGTCATGGAGCAAAGCTCGTTGCTCTAAAGCAAACAGTCGGAGAGTATCAGATCAGGGCAATTAAACAATACACGCCGGTGTATGTCCGGTCCGTACTTAAGAGTGCAGACCGCGAGAGATGATGTTGTTGACACATTGTTTGAGTTGATGAAATATTTTTATATCGTCAATTTATTAAAGCCGCAGGGGCTGTTTTAATTTTATTTACTCCCACGGAGAGCTAATCCTCGTCTTTTTTTTCTCTTCCGTTCTATCTCTGTTTCTCTTTTTTTAATATATTTACCTCGAATATGAGCACTCAGCTATCACTGTTTTATAATTAATACGATTTTGGCCATCCATTGTTTATTCAAGCGAAGTTAAACTTCGGTTTGTAATAATTATGTTTTATCGGCTTAGTCTATGGGATACAGTTAGTTAATTAGAGTCCAGGGTATATAAAAGTCCGGTAATTTACGAGATATTGACTATTATAACAACAATAACATTAATTCACAATATACCAGTTTTATCAAAAAGCGTCTATAAAATAGAGATCAGAAATGTATGAGACTTTGTCTATTAAATTATTCTCTAAGACATTAAAATATTACGAGGGAATAGAAATTTCTAGAGCATGCAAGGTTCCATGTGTTCAGTCAAAAAGCATACAGCTTGATGTACGTAGAGAGACAGACTTAAATTTAATCTCTTAGTGGATGGAGCACATCACATAAGCGCCAAAAGAAAAGTAAACGCCCTTAAATAGGAGAATGAAAAACGAACAAGGAGCTTACAAGATAAGCGTTTTAATCTCTTTAAGTGATGAAATATATATACACAATATGTATCCATACGGTAATGATGAGAGAAACTTTTGGAAACATTTCTTTCTTTCTTTCTATTAGATGAAGGAAGGTTTTTTGTGGATATCCAAAGAAAAACACTTGATATAATACATTGCTGTGTAATGTTAATTAACATTTTTTTTGTATCTTGTCTTCCCTTCATACGCAATGGTATAGGCAGTGACATATGCACCATGACCGGATTTTGATATAGATTTAGCTAGTCTGAAATTTCCATAGACACGGAGGATTTTCAGATTATTTTGCGTAGATTTAATATTTGGAACTGTTATGTAGATGAATTGGGTCTTTGATATTCATAACGCTTGACATACACGCTCGCCGATTTATAAGGCTTCTGACGTCAACTTGTAATACGACTACGACTTCTTAAACCACTAAGGAAGCCTAATTTTAATCAATTATTCTTATTGATCTACTTTGATATTAGCAACTTGTGAACTATAGTGATATTTTTTTAGACAAATGATCTTTGTTTTACCGCAGAAGTAATGATTGAGAAAATTTTGGATTTTGTTAAGATCAATTGGCGTTCTTTGTCGATACGCGTCGGCTAGTTCAGCAGTACGCTTTGGTAATCTTATTACACTAATATCTTCCAAAATATTACTTTTAGCTACATGTTGAAAAGGTCCGTATTGATCTATTTTAAATGTATAATACATTTAAGGTACTTAATTGGTTAAGGTATAATGCATCACATTGGTAGGGTATGCATATTTCGCTGCACGAATGGGCGGGTGGACTGGTGAAATACCATGACCTCTCGGATTATGGGCGTGAAGTGGCTCGTGCCGCGTTTCGTTCGGTGAGAGAAGTATCCGTAAGCCCGAGCCCCTTTTCCGTTCCTTTCCCCTTCAACTCCCTTAAATGACGATAACGCACCACGGTGTACATGGGCTGTGAGCAGTTACTTACCAAAGGTGATCACCACTTGCTCGTTTGCCTTCATATCCCATAAAAAAGTCACTATTTCTCTTAAAAGTAAACGAAATAAAAATGGTCGTTGTGGGTTATATAAGTATATAACACCATCATAGACTTTTTTGTAGTCATACATAAATTCACTAAATAAGACAAAAGTTATCGTGTTTGTTAATGACTTTATCTTTGTGACCACTCTCTTACATACATATTACATACATAACTTCACGCCAAATACCTTGCGGGGTAGGTAGAGAGAACAGAGCGCTACAAGGCCCGATTCTAACACTAACACTCGCTTCGTTGACTTTCACAACTCTTTTGTAGTCACCCTTAAGGTTTATAATAGTGTAGTAAAGCTCCTAAAGCTCCAAACCTCGAAAATTATCACTTTTTCTCTACTATATTCTGCATGGATAATACATACAAACTAGCATGTTAAAACCCTATATTTATTAAAAAAAGCGTATCAAAAACCGTTGCGTAGTTTCCAAGATCTAAGCATATAAATAAGTGGACAGACAGCGGGAAGCGATTTTGTTTTATACGATGTAATAATAATTCCGAAATTATAGGAGTAAGAATATATCTTTTGCAATTTTGCACGCCACCTGACTCATCCGTGACCATAATTAATAAAAGCAATTAAACAAGCGGCTCTACTGTTTGTAATTATTGATGACGTAATTTATTTGTTTTATTGCGTGAAACGCATACGAAACAGCTATTAAAATATAGTAGTCTATAGTGCCATATAGCTGTTATAGCTATTTAATATATTATAGTTTTTTTCGCAACTAGGATCGCGCGGCACTTCTTAATTACTAAACTGTTAGCTCATGGCGAAGACGAGGTTTAACAGCCGCTGCCTGAACCTTCGGTTAGAAATTCGGGTAGAAATTATGTTATGTTATTATGTTCGCTCATGCCAACATTCGTGACGAGTGGGTCCTTTAGTGCCATTCAAAAATTACTTTAAAAAAATGTTAAACCGACTTCTAGAAACGTAAACCACACAATCTATAAGTATATGAAAACAGTACCTCTATAACTAAAAAGCGATAAATAACGTAACTTACTCATTTGTATACTTAATACAATATACAAAACGTAATACTTTAATAAAGTCATCTTTGACTATTATAATATTTACAAATGTTACTCGTTATTGAAGTCGGTGCAACACAATAGAGTACAACGTTGTACGTTGTACAACGTTTGTACGTTACCTAGGCTAGCACCGACTCCAAAAATAAGTAACATTTGTAAATATTATAATAGTTAAAGATGACTTTATTAAAGTATTACGTTTTGTATATTGTTTGAAATTATTGCAGAAAAAAAAAACATTTTTACAGAATTGTGTCCTAACTCCTAACCGTATAAGAGTTCTGTAGCTTTATCATCAGCACAGCAGTATCAGAACGGGACCATCTCGGAGGTAAACACTATACAACGAAAAAAAAATTTTTGTAATCGGTTCATAATTGACGAAAATATCGGTGAATATACATAAAAAAAATATTATACATACAGACGAATTGAGAACCGCCTCCTTTTTTCGAAGTCGGTTAAAACTACCTTCCAATTCGGCCAACAGCCTTTTTCAACTAATATTTTTTTCATAATATTATCAAAACACCTTCAATAGTTTTTATATTAAATAATAATTTTTATTTAATCGTCTCGGCGGTCAGGAAGTCGAGCTCCCTGCAACTGAATCTAGTCGGGGCATAATAGCCGCTGCCTACACATTCTAGTAGAAAAAAAAGGTGTGAAGTTATAGAAAACGTCACAAACCAGCCACACAATCTACATAAACATAATAATATTATGTATAAATGTAAACATTTATACATAATATTATTAGGACAATGTGTTCAGTTAACAAACTTATTTAAATACGCTTATAAAATTTTCCCGACTCTCGGTTCGGTCGTACGTTGCAAAATTTACTGAACGCCAACAATTTGGCTACGTAACCTAGGTGCATTACATTAATATCTAGCTGAAAGCCGGGGCATTAATTTGCGTCTGCCTCCACAGGGAAACCGCAAAATACTAGTTCCGTTGCTATTCATAATAAAACCGGTGCAAGCCGCTAAGTGCTCCAACATCTGGGCGCAATGAAATACTATTATGATGACAAAGGCCCATGAAATAGTGGGCAACTGTAAGTCATTCTAAGTGATAAATACGGTATATTGTTAATGAAACTTGTACGACATTGGAATGCTAATTGTTTTATGACTTTAGGGCCATAGTTTAAATAGTTCCGTGCGCTTGGATTTCAATGTTATATCAAACTAAATGTATTTGTATACTCGTATTTGGAGTTAGTCAGGAGAACGTCAAACTCAAACTTTGACAAAACATGATTTTGACAACTTTGACAACATACAATAGTGTGATTGGATTTGCCATTCATAAATACTTTTCGCTGTTTTCGGGAGCCGTGTAGCTTTTCAAACGTTGCCAAATTTTCTTGGTAAATATGGTGTCTTTTACTGTCTCTATTATAGAGACCGCTCCATGAAACTTTTGGATCTGATACTGTCACCATCATTTTGCCATAATTTCGTTTGATGTTGTTCTAATCTTTATTTTTGCCGTTCGTTTTCCTCGCTGTTATATTAGCGCAAGCGCGCAAGTGTAAATATTCCATTTGGGACGTAAACATAACAGCGAGACGAGGCTTAACAGCCGCTGCCTCCACCTTTGGGTAACAAAAGGCGTGAAGTTATAATAACAATAAATAATAAAAAGGAATCACTAAAAACACTATGTATGGAGACTACTATATTATTTGCTATTTGAATCAGAGCGATTTGATAGCATACAAATAGAGACATATATTCTTTTACAAATAAATACACGGTTTTATGATCAATAATAAAATTAAAAGATATTTATCTGGCAATACTGAAATATTATACCTACTTATTTTTTCTGGTGGTGCTGAAATTTCACACCACCGAGACGACATTGCAGATATTGTTATTACATATACCGCATTCAGATCCATAAATGTCGGGAAAACTTCTTCGGAGACGTCTCGACTGTCTTACTTAAATGTAAAGATAAGTTCATGTCACTGTTTGACAACTTCCAGACTCGCATAAATATACAATAAAGATAGTTTTTCTTGATGCGATGTTGAAACACCGCTGATATAATATTATGTCTCTGGAACTACGATCGATTATCTTAGTTAGATTCCATTTGTATTTTTGCGTTGATTTTCTGCTGTTTCTTATAAGTGGCGACTTGAAAAAAAAAGTTGCATTTGCCATTGGCATGACGTAAATGTAGCCCGCCTGGGGACGGCAGGGGTGTGGGACTCCCAAAACAGTAAACTGCAATCTGATCCTAGGGTTACCCACTAAAACCTCGCGGTGGCCTTCCTCCGGCGTAGGGGTGGCCCAGGACTGTGCATCAGCCCTCTGGTCCACCCCGCTGACCCCCCCCCCCCCCCTCTGTCACGAGGGTGTGCTCATCCTCGGGGAGCCTCGGCGAGGCTCCCCTGGGCGGGGCGGCTTCGACCGCGCGCTGTAAAGAGGCGCGCGGCCGGCAGTGCCCCCAACGGCCCTCCTTGGCCGCACCGGGGGGTCATCCTTCCCGGGCCGCCACCCGGGCGCACCCGCGGGGTGTGCGCCCTCGCGGCCCGCCTTCGAGCGGGATCGGCCCCCTCCCGACCCCGCTCGGCAGCCTCCTTCTGGAGCATCACTGCTTCGCAGAAGTAGACCGCGACCCTCCACTCCTCCTCTCCCGCCAGCATTGCCACGATCAACGCCGGCGGCGACAAGTACGCGAGCAGAGCTGCTGACAATAAGTTAACATAACATAACTTTACGCTTTTTTCTATCCGAAGGTGTAGGCAGTGGCTGTTAAGCCTTGTCTCACGTTTACGTCCCAAACGGAATAGGTGGCGAACTTATTGCCACACCGGGCACAATTTTTTCGCGATATTTATCACTCATAACTTCCGAAAAGTCATTGGTGGTGAGCCGGGATGCAAACCCGCGATTTCTTGATTCAGAAGTGCGGTGCTAAACTGGACCACCGAGACCAGACAATAAGTTGTACTTAATAAATAAGAACCCTGCAGTCACCCCTTTTTTGTGGCGTTTGGGAAAAAAATAATTGAATTAATTAAGGCTTCGTTCGCAATATTATAAAATTTTAAATAGATATTTTATTTACAACATAAATTGTAACAGCTATTTTGAATTAAATAAATAAAAATAGTGAGTTAAATAGTTTCAGGGTCTTTAGCAGCCCGCTTCTGAATTAGATTACTTGGTTTTGAATCTGGTAGGTTCGGTGTCCTAATGATTTAACAGTCCGCTTCTGAATTAGATTACTTCAGTTTGAATCCGGTTGACAATGGTCCGGAAGTCACTTGAGACAAATATCAATGAGGTATCAAATGATTCCTGTTCTCGGTTTTGGAGCCCGAAAAATGCAAGATTTTTTAGACGTTTAATTTAATTAAGCCTAGTCGATTTTAGTCATCGATATTTATCGCAAATAACTTCCGAAAAGAATTCGAAAAGTCATTGGTGTGAACCAGGTTTCGAACTCACGATTCATTAACTGCTAACAGAGACAACAGAGCACATTTCATGACTGCTCGACCACAGAGACCATTGATATCAAAATGAGCTATTTTGTACCTACATAAACAAAAAATACCCTTGTAATTTGTCCGTCATAACAGATAGTGAGCAAAATTTGTTTTGTAATATGATTTTTTTCCACGGAAACGTATACTTTTCAATCTGGTTAAGTAATGAAAAAAGTGGATAGAGAGCAGGGACTTTGTATATTTAGGGTGACTTTCGCTTCTATGTAGTTTTAGCGTAATTAAAGTAAATAGAAAATGACATGGACTTTTGTTGAGAATTCATTTTACTTAATAAATGAAATGCTTGTTTATTGTGTACTAAATGTGGTTTTTCTTTCGTTGTAGCTTCACGCGTTTTTCTAACCGAAGGTGTAGGTGGCGTGTGTTACGCCTCGACATGCTAGCCTTTTTTTAGGTTCTTTATTCTAAAATTTCGATATTTTTTTAATATTGAAGTCTTAATATAGGTATTAATCTTTGCGAATACACTTCGATAAATATAGTGCCCGCTTAGTTACATGGGTCGTCAGAATTAATTGACATTAGAAGTTAGAGATTTAGTGGTGGAGCCACCCAGTTTGTTGCGTGAATGGGCTGGATAGACTGATGAAATAACACAGCTTCTTAGAATATGGACGCTCTTAGTGCGTTTCATTCGGTAAGAGAGGTATCTGGAGACCCATCCTTCTTTCTTGTCCTCTTCCGTCCTACTCCCATAAAGACCGGCAACACAACTGTAAAACTGTTTGTGTTGCAGGTGCCCATAGGTGACGCTAATTATTTTGTATACACATACCATATAACATTTGAAGCTGCAACCTTACGGTGTTAATACCATTAGACCAAAACATAATCGCCCTACTTCTGACGTAGTCAGAAAAGAGTTTTTATTTCTCACGTATTATAGTTCCGTTGCCTTCCCTTAAAATGAGATAGGAAGGGGGTCGGAAGTGGAATGGGCAGGGGAGAGGGGAAGGGATTCGTTCTCCGGATACCTTACTCATCGAGCGAAACGCAGCATGAGCCAGTTAACGTCGATATTGTGAGAGGTCGTGGTATTCTTAGGTACCTAGTTGTACCTACGTACTACTAGCAAAGTTCATCCCCTACTTTATAGGTAGAGACGGGTCCAATGGTGTTAGTAAGATAGCTTTGCGGTTTCCATCTATTTATATATTTTGCTATTGGGCTGTTTAAATCCATACTTTACTGGTGTACTACTACCACTGCCCTCAAATACGACCGCATCGCATTAAAATTTAACAACTAACGTGAATTCTCAATTGCCTTGGATAGGCAGGTCTACTTCACTTTTATAGACGGTCCACGTCTAACAGGCGGTTTTCTCCAACTATTTTGGGCAAGAGACCAAATATTTTTTACCAAAATGGACTGATACTGCAAACGCCGATAGGCAAATTTGGTACTTTAAAAATCGTAATCTCAGTTTTTCGTTCAGTAATGTTTCTATCCTTGTGATGCTTGGAAGGCTTTGGTTTTAGGTCCAGCATTTTGTTGATTTATTAGATAAATATAAGGTTATATAAATGTGTATTGTATAAATAGACACAGGATTTCTTGGGAAAACTGGATCATTTAAACAATACGTTCTCGATAAATTTGATAGGTGAGTGTGGCGAAGGTTTATGGTGTACGCACGCTATGTCCATAAGCCAGGGTCGAAAGTTGGTGGCGTTGGGATCGATACAAACGCTTACTCATAGTTGTCGAGGGACGCACGAGCCGGACACGTCGCGTGCTACCTCTAATACAAAAATATCGATTTTTCCACAAAGCCGCGTCACCGCAATCAATATACCTTTCCGGCCCATGCCTAATTACGCCCGCCTACATCACTCAAACATCCGTGAAAGCTCCATAATCATGCTCTCCGGCAACACCGCTCTGATGATATCCAACCCTGAAAAATGGCGAGCACTGAATCATTGAAAGCGCACAGGAAAATGCTTCATTGTAAACGTTTTATTTAATTTTCCCTCCATTTACTTTTTTATAATTTCTGCCCGGCATATAAAAAACGATCCACCGCCGCAGGAAGCACGCACACACACATACATATCGGCCGCCGTGTCTGGACGCACACAGCGATAAGAACACCTGTCTCGGTACCGAAAGGTGTGCTTTAGCGTGTGCGAGTAAGATAACTATATATGAAGTGAGTGCGTATGAGGGAGAGGCGTTATGCGCGCGCAGAGTGTTGGCACGCCCGCCGCGCGTCCCGCTTGCTCGCCTCGTCGGTCCGCTCGAGAATCAGTTTATCGCGCGCAGAGGCAGCGTATGTATGTGCCGCCCTTTGCTCAGACGCGACCTACGCAGTGTCCGTAAACGGTGTTCGGAAAATTGTGCATGTGCGTTTTCCGACGAATGCAGTGTGTGTGCTTGTGAGATGTGCTATTGTTTTCTAGGTAATTGTGATTGGTTTTTAGAAAAGGCAGTTATTGGATGCGACGTATTCATTAAATATTTTATATTGGCGCGATATTAATTCACTTTTATTTTTCCCACGATATTATTTCTCAAAGAAAAATTAATAATAATGATAGTAAACGTCAGCTTAGTGGCAAAACAGCTAAAGTTCCATTATGAGTAAATTTAATTTGGCGGCATCGCATTTATTTAAAGTTTTATGAAAACGTACAACTCGTTAGCCACAGTGTGAATTTATGATCTGTTAATTGTTTGCGCTGTTTTAGATAAGCCTCAAGTTTGTAAACGCTTAGCCGTTGCGTATAATTTCGTAGGATAAACACTCGTTAGAATCTAATAAGATTTAAGAGGCGCGATATATTTATACGTTGGATAAAGAATTAACATTCGGATTTAAGTGTAATTGAATTAAATTCAGAAATAAGTGTAACGTAACAGTCTCAAATTATATATTACACAAAAGAGTTTTATTTCAAAGAAAATAAAAGTTGGAATATGAAACACGCTTAGGCTCTCTCGTGTCTTTCATATATTACACAAAAGTTACAAAAGCAAGTCTCACAACAAAAGCAACGTAGAAATAACGGGCAAGTATCGACATCGGGAGCACTTTCTGAAACCACCACGCATTGTGTTTCACACAAACAATGTGAAAAATTCATACTTATTATTATGTATGTACGTACTAGATGCTTATCCATCAACAAAATTGGCTACTATTGTTCTCTATACATTAATTAGATCAATCTATTAGAATAGTCGAAGGTTAAAGCGAGAATTCAAAATCGAATAAATTTTATGTAAGTTGTGAGTTTAGATGTTTTTGTTTGAATTGATGTTAATTAAAACTGCCGATATTGCCTTTTAATTAAACGAATTCCTAATACCCAAATTACATTTATAAATAAAATATCCTCAGGAAAAACGTCTACAAATATATTATCATCATAATTATCTTATTGCATTGAACCAAGAACTCAATTACACCAAGAATTGGTTAAATAGAGACTGAAAGAAAAAAAAAAGAGAAAATCGATACCATCATCTATCCATCTTCACTAAACTCTTATCACAATAAATACTTCTTCGTCACGCTGTGATATATATCAATTTCTATAAGTTGTTTTATCAAATAATTTTTCTTAAATATAGAATATATTAAAGGAGAATTATTTGATATAAATTTATAACAAAAGTTTTATCATTGTATACATTTCCATCATGAAAGTACACCCGATGACTTATTTTCATTTATATGAGACACATAAGTTTAAAATTACCATTTTGTTTATGGCAAGAAGGCAACAAAAATGGTGGATTTTTCACGGTGAATGATTGCGTAATGGTAGTCAGTCAGGACGCTCAAACTTCTTTCGTCACGGTCGAATGCCCGCGCGTCGTTACAGCGACATACTCTTGTGTCTCCGTGAATGATGATTTGAGATATATACGCCCGAATACTGAACCGCCACTCAAACCTGACAATAATTAAAGTGCTACTTACCGCTCAAATTTCACGTATTCTGTCTAATGTGACAGCTACTTAAACGCATAAGTAGCGCTTATATATTTGAGTGGCGGTTCAGTATTCGGGCGATAGTCGTGTATTAAATAGGTATAATAAAGTCAGAGGAAAATTCGTTCAAAATACGCGTAGGTATATCATAAAATTAATACGAATCATTAGAAGAGTGACAGAGAGAGAGAGAGAGAGAGAGAGAGAGAGAGAAGGAATAGAGCAGAATTATATTTTGTTAAATTTTTCGTCTTGACATTATATTCTATTTAGACTCAGAAACTATTAAGCATCGAGAATAAAGTTTTCACTATAAGAAACCATGCGGGTAATAGCTAATAATAATAAAACAGAAAAAAATATATTTCGAAATATATTCTGCCGATTATAAACTATTAAGTTAATGGATGAATGCAAGTAGGTAGACAATAATAGTTATACATTTAAAAAGGCGTTATTTATAAATGGAATAAATCGTCATTCTGAAACATCAACGCCTGCGTTAACTATAATAAAATTGATCTCAACAGATGAGAATGACCTCACAAATTGACCATTATAATTTCTAGTGTAGGAAATGAGACGTTAATTGAGTTAATGGCCGAATCCTCTAGAATGAATTGTCGCTGAATTACATTACACGCTTCGTGTTTTACTTAGAAAAGTATTTACATGAAATATTACTTAGACTAACAGTTTTAATGTTCAAAAATGCTAAGGTAAACGATCTCACGCGAACACGTAACGACTGACTGGAAAAAGAAAGAGCACGTGGGTAATAAAACTTTAAAACTGTCACGATAAAAAAAATAAGTTTTAGTTTTTTAATGTGTCAAAGTTGATAGATTGGCGCGAAATTTGACGTGTGGTGCCATTTGTCGAATAGTTGTTAACACCATCTGTTCCCATCAGGTATCGTAAGATACGACTGTTATGGGAATAAAATCGCTAATTATATCAAACTAAAGAATAAAGGAAATTCGAAGGTTTCAAATTAAAAAGCCAATTATTTTTTTGGAAATACTGTACGAAATTGTGAGTGATCAAATTAAATATCGATACTTGATTAAACTGTGATCGATGTATTTTTAACGGGGTCAGCAACCGAATATTTAAGCTTTTAAAGTATAATTGATCCTAAAAAATACAATAACAAGCGTTTTTTTGGATTTTGTCCCCCAAAATTATTCCACAATTAGAATCAATTAGTATTAGGTGAGTTGGGGCCGATCATATATTGGAATGTGACTTTTTTTCATTTTTTTTCCCTTTAATATTTTTTTTTTCGTAAGATTGTCAGTTAATCAATTTTATAAAATGCATTTATATATATTGCATATATATATAATAGGTCGGGGAAAAAGTCTTTTCGCATAACGTAGGTATAAACTTATTATAAAATTTCTTTGACTGTACTATTTGTGTCTGGCTGGTTTTGGTAACATTAAAAAGGTTACATTATAAAGAAAAAACTTGTGTGGTTTTATGAAACCACCGTAAAAGTGAAACTTTTTTTCACATTATAGACTTTTAACTAAAAATTTTCCAATATGTTCAGATACAGGCTCACCACTTTGAACGGTACTAGTACTCGGCATGGCATCTGTTAAAAAATAAAATTAAATATATTGAATGGACCGAATATAAATAAAAAGACTTAATTTAATATTCATACAAAATAAGTTAATTAATAAATTCAAGCACTCAAAATTGAAATAAATCCATAAACAACAACATGCACCAGCAAAAAGTTCTAAAAATTCTATATCCAGTATACTGTCAGACGTACCGTTCGGGACGCGACAGAATATGCACCAACAGTCATTTTCAGATACAGGCTCACCACTTTGAACGGTACTAGTACTCGGCATGGCATCTGTTAAAAAATAAAATTAAATATATTGAATGGACCGAATATAAATAAAAAGACTTAATTTAATATTCATACAAAATAAGTTAATTAATAAATTCAAGCACTCAAAATTGAAATAAATCCATAAACAACAACATGCACCAGCAAAAAGTTCTAAAAATATGTTCTGGATCTACATCTTGTAAGGGCTTAATTCTTTTTAAAATTGGAATATGAAAGTCGTTTTTGGACATTTTTTTGATGAGTCATTTTATAACGTAAATAAATAAATGTATATATATATTGATCTAGTTGAATTTATTATATCGCAATTAGTTATATATTTGAAAAACTATGTTTACTCACCAAGATCTTTTCTCCTTTTTCTATAAGCACGTGCTCTGTCGGCGTTCTGTTTTTTTCGGCGTAAAATTAATTCATCGTCATTCATTTTTCCTCGTTGATCAGTTTTTTGGACTCACTAGCTGTGTCGTTGTTTACCAAAAGCGAATAAATAACAACATTTACATTAAACACTGACAAAAACAAACAAAATAGCGTGGAGCACTGGCACAAATGAGTAATAGTCTATACACTACACGGTCAGCTGATGCCAGCGTTGCCAACATTAAATTTCTACTCCCGCTGTAGAGAATGCTACAATCCCGTCAAAACCCGTCAAGTAAGAATTTTCGAGTTGTTACTTTTCCCTAAATTTTAAAAATGAATTATTTTAAAATTGAGTCTTGGGTTATTGATTTTTAAATCTACTTTTTAAATATACATAAACAAAATATTTTTTCAATAATTATTTTTCAATAATTTAGTTAGTAAGTTTTTTAAATTGATGATTCTGATAAAATGATTAACATTTATATTTTTTTAGAGTGCAACAGTGTAAAACAGTTACTTCACAGCAATTTTTTTAAAAGTTTGCTTTGGCTTCGTTTTCGAACCGGACGTCACCGGCTTTCAGGGGATTGTGCGATAAGGGCTATTTTAATTTACTTGCCATCTAGTATTTGTTAATAGGGTTTCATAAATGTTTTTTTATTTTACGTGGTCACGACAATAATTCCTAGATGGCGCTACTAGGTTGCTACTATTGATGATTCTGCCGTAATATCGTATTATATCGATAGATGTCGCCCGAATCGACAAGTATTCCAGCTACGGCACTAGGGATAACGCGACACCTATTAAACGTTAACAACATTACAACAAAGGATCTTTACAAAACAAAACGATATTTTTTCCTCCAGTAAATATGATATTTCGATTTATTATGAAAATGTGACAAATACATATATAAAGAGCACTATCTTATCTTATATCTTTAAACGAGCAATTCTTGTATATATATAAAATTGGAATCTCGGAATCGGCTCCAACGATTTTCATGAAATTTCTATTCCAGCAGATGGCGTTGTTAACTAACACGAAGTCAATGTGTGTTTGCTTTGCTTTTATTACAGTTTATCACTGCAAAAAATTAAGTATATGTTTCTAATATAATATGTTAGTACATAGTATATATTAGTATATATTTATTATTCTGTCGGTAAGATCGAAAAATATTATTGATATTTCATTATTTTATTAGTATGTAATTCGTACTTAAATATAATTTTCAAATAGTATGTAATTCGTACTTAAATATAATTTTCAAAAAACACAATTTATAAAAACACAATTTATAAATAATATAATTTTTTTTTTCTCCGCCTGCAATACGTACGTACGTATATGTATGTATGTAAAAAACAAACAAACAAACAAACCCGATCCTAGAAAATGTGTCGAAATTGGTAAAGAGGACGGTAATTAGACGATTATACATACGGCCCTCGTGGTGCATCGGTAAACCGCACTACTGATAACACAAGGTCGGGGCGGGTTCGATCCCTCGTCTGGGGGTGTTTTTCTACATGTTTTTTCTACATGTTTTTACGGTATTTATTTACAAAAATAAAGTGTATATTTGGGTAATTAATTAATATAAATAAACGATAATAGACGTGAAAGGCGCTCTGACGAGCGCCTTCACGTCACCGTCACGCGACATGCAACACGCAGACGAAAAAGTTTGAGACGATGTAATAAAAGTTTCACTTTAAAAAGAAAAAAATAAAAAAAAGTTGTTTCCCGCTATTTTTCATTTGTTTTTCTCTCCGTAAAAATGAGTGAATCTAATGAAGAAATTCGATACATTTTAAAATTTTATTATAAAAAAGGCAAAAATGCAACTCAAGCAGTGAAAAAAATTTGTGATGTTTATGGACCTGATGCAGTGTCAGTAAGAGTAGCACAAATTTGGTTCAAACGTTTTCAGTCCGGAAATTTTGATGTTAAAGATGCACCTCGCTCTGGTCGCCCTGTTACGAATAAAATTGACGCCATTTTTGAAAGAGTGGAGCAAGATCGGCATATTAGTAGTTACGATGTAGCTGAAGAACTGGGAATTGACCACAAAACAGTTTTGACCCATTTGAAGAAAGCTGGTTATACAAAAAAGCTCGATATTTGGGTGCCACACGAGCTCACTCAAAGAAACTTAATGAACCGTGTACTCATTTGCGATTCATTATTGAGACGTAATGAAACCGAGCCGTTTTTGAAGAGATTGATAACTGGCGATGAAAAGTGGATCATGTACGACAAGAACGTGCGAAAAAGGTCGTGGTCGAAAGTTGGCCAGGCTTCACAGACTGTGGCCAAACCTGGCCTAACACGAAATAAGGTGATGCTGTGTGTATGGTGGGATTGGAAGGGCATTGTTCATTATGAGCTTTTACCGTCCGGCAAAACCATCGATTCTGATCTTTACTGCCAGCAACTGATGAGATTAAAGGAAACAGTCGAGAGAAAACGGCCGGAATTGATCAACAGGAAGGGTGTGGTCTTTTATCACGATAACGCTAGACCACACACATCTTTAGCCACTCAGCAAAAATTAAGAGAGT
Source organism: Euproctis similis (assembly GCA_905147225.2). Taxonomy (NCBI): domain Eukaryota; kingdom Metazoa; phylum Arthropoda; class Insecta; order Lepidoptera; family Erebidae; genus Euproctis; species Euproctis similis. Next base: position 18,858,528 of record LR990105.1, on the reverse strand, counting down.
TCGACTGGGAGGTCCTAGTGCATCCACCATATAGCCCTGACCTTGCGCCTTCAGATTTTCACCTGTTTCGGTCTCTTCAGAATTCTTTAGATTCTGTAAGGTTGACCTCAAGAGAGGACTGCCAAAACTATTTGTCCCGTTTTTTTGATCAGAAGTCCCAAAGTTTCTACAGTAACGGGATAATGTCTCTGCCCACAAAATGGCAGAAAGTTATTCAACAAAACGGTACATATATATTGTAAATAAATGTAAATAAACTTTGAAAAAAATGTCTTGACTTTTCATACAAAAATACGAAAATACTTTTTCCCCAACCTATTATAAATGCATTTATACTTTACTTACGCGTTTTTGTGAGGTTTAATTTAAAACTTGGCCTTCATTATAAAGTTATTGCGTGTTTGAAATTATAAAAATGAAAATATGGAATTTACGTCATATTACTAATATTATGTTCATGTGAATAACATTATGTATACAAATGTGACTTTGTTGATTTGTCATACTTTCACACCTAAACTTTTCAACAGATCCGCATGGTGTCCAATATATACAATAATATACATTTATCAGAAGTAGAAAATAAACCACAAGATATTCTAATCTCGATGGATAGAGTAGGTAGCTTGGGTGTAGAGTAAATGTTGAAAAATGTGAAAACATACTTAGCGTCGTTTGACTGCAGTGCAGCACCCGTGCGGTCTATTCGGCCTCCTCTGCAATCTCTAACTTTTCGCGTTATTAGATAATGATTGATTATATGGTCATGTGATATGGGGATAGATTATAATCTAACTAGCCTGTAGCTAACTAGCTTTTGGTGTATTATCAAGAAGTCGTGGGATCGATTCCAGGCTCACACCAATGACTTCTCGGAATTATTTTCGGAAGTTTTGTGTGATACACATAACTAAATATATTGTGCTCGGTGTATAGCAATAGGTTCTGCCACCAATTTCATTTGGACCTTAAAAAAGCGAGTCGAGTCTTATCAGCCAATGCTTATGTAAAAAAGTACACGAGCTATTTTTTATCGCTAAAGAATGTGCGATAGTATTAGCCGTGAACAAAATCGCGGGAAGCGATTGGTTTGATATAAACATGTTTCGTCTGGCTGTTCATTGTAAACAATACTTACGTACCTGTATTGTCTCTACATCTATATCATATATTAGTAATACAAAATAAATACATTTGAGTGTCTGTTTGTAGTTATTGTGTTAAAATAACTTTATTTTTACTTTGCACTGAATAGTTTATAAAAAAAAAATACATAAAATATCTTCACCGATAAACGAAATGCGCCAATAGCCACTTTACGTTGATATTCTGACAGGTCGTGGCATTTCAACGATCGAGCCGACCGTTGATTTACCACTGTACATTCCTGTCAGTCATCATCAATCCTGTCATTTTATTTCAATAATGATTACGATTAGTGGTTGTCCGGAAGAAATTGCCTTGTGCGATAGGGCCGCCAATTGTACAATTGAATGTAATCTTGTTTTTATGTATATATATGTTTGTTATATGTTTAATTTGGTGTACAATAAAGAGTATTCTATCTATCTATCTACGATCATCTCAAGTCAACTAGAGGGCGCTGTGCGTATTGTGTCCAAGATATTATTATTATCTCAAGTAATCAGATTGGTTCACTATTTGTATTGATTGCGGTATAGTTTCACTTGATACACGTAGGCGCAAATGATGATGTATGATGGAGTTAATTTGGTGTACAGCATACAGATGTAATTTATCATCCACTAGTTGTTATCTGCTACTCCGCCTGTGTGGCCTTACTTGGCCTAACTATTGACAGAACTTTTTTCTCGTCATATTTTAATGAGATTAAAAATTTAGGTTGTGGTCTAACATACATAACTTCACAAACAACATACATAACTTCACAAATACAAACATACATAACTTCACGCCTTTTTCTACCCGAGAGTGTAGGCAGTGGCTGTCAAGCCTCGTCTCGCCGTTATGTTTACGTCCCAAATGGAATAGGTGGCGAACCTATTGCCATACCGGGCACAAAGTTGTCAGTCATCGATATAGTAGTGGGTTCCAATCCTGGCACACACTAATGACTTTTCGAAATTTTAGAAAGTTACGTGTTGTGGTCTAAGTTGATAAAATTTTATATCCAAAGGACGGGAAATGTAATCAATAGTTTTGGAGTTCAATAAGGAGAAAGAAAAAAGTGATTGATTTTTTACTGATGTAAGTACTATCCCAATCGTCATCATAAATTTTTTGATTAAATATTGTCACTGCAATGTAGAGTTCCGATTTTTCTTCGGACTTATTCTTTACCGTCGTCGATTGATGGCCTTATATAACACTGAAATATTTTTTCAAATCGGATTGGTTCTTGAGATTATCCAAACAGTTAAACAAAATCTTTGGCTTTCTAATCTAATATGTATATAAAATTCTCGAGTCTAGATGTGCGTAATTGAACTACTCCGAAACGGCTTGACCGATTCTCATGAAATTTTATGTGCGTGTCGGGTAGGTCTGAGAATAGGACAACATCTATTTTTCATCCCCCTAATGCACAAGGGTAGCCCACCCCTCAATTTTTTTTTTAATTTTTCGACATATTTCTGTTTCTTATTTTTTTTATAAAACGGGATACAAAAATACATGCAACCCTAAATTTTCAACCCCCTACGATCAACCCCTATTTTTTAAATTTTATTTTTCGGCAAGACAACGTTTGCTGGGTCAGCTAGTATTAGTATAGTTAAATGTATAGTGTTGGAGTAACGTTAATTAGTTTGTCATGTAAGACATGCGGTTGGTACTCCAAAAGTGATCATGGAATATGTTAATATATTTGTGAGATGCAATAACGATGAGGTAGCTGGTGATGGACCTTTCATCACCAAATTATAGGCTGGAATTTGAATTTTAACAGTCTCTGACAATATAATTAGCACTGACATAATTTTGTCTAATAATTAAGAGGGGGAAAAATCCAGACGCCCCGAATAATACCTAATTCTGTGAAAGATGTTAATTAAAGAAGTCAGGTATTAAAATATTCGTGTATTTTACAAATTTAAGGGACTGGATATTATATCAAATAAAGGAGATTAGCACCTATAATATATATATTGTTTATACTTACACGCTTTTAATAGCAGACGGTTTACAACACGCTTCCTCTAGTCGCGGAATGTCTGAAAAGTTTCCATAAGAAGTCATTGCCAGCTTTTGAATTCGGTATTCAGTTGAGTATGCTTCTTAGTCAGCGATAGGCTATCAGGGTGTATGGTGTCTAGATTTTAATCAATTTAAATAATATTACTTTTGTGCCACAACGAATCAGTTTTGGGGAATGTTCGACGTTTACTGCTCTCCAGATTTTGAATAGTTTTAATATTCACGTATTCATTCTTTGGCTGTACAACCCTCAAATCACTCAAGAAGGATTTTCAGCGATCAGCAATTTGTTTTGTATTTACCGGAAAGCGATTGGATATTATTGATTTGTAATAAAAGAATATATATTGCCTTGTCACGATTGTCGTAATGCGGCCTCTTTTACAACCGACAGGCTGTGCAGCCTGTGCCTCGGTGTAATGACCAGTGAAAAAAGAAAGAAACGTAACAAATAATAAATAGCCGTTTTGATATTACGATAGATGTTTTTTTATGTTTTTAAATTTCTACCGATTCAACTGTTGGAGCTGTCCATGTGTTTTTTAACCAACTACTTCAGTGAGACGGTAAATATTTTCAGGTGTATGTTTGTACTTTGTAGGGATATTTCTGGGCTTGCTTCACTTCTTCATCTATAAATTCAGTTTCTGCTGCAGCAATCCCCTGCTAAAAGAACATCTCAAGACTCGTAAGGACGTTGTAGAATACTGTATACTTGGCACAAGTGATTTAGACTGATATCTTTGCATCAAATATTTACACACAATGGTGTGTTTAGTGGTGGATTAGCCACTAAATGTTAATGACGCTTGGAGCTCAAGAATTTTTCTATTTAACACAAACTATAAAGTTAAGTGAAAAAGAATCTGACGCCTATGCTGTTGGAATAAAACTGGAGCGTTGCTCGGTAACGGCTACATCACTTTGCGCAAAATGTAAATATTTGCGGTAATAAAATCTATTTGGGTGATTAATTCTATGTAGTCTGCACTTGTTTCATCACCGCGCGCAATGAGAGCGTGTCTCTGAAAAAATAATTCCAACGTTTGAAACTATTAAATTGGTACTGATGTTGGAGTTGGACTTGATACAGTACGGAGGACGATTTCAACAATTTTTTTCTTAGAGTTTTTTTTTTTTGTTATTAATGTTTTGGACATTTTATTCCTATAAAAACTTAAAACTTGTACTTGTGTACTTTAAAATGTTGTTACTAATTCTTTCGTCCTCTATAAATGAAATACTTACTTATTAGATTTAGCGTACTTAAAGGTGTAGTTTAAAAAATACATGTGACTAAATGAACTTAAGTTTTTTTTACATAATCTAAACATTATTTTACTACCCTCTTAATATACGTCAAAGGTATATTGGCATGATTGTTTCTGATGATATCGGAAATCGGTTGATCAATTTCCATCTAACTTTCATACTATCAATTGTTGGTATTGCCTGAAAGACTACACTTACTGACGCCCTTTCAATGAAAAAAAACCTTAAACCCATAAATTGTGAAATAAGGTGGTCGCTACCATAGTCTATTCGCTATTTCACATTTTTTTCCCAGAGAAAATAACCCTCAAAGATGGTATTTACCACGCGAACAAAGTTACTGGAACAACAGTTAGTGGAAATTTATTTCTTACAACAATGAAGTGGCTTCTGGTACTCTCTTTTGTTCATTGCTCGTGAACATAGAGACTGCAGACCGTCCTATGCGTAAGGAAAAAAATAATGCAATACACTCTGAAAATAATGTTTGAATTATGTTATCACAGTTACAAAAATAAACATTGCAAAACTGGCTTCAACTTTTGCTTTGATTCTATTTGAAAACTTTTTGCTTATTTGAATGTTTTCTTTTCAGTTCTATTTCGTAAGCTAAAAATTTCACCCTCACTTGATGAGATTCTTCTTAACACACAATTTATTTCTGAAATAAATGACTTTTAAAATTCTCGGACTAACATAGGTTGATGTTGTAATTTTTTGAAGTCGGTTCCATACTTGGATAGTTTGTGGGTGTTCACAAATTGTGATTCTAAATACGTTAATGGGCACAATTCAGGCCAGTGTACCACCAGGGCCGTGGCCGGTCTGATTCAACACTTCGTTGCAGCAATTAGATTCAATTTGCTGGACAGTCTGCACTGTGCGAGTATGGGGCCCGTTCATAACAAAGGTTAATTTCCTCTCAGAATTAGCTGCATTGAGCATGGATATATGCTAATTTTAGCATAGACTCTACTTATTAAATAAGTAGAAGTCTATAGTCTAGGAGAGTTTCACTAAACATGTTATATAAGGTATGTCAAAAAGGGAACTGTGGATGATGTACAAGCATTTATATTGTTAATTCAAAGCCTGAATTTCAATACACGAATGGGTTTTCGTTCGTCGGTAGTCGGTCAGTAGTCGGTAGTCAAGCAGACGCATTAATTGGATGGACCTGTTTTGTTGGCAACGTTAAAAAAGCACTGCATTGTAAGCTAAAACGACTTTTATGATTGTTAGACAATAATTTTTAATCAGTTACAAATCTTTATAAAGTAGAAATTGTTATTGAGATGTTTTGAGAGAGATTTATAAAACAAAACAAAGACACGAAATATATTTATGTTATTTTCTCATTGCAAATCTTGGTATTAGTTTGAGGCTAGATGACACTAGATGGCGTTATTCTTCAATTCTGTATTAAATTTTTGCTTCAATGATAATGTATAATAAAATTCATATAATAAAAGCTTACAAGTCAATTCTAAACGATTTTTAAAAGTCACGTCCAATTTAAAAATATAAAATTAGAATCGCATCGGTTAAAATATTACTGGAGTGTAGATATATACTTTTTCTGATTCTCTAAAAACCGCGTGTTTATATTTAAAACAGATTCTGAATTGCTTGAAATTAGATTGTCCTCGTCTATCTCTAATAATAGATAATTAACGCGATGTTATTTTTGGAATTCGTCTATAGGTATAATTAATGAAATAATTTTATACACAAAATCTTATCATAAATTACCTTGGATAAAGTATATTTTTAAATGTATATGTTATTCAAAATTAAGCTTCGTTGTTTTTGCTCTACGTCTGTCGGTTTTGCGAAGGTTCACTCTAACCCTCTGAACAATTTCTTTGTGCCCCGACCTCATAGTTTACGAATTAAATCCAAAAAGTTTGGGAATTGAGGCAATATTAATACTACCCGTTGACCGCTGAATACAAAGTTTTAGTTTTAGATCTTATGCGTGCAATTATTTAATTGGGGTTGTCGGATACAATCTTGTTGTTCGGTTATTTTGACCCACTAAAGTGTACTCCGTCAATTATTTCTTGCACAAGTCGTAATAGGGCAATATAGTAAAGACTGATTATGGTACTTCTCAGACGAATTTTTACCAACAATAAATTGACATAAGCTAGATTACTTGTTTATTTAACTAGAGATTAGGAATTTTATTGTTTAGTAGTATGTTTTTTCATTAATCTATCAATTAATAACTCGCTGTTTGTCCAAGTACAAGCTCGTAAAAATTGATTCCATTGCAATAGTCAATTGCCCACCTAAATGTATTATACATGTTTGATGTGGGAAATTGACTATTTGATCGAATCTATTGCTTACGAGATTCATATTATTATTCTGTTATTTCCAACTTTATTCTTCATTTGTCAATTTGTATAGAAAATGAGAAGATACTTAGTAACTAAGTTAAATTGCTTTGGTTTAATATTGTTCTACTGATCACCCTTATAAGGCCTGCTACTATTCATAGGTTCTGTACATATTTATATTCTTCATTTCCAAATACCTATATTATACATGTTGTATATATATATATATATTATACTATGTATGTATGCTGTATTTATCGTACATAGTCTCCAAATTTCCCTCATTAAAACTTCGGGAAGCGTTGTGCCCATAATCCTAAGTCTTGTCCCGACCGTAAAATTTGCGTAAATTTTGTACGGTCCAATCTATTTTATTTATCTATCATTTATTCCATGTTCATGAATCTTGCACATCCGGTCTTTAAAAGATATCGCCAATTCCAACAACAAACAAATGGAAACTTTAAAAGTTTGTCCAGGCTTATTTACCAGCACGCCCAGGCCCAGCTTAAAGTGTATTCAGACCAGTAGGAAATGTAGTATCTTGTACTTTTAGCTCGTGTTTATTTTACAAGAAAATAAAGTTGCAGAGCTTTAGAATTCTCCCGACCCTCGTGTTTAGTGGTTGGTATGGTATGTATAATGTTTTCATCGGTTTTCCTAAAGTTCACATCTCGATGGGCAACTTTTGAATGTATTTCCCGAGTTTTACGACAATATTGCAGTTGTTTGTCAAAGAAATGCCGATATGGCAACTATTTGTTGCATACAAAATGCATTCAAAAGTAGAAAGTTTTAGTTGTATATCTGCTAAGCGAATAATAGAAGCGATTATGTTGAATAATTCAAGTTAAAAAGTGAATACATATTGAATAAAAAAACAATGTAAGTCTAGGTGACTTACATCCTAATTTGGGATTAATAACAGACAAAAACATGATATATAATAATATCATAATAATATGTTTTTGGAAATCTTTCTTTTCTTTGCCTTTTCAAGGGTCGCGAAGGGTCACTAAAGCAAATTTCTGAGAATCAGTCAGAACTTGATTTAGTGCGTTTTCTGATTAAAATTATTACGAAGAAAGTTTTAATTCATGAAAGTTAATGACCAATTATCGGTAGAGATTATTTCGTAATTATGATTTTTAATTTAGTATGCGCAACAAATTAAAAAACTTGTGTGGTTTTATGAAACCACCGTAAAAGTGAAACTTTTTTTCACATTATAGACATTTAACTAAAAATTTTCGAAATATTATTTTTTTCGAAAATCGAATGTAAGTCACTGTTCACGTATTTAAGTTACCATAAAATATTGGTTACGATTTTAATTTACTTGCCATCTTGTATTTGTTAATAATAATAAAATAATAAAAGCCTTTATTGATGTACTATACTATTAACTAAGTTTTACATATATGTATATATATATATATATTTTTTATATATATATAACAGTCGGCAAACGGTAAATTATGTTTGTACACCTTGTCTTCCGACAAAGGCCTCCTCTAAGGATTTCCATTCGGTTCTATTTCTTGCTGTACGAGTCCATGTTGATCCCGCTATTTTCCTTATATCGTCTTCCCATCTTCTAGTTTGTCTTCCTCTGTTTCTTTTACAATCTAATGGGTACCACTCTGTCAATATTCTTGTCCATTTTTCGGTTTTTTCTCTCATCATATGTCCAGTCCATCTCCACTTTAGCTGTTTGAAAGTTGTGTACGCGTTTTTAAATTTTGTTCTGCTTTTTATGTTTATAAGTGTCTCTCTATCCTTTATTTTAACTCCTAGTGTGCTTCTTTCTAAACTATTCTGACAAATCTTGATTTTATTACAGAGTTGTTCTGTCATTGCCCAGGTTTGACATCCATACAGTAAGCATGGTAGAATGCACATGTTAAATACTTTCCTTTTCTCCTTCATAGGCATTTCTTTGTTCTTCATCACTTCGCTGAGTGACCAATATCGTTTCCAAGTATTGGTTATTCTTCTTTCTATTTCTTTTTTCATAGCGTCCTTAACAGATATTAACTGTCCTAAGTATATGTATTCTTGCACATATTCAATGATTTCATTATTTACCATTATTTTATCTTTTGTAGAAGCGTTCGACATAATTTTTGTTTTGGATAAGTTCATCTTTAGCCCTGCCATGGCGCTCTCATCTGCCAATTGTTGGAGCATTGATTCTAACAACTGTGGATTTTCGGAAAACAGGATAAGGTCATCGGCAAAACGTAAATGGCTTAGTACTTCACCATTTATGTTTATTCCTTTGTTCGTCCATTCAAGGTTCCTGAAAATAATTTCTAAAACGGCAGAAAATAATTTTGGTGAGATTGGGTCTCCTTGACGAACGCCGCGCATGATAGGAATTTCTTCCCCTACACTTTCCAATTTTACTTGAGCAGTACTCTTTTCATATACATTTTGGATGATTCTTATGTACTTTGTTTGCACGCTCTGTATTTTCAGTGCTTTCCAGATAAATTCATGTTCAATGGTGTCAAATGCCTTGTTATAATCGACAAAACCTAAATAATATGTCTTTTTGTATTCGTTGCATTTTTGTAATAGCTGTCTAAGAGCGTGTATATGATCAATTGTTGAATACTTTTGACGGAATCCCGCTTGTTCTTTGGGTTGATTGAAGTCGAGTTGATTTGAAATTCTTGATAATATAATTTTAGAAAAAACTTTATATATGTTGGACATTAGGCTAATCGGCCTGTAATTTGCTATATCTTTCTTGTCACCTTTTTTATGTAGTAATATAATTGTTGATCTAGTCCAATCATCTGGAATTATTTCTGTTTTAATAATTTGATTAAATATTTTAGTAAGTTTTGGAGCAATTACTGGTATTGTTATTTTTAGTAGTTCATTTGTTATAAGGTCAGAACCCGGCGATTTATCATTTTTCTGTGTTTGTATAGCTTTTATCGTTTCGCTATTTAATATTTCAGGTATTTCTTCCTCGTCATATGGTATATTATATTCGTTCACTTCTTGTTCAGTTTGACTTTTGTATAAGTTACGATAGAATTCTGTGGCAGCTTGTAATATCTCGGGTCTTTTCTCTGTTGTTTTACCATCCTTCTTCTTTATACCTAATATCCAATCTTTTTTGTCATTTAGTTCTTTTTGTGCCTTTTTAACACCTCCTGTTTTTTCTATAAAGCTTTTCATTGTATTAAGACGGCTCATTTTCCTTTCGTTTCGTAGTTGTTCGCTAATCAATTTGCTTATTTCTGTAATTTTTTGCCGATTTTCCTTATTTCTTTCTTGTATTAACTCTTTTCGTTTCTTTAATAGTTGCTTACTTTTGAGTGATATTTCTTTTTTGATTTTGTTTGTTTTCCTAGTAACAGATGTTAGTTGGTGTAGTAATTCATTATATTTATCATTAACTGATCCGCTCTGATTTCTATCAAGTGCTGTTTGAAGATTATTAAGTAATAAATTGGTGTCGCCCTTAAATTGGATAGCTGCGTGTTTGTTAATAAATGGCCTCGATTTTTTAGATTGTGTTCCTGTAATTATTGCTCTGACCATTCTATGGTCAGTGTTAAAGTTTAAATTTTTTATTACTGACACATCTTTAAATATATTCATATTATTGGTTAAAATGAAGTCAATTTCATTCTTATGGAGTCCATTGGGTGATATCCATGTCCATTTATTTTTTATCTTCTTTTTATAAAAACTATTGAGGATCCTTAATCTATTTTGCAAACAAAAATTAATCAGCCTTGTACCATTTTTACTTCTTTTTCCATATCCGTGACATCCTATAGTGTGTTCTTCTCCTTTTTTCTGAGTACCAATTTGACCGTTGAAATCTCCCATTATTATAATATTCGTATGAGCAGTTTCAATAGTTCTTTGTAAATCTTCGTAGAATGTTTCGTTTTTAATTAAGTCTTCATTTTTATTTGATTCAGTTGGTGAATATACTTGGATAATAGACCATTTTTCGGATTTTCGCTTACCTAGTTTTATATTTAAAATTGCTATACGCTCAGTAATTCCTTTAATTTCTTCTATATTCTTTTTATATTTCTTTTTGACCATAAATCCGACTCCATACAGTCCTGGCGTATTACCTATGTAGTGAAGTATGTAATTTCCGTGATCTTCTATATTTTCTCCAAGTCTTCGCATCTCGCTTATCCCTATAACATCCCATTTTATATTTTTTAATGCTAGTTCTAGTTCTTGTAGTTTTTCAGGGTTTCTAAGAGATCTGCAGTTTATGGTTGCTATATGAATATCATTTATTTTTCGTTTAGTGTGAGTGACATTTTGTTTTACCTTTAGAGGGTCTTGGTCGTTTTCCCCCACGAGGACCAGTCGGCTTGGGGGAGAGTCATTTGAGTCGTTTGTTGTTGTGTTGTTCGTTGTCTTATGTGTATGTCGTTTTTTCCGCTTACCGGCTTTTAGTTGCTATTGCTTATCATTGTTAGAAGGAAAAGAATTGCTTCGGATTCTCATTAAATCATACGCATTTAATAGGTTAGTATTAGAAGGCATTAAGATTTGTTGTTTACTTGGTTTATTCTTACTCTGAGGTGATGATGATGTTTCTCTTTTCCTCTTTTCATTGTAATTTTTTCCTTTAATTACAATTTTGTCGAAATTTAAATATGCCCTATTTCCTTTCTTTCTTTCCTCTATTAGTTGTGGCTGAAGCAATTTTCTTTTCTCGAGAACTTCTTTAGTATAATCTTCTGTAATATATATGTCCTTGAAGTGTCTCTTCATTTTCTTTATTTCATTTTTTTTCCATTCATTTACAAAGGAAACCAACGTGGGTCTTGTCTTTTCGCCTGTTTTTCCCTTGCCAATGCGATAGATGTTGTTTATTTCGCTTTCTTCGATGTCAATCCCTAAGTCTGTTTTTATGAGTTTCTTGACTTTTTGTAGTAATTCTAGATTTGAATTTTCGTCCTCTTTTATTCGATAAAATATCATATTATTTTGTTTCTTTGTTCGTTTCATCATTTCCATCTCTTTCTCTAAATTTTTCAACTTGGTTTTTAAAATTTTGTTTTCTTGTAAGATTGGTTGCAGTTTTTCCTCCATTTTTTCCATTATTTTATTTGTTATAGATGTTTGTAATTCCATAGTTTGTTTCTGCATCTCTTTTTTCATTTTGTCGAAGAGAAGTTGGAATTGTCCCTCCATATTTATTAGTTTGCGTGCAATGGAACGTAATAGAAAATGAAAACAGTAGAAATTTATTTATCGGAGGTGGCAACACTGTAGTTATGTCGCTGCCAATCAGATGTAATCACTCCTGAAGTTAGTGACAGAATTTCTAACCTCAATCCAGTGACCCGGCTGACGCTTTATGTGAATTTTTGTGAATGTTTGTAATCCAATGTCCAAACTAACGTAAAATGAACTTTTCTTATGACTTCTACTTATATTTGCACAATGTTTTATAGCCACCATGTAAGTTTAAATATTTTATAACGCAATATTTTTGGGAGCACAGAACTACGATGTTTACAAGATTACGTCCGGAAACGGAAACGGAAACGGAAGGGTCACTAAAGCAAATTTCTGAGAATCAGTCAGAACTTGATTTAGTGCGTTTTCTGATTAAAATTATTACGAAGAAAGTTTTAATTCATGAAAGTTAATGACCAATTATCGGTAGAGATTATTTCGTAATTATGATTTTTAATTTAGTATGCGCAACAAATTAAAAAACTTGTGTGGTTTTATGAAACCACCGTAAAAGTGAAACTTTTTTTCACATTATAGACATTTAACTAAAAATTTTCGAAATATTATTTTTTTCGAAAATCGAATGTAAGTCACTGTTCACGTATTTAAGTTACCATAAAATATTGGTTACGATTTTAATTTACTTGCCATCTTGTATTTGTTAATAGGGTTTAATAAATGTTTTTTATTTTACGTGGTCACGACAATAATTCCTAGATGGCGCTACTAGGTTGCTACTATTGATGATTCTGCCGTAATATCGTATTATATCGATAGATGTCGCCCGAATCGACAAGTATTCCAGCTACGGCACTAGGGATAACGCGACACCTATTAAACGTTAACAACATTACAACAAAGGATCTTTACAAAACAAAACGATATTTTTTCCTCCAGTAAATATGATATTTCGATTTATTATGAAAATGTGACAAATACATATATAAAGAGCACTATCTTATCTTATATCTTTAAACGAGCAATTCTTGTATATATATAAAATTGGAATCTCGGAATCGGCTCCAACGATTTTCATGAAATTTCTATTCCAGCAGATGGCGTTGTTAACTAACACGAAGTCAATGTGTGTTTGCTTTGCTTTTATTACAGTGTATCACTGCAAAAAATTAAGTATATGTTTCTAATATAATATGTTAGTACATAGTATATATTAGTATATATTTATTATTCTGTCGGTAAGATCGAAAAATATTATTGATATTTCATTATTTTATTAGTATGTAATTCGTACTTAAATATAATTTTCAAATAGTATGTAATTCGTACTTAAATATAATTTTCAAAAAACACAATTTATAAAAACACAATTTATAAATAATATAATTTTTTTTTCTCCGCCTGCAATACGTACGTACGTATATGTATGTATGTAAAAAACAAACAAACAAACAAACCCGATCCTAGAAAATGTGTCGAAATTGGTAAAGAGGACGGTAATTAGACGATTATACATACGGCCCTCGTGGTGCATCGGTAAACCGCACTACCGATAACACAAGGTTGGGGCGGGTTCGATCCCTCGTCTGGGGGTGTTTTTCTACATGTTTTTTCTACATGTTTTTACGGTATTTATTTACAAAAATAAAGTGTATATTTGGGTAATTAATTAATATAAATAAACGATAATAGACGTGAAAGGCGCTCTGACGAGCGCCTTCACGTCACCGTCACGCGACATGCAACACGCAGACGAAAAAGTTTCAGACGATGTAATAAAAGTTTCACTTTAATAAGTTTTAGAAAGTACTGTAACAACAAACAACATGATTATTTTAACCGACTATATTATAATTGATCTGATGCAGACAATCTCTCACCTTGTAGATTACTCGATTATTGTTAGATATTATCGATTAATGAACAAATAGTGCCTAATGTATGGGCTGGCAACCTTGCTTATACCGTCGGGTGAAAGTATATCTACATACGTGTGGTATCCCTTTATCCATGAGTAACTTTGAGAAATCAGAAACCATTTTTGCAGTGGAAGGACCACGCAGTTTACTGCATAAATGGGCCGGCTCGATCGGTGAAATACTACGACCTCTCAGAATATCGGCGTAAATTGCTTCATGTTGTGTTTCGCTTGGTGAGAGAGGTATCTAAAGGCCCAGCCTCTTCCCGTCTCCCCTCCCCATCCCCTATTTGCTACTCTATCCCTATCCCATTTTAATGACTGGCAACGAAAATGTAACACTATATGTGTTGCAGGAGTCCATGAGCGGCGTTACTTGCTCTGTACTATCAGGTAACGCGCCTGATGGTTTTCTCTCAATCTCATAAAAAAACCATCCCTTGGCCTCGAAGACTTACTAGTAGTGATATTTTTAAGTGAATAAAGCCCGAATACTGAACCGCCACTCAAATATATAAGTTACTTAAGCGTTTAAGTCGCTGTCACTTTAGTCAGAATACGTGAAATTCGAGCAGTAAGTAGCACTTTATTGATTGTCAGATTTGAGTGGCGGTTCAGTATTCGGGCGTAAATCTTCTTCCCTGCAATCCCATCACTAGATTATATTATTGTACCTGTAGCATAGTAGTTGGTAGGATCAATTTTGCAATCGGTCTAAAATGGGTGCTCAACTTCCAGGCCACCAAAATGTCGATAAAAGACATAATATCTTGAAGTTGATTGAATCCAGCATTCGTAAGAAACTATTCGGCTCAGCTTCATAACATCTAAGTTCTACTTTTAAGTCAAGCGCTGTTGCAATCAGTTTTGTATTGTTGTATGTATGTATAGTGTTTTTTTTTCTATATATTCGTGAGTCATGTTTTGGCGTTTTGCGAGCAAAAACGTTAGCCTTGGAACAACCTAATGGACATTACACGTGATTGTTACATATTAAGTATACGTCCGGCTGTATTTGTTGCCCGCCAATGTTTCTCTACTCAAATTATAAACGTATTAAATATAATTATTTTGACTCAAATTAATAATGACAGTATCACATTTTTAACAAAAAGTCCTCAGATATAGGTGTAGATTACGGCAACGACTTCGAATTAAATAGCCCTTCGAAATGTAAAAAATGTTTCAACGATGGGACCGACAGTTATCGACAATAATTGTCGTTATAACAACATAACTTCACGCATTTTTCTACCCGAAGGTGTAGGCAGTGGCTGTTAAGACTAGATTAGCCGTTATGTTTACGTCCCAAATGGAATTGGTGGCGAGAACCCATTGCCATACCGGGAAAAAAGTTTTCAGTCATCAATATCTATCACACATAACTTTCGAAAATAATATATATATCGATATCGTAATATTCAAATATATTTCCGAAAACTAATAGGGTATGTGTATTGTGATTAGAACTCGGGAGTCATCAAACAGAAGTCAATTCGTCAGATATAGATAATTATAATGATACATACTGAACTTTGGAAGAGATTTTGAAAATGGCTATGCAGTCATATGTGTATAAAGGCTTCAACTCGATACCAATCAAAGATTAGTCGCTAATAGTACAATAGTACGTCGTGCCAAAGTCATTTATTACATTTGATAATTATTTGTATTGTTTTGTTTATTTGTTCTCACGGAAACGCTGTTCTAAATATTATATACTATTTATCAGTACGTCGTCTAAGTAAATTATTGTACAGATATGATCTTTGTCCAGTCCGGTAGTAGTAATTTAGACGGTTCTAGTATTTTATTGCTATGACTAACCATTTAAATGGTCGGCTGTATCACCCACACAATTGCAATCGGCACTTTTTGACTATCTTATAAATAACTATATTTTTTACACATTCCAAATTGTATCTTATGCCACAATATATTAGGTGTGAAATGATATTTATTACACTTTTTTTTGTTTTTAGATATTGTTACGATATTTTATTGTTGCTATGTTATTTTTGAAAACGAATGTCTGATACATATAAACATATAAAAATTATGTCGAAGAGCAACTCAAATCTCTGATATTGCTTGTAAAAATAATGATGATAAGATAATCTTTTTATCATCCTTAGCGTGCATAAACAAAACATAGGCATTTTTGTTGAGAAGCTTTTTTAAATATACGCCCTTTTTCTACCTATTTGTGTAGGGAGCTACTCGTCGAAATTTTACGCCCTGAATAGAATGTGTGGAGGAACCCGTTGCTATAGGATACAATATTGTCAGTCACCGATATTTATCACACATAACTTCCGAATAACTCTTGGTGTGAGCCAGGATTAGATCATACGCCTTCAGAAGTGAGTGCTCGACATCCAGACCCCGGAGACGACACGACAAAGGGGGCAAGCTTATTTATTTCAAATTCCACATGCCCAAAAACTATATTCATGCACATATTGAACAGTGCTAAACCTTATGTGGTGCATTGCAATTAATACACCAGTTTCAAAATGGTGGCCGGATGTTATTAAAAACAATCTTTATGGCCAATTAATCTGTGAGTCGATTCTTAAGGCAAATCGATCAACTTTTAATTACTTTACGATCAATGAATCTCAAGTTAGCGCGACCAGTTATTGTACAACAACTATAACATATTATGTTTTTTTTTCGGAAAAGTCGAGCAAGTGACACGCTTCGAAATAAAACTTTCAATTATATAATAAACATTTGATGTCAACAGATGATACTTTGCAATGCAAACATCTGTGAACATTATCTTTTTTTAATTAAGAAAGACGTACACGTTGCATAACTGCCTTTTCAGTGATATTCTTATTGGTTAGTGCGAAATACTTTTTTAACAACATTTTTTTTTTATTGCAGGAGTGGTTTGCAAGCAGAGGATCAACTGACACGAATAAAGTGCCGAGGCGATATTTTTTCAAAGGAAACTTTTGCTGCACTCCCAACTCTAACAGTTTAAATTGTAAAGTCAATTATTATATCTGGAAGAAGAGCGAGCGTGGTGTTGCGCCCTGGTCGATACGTCGGTATCGATACCGCGACGCGCCGTGTGCGCTCACTAAGCTGTCGCTGCAATAGTCGGTGCTCGCCAGAGTCAAGTGACTCGGCCGGCACGCCCAGCCACAGCCGTGGATAACCTCGGCCAGAGCCCCCTTCCGGTGAAGAGGCTGCACGAAGCGCTTCAGAGTGCGCAAGTGAAGCGTCAGCGCCTTTCCCCTCCATACCCCGCACCCCCCACACAACTCCATCCCATCCACCAACTCGCCGTTCACCAACATATCAAAGTACAGCAGAGTATAGTGCAACAGAGTATCGTGCAGCAACACCAGTTGAATTTGGCTCATCAATCGTTGCAAAATCTGCAAGTACAACAGAATCTGCAAGCTCAACAAAGCCTACAGGCAGCACAAAGCCTTCAGGCAGCTCAAAGCTTGCAGGCAGCCCAGAGTCCCGTAGCTACGGGCGGGTCAGGTGCGCAGCAATCGGCAGGAGCAACACAAGGCGCGCTGGTGCCGCCGCAGCAACCTTCGCCGCGACCGGCTTCTCCACAACACAAAAACATGGAGCTCGCGCTCTGTCAAAGCATGGACTCCGTCAACACCGCTACCACTGAGGAAGAGGTAAGCGAAGACTCGATTCATTTATTATAAGTAACGTTCACTTGCAATCATAACATTTAAAGCTAGCAATGTTAAATGTGATTAATGGACGCCGATCGCTGCGACAATTGAACCAGTAATCCCAACCCCTTGCCGCCTTTCATTTTCCATTCACGTGACTTAACAATAGCGAAACTAGAACGCGACAAATTTCAATTTCATAGAGGACTTAATGTATCGCCCGCCTTAACCATTTATCATATAACAATTGCAAAGTGATACTGAAGAGGTGTGCGCAACACAATAACTTTGAGGTCTTTGCCGTAACTAAAATAAAATCGAATTAAGTTATTACTATACTAATTAGTTATATTTCTTCCACATATATTCTATACAGGGAAATGAAACAACGTATTTTTTTTTAAATATATTTCGAGGCGCCAGTTTAAAATCTCCGTAAAGTTTTGTAGACTTCAGAAACCTTCGCCCAACATCAGGACAGAATGTGTTCGGAACCATAATATTGACACAAGAAAAATGTACATGACCTTAAAGAAAAAGCGGTAAAATCCTTAACGCAAACTAGGGGGGAAGCGTCACGACGAGAGAGAAGTGGGCAGCGGTTGTGTTAGCAGAGACAAATAGAGTGGATGTCGTTTCACCGCTTTCAGCCGCCCGGCCCGGCGCCCGCCCGAGCGGACAGATTTATAAATAGCTTTGTTTTATTGTCGCTCTAGCTTGTCTTATAGCTACCACTTGCGAATTAAAGGATTTTTGTAGACTATTGGAATTCTGGTGACAATGACAGAAGTTGTCAACACAGATGCTTACCACGTTTCTCACTTAATAGCAACTAATATTATAAATGCGTAGGTGATTTCGTTTCTTACATTTTTTTACGCTAATACCCAAATGCGTATGCGTCTAGAATTATGTTTCGACAAGATTGGATATTCTTGTAATGCCAAATGTATAAGCTAGCAAATTTATAGCCACATATATTAGTCGAATAGAATTTTAACTTTATTTTGGATAATTATGTTGTCATGGGTACCTAGATATATAAGTTTAATCACGCAACAACTTGGGTATGGCGCACTTTCTCAAAAAGTATAATGTACAAATCGCTGCGCGTCTCATTGAGAGTCTGCTTCACACAATGAAGATATGCTGGTGGTTTTGGAAATCATGCCCTTATCCAAAAAGCATCATATACGCCAAATCTTACACTCCCCCTCGCGCATAATATGCTTGAAAAGATATCCAAAGTTTTCGCTTCACGTATCAATATAGATATATTTATAAATTGACCTTTAGTACATAAATAGGACACTGAACCTTCTTAAACCATGGTATAATAAAACGACGACTTAATATCCATAACACTGCAAACTTAAATGTTAATTTAATTAAGGTAAAATTTAAAGTCTTTAATTTAAAGTCTCGGTGGCGCAGTGGTCGAGCACACGGCTTCTGATCCGGAGGTCCGGGTTCGAATCCTGACATTGGCTCACACCAATGACTTTTCGAAATTGTTTTCGGAAGTTATGTGTGATAAATATCGATGACTGAAAATCTTTGTGCCCGGTATGGCAATAGGTTCGCCACCTATTCCATTTGGGACGTAAACATAACGGCGAGACGACGCTTAACAGCCTCTGCCTACACTTTCGGGTAACAAAAGCGTGAAGTTATGTTTAAAATTTAATTAAACTCAGCCAAATGAGGCAAAAAGAGCAACGACTATCACTAATTAGAGAGCTTGTTTGATGTGATCCTTTATTTCACAAATCCCTTTCATAATGTAGCAGTCGCAGTGGAGTCCAGCCGTCGGCTTTGTTCGCTAAGTTAGTGTTGATGATATCCTACCTCGCTTTGATGTTAAGCCGACCGTTGAGTGTGGGGCCCTGTTTATATACAGGTTCCTGTTCCTTGCCTTAGGTGGCTTTACTCTTGATTTACTCCATCATTTCATTTGGTTTCGGCTTTTGCTCGAACCCTTGGACCCTGCAAAGGTAAAAAAAAATAAAACAAGTATACCAGTAAGTTGTCCATATGATCACGACTTCAGAGGTTTTTAACTTTATTAACTGCAAATCTTCATTATCTATTTTAATATAGTCTATGTTACTTCTGAATAAAACAGGATTAGAATGGCAAAGGACTTTTATTAAAGCTGTTATTGCTTACAGAGAAAAGTATATTGCAAATAGCTGCAATATCTCTGACTTGTTGTATTCTTTTATTTCATTAAAATTAACACAATACTTTCTCAAGTTTATATGTTATGTGTACTTATTTACTTTATTTATTAATACCATTATTGTTTATGTTGATTTCTTGTGAGGATATCTTTCTACGGGAATATACTGACACACCGATCAATCAATATTCAAAAGACGAAAGCATTATCCAGGCTGAGAGTCCGGAGAGACTTTAAAGAAGTATAGACCAAACAAATTTTTGTGTTTCCGTTGCTCTCTTCTGATTGTTGACCTGTTTTTTTCTTATCGACATGATTTTCTAAATTTATACGAGTCTCGTGATATCCAAATACGTGTAATGTTATATTACGTATAGTGTCAACTTGATTTATTTGTTTCTTAAGTTTTTGCTTACTTATGGATTTTAGCAAACTTATTTTACTTATACTTCTCGACATTTTGGAGGATTTCCAGCTTCCATTTTCACGAGTAAGGAACGAAGACAGCTTTATTCATTAGAACTTTTTTCATTGTTGGCATTACAACAAGTTAATTCTTATCGTGATATAATTCTCATCTTTATATATACAACATAAAGCATTTTTTAAGGAAGAGTAATCTATTGTCGAGTTCTTCATACACTAACATTCGGGTTTTAGTCAGTTCTGTGCGTAATTTGAAGGTGCTTACGAGCGCGTTGTCTGGCAGTGGGCGAGCCGGCAGACATCGGTGGCGCCGTGGAGTCTGTCTCCAAACACCACCGTCTATTTCGGTTCAACAATGGCTCACGATAAACTTTTGCTATGTAATTATTTTGACAAATGTCTTATTAAGTTTAGTACGTTTGTGATTTTTTTTTATTTTGCCCACTCAATATTGGTAAATATTTGATCCAAATACGTATATAAAGTGAAACTTTTATTAAATCGCCTCAAACTTTTTCGTCCATCCATATTTTGAGAAAAAAAAGTGATGCAAAACTACACCAATTGTCTGTCATATTAGGTCGGGGAAAAAGTCTTTTCGCATAACGTAGGTATAAACTTATTATAAAATTTCTTTGACTGTACTATTTGTGTCTGGCTGGTTTTGGTAACATTAAAAAGGTTACATTATAAAGAAAAGAAAAAAATAAAAAAAAGTTGTTTCCCGCTATTTTTCATTTGTTTTTCTCTCCGTAAAAATGAGTGAATCTAATGAAGAAATTCGATACATTTTAAAATTTTATTATAAAAAAGGCAAAAATGCAACTCAAGCAGTGAAAAAAATTTGTGATGTTTATGGACCTGATGCAGTGTCAGTAAGAGTAGCACAAATTTGGTTCAAACGTTTTCAGTCCGGAAATTTTGATGTTAAAGATGCACCTCGCTCTGGTCGCCCTGTTACGAATAAAATTGACGCCATTTTTGAAAGAGTGGAGCAAGATCGGCATATTAGTAGTTACGATGTAGCTGAAGAACTGGGAATTGACCACAAAACAGTTTTGACCCATTTGAAGAAAGCTGGTTATACAAAAAAGCTCGATATTTGGGTGCCACACGAGCTCACTCAAAGAAACTTAATGAACCGTGTACTCATTTACGATTCATTATTGAGACGTAATGAAACCGAGCCGTTTTTGAAGAGATTGATAACTGGCGATAATGTCTCTGCCCACAAAATGGCAGAAAGTTATTCAACAAAACGGTACATACAGGGTGCTTCATAGACCCTATTCTAACCACGTATATCTAGAATCTAGACATGCTTTGAAATCTAGATATCCTATAGAAAGTAAAAAAAGGCAAAAAAATTTGTTTTTTACGTTTTTTACAAAAATTATCCCTCAGAAATATGAACCATGATCACCCTACTTATGACCTACGACAACTGAGTTCATTGTGACTTCTCGCCTAAAGTATTTCATTCATTTTTCCATTTCGATCATAGGGTTGTCATCTCTAATTTTTAATAATTATGTGAAGTTACAAAAAAAATTTAAGCTGACTACATTCTGATCTTCTTTCTGATCATTTTTTAAGAAACCACATGGAATTACCATGAAACATAATCAGTAAATAGTTTTCCCTGCCTACACTCTCATGTATTTGAGGCGTGAAGTTACACAAAAAAAGCTATCTGTATTCGGTTCGCATTAAGAAATCTTATAAAATTTTTATGAAACATAATCAATTAATAATTTTCGCTGCCTACACCCGCATGTATTTGGGGCGTGAAGTTACAAAAAAATTTAAGCTGACTACATTTTGATTTGTTTAAGAAACCACATGGAATTACCATGAAACATAATCAGTAAATAGTTTTCTCTGCCTACACTCTCATGTATTTGAGGCGTGAAGTTACACAAAAAAAAGCTATCTGTATTCGGTTCGCAATAAGAAATCATATAAAATTACCATGAAACATAATCAATAAGTAATTTTCGCTGCCTACACCCGCATGTATTTGGGGCGTGAAGTTACAAAAAAATATTAAGCTGACTACATTCTGATTTGTTTAAGAAACCACATGGAATTACCATGAAACATAATCAGTAAATAGTTTTCACTGCCTACACTCTCATGTATTTGAGGCGTGAAGTTACACAAAAAAAGCTATCTGTATTCGGTTCGCAATAAGAAATCATATAAAATTACTATGAAACATAATCAATAAGTAATTTTCGCTGCCTACAGCCGCATGTATTTGGGGCGTGAAGTTACAAAAAAAATTAAGCTGACTACATTCTGATCTGTTTAAGAAACCACATGGAGTTACCATGAAACATAATCAGTAAATAGTATTCGCTGCCTACACTCTCATGTATTTGAGGCGTGAAGTTACACAAAAAACTGTGAACCCTACTTATTGAATCATTTGTAGGTCATGTGTATATGTGTGCACCTCTTACACGTGCTGTGACCTGTTACACGCGCCCGAAACTTCCTTTGAAAATTGCCGCCTGCCTTTCGGCTCGCACAAGATAACCTTGAACTCATCAGGCGGCATTTATAAAAAGAATTTGTCGGCATTTCTAAATTTACAGTGAAATATTTTGAAATATTAATATTATTTATTATGGGTCCGTATAATTTTAATGTACCAACGCAAATTAATAAAGTATATTATTATTATCATTATGTTGCATAACACGTGAAAGCTTAAAAAGTATTACGTAGATAAATCCTAGGAGTCTCGGTGGTCCAATGGGAGAGCACAAGGCTTCTGATCCAGAGGTCCGGGTTCGAATCCTGAGACTGGCTCACACCAATGACTTTTCAAAATCGTTTGCGGAAGTTAAGTGTGATAAATATCGATGTCTGAAAACTTTGTGCCCGGTATAGCAATAGGTTCGCCACCTATTATTCCATTTGGGACGTAAACATAAGGGCGAGACGGGGCTTAACGGCCGCTGCCTACACCTTCGGGTAAGGCGTGAAGTTATGTTATGTTAAATCCGGTATTCGGTATTGTGCGTATTATTACTTAAAATTTAGAGATTTTCTAAAATACTATTCCAATTTGCTTTGGATGAGATTTGAGTGAAATTAAAATATCTAGTAGACTCTGTAGTACAGAGACTAGTATTTTTAAAGTTATTATAAAAAAATAAGTTATCGTATAAGGGTTCCGTATTTTGTTATAACGGTACCCTAATAAATTAAAAATGGCAGAGACACTAGTATTTAGGAATGTGACATTAAACATAAGAAAACGATTTTTGATTAAACGATTAATTTATTACAATGAAAAAATCGATTATTTAATAATCGTATTTATTTAAGAAAATAATCGATTTCTTTAAAGTAATGGATTTTTAAATTTTTGGGCAATATGTACAATTAGTTTTAGGGGGTCATATCAAGAGCGTGCACGTCGCGACCCCTGCCGTCCCAGTGGGACGCAATCTTGACCGAAGCAAACTGAGCCGGACGGGCTGCTCCGGCGTGTCCCGGAAGCGACGGGCACCGATTAGCCCCCGTTGGTGCGGCTGCATGCGCATGCGGCGAAGGGGGCCGCCACCCTTCACGCAGCGCCAATCCTGGTGGGACGAGGAGAGGGAAGTGCCGTATAGGCACGTGGAATGTTAGAGGTAGTATGATCAGAAAGATGAATGAGATGATGGATGTAATAAATGAGAGATGCCTGGATGCCTTATGTTTGACGGAGACAAAGCGAAGGGGGAGTGAGACCGAGGACCTCCCCGGTGGCATGGTAGCCATAGGGCTACCATGCCACCGGGGAGGTCCTGGTCCACTCCGGACCATAGGGTGTGGACCAGGACGTCCGTGCTAGTGGGGGTGTTGGAGTCGTTCTCTCCTCCCACTTTGCTTCCGGAGTGAAAGATTATGAGTTGGTAGGCCCAAGACATCTTTGGGTTCGAATAAAACTGGGGATCACGCGAGTTTTCCTGGTCGCAGCTTATGCTCCCGTAAGCTCCGCGGATCCCCGCGAACTCGAGGAGTTTTGGGAATCTGTTAGGGATATTCTGGATCTGGCTGAGGGACATGGAAGGATAATTCTGTGTGGTGATCTCAATGGATGGGTCGGAACCAAGAGAGATGGCCTGGAGGCTGTCCTTGGTCCGAATGGTGACAAGAGAGTCAATGATGCTGGTAAGCCCATCTTGGACGTATGCCTGGAACGGAACCTCGATGTGTCTAACACATTATTCCGTCATAAAGATATTCACACGTATACGTAGAGACGGAATGAACAAAAGAGTATGATTGATTTGATTTTGGTAGGTAGTCGTCTCCGAAATACTCTAAAGGGATACACGAGCCTACAGAGGCCCCACTCTTGATACGGACCACTACCTGGTGGTAAGCCGTTTCGTGGGCCTTTTCAAGAAGTGGAGACACTGGCGAGTGCGTACCCATTTCGGAGAGCTTGAAAGGATAAAATGTGAGAAATTAGAAGGTGAAAGTGTACGGAGTATGTATGTAGACCTAGTCAGTAAAAGACTCAATGAGACGAGTCTTTCTGACTTAGGTGTTGAAGAATCCTGAGAAAGAATGAAAGAAAGTATAGTGGATATTGCAAAAGAAGTATGTGGTAGTGCAAAGAGGCATAGGATTCTGAGAGGTGATGCCTGGTGGGACGAGGATGTGAAATCCAGCGTCGAAAGAAAGAAAAAAGCATGGTTGGATTATGTCTCAAGTTTGAATCAGAATGGTAGTATGACAGAGAAAAAGTATGAGAGCTACCGCCACTGCAGGAATGTTACCAAAGCCTTAGTGAAAGCGAAGCGTGAAAGACTAGTTGCGAATGAGGAAGTGAGGTTGACGGAGAACTTCGAGCCGAATAAAAAACTCTTCTGAAGGGAAGTTAGAAAGTCTCGGGGTTCTTGGTCAACATCCAGAATGGACAAAATTATGTCTAAGGCTGGTGACATTCTTGCAAACCCAAGCGATGTATTGGGCAGGTGGAGTGAGTATTTTGGGAAAATGTACGAGTATGTTCCTGGTATGTTTCTATGTTTCTGGCAAGGCAGCTGGAATTGATATGATGTCTGCTTAATGATCAAACACGGTGAAACCTGTGTCCGGGACTCTTTCGTGACCTTGAGCAATCTGTGCTGGGGGTCAGGTAAGGTTCCCACGGACTGGAGGCGTACTGCATACGTGCCGGGATGACCGCGTAGGAAACAAGGTTGTAAGGAAGGAAGTTGGTTTGAAAGAGAGTGTCGGTGTAAAAGTAAGAAAGGGCATGGTTGGTTCGATGGTTCGGACATGTAGAAGGGATGGATGATGCAAGACTGACCGATCATTTGACACGATTGACCAGATATACAATGCAAAAGCGGATGGATGTAGGAGTCGAGGACAGCCAAGACACACATTACATGACCAAATAGAACGTGTTCTGGAGGAAGGTGATGTTAGGAGCCTCAAAAACCGACGCGCGTGCATGAAAAGAGTTAAGAAAGTTAACGAACCGAGTGAGTATCCATGTAATATTTGGAAATATACAATAAAAGAGAACATATCAACCAAATGTCGGCTAATAAAATTGTATTATTCATCGACTCCATCTAGTGAATATTTGAATAAATAAATAACTAAACTGTTTCAAAGGTATAGAAGGAATGCGGTCATTAATGGCGTTAAAAATAACATTATGGAATAAGTATTCTTTAGTAGTTTTTGTTCCGGGCCAGAAGACCAAACTTAATATCGGGGCGTTGCAGATGAAAAAAAGTCGGTAATATGTAATTGAATGATTAATAAAATAATCGGTTATTAATCGATTAGTCATATAAAAATAATTAATAAATTTATTAGATTTTTTTACTTTTAGAAGTTGATTTTTAATCGATTATTTCAATAATCAATTATTTTTTCACATCCTTACTAATGTTCGTTAGTGATTTTTTTTTACACGTTCTTCATTATTGTTCGCTTGTTCTATCGGTCAGTATCATCCATCGGTGTCAAGTTAGTGAAAGTGCTTTCGTTATTTCGTAATTTTATAATGGCGGAGTATTCAAATGCAGAATACTATGATATGATTATGTGTGTGGGTGCATTGGAGGGAATCCTTACTGCAGCGCGCGAACTTTATCGACAACATAACATTGATGGAAGAGAGCTGGAGAATCAGCGAAGACTTCCTTCTTATGCATGCTTCAGGAGGCTGGTCAATCGTTTGCACTCAAACGGTTCTTTCCACAGTCCAAACTCTGAAGGACGATCGAGTGACCGTGCGGATGCTCGTGTGGAACAGAATATTTTGGATCACTTTGCTGAAGATCCAACTAGAAGTACTAGAAAAGCCTCTGTCGTATTAGGTGTGCCTAGAATGAAAGTATGGAGAACTTTAAAAAAAGATAGTCAGCATCCTTACCATTACCAGCGCACACAACAGCTGACAGAAGCAGTTTTTTATTGAGACTGCGATTCTGTGAGTGGTATCGTAGTCAGGTTACTGCTGACCATATGTTTGCGTCTCGGGTTCTATGGTCTGATGAGGCTACCTTTACTCGTTTTGGACTATCCAATAGCCACAACGAGCACTACTGGTCCCATGAAAATCCACATGCTTTTCGTCAAAGCCATTTTCAGCACAGGTGGAAAATTAATGTGTGGGCCGGTATCATCGGTGACAAATTGATAGGCCCTGTATTTTTGACGGACCGGTTGAACGGTAAAATCTACTTGGAAATGTTGAGGACCACCTTGGAGGAAGAACTTGAAGGCCTTCCTTGTTAGTTTACCGCGACATGATTTTCCAGCAAGACGGCGCGCCAGCGCATTACAGTCGTTCTGTACGCGAATATCTGGACGATCGCTTTCATGCGTGGATTGGACGTTCTGGAACTGTTCCATGGCCACCACGGTCGCCCGATTTAACGCCAATGGACTTTTTTTTGTGGGGATATTTGAAAAGTGTGGTGTATGCTACGCAGTGTGAAACTGTGAATGATATGCGCCAAAAAATTGTGGAAGCTTGTGGTACTCTAACACCGGAGTATCTGAGCCGCGCCACACAATCTGTATCGCGGCGTGTAAACCTATGTGTTACGAGAGGAGGACAGCACATTGAACCTTTTTTGTAGTCACACTGAGAAATGGTAAGTGTTCACCATAAATCTTAAACGAAAAATCTGGTTAGATATGTATTAAACTATGAATGAATTTTATTTAATCAGAATGAAATACAAAATTTTTATTTTATATCTCACCATAACTTAGCAATATCGGCTCTACTACTACAGAATAAGGTTTAAATTTTATATCCGTGTTGTAGGTACACAAGAAATCGTACCATATGTTACGATTTCTTGTGTATGTGTGTATGTGATATCAATGAAAGTCTTTATAGTAGGGTGACCATGTCAAATATTATTATTTGCGGACTCAGTAGGATTTATTAATTTTTTTTCAGATCTAAAATTTCGACTTATCACATTTTAAATATAGCCATCCGATAGGCAATTCGAACCTGTATCCACTCATCGCGGCTTGATATACCCAATGTGGGACACGCTGTATATATTGTAAATAAATGTAAATAAACTTTGAAAAAAATGTCTTGACTTTTCATACAAAAATACGAAAATACTTTTTCCCCAACCTATTATATCTATTAGATTATGCATAGATATTTCGTGAAAGAATCCTCGGGCAACAGTTAGTCATAATATATTAAGTCGTTGGTGAGTGTGATAAATGTATTGATCGGCCGTTGTCTGGCGTCCGGGACGATCGTGTTTCATTTGGAATGATACGTACGTACCCCGCTCGGCTATCGTTCCTCGCAGACAACAACACAACTATGGCTTCCTGAAACCTGTAACTGGCTCTCGGTTATAAGTTACAGGCTTTATTCGCAACTCATCCGCAAAATGTTTTGCCAATAAACTACTACTTACACGTGGAATATATTTGTTGAGCTGTGTTGAAATAATGAATGTCTAATAATAAATCAATAAGTTGGTTATTCTTTAATTTTTCTTTAAGATGTATTCGCATCTTCGTTCTGCATTTTATTTTCCTAAATAATTTTTTTGATTTCTTTTCAAATAATGCCTGCCTGCCTCAATTGGTACCTCCTGCTATGAAATGGTGTTAGATTCTCTTTCCAACTGAAGATATTTTTTTTATTATATACATGGAAGTTTGTGTAATATTTAGTTGTGCCCAATATTGTATAGATATTGTAGGCATACAACCCATTACATGGAACCAAATATAACCTGTGGATGTAAATCGGCCTTAAATAGGAAACAAATTACCAAATAGTAGTAAAATTCGTCTATTTCTGTCTTTTCTTACCATTAGAAACCCCTAAAATATTTCTTTTTTACTTTAATCCCATTTCTCCGTTTATCAAATTCAATCTGGCGATGTTTACAGCAACTCTTTTACAATAAATTCAAGCAAAAGGCGCTCGTAAACATTATTGTAGTAGTCTATTTGTTTTTTTTTTCTGTATTTCTTCAAGCTCAACTAACCTATTTTATCACTGCGGTACCTTTCTTTGTTCAACTGTGAAAAAGTGGTTCAAATTTAAATAGTTGCATTTTTTTTTGTATATCACCAGCGAGCTTAAGCTTTTGATTGGAGTATTCGTTTTTAATTAGTATTCTTCATATTATGAGATATTAATTTGTTTTTTTCTTTGAAGAATTACCAAAACATAGTTTCAGAATTATATGTATACTTATAATTTAATTAAAAATTAATTTAGCATATATCTATTGCGTCAAAATAAATAATGTGTATATCCGGATATAAAACACTATTGTAGTAAGTGTATATGATTATTATTTGTATTTTAATGTATTCACTATATGCAAATGTGTATTGTGTAATATTAATAACAGTGATATTAAAATTAATTGTGCAATAAAAATCAATGAGAGGCACGGGTGAAATCCACGTTCCTACTTCAAAATCGATGTAGGGAGACTCAAAAACACGCAGAAAGATACTATATGAAAACGGACAAGAGAAAATTATTACGTCTCCTCGAGTTCGATTTAGAAGACATTTTCTTTTAGTGAAAGAGATTTTCAGAAGAATTTCCACCGACCGGAATATAGACACCACGATCGTTTCAACAGTTTGTCCACCTAATTTGTTCGTCGGCGCTCGTCTGTAAAAAACAAATAGCTGTTCCCGCATTTCCCCTGGCACACTGATAAAAGCAGGTACATTCTTTCCGAACGAAAGAAGAGAAATAATTTAAAGAAAAAGACTTTTTTAAAGAAGCTTTTATTTAAACGCTCTAAAAAGAATAAAATAATTTTCACCTTAAACATTTTAACTATCAACTTATAACCTTATTATATACAATTTATGTGATAATAAAAGCTTGTCGCTATGTTTAATTACCTATCAGTTGCTATCAGAATCAGAAATATTTTTTTAGATTTAATGATTACTGTGACGGATCGCATTAACCAAATATATTTTTTTGGTTGATAACATACTCGTATATATGGACACCCGAACACATATAGTGGCACAGTTGCGTTGCCGGCCCTTTCCATGGGAAATGGAAGGGGTCGGAATTGGGATGGGAAGAGGAGGGGGGAAGGGTTGGGTTAAACATAGCGACAAGCTTTTATTATCACATAAATTGTATATAATAAGGTTATAAGTTGATAGTTAAAATGTTTAAGGTGAAAATTATTTTATTCTTTTTAGAGCGTTTAAATAAAAGCTTCTTTAAAAAAGTCTTTTTCTTTAAATTATTTTCAAGTTTTTAGTTATCGATGGGTAAGTTTCTCAGTGTCTTCATCTCATTTAAAGCATCATTGTTACAAGGTCATTTGCCAGTTAATTTCGAACAGTCCAACTCTTCAATGAGGAGACCTCCTAAAGCCTTTTCTCTACTTAAGGCCGCGTATGCTTGACCAGCAGCAAAGAGTTTCGAGCCTAAGTAAACAAATTTTTTTGTTACTTATTTGTTGATTTTGCAACTTAATTTTGTTATGTGGGACTGTTGTTTAATAACAAAATATGTTTAACTACTTGTGATGTGTAACGCCATCTGTTGTTTTAATCAGTACTTTATACTTGCTGACCTGAGTGTAACATAGGAGTGAGTTGTAATAAATGTTATAGTTCGTTCCCACCATCCACTGTGTTTAATTCTAATAATACCTATAACACCATTAAAATCCGTTAGTGTAGTAATCATGTTAAAGTTATTAAATCCTGTCCAATTTACGTCGGTATCCTGAAAGGACATGGCATTACACCGGTCGAACCGGGCCATTCATGCAGCAGATTGCGTGGCTGACCACAATTAATACACTGTTAACTATTAAAACATAGGTCAACGGAAAGCCGTCGACTGTGATGGACTACCGCCTCAGCCGTAAAGTGGTCGTAAGGTTCTCAATGTTAGCACTAACTCATTTTGATTATAAATTTGGACGCGCCGCTTAACCCTGTATCTTGACATGGTGATTTGGCATCAGTGACTGAATAGTAAACAACAGATTGACTGACACCGGCCAAACAAGCAGGCCACTAACATCTAGCCGCTCATATTGAAAACCCTCTGATATATATTATATTTACACACATTTTAATTTGTTTATAACATTAATTAATAACATAACATAGCTCGACTCCTTTTTCTACCCGAAGGTGTAGGCAGCATCTGTCAAGCCTCAACTCGCCACTATGTTTACGTCTCAACGATCTTTAAGGGAGTAGGATGTAGGATATGGGAGTAGGAAGGGATGGGGAAGGGGAGTGGGCCTCCGGGTACCTCTCTCACCCAAAGAAACCCGGCGTGAGCTGGTTGTGGTATTTCACCGATCGAGCCAGCCCATTCATACAGTGAATTGCTGGGCTCTACCACTGTTGCCATACAGCGAGCACAAAGTGGTCAGTCAAAAATATTTATCACACATGACTTTCGAGAGGAATTTCGAAAGACATTGGTGTGAGGCCAAATTCGCACTCAAGACTTCCTGATTCAGAAGCGGACTAGTTTACTGAACCACCGAGACATAGTTTTTGAAGTTCTCATATAACTCTTTAATGAAAGGGCCATTTGATACGCATATAGTAGAAACGCAAATATTTATTCCACTATATTGGATTTAGAATGACGTCACATTATTTTTCGAGCTACTATTAACAAGCCCTTTCATTTGATACCCATATTGTAGAAATGCATTAAAAAAAACTGTTCCTCTATCTTGGATTATCCGCCATATTGGATTTAGAATGACGTCACATTATTTTTTTAGTTTTCCCAATGAGCCCTTTCATTTGATACCCATATTGTACGAAAGCTTAAAATATATATTCCTTCATCTTGGATATTCCACCATATTGGATTTAGAATGACGTCATATTATATTTTGAGTTACACTCAACAAACCCTTTCATTTGATACCCATATTGCAGAAATGCATTAAAAATATCCATTCCGCCATCTTGGGTCGTCCGCCATATTGGATATAGAATAATGTCATACATTATATCATGCATTGTCATCCAAAGTAAACGTGTATACAAAATTTCAGCTCAATCGGTTGAAGGTATCTACTTCAAAATTGAGTTACAAGATTCCACCGAACATACATACTTACATACATACATACATACATACATACAGTGCAAGGTAAATAAAAGCTTATAAAAAGGCGGCTGGATAGTTTTCCCGAGTATTGTTGCTTTTACGAATCGTTTCGGTGAAAACACCGATGTTCACCGTAAAGCTTATCTCTTGTCTTGTCTTGTCTTCTTCAATTTCAATTGGATCTTCTTTGTCGGTCTTGTCCGCAATGAAGGTTCTTCCTCCATTAGTTGAGGGTTATAATTAATTGAGCTTTATCTCTCGACGGTGTAAGTTACCCTGTGGTGGTGTTGGTGGTGGAGAACTTTTAATTAAAATTTGTTAGTAGATTTCCGCTTTTTGGCACTTTCGCATCTCGTTGTGCTTGAAATAATTTTCAAACAACGACGTGGTATTGTTTTTTTCAATTTTACTAATATGTATATAAGTTTAAAAATGTGCTGCATTATAATATGTGACAAGATCATGTCAGAAATTGTTGATGGTATTACTGAATGCGGCTGTTTGTTAGGCTTTTACGCTTACACTATCGCGTTGTCTGGGGCATAGATTTACACGACTAATCATTTTTTGTTTCGCTATCGGTTTTGAGAAACAAGCAACTGCAACGCAAAAATCAAATGGTAGAATGTTATGTATAAAGAAATCTGAGTTTTTACTTAATGCATTCTATTTTATTATTTAATTCCTATATTTAATACCATCAAAATTTTAATACGGCTATAATCACTGTTAAGGTTTACATTATTCTCGCAATATTTAAAATAACGATCATACATATATTTTGTTTCATTGTAAACAAAAATAAAATAAAATAAAATATATCTCGTGAATTGTTCAACGCGCAACGCGAAAATACACGAATTTGTTATGATTTACGATCGCAATTATGATATTATATATAAAGAAAAGAAAGGAAATATTTTCATATATTCTATAACATCAGAACATTAATCTGACATCAACACACGACACATCTAATCATTATTATAACTCATGTGTGACAGTTTAAAGACTAACTAAATTTAACGACATCCTCGGCGTCGTGAAACGGAACGCATCATAGAGCTATAGCTGGGTCGGTCCCGGCTCCGTGTAGTCCCGTCTAACCGCGCAAACAGAACATTGCAAATTGAATAACTGTTTTCCAATGCGCCGGGTACGGTCTACCCCCGCTTCGCTTTTGCACCTCGGATTACCGGCGTCTGACTAGACACAGCTACAGCCAAGTGCACATTTCATGTTTTCAACAACGAATGAGGCCGTTTAGAAAAAGGTGAGAGTTAATTATTGAGCGTATAATACAGGTCGTTTCCGGTTTTATCTGGTTACAACAAGAGCGTTTATTAAGTGCTAATATGTAAAATTGTGGTAATACCGTTGTGTGCGTTTTCATTTCGTTTTTTGATTTATTATAAAAACACAGCATTAGGCAGTGTACCGTGACTTTGCCTGCTGGGGATTCTCATTTCTCTCACTCTTAATTCAGAAGGTAAAGAGAGCATGTTTTCCAAACGTCTATTCAGATTAATCAGTTTTTATCAGTTTTTCTCCATTGCCAACCTACTTCCTAACCTCCTTCCTCACCTCAAAGGCCGGCAATGTAACTGTGACATTACCCGTATGACAGGTGTCCAAAGGCGGCGTTAGTTAATTACTACCAGGAGACACGTTTGCAAACAAAAGTTACAATTATTATGATTTTATGGGATTTTATATTACCTACTATCGTATACATTGTCTGAGTGATAATTGACAGATAATTATAAATTATATCATAACGGGGACTATTATTATCAGTTGGCCAGTGAAATTTGCGTCAAAAATGATTTTGTTGTTTTGGACTTTAGCCAGAATATAATGACAGAGAAAATATATTATAAAAATTATGTTTTATAGATAACGTACGTAATATGCATTTAGTTGAAAATTTTTTATCTGAAATAATAGAGTTATTTTATTATCATGTAGATATGAACTAAAACACTAAAGGTCAAAACCAAAAGAGGGAGAAAGTCATTGTCGAAGAACGCCAATGTGATGATGATGTAACAAACATCACCAAATTGTCTGATTTCTTTTCATCCTCGAGATCCTTAAAAACTGGCGAGCCTGCATCACCGAAGCAATCACAGTACAGGAGGTCATTGAGATGTGTGACAACATCGAAATAATATTTTTGTCTTTTTTAGCATTAGCGATATAAAAAGTGTCCTCCTGTTCTTCTATATTCTTGATCGTTTGTGATCAATGATTTAAAAATCGGATGAGTAGTTTAGATCATATTATATATATGTAATTTGAATCTCGCAAATATATATAAATGTGAATCGTTGAGAACCCTACTCCCGCCGTATTGTAAGCGGAAAATCGAAGTTGAACATCTCCATGCGGAAGACTCATTGTGTACAATCAATGGCCCCTCGATTGCTGATAACTTTCTTTGCGTTCTTAGAAATTTGTGCTCAAACTGCTCCTAACATCGTTGACATATATTTAACTGTACGTGTTACCATCTTGTTTGGTCTTATGGGGGTTTGTTTATACAGGTTTGTTTATATATCCCTTAACTTTAAAACAAATCAAAAATTGAGGTGGTACAGAATTGTTAGATGTTTTTTTTTTAGACAAATATTTTATATTATGTAGATAGAAAGAGAGAGAGAGAGAGAGAGAGAGAGAGAGAGAGAGAGAGAGAGAGAGAGAGAGAGAGAGAGAGAGAGAAAGACAGAGTAGTGTATTGAAACCTATTTATTTCAACTTCATAAAAATCTGAGATTGACTAATATTATAGGTTGTTGTTTTCTACGTTCTTGGATACTAGCTCAAAAATATATCTTTCATAGTTAAGGCAGCGTTCGCAAGAAACGCTTTCATTCGATCGTTTTATCTCCAATTCACTTTGCCAAACGGACTACTACGTAAAAGCCTTTTTATTTTTCGGTTTTTATATAACCTACTAGCTGACCCGGCGAACTTTGTTCCGCATCAAAAGTAATAACTGCAATATCTTCGAAAATATTTATTTAAATTGCATACTGTAAAGGGCCAGGATCATCTATATTACATTCACAATCTATTTAAGACACTTAATTGGATGAAAATTAAAACTGTAATGTATAAAATCGCTTCGTAAATAGGGTATTTACTCTCGTAAAAATTAAAAAAATATAAATGGTCTTTGTGGTTATCCCTAGTAGATAGACATATGCCCTTGCGGACTTTTATGTAGACCTTTAAAATGTGTATAATAATGTAGTACGTTGTTTTGATTTATCACTTTGGGTTCGGGCAGCGTTTGCGATAAAATTTCTAAATCTCGAAAATGATCTTTTTTTTACTACCCTGTACATGCATTATAGATCAAAACCACCCCGTTGACACCCTCTAACTATAAAAAAAACCACATGAAAATCCGTTGCGTAGTTTAAAAGATATGCCCATATAAGGGGACAGACAGCGGCAAGTGACTTTGTTTTATACTATGTAATGATGACACTCAGCAATAATGTGGCTTTCTATTGGTGAAAGAATTTTTAAAATCGGTTAAGAAGATCCCCCCGGAGATTACCCCTTACAATTTAACAAACACACAAACTTTACCTCTTTATAATATTCGTATAGATGTATATAGTTCGAAACTGTCTATTTAAAAAAATATTCATTATTATTTTACAATATACAAATATTATATAAATATTATAAAATTTACAATATTATTTATTCCTCGGGGTTAATTAGGCGTCCTTGGACACGCCTAATGAATTTTTGAACCGGGATATTTTCAAGTTGCGAGCGAGCCCGGCCAGCCTGGCGAAATTTACTTATCGGTGTAACATTTTTAGCGGAATAAATTAAACGTTGTTACGCAGACAGTAATCAAGTTGAGATCGTTTATAAAGATCTTTTGAGGGTAGTACGAGTTGTGTTGCTGAGTGAGTTTCGTTGTATTGGGGCGAGATATATTGCCGTTTCTCGACATGGGTGGTTGGAACAGGAGGCATTAACGCCGCCAATAATTCACAATCATCTTAGTTACAGTACAAATTAAGTTGTTGGTTGTTTGAGATCACGTACGCGGGCTCTGGGTTCTGACTCTTGGTGGAAATACGGAGGAACTCCTTCCTCATCAGTCGAGCTCGTTAAGCGTCCAGGCGTGCTTTTATTACGTAGAGGCGTGCGCCCGCGGAAGAGCGACATTTGAATATTAAACAGAACAGTATTAGGTCATTGCATATAATTATATGTGTATATTTTATTATTATTGTCGCGTGCCGATAACAATGAAAGTCTTCGCAAGATTGTTTACAATTGCACATAAATACATCTTATTAATTTTGCAAACATATTTGTTAATTGACAACTTTTTTATTGGTGACAAGGTTTTTATTTATTTGTTAATTGACAAGTTGACGGGCCTCGTGGCGCATCGGTAATATTACCGGCTGCAGCACTGAGGTCGGGGGTCCGATTCCCACCCGAGCACAAATATTTGTGACAAACATGAAAATTTGTGCGGCGTTTGGGTCTTTTTCTATGTATTATAAGTATGTATTTCCAAAAGAAAAGTATAGTATGTATTAGTATCCGTTATCTAGTATCCATAGCACAACCATTTAGTTGCTTAGTTTGGAACTGGAGGGCGCTGTGTGATTTGTGTCCAAGATATTATTATTATTTATGGGATAGGAAGCAAATTAACAAGCGGTCTCCTGGCGCTACCCATAGATTTTTGTGATGCCGAAAAGATTACAGTTGCGTTGCTGGCTTTTAAGATGCGTTAGGAGGGCTTTTGGGTAGGTATCCGTCTCTTGCACTCAGGTGAGTGCAAGAGACGCGTCATGAGCTAGTTTGCTTAAAGTTTTCTAGAGGTCGTGGTATTAACTATACTATACACACGTATTCTGTAGATCTATTTATAATGTTGTACAATAGTGTGCGTTTAGTGCATAATTATGTTATTAGTTTTATTACTTTAGCAACATATTTGAAATAATTTATATGGTACCACAAAATATTCATGACCTGTCAGATTTACAAGTGCGGGGTAATTTTATAGATATGCTTATAGTTTAATTTATAACTCAGTTTAGTTTAGTTCACCTCAGAATAAACTCTAGTACGGTCTTGTCTTGACGCTTATTTGCTGATAGAAAATTATTATAAGCGTCAGCGCAAATAAATGTTAGTGGTGTTAACTTCAATAAGCTGTATTAGTTCGATTCCAGATATGGGTCTCATGATACCACTCTCACACTGCCTCACTCAACTTCTAAAAAAACTTAACATTACTTGTCGTTAATTCCCTTGCGGTGTAGGCAGAGAGAGTAAGCAGGCATGATTCTTGCACACAAGTAAATTTTCAATGTCTAAAATGTTATAATATAATCTGTGACGTCTGATCAATCTTTCAATAGTTACTATATAATAGCTTCACGCATTTTTCTGCCCAAAGATGTAGGCAGCGGCTGTTAAGTCTCAACTCGTTACGTCCCAAATGGAATGGATGGCCAATTTATTGCCATACACCGGCAACGATGTTGTCAGTCATCGATATTTATCAAACATAGCTTTGGAAAAGAATTCCTAATACTATAGTATAATAGATAATTTTCCAATAATTCCAATACAGTGGTCCGGACATTCTGGTTTTGGTAAAGTCCTGTTTTAAAAGTTTACAGTATATACCTAGAAATTGATTAAATTTGTCAGTAATGATTGATTACATTGACTAAATAGTAGGGTTTTAATTAATTACGTCAGTGTAAATTCAATTGATGGAACCGCAAATATTTGCTGCAGTCAATGATTGGTCTCGAATTGTCACTGTGTTCAGTTTAAAATAATTTATATCCCAGGCTTCTGTGTCAGCGAATCATCTTCCGATTTTATTTTTGTAAATATACCTATATAGTATAACTGATAACTGTGGAGTCATAGATTATACGAGAAGTAATTACAACTGGGCGACTACTAGTATTGAAATCAGGCCAGTGGTCGAGCACCCTGCTTCTGAATCAAGAAGGGGTTCAAAACCTGGCTCACACCAATGACTTTTTGAAATTATTTGCGAAAGTTATACGTGATAAATATCTTACTAACTTAGACTTAGTGCCCCGTATGGCAATACGTTTGACACCTATTCCGTTTAGGACGTAAACATAACGGCGAAACGAGGCTTAACAGCCACACTACCCTTGAGTATGTTAATTTACTGAATTTTACATTCCGTAGGTGTGTAAGAAAGTGATAACAACATATAGGTACTTAAAATGTATAAAAAAACCACCCAGTTTCCATATGAAAATCCATGATAAATACAATTAATTACACTCGAACCTGGCTACCTTTACTCACCAGTCAGTTGTTATAGCAGTGAACCACGAGGGCCGTCATATCATATCTATCTTTTATCTTTTATAATAAAAAAAAATCAAACAAATTCTGCATTTGTACTCTCAACTCAGCGTTGAATTATGCTGACCTCTTTATTGAATATCAAAATAATGTTTGTATTTGTACAATTGTTTATTGTTTTTTTATTATCTGCAATAAAGCATAACAAATGTATAATTAATGCGGAGAAGGCAATTTATATTGTTAAATAATATTGTGATTTCGAAAGGTCGTGCATAGTTCAACTTTGCGGTGTGGTTGAATGTTGATTAAATATTAAGTTATATATAGATACCCTTATATAAGGGTATGTGTACACTTGGCCTATAGTCTTAGAATGTCGAAGCTGGAATTCAAAATGTTACTACCCTTTCCCGGTCCGAGGAAACATTAGGGGCGAACTAAGGGCAAACAATATCACTCGAAGTGAATGGAAACTCGACACAACCCGATACCAACCCGCCGTCCGGTCTGCTTAGTACAATAGGTCAATTACCTTCCTACAATCCTTTGTGTCGGAAGCGACTACCTATACTACAGTTAGTTGCCTATCATATAAATACTGGCAAGTTGAGGTAATAGATTTTAATCATACGCCTACAGTGGCAAATTAAAAAAAAATGATCACAAAAGAGCAAACAGCCTCATTTTGATTTTATTTAAGTAATTATGGGTGACAAGGAGTAATAATACGTTCAATAGTGGTAGAGCCTTACAATTAGCTGCATGAATTGGCCGGCTCGAACGGTGAAATACTACGATTCTCAGAATATCGGCGTGGTCGTTCCGCGTTTCGTTTGGTGATAGAGGTATCCGGACGCCCGATACCCTTTCCCCTTCCTTTTCTCTCCTACTCCCTTTAAGGACGACAACGCACCACGTAGTTTACGGGAGGTTAGTAGTTGCTTATCATCAAGTTACTTGCCCTCCCTTCCCTTAAAAAAATCCTTTAGAGATACAATTTTGTTATTCTGTGTAACTAAATATCGATAAGCGTTTTTATTTCTACTTGACTTGCTGCACGGATAGTTTTCTTATTGTCAAAAGTTATTATGTGATATAAACTATAAGTACCATTCAAATTGAATAAAACTACACACGGCGTGCAAAATTTTATAAAAATATGTTCAGTAGTTTTGAGGGCGATTTGCATATATTCAGATTTAAAAATCGTATTAAATTGCATAGTATATATTAACTCCTCACAAATAATGTTTAAACAATTATATAAAATAAGTCAATGGTTTTTAAAGTTTCCTTTGTTTGCCTGATAACTTTCTTCTTCGGTCGAAATTTCCAAGAGCTCGTGATTTAAATAAAAAACTTCTTTTTCAAATCATTAGCGCTTACAAACTTCAATAAAAAAAAAATAAGAAACGGAAGGTCCATCCCTTGAAATCATTGGTTACCTTTTTATTACAATAAAAATAAACATTAAATAATATTGAACAGTGATAGATAGTTGTGATTTTAGTTGATTCGTCAAATGTCTGATGCAATTGTTTTAATTACAATTCAAGAGGAGTATAACTCAGTCGATCGGAATGAGGTCATGCGTCGTATTGTCTTTGGATATGTATATTGTATTATATTGTTTAGATTGCAATTTCTTATAAATAAATGTAATAATTTGACATCTATAGTGGAGACATTTTAATGGGCAGTTCAGAAAAATTCAACGACGTAACCTTGTTACGGCGGGCATAATATAATAGAACTGCACAATTGCCAATTTTTTTTACAATTGCCATTATATATTTATTGTAATAATAATATTAGATACAAGTAATTTTACTATTGGCTTTCACTTATAAACCATTCTTAACAATTGTTTTTATGTTCAATTTGTTTTTAAACACTAGATATGTTTAATTGAAAATCAATAGCTAAAAAATTAGAATCGAATTAAATGAGATTATATGTCTTCACAAAAAAAAAATATCACATAA
This sequence comes from Euproctis similis, assembly GCA_905147225.2. Classification (NCBI taxonomy): domain Eukaryota; kingdom Metazoa; phylum Arthropoda; class Insecta; order Lepidoptera; family Erebidae; genus Euproctis; species Euproctis similis. Next base: position 18,818,406 of record LR990105.1, on the reverse strand, counting down.
AGTCAACATATTTATTTGGTGATGAATGAATGAAACATCAGTATATTTATTATTCTCTTAGCTCACAATAAGAATAACTAACATAAGTCACAATTCCGTAGGGATCCTTAACTTTAATTAATGTCTTTATACAGATCACCTCGCTACAATGATTAAACAGATGTCATATGCTGCCTATTATAAGGACTCTACTATAGACTCAATTATTCCTAACTTCCAGAGTCTAAACAAAAGAATCGAACATTCGTTTATGCGACGCCCCTGGTGTTGCGGACGCTCGTTTGTCCCTTTGTATCATAAAAAAATTGTCTTGATTGATATTATTGAAAAATTTATTAATATAGAATACCTCTTCGGTACTATGCGTGGAGAGTGTGCTTGGTTTACAGTTTTGCGGAAATAAAGTCATTACGTTTTTTTGATTTCAGATGTTTGAGTATAAATACGTATTATTTTAGCGCTTTTTGTATAGTTTGAACTTTGACACATGGGCTATCATTAGATAAGAATTTATTTGAGAACAATACTGATAGATAAATATTACTCAGGTCACTTGTCTGGAAACTTCGAAAGATACAAAGTATGTATAACTCTTTTTTTACTGATTTTTTAGGGAGATTGTATGAATCTAATTGGCAACACGTTTTTACTATTAAGTGATATAGTATTCAATATTTTTATAAGTGCACTATGCATAACTAAGAAATAATAATGCCTGAATCTGTATCATTATGAATAACCCACGTTTTGTAATGAAATTGTTCACAATCTTTATTTCTTCTATCTGTTACATTATTCATGCACATAAATAAAATTGAAATGTTTTCTTTTAGCGGCTTGTTATATTAAACGTATATTTAAATGGATACACAAGAACGTTGTAACACGTCTTTTATTGTTTTACCTTTGGAAATTTGTGGTCTTTTTTCTTTTACTGAACTAAATCATAAAAAGTTTGAAATATCAGAGAATTTGACAAGTTTAACAGAATATAGAAGTGGGTAGATTAAATTTAATAATGATATTGCCGTGGCATTTCATTGCCTTAAAATCATAACAAATATAAAGAGATAATACAAAGAGAGAGAAAGTTATTATAGGATAATTTCCGTCAAATATATTACGAATATATAACTTTTAAATAAAATACAGTGATAAAATAATACCAATTTCAGTAGATTAAAAAATTGTTACATAAAATACGGCATAAAGTAATACCATTTTCGGTAGTAGGTTTTTATAATTTCGACCAATTTATTGGGCAATACATGCCAATCGAATGGGCTTAACAGTTTGTCACGGGATAGCGTTAATAATTATAGTATAATCTTTTGTAACGGCTCCTCTATCCGAACATGGAATCCTCCAGACCGGATCGACCTCACGTACTGCTCACACTACCTGAAGTAACAAGTGTACCTACGTATTAAATATTTGGTACACGGATACTGTATTGTGCTTACTATAGTGTTACCGTCAAAGCTCATTCAATACAGCCATTTAACCTCGAAGTAACAAACCTTAAGATTATGCTATCAATAAGCTGTTGGTGCTTTTTAAATCTTTACACCTTTCTCACCTACCATCTTTACACCTAGTCTCGGTGGCGCAGTGGTCGAGCACACGGCTTCTGATCCAGAGGTCCGGGTTCGATTCCAGACACTGGCTCACACCAATGACTTTTCGAAATTGTTTTCGGAAGTTATGTGTGATAAATATCGATGACTGAAAAACTTTGTGCCCGGTATGGCAATAGGTTCGCCACCTATTCCATTTGGGACGTAAACATAACGGCGAGACGAGGCTTAACAGCCGCTGCCTACACCTTCGGGTAACAAAAGGCGTGAAGTTATGTTATGTTATGTTTACACCTTTCTTTAAGTTAAATGTGTAAACAGCGGCTGTGAAGCTTCGGATCGCCAAATTTTTACATTCTAAAAGGTGGCGGAACCTATCGGCGTATATCGGGCACATTGTTGTCTGTCATCGATCACATATATATATATAACTTTCGAAATAAATTCTGAGGAGTAATTTGTGTGAGGCAGAGGAATTGACCCCGACGACTACTCGATCCAGAAGGGTGCTAACAGAATTGTGATCGTAATAGGATACTATTACTACGAATATCTGCGCCACCTGTTTTGTGGGTTTATTTTTTGCATGATATTTCAGTACAGTACTCATCAGCGATCCCGAAATGATCAGAGGAAGATTTGATAGAATTAGATAAAATATTGAATAATAAATATAAGTTTATAACTTTTTACGAAGCGATTGTACGATATAAATATATAGGTCAGGCAAACTGCCAAATGCTTCTTTTTTTTTTCTCTTAATGAACGTGTCATGTTTTTATATGTTCACCATCGGATATGGAAATTATTATAATTAAAAGCAAGATATATGTTGATGCGTTTAGTGCTCGGTTGCGTGATTCTAGATTGTGATAGGATTCATGATAATCTAATATATAAAATTCTCGAGTCTAGATGTGCGTAATTGAACTCCTCCGAAACGGCTTGACCGATTCTCATGAAATTTTGTGTGCGTGTCGGGTAGGTCTGAGAATAGGACACCATCTATTTTTCATCCCCCTAAATCACAAGGGTAGCCCACCCCTCAATTTTTTTTTTAATTTTTCGACATATTTCTGTTTCTTAATTTTTTTTATAAAACGGGATACAAAAATACATGCAACCCTAAATTTTCAACCCCCTACGTTTAACCCCTATTTTTTAAATTTTATTTTTCGGCAAGACAACATTTGCTGGGTCAGCTAGTACTAAATAAATTTTATACAAAAAAAGTTATTAAGTGAGACACTAAAAACATCCTCATATTATGTAGCATTTATTATATTAAACGTATTTATTTATTGCCGTAATATGAAAAGTATTTTCAGCTCCATTAGCGCAATTTACGTTCAATACGCGTTCGATAAATTTTTAACTGAAAAAAAAATAATAAAAATGTTATATGTTTAAACATTTACCAGCCAAAGCCGTGCGCAAGCTGTTGCCGTACCTCCTGGCTTTTATAAATTGGATATACGCACGCCGTGCTCGAGCCATAAAAGGTGGCCAAGTTTTATGGCCGTACGGACGAAAGACCTCCCATTCATCTTAAGTACACGCATCAGCATTCGTAGCGCGTGTCTGCCTGTACGTTTATTTGTTACCTTATACGAGTAGAGTCTGGTTGACTCATGATCTATCGCAATAGATAATAGGAATGCCATAGTTTTCCATCTTGCCCTACTAAAGTCTCTTAGTGGTAGAGCCAAGCAGTTCGCTACATGAATGGGCCGGCTCGACCGGTGAAATACCACGACCTCTCAGAAGATTGACGTAAAGTGGCTCACGCCGCGTTTCGTTCGGTGAGAGAGGTACCCGGAGGCCCACCCCCCTTTCCCCATCCTTTCCTTTCCCCTATCCCTTAAAGGTCGGCAGCGGTGTTGGTTGCTTACCATCAGGTGACACGCCTGCTCGTTTGCCCTCTTATCGTATAAAAAAAGAAGTTCCTGTAGACTTGTTGTGAACTTTAGTATTTTACATCTATTATTTATACATATGAGTAGTGTCGTATTTTGCTTATCCTTTAAAGTTAGGAGGACAAATGCAAAGTTGGACATCTGCTTGTTTACCTGTTTGCAAGTAGACTACTATAGAAAAATATAATAAAAACAGACGATATCTAAATTTTGTTTCAAATCTTCAATTTATTTAGTATTAGATATCAAATTTTAAAGTAACCTCACCAGCCAACGTCTAGACGTTGTAAAATTGAGTCGCACGTCTGAATCACGCAATAGATTTTTGTACAACTACATCCACGTTTTCTTTAACTTAGTACTAAAATATTAGTACTAAAATATACTACTGGAAAAAATTAAGGGATCAAAAAAAATTCCATATTTTTCGGTAGTTTTCAACAGGCCGTAACTTTGAGAGAAATGGTCGTACAGGAAATAAAAAAAAGGGAATTGTAGCTCCAAGTGTCTATTTTTTTCGAAAAAACAATGGACAGCTCTTAAGGGAAATTCATTTAAGTTCTTGAAACCCACCTCTAACTTTCTGTGCGATCATTGGTTGCTGAGATATCGATAATCAAAGACAAAAAGATCCTTTTCCATTTGAAGACCGATATCTCAGCGAGGAGTGGACGTATCAGGGTGTTTAAAAAAAGAAATTAAAGCTAACTGAACAAAGTATCCGATCCTTATGGTGGTTAAGCTAAAAAAATTTTTTCCACGCCCGTAGACCAAAAAAAAAACTAAAAAATTTTTGAGAATTTTTATGCTGCTGGTTTTTCTACGATTACTCAGAAACCGCGGAGGCTATAAAATTTTGAAGTTCTAATCCAAAAACTAGACACTTGGAGCTACAATTTCCTTTTTTTTTATTTCCTGTACGACCATTTCTCTCAAAGTTACGGCCTGTTGAAAACTACCGAAAAATTTGGAATTTTTTTTGATCCCTTAATTTTTTCCAGTAGTGTATATAATATAGTTTTCACATGAGTTTCTTGCCCGATTCTTCTCATGATAGCCCCTACACTCGGAATCGGGCCGCTCGTGGCGATTGCGTCCGTGTCTTTTTTTGTTCCACGGAGGCACTTTCCACAAGCGCTCGTGTTTGTTTTTTTTTTTTTATTAAATTTTAAATCATAATGTTATCTATACTTGTTGACTATTTTTAAGTGTCTGTGAAGACCTATAAAAATAAAGTTATTTTGACTTTGACATTACATTAAATGTTCAATGTAAAAGTTCTTTCCAAGTTCCTAATGAATATCGTATTCGTATATATTGTTAAATTGTCATTTAAAAACTTTCAATACTATCTCCTTTGCTTGCGCTATTTGTACAAACTAACTTTATGAAAAGTACACACGTGTAATCGTTTTTGGTAATTATTTCACATTTTAGATTCATTTATTTTAAACTACGACGAAACTTAAATTTCGAATACGTAAAATAAAAATCTACGAAATTGTAGCGAGTAATTGTTAGTGATTATTAGGTCATCTATTGCTGCCAATGATTCAGACTGTGATCAGAAACTTTAAAATGAGATGAGCTATGAAGGTGTAGTTTACACGTTGGTTCGTGCCGTGACATCAATGCATCTGAATCCAACAAACAAGATTATATCCTGCCACACCAGCGAACCACAAACGCCGCCATGAATATTAAATTCACTTTGTTGTTATCAATATGTTTTGATTTAACCCTCTCACCACGTAGGTAATTGGCGAGCTTTTTGAATGAGGCAAAATGATGATGATAATAATAAATCTGAATATATTTAGCCGAGTTTTGTTTGAATGCGGGCGCGGTTTGTATGTAAATATAGATAAAGCCTCATTGTATGTTTTTGATAAATTTGCGAACTCCTCAGGGAAAGAGAACAGACTAAATAATCTGTATAATAAATAACAACTAACATATTTTGAGAGTGGTAAAGCCACGCAATTCCCTGAATGAATGGGTCGGCATGATCGGTGCAATACCACGAGCTCTCCTACAATCGACGTCGAGTGTGTCATATCGTCGTTCGTTCGGTGAGTGTGGCATCTGGAGGATCAACCCTTTTCTCACTTCCTTGCCAACTCATTCTCTATTTTAAAGCCTGACAACAGATCTTTGGTACTATCTGAGTACGTGTACGTACGTTTTAACAGTGGTAGAGCCAAGTAGTTCGCTGCATGAATAGGTCGGCTCGACCGGTGAAACACCACGACCTCTCAGAAGATTGACGTAAAGTGGCTCACGCCACGTTTCGTTCGCTGAGAGAGGTACCCGGAGACCCACCCCCTTCCCCATCCTTCCCTATCCCCTATCCCTTAAAGGTCGGCAACGAAACGAACGAAACGAAACGAAAAATGTGTGTCCAATGGGCTTGTTATTTACCCCCCATACTATAAAAATATGGTAAATGTTATTCATGCTGTCTAAATTCGGTTTTTGTTGACCAAAACAATGGCCGTGACATCTGCAAAGCGCGAAATTATTAAAAGGTTTCAAGAGTTAAATTAAAACAATTGACAATACTTTATGGAACATATTTTGTTTTGAAAATGCACCCTTAACATTTTATGAGATGACCAGTAAAATTTGGAACAGGAACAGTTTATTTTGATAGCAAATTGTTCTTTACCGTCACGAGTGTTGGTCGGCTGGTTGCGTAGAATTATTTCAGAGCCATTATTTAAAACGAGTGTTTGTGGATGGTTGTTGTCAGTCACGTGGGCCGTTCGGCGCGGCGATCACGTGATCGTGTCCAGCGGTGCATCTGAAATATCTCCCATAACGCGTAATCGATCCTGAATATGAGCGTATAATTGCTTATTTGCCTCATTTCGAACTCGTTCGTTCACTAGCCGCGAATATGTGGCGTGGGTGTTCAGTTCAGTGAAATGCGGTCCGGAATAGACATTTGGACTGGTGAGCGAATTTCGTTTCAGCCTTAAATCACGGGGCCTTAAATCATCTACAGTTTGCACGAATTTGCATTAATGTTAGTATTGGGAACTCTACCCATTTGGACGATGATTTTATTCGGATGATCACGATTCTTCCCTGACCGCGTTGGAATGAGATTTATTTTAAGTTTTACTGCTACTAATATGAGGAACTTTTTTCTATATACATTTTATCTTTATAAAAAAGATACGTTATTTTTTATACGATATGTTATTTACGAATGTATTATTCTTAATTGTTTATATTTCTGTTGAATCAATATATGTTGTGTATCTTTTCTGTAATTTTAATATTCCGATGTATTGTTTCAGGTAAGTGAAAATTCTGTTCGTGAAGCGTGGATTTATTCAGATGAAAAGGCTGTAAAATTGGCAGGTATTCTCAGTGAAATGGCATCTTTATTCTGAAATTTTGATTAGAGTTCTTGGCACTTAATCCAATTATAAATTTTATACCAAATAAGGATTTGGTTATGTTTTTAAAACTGATTTGAAGGTAGTGAGTTAGGGATTCTTTCTCTGTAAAATTTTTAGAATATTTTTTTGCAATTTTCAATTCGAACAAAAATATATAGATTTAATTATATAACATGAACAAATCAATGTAAACTTTATCACACAAATCATTAAAATGTATAGTTTAAAGTTATGAACGAGAATATTGCTTTATTATAGTATTCCTGTTGCCAGGAAGGCTACCGTTTAACACATTTACGCATTTCGACAATCAATGTATCAATGATCCGACAGGTATTTTGCACGTAAATTATGTCTATTAGAAGTCTTCTGCAGTGTAAACGCATTGTAAATTGTTAGCAATGTTACATTTTAAATAACATTTCATTGTTCGTGTAAATATTTACAGCTGGCAGAGGAATTGATGGGCGATTCCCCTGCTCGCGTCATCGCTCTCGCTTGCCGTACAGTTTACATATCGATATTAGTGTTGGACGGTTCCATTTTTAAAAGTATTACTTTTTTTCTTTTTTTTTATACCGTTTGCATGTTTTTTTGTTTTGTGTTCTAGAAATATTGATGTTCAAAAGAGTTTAGTATTTTGTAGCTGTTATTACTACGAATACGAATCAATCAACTGGCAGTTCAGTTATTAGATAGTTATAATATATTGTAGAGTTTATTTGGTTCGTAATTCAAATTTTTGTAGGCATTTCTTGGTCAAGGTAGGTTTAAAGTTCTTCTTTTGTAAACAACGTTTTTATGGTTTTGTATCTGTGGTGGATCCTGGGAATAGTTTTTTGAAGGTAATTTCTATAGGAAAATAGTGCCTTTTATGTACCCGTTTAACTAAGCTTCGCTTTCCACGATGTAACTGTATTTATTTTATCTAGTTTCAAACTTAAGTTTAGTATGGAGAGTTGCATACCCTCTATAAACTAACTGCAGAATAGAGGAAGCGGTTATCTCTTCCGCACATAGGCTCTTGTTGTATTTTCGATATTGTGGTTAAGATTAAATTTACAAATATGTAGCAAACTGCTATTTAAATAATAAAATAAACTTAAAATTCAAAACGGTTTTGATTGCCATACAAAAAAAAAACATATCGTGTCATCTCTACAAAACCAGCAGCAGCGAATTATTCACTAAAAAGTATTACAAATAGCATTACTTTAATAAAGAATGAATAAGTGATGAATATATCAACCAAGATACGGCGAAAGTACACTGACACCCGGAATGTCAAACGTCATCGTGTGTAATAACAGTTTGACAGTTGATTGACGGATTGAAACAGATGCCGTGTCGTTACTGTAGGCAAAAAAATCTTGTTTCAATAAATTGTTCAACATTATTATGTAGCAAATTAATAGTTAATTAATTTTGTATACACGTTTTATATTTGACGTAGGTACGTGATGTAGGTGACGATATATCTATGTAGGTATTTGCAATAGATTTACGTCACATTTTAACTTGAGGATCGTGTTACTGATAACTTTTCTAATGGGTTTTTTTTTCTTAGACTTTAAACAATGGCAAAATTGCAAATAATTTTTATAATGGACTATTATGACATGCGTTTGTCGTTTTATATAGATTGCTTATTCGTTTTATTTACATCAAGTTAAAATAAACGTTTGGACGCATTAATCTCAACAAATATTGCTGACATTTTGAAAATTCAATGTTAGATAGCCCGTATGTAGGGTAACCACTGCATTTTGACCAACAGGAGCTAAGTACAAAAATTTTTACATTATCTATGAGCATAAATTAAAGCTAGTTGTATAAAATAACCAGCTATATAAGAGATAGAGAATTTAATTTATAACATTTTAAAACTAAATACGACTGCACTAATTTATCGATTACGTCTGAATAAAAAAAAAACTATCCTTGAAGAAAATAAATGTTTTACAAAGCTAGGAACTTCTTTGAATCCTGTGAAGAGTATTAAACACAGCTAGCAAACATTGTATGAGACCACCAGAAATAGGTTAAAAATGTGGGAGTAACCCCTCCGGGGAAACATACGCGTAATGGAATGTTGTTTAACGATCTTGGTCCCAAGTCGGTCGCGTATATCGCGCAGCATAAAGGTGAAAAGTGCAACGAGTAGTTTTATTATGTTACACTAGCTGTCTCTAAGATTTAGTCTGCATGAAAGTTAAGAAAAAGTTTCAACTTTATAGACCAAAAGTTGCGTATGTCATTCCTTATTACATCAGCTACCTGACAGAGAATATCCTGTCAAAATCGCTCCAAACGTCACCGAGATTATCGAACCAAACAGACAGTCAGACACATTCAACAGTGAAATAACACAACCTCTCAGAAGATCGATGTCATGCCGCTTTTCGTTCGATGAGAGAGGTACCCGGAGGCCCACTTTCCTTCCCCATCCTTTCCCAACCTACTCCCTTAAAAATCGGCAATGCAACTGTAACACTATGTGTTGCAGGTGTCCATTGACGGCGCTGGTCACTTACCATCAGGGAACACACATGCTCGTTTGCCCTCCTATAACAAAAAAAACGATTACGGTAGAATATGCTATTTTTCTTTTCAGCCATTCACTAATATGCATTTTATGTTTTGCAAAGGTTATTACATGTTTGTTTTGCAGGAGCTAATTTAATATTACAAACCTACACTTAAGTTTTATTTATTAGTATATACAGTACAAGATATTCATCGTCAACTTGCATCGCCATAACTCTAAGCTAATTGATTATTTAGACAATCATATTTAAATTGATACTTATGCATTCGCAGTTGTTAATTTATCAGATATTAATGTTTAACAATGTCTGCTCCTGTAGAAATATATAAATGGATATATCATTTATCACAAGTAAATCGTTGATAGTCTATTGCATTTGTAATATTATTTCTGCGAGTGTATCTGGCCCCAATTCTTAAACATCCGTATAGAGATTGCAACGCGCTTAATGTTGGGTTTACGTTCTGCAACAAGTTATTTAACGAATCAATGTCGATAGTATATTAGATAAGTTATATTTTTGATGAAAAAAAAAATGATGATAGGGGTAAACGAGCAAGCGGCTCACCCAATGGTAAGCGAATAGCGCCACTCATGGACACCCACAGCACAGATTGTTGCGTTTTCGGCTTTTAAGATGAGCTAGAGAAAGGTTTGGAAGTGGGATAGGGTGGGAAAGGAGTTGGGTATCCGGATACCTCATCTCATTTATGCAGCAAACTACCGCTGTTTATATGTATATATTTTTCAATACTGGGTATAATGTTACCAGTGTAGAAAAATGACATGTGTTCAGATACATTACGTTCAGAGCATCTATACATATATATGTAACACACACGTTCATATGTCGGTGTTATGGTTCATCCATAGGGGATAGATAGAGAGAGACGGTTTGTATGCGTAACGTGTAACATGAAATATTGGGGACATCGATGTCTCGCTCGCCATCCCTCGCATACTAATGTAATTTGGGATGGGATCACCAGCACACCAGCGCACCACACAATGGTCTTACATAGATTGCCTTTTTTGTATCGATTGCTTTAGCGGGGCTGTCTTCTAATCCGACTTCATGATTTTTTTTTCTGCTGTGTTTTTTATTTAATCAGGAGGGAGATATGACCTTGACGGTGCAGTGGCCCTTTCATGCAGTGAACTGAGTTGCTTTAGTACATATATTAAAATTACTAATTACTCAAAACCCACAATGAAATGGTCAAAAATATACTTCCCCTTAAATAAATATTAGAAAAAATAGATACATAACCCTCGATAGTAAACAAATACGTTAATGTAATTGATTCAGTTTACTTTGCACAAGAATGGAGCAGCGTCTATGTATTTCCGTGAAGCTTTTCCCCTCGGATTGTGAAAGGTTCCCGGGATCACGGGATTGATACGTTAGTGTCAGATCAATTTACCAGTGGATCTTGTAACCCTGAAAGTTTGTGTGCTGTTTTACCTTTGTTGGATATTGCTATTTCACTGATTGTAAACACGGAATGCTTACAATCTAAGAAATCTAACTAATAATATTAGACGTATTGTTGTGACTTAATATGCTAAGCCACCATGCAGCGATTAGTCAGTATATCTATTATTGTAAACTGAACATGTGAGCAATGAACACCATAGGAATCTCAATGCTTGTGCTTTACTCTCTTTCTCTTATTCGAAGTTGGAAAGAAATTGTGACATCCTGGCAAATTTAATCAGGATAAGGTAATGATTTAATAAAATTATAATTATTGCATTGTCAACGGTCTCTGAGAGACCTCAAAAGAGTTTGATCACATACTCAAATACATACAGGTAAGAAAAGCGTATTAAAAAGGAATCTAGTCTCGGTGGTCCAGTGGTCGAACACACGGCTTCTGATCCAGAGGTCCGGGTTCGAACCCTGACACTGATTCACACCAATGATTTTTCGTAATTGTTTTCGGAAGTTATATAAGTGAAAAATATCGATGACTGAAAAACTTTGTGCCTGGTATGGCAATAGGTTCGCCACCTATTCCATTTGGGACGTAAACATTACGGCGAGACGAGGCTTAACAGCCACTGCCTACGCCTTCCGGTAAAGAAGGCGTGAAGTTATGTTATGTAAAAAGGAAATGTTAGTGAAAACTAGGTGATTGGAAATTAGTTGACATTTCGTCTCTATTAGGACTTGAAATTAGCATTCTTTAATGTGGTTAGTACAGACGTTTTCTAATGGCAGTGAAGAAAAGCCTCAGTCAAATGATAGTCATCAAACAAGACCAGGCTCGGTTGCGCAGACACCGCAAAAGATACATTATTGGGAAATGCTCAGATATCCTCCGCGAGAATGTTTGTTCTATTTCTTGCAAGTCTGACAGAAGTACATCTGTTCTTTATTTATTTCAGAACTATATTTAAATAAATTGCAAGTAATAATAAATGCAATATTTGAATTAGTTAAAAAAAGTAAATATTAGCAGTATACTGTTATGAGTAAGTAATAATATCTTACTCTTTTGCATTATTTTGTAATGTCGTTTATTGCTGCTGCTGAAAACATGTCTAGACTTTCCTTATATATACTTATTAATACGTATGTATAGGTAGGTATAGATATATACATACATCTGTAAGAATCTTACATTGTGTGTTTATAAATTCCACATCGGCGTGATAACACCGTGAATGCAAAGCAAACATACGGTCAGCAGAGGTACGGACGGACGTGTCAGAACAAAATGTTTCGCAATCGATGCGAATTCAGCAATATTGCACAAGAAAACAACATTGTGCTGGAACAATGCCCCGGGGTCTGGGAATCTCGAACTGACTAACACCGGCTAAGTACCGAGTACCACCTACTTTCATTCGGTTCGGCGTACATACGTTGCGTTACAATTATATGGTACTTAGCATTTTAACACACTATTTGGACACTGTTCCTCTTTGGTATTTTGGCAGGTCTGAATGTCTAGTTTTTACGTAGCTGTCGTAGTTCTATTCTGGTCTTAGTAATAAGTTGTAGTATGGTAGGTATGTTAAACCGCAAAATTTTACTTTATGCTAACAGTAAGGTTTTTTAAAATGTGCGTAATTATGTGAAGTAAATAATTTTCTTATCTTTTAGGCAATTCAATTATAGTTTTTGTCAAGCCTCGTGGCGTAATGGCTTTGGATTAGGTTTTTCAAAAATTATTTATATCTTATTTGGACATGATATAGATAACTTCGTTCTATGGAATACGATCCTCGTATAGATCCTGTTTGGATATATCCCATCTGAAGACGACTCAATAAACCGGCATTACGACATTTTAAACATTTTGTGGATAATAATAGAACAATATTGTACTCCGAACTTCTAGGCTGTATGTAGCGGCAATAAATCTTGACAAACCAATGAATGAATTGACACAATACTGAGAAAAAAACAGACTTTATAATTCAATTTAGATCTCGATCTGTGGCCTTTGAATGAGTTATTATAGCGCTATTTGTAAAACAATGTTATTACAACAAAAGATAACATTTTTTTTTCATGTACAGAGCAGTAATCCACGTGTGAGACAATTTGTCTATTCACAGAGTAGTGAGTTATGTATTTAGTTTTTTTTTCTCATGATTGTAAAATGGCCCTTGGTTCCGTTATTGAGAAGCTAAATTCTATACCGCATAGGTGATACAACTTGGAGTGTTTTTATACTTAGATTTTTAATCGTAGTATACTAAGCTGGTGTTATTCAGAATTGTGTTGAGGTCAGCCACATGACTAAAACGGTTTTCGGCGTGTGTAGTGTGTATATTTACTACATATCGATTACATTTAGACCTTTACTTTGAACTGTGACTATAAAAATACTGAAGATAAATTGTAACAAGGCTTAGTTTAAGGTATTGAATATTAATTAATTATGAGGGATACCCATTACAGCAACAGCAGTTAAAACAACAGTTTAAATCAGTCTATTCTGTATGTGAGTTTAAATATGGCATTACCTAAAAAATACTTAACCATTTTTTAAAATAGCTTGTTCTAATGTATAGGTAGACATTTAACTTGAAACATCTTACCACAATAATTCCTTTTATTTTGAGGAAAAATCAGTAATAGCTGTCACTTGACAGATTATCCGGTTCCAGTAGTTTTACATGGACTTTCTTATTTGAAGGATTAATAATAGACTTTGATTCATGATCGTCATTACAAAGGCCACGCGTACAGGCAATAACTAGTCAACAATAAAACACAAGACAATTGGCCAAAAGGCCTTGCTATAGGCGGTTGTAATAATATTAAAAAATAACTAATTCATTAGTTGTCTTATGAAAATGCTGTCAGCTATATCGCGAACCGCCAATATAAAGGTGCGGTCACACTGCGGCGGAGGGGTCGGCGCGGTGTAAGGGCGCGGCCGCACGCGAGCGCACCATTAGCTCCGCCGGCAATATATCACACGCGCTCATATAATATGTAAGTGACGTGTCCACATTTATGACACTTTGTTGGGTGACATAGAGAAAAGAAAGAAAATAAAATACATATGATTTCGTGACGGAATTATTTAGCGTTAAGCGTATATCGCGAACGAAACTCTGTCGATATGTTTTTTTTTCTATGTATGAATTTTTGACGCATATAATTTATTATTGAAAAGATTTCAGTTCTTGTGAATATGTGGACTTATTATAATAATAATAATATCTTGGACACAATACACACAGCGCCCTCTAGTTCCAAGCTAAGCAACTAAATGCTTGTGTTATGGATACTAGATAACGGATATTAATACACATATACTTTTCTTTTGTAAATACATACTTATAATACATAGAAAAATCCTCTTTATTATCCTCTGAATTTATCGTTATGAAATATAGGCTTACATAACACTGTCTGTTTAGTGTTAAATCAGCCAGTTTAGGCAATGCTTGCTGTATATTAGAATACTAAATTGCCCTTAGAAATGAAATGTGCATTATTTGAAAAATTCAGAAAATTACACAGGAACCTAAAATGATGCAATTATTGCAGCTACTATACTGCTTATAACTTTCTTAGAACGATACATAACGTCAATTGTGTCAGAATGACTATAACCAAACAACAAAATAGACAGTAGAGTACTATATGATTCCATTTTCCTGAACTTGTGACCGAATAAGGAGCGAAATCCAGTTCTTGGTTAAGTTATTGGGCGACCACTCTAAGTAATGAATAGATGAGTACCGGGTACCAAGTACTAGTACTCATTCAGGTATACGTGAATAGTGGTATGATGGTTAAGGATTTATTGACTTGAATATACATTCACATATTTAAGGCAAATCTGTTATTTTTATGTCAGAAATATAAGCAAAGATTCGAAATTTCTAACTTGTTGTGACAATTCGTAAGAATATATGTTCGTAATAAACGTCTTATATACAATGCAAAAGCGGACGGATGTAGGAGTCGAGGACGGCCAAGACACACATTCCAAGACCAAATAGAACGTGTTCTGGAGGAAGGTGATGTTAAGAGCCTCAAAAACCGACGCGCGTGCATGAAAAGAGTTATGAAAGTCAACGAAGCGAGTGAGGTGTGTAAGAATCGTGCCCTATGGCGCTCTGTTCTCTCTGCCTACCCCGCAAGGGATTTGGCGTGAAGTTATGTATGTATGTATGTATAAACGTCTTAGTCTAGTATGTGAGGTACTGATAAAGAATTTCCCTAAAAACGTAGGAGTAATATTCGATATGACTACCTAAGATCACCTATAAAACTATTGACAAAAACCAAGAATTTAAGCATATAGTGGAATCATTAAAAAAGTGCCAATAGAAGTGCTTACTCTGTTTTAAATAACTTAGAAACGGCTGCGGTTTTTTTAGTGATATTTTGAATAGAATCGATTTCAATACCAAAGCTTAATTTGCGTCCATTTGTATTGTTTAGGGGCATATACCGAGAATTATTACAAAAGTTACACTATGTTTTATTGATCTGCTGATAACAGTATCAACAAAATTTATCTATACACCGATAGCTTGCATTAGAATAATAAGTACACATAGTAAGTACTCGTGCTTCCCCTATTGTTTGATGTCAATCGATACTACGCAATCTAATCTTTCAAATAAATATAAAACATATAGGACTGGCACATAATACTGAATTTAGAGAAAAAAAATTTTTGATTCTAGCAAAAAGAGTGTATGTGCTCAAACACGGAAATTGTGCCGATTGTCAAAACTGAGGCAAAAATGACATGAAAGCGTGGGTTTACTCAAAAGCCGTTCTTTTTTTAAATGCATGCATGATGTGTACGGGTGAAAAGTCATAACAGCCCTCCATGGCAGTGTATACCCACCCAGTTATCTACCCTTTCGAAAAATATGAAAAAAAAAATGTCCACGAATGAAAGGGAGAGTTGGACCAGAGCGTGGGTGGAAAAGAGACGAGAGGCCATTGTTCTACACCTGCCAGTGCTCACCTGGTGCAGAGTCTCGTACATATTTGATTAGGTTTTTTCGGGGTTGTAGCCCTAACTACGAATGTGAGCAGCGCATGATTATTTTTGTTTTTTTTTTTCGTATTTAATACAACAACACGTACCATGTCCAAATTTGAATGAATACGAGAATACGTTTGATTAAAAAACTGTGCGACTATTATTAAAACGACGATGATGATCACGATGAAGTGTTTTCATTGATCCAGTTGAGAGACTTTTTTAGAAAATTTATGTGATAAAATATGCAATAAAATTCATAACAAAATGTTAGTTGGGTAAAGACCTTGTACGCGTAAAACAAAAATATCTATGGAATGGCATGGCAGAGTTAAGGTAATTGGTATTAATGACTTGGAACAAATTTCATAGCTCCAAACCCCGCACTGTTGACTAAGACCTCGCTTCTAAACTGGTTTGTTTGTGAGTTACATGTAAAAATTTGGCATGTTTATTGTTACGGGTGCTGTTCACCTCTAAAGGTCGTTTTAATCTTGTATCATTAACTGCAAGTTGTTGAAATTTGTTGCCCACATTAGTACTTGAATAACGAATCCCTTTTATAGTGATAAGTTCTATCTACTCAGGCATTCAAAGTATGAAGTTGAAGAAAGATATGGGATGGGATGGATGGGGATAAAAAAAACTTAATAACATATCGGAGGTCATTGCAATTTTACTGCCCTTATTTTAGTTTAGGTGTGGTCGGCACAACATGTCATCCTTTCGAACTATCCATGTTGTCTGCCTGCCGGACGTCAACCCTTCCTGGGAATGGTTTCGCAGGTGGGATAGAGCAGGGGTTGGAAGTCGGAAGGAGAGGGGAAAGGGCAAAGGATTGTTCTTTCGGATAGTTCTTCCACCGAGCTAAACGTGGCACGAGCCACTTTACGCCGGCCAATATTACATCAAAGGTACTAAACTAATAAACTCGATTTTTGGTGTTATCATTTTTTGTAGTAGATTATGCACTCTACTAGAAAAAAATTACTGCACCACTACTAACTAACTCGACATAGGTACTTAAACGTTAACCATGAATAAGTTTACTGTTTCTGTAAAACGGAACGATATTCGATTCGTCGGGCGCTGTCGCCGTCAGCAACTAGTTATACAATAAAAGTATGCAAGTCGGTTATAAATCAGATTTATATGATGGGTAAAGTTAAACATTTGCACGCCTTTTTATGTTGCAACAAAACATAAACAAACCATAAATTACTGTGTTCATTTAGTCGTTTGAAATGGTTGGCTCGTAATCTGAGCCAACAGGGAGAGAGAGGGTCGGCGGTGTACCGCAAGCGCCCCGACGACTTCTAAACTTTTGCCCTGACCACTGTCAAGCAAGTTAAAACGCTGAGGAATTATTATTATCGACAAAGCTTACAATAGAAATTTGCTTATATATAACGGTTTGTTTTGCTCGGAAAAACATTTGTTTTCCTATCTTAGATTAGCAATGTACCGTATTTAGTCTGACCGAGATAAGAATGTGAAATACGAGCGTCTACTCTATATCCTTTCTGAAAATTTATTCGAATCTAGCTCTTTTCCATGTACGTATAAGCTAATAAATTTATCTAGCTGAAGCTGAAAATTTTGTTTGTTCGTTTTTTTTGTACGTGCTTATCTTCGGATATGTTATTGAATAAATAAATTTTAGTTATAAAAGTTGCGTTTTGCATAATTTATGTTCAAGAAAGCACGTAATTATACATTGCCTAGTCAGTTTTGTGTTGATAGATCGGGAAATATTTCTAAGTAAGTTTTTTTGTACAAGTGTCACTGAACTTGCAGCTTTTGTATTTTTTATCGTTTGTCGGTTGTTTGAATACTTAGCCTCTGTACCCAAAGATAATTTAACTTAATTATTTAAAGAGAAAAATCGCATGCTAAATTTAATCTTTGTATTTTCGAAAGATGTAGAGACAACTTTTGTTTTGGTTTTGCTATGAGCCATGTGTGTCTATTTATAAATTGCGTTATTTGCCAGCTATAGACTCTATACCACTGCACATACTATCATTAATTTTTAGACATCGTGCGCGTTTTTATACTATTTAAAAGATATGATAACTTATTATATCTCACAGGTATATATTAAATTTTCACTATTGACAGAGCGCCGTTTATCCGGACAACAAGTGAAATATAAATATTATATTTGGTAATGAATTGTACGGAGGAAGTGATAAATTACGACCTTGGCGAGTGATTTAATACGATAAAAATAATAATTTAATAACGTTTTTTAGCAACACACACGCACATACACGATTGGTATTAGTTATAGAGTTTTTACATTCAATGTCATATATTAAAGTGTTAGGCTATTAAGAGTTTTGTTAATTTTATTGGAAACCTGGTCATTTCTTAAGTATCTTATTTAACGGTAAAGAGAGAAACGGGCCGTGTCGTAGCCGAGACTGCCGAGGCGTGAAGTAGACAAGCGATCGCCGTGTCTCAGTTTTACTTTTTTTTTAATATCTTCACACCTTTAATGCACGAACGCGTTTGCTGTGTTCGTATTCATTAGAGTATTAAAGCTACTTCTATAAATATAGACCTCATTTATATGCTACGTTTCGTCCCCACTCCGCTTAAAAGCTGACAAGCAGCAGCTGTGACCTCCTTGGTGTTGCAGATGTCCATGGGCGGTGCTAGTCGCCTTCTACCAGGTGACAAGCTTGTTCATTTGCCTCCATTACCATACAAAAAGAATGAAACAAAACTTAGGTAAAGCAAAGATAATAAAAATAAGTACATTCCATATTTTTAATATTACCAAACAGTAATAATTGTAAGGATACATACCTACAGGCTGTTCTATTTTAATTGCTCATAAAATGTAATATCGACAAAAAATATTGCATGTTAATATAATTTACTGCTCAACCGTTGTTTGTAAACTCCCGGTAGGGTTTCGTTGACCGGAAGTGTTTGCGGGTGGTGGCGCGGGATTTGACCGGAAGTTGCGCAACCCATAGGTTGATGTGTTAAGCTTTAGGTACTGGGCCTCGACTGAGTTATTAATTAATGACAAAGAGCATCCGGCTCCTGTCAAATGTGCCAACTTTTCTGTACAAATTTAAAGTTGCCATGCTTTTGTGCGGCGATTTCAATGAAATATACAGGTTGTTTCATTCACAACGAGTGCTCTTGAAATTCGCTATTTTTCATTTCACTTGTTTAATGCAACAAGTGACGTATTTTAAAAACGAGATTTTATGAACACTCGTTGCTGTTGTGTACTATATATATAGTAAATACGTATATATATATAGCTTTTGAAAAAAAAAGTTGATTAATTCATAGTTGTCTACAGTTTATAGCAGCAATATTTGTAAATTACCATCATTCTCCTAGCCATCTTATGTTATAAATAAATGGAATCTGAAATCCAATCAAAATGAAATTTATGAGTGAAATATTATTAGACAGCAAAATATTTAATTCACAAAGAAGGACAAAAATGGATAAATTCTAGCATTACGTACATTTTGAATTAAGTTTTTTTGCGTATCACAAAATTTATGGTAATGTTATATGGTCACTAAAGTTCATTATTTTATTGTATGTACAGGCTGTTTCGTATACATATTTATTTAAGTGATCAGCTGTTGATGTATCTTTAAACTGGCTAGGTTTATGTAGTAAAAGTGAGGTCGTTGGTATTCAAGGGAGGCATATGTGAAGTCACCTGCCGCTCGCAAACCCCTACCGGGTAAAGGTGCCCTCCCCCGGCATGGTAATATTAAATGTTACTTGTTTGGTGAGTTATGTGTGGCTTCGTTTCACCTTCTCATACAGAATGTCGGGATGGCGTCTGTCGTTTTATCCTTTTCAGTTAAGATGGCATCTAATCTATCCGTAAAAGATGTAACTACGTTTTGGTTCGTGTATTTATTTTATATATAAATATTCGCGCTATTCTTTATGCAACCTCAAGCGGTGGTATATTTTTCAAGGTTATGTTTGTAAGTATCCGAAAGAAGTTTGAATCGAACATTCAATGAAAAACAAAAGAATTTGCGGGTATTAATAATGCCAACGTATTAGAGTAAAGATTATATTTTTTGTGACAATTAGTTCTATAGTGACAGTAAATGTTACCATTTATTTATCACATATCATCAAACTTGTGATGATATAATGATGTTATGACTATGTCTGTAGCAGTGTGACACACACAATATATATGTATATATATATATATATCTCAAATAAGGATGTAACTTATTAGACCAACTGTTGTAGAACACTCGTTGGAATATTAAATTACTAACTGCGCTAAGCGAAAATGGTAAAATGTTTAGTGGCACTTTACTTAATCGCGCACAAAGTGGAAGCACCTATTTCAGGAAGTCTACTTTATATTAAGCGTCGTATTTCTTGAAACATCTTTTTTTTAAACCAACCGCAATGTTCAGCGGCAACTCGAAAGAGAAGGTTCTATAAAAAGACTATCAAAACTGAGGTCGACACCTGGTGGTGTAATTTAATAGTTTGTTTAAAGGAAGTAGATAAAAGATTTGGACTTTTTTAAGTTGACTATCACTTCAGGATCAATAGCTTTGCTCTAATTATCTGTAATTAATGATATACTAAAATTTTGTCGACCTATATACTACCGCACCTCTGAAAAAATAGCGTAAAGAGGCTTATGCCACTTTTCGTTCTGTAAGAGTGTTACCTGGAGTTTCAATTCCTGCCACCGTTTCTCCATAAACTAATCCCTATCCCATCTAAAGGCTGGTAACGCAAGTGAGAGCCTCTAAGTGTTGCTGATGTACATGGGTGTTGCTAGTCAGACGACGCGTCTATTAGTTTACCCCTTTTCCCATAAAAATAATTCTGATTATAATATCAATTTAGTTTTATTCTAGAGCTCCATATTGTATAGATTTTGTAAGTGGCAATAGGTACATCGCGAGCAGGTTCAAAAAGAGCGTGCCCATTACATGTAATGTTTTAGCAAACACTCGCAACAGAGTACCAACCAATTTCTTCGTGGCACTTTTAGGTTATAAATGAGGATGTGTCAGTGGCCTTAATGAGGGAATGTTTTATATGGTAACTGGCAGATGTTCTTTTTTTAGACACGTATTCAGTAATTATATAATGGGTATATATTATTTTAAAAGTATTGCAAATGACACTATTGACACTAGAACATTCTGTATAGTGGGTTGCTATCTATAGTGGGTTGCTATTTCTTCGTTGTTATCTTTAATTTAAATTTTATGCTCTTCTCTTTGAGTAACAAACATCCTAACAAATTTTCGCTAGCACAAGTATTTGTGAAATTTACATTTCATATGACTTTTCATTAATTATGAATTCCATGAATATCATGATGTTTGTCAGCTATAGACTCTTAAACGGCGGAACAGGTTTAAATAAAAATTGTGTGCAGTCCATCTAATTTAAAGTGAGATGGAGGTAAAAATCAATAGTTCAAATAAAATCTTAATTTACAAAATACATTGGCATTCTTCTGACCCAGTCGGCTGAAAACAAGCTAGCATCAAAGACAACAAGTAATAGGTATATTATGTAAATTGTACAGTTTAGCGTTGAGGCCGATATCAGCTATCAGGACAAGTTTGAAAGTAAAACCACCTGGTGGATTCTGTTTTATTTAACGACCTCTTAAATAGTGGGGGAGACCGCAGCAGTTTGCACCACCAGTCGGCCGGGTGATAGAAAAGATAACACTGAACGTGAATTAATTTAGGGTAAAGGCAGACGTTAAAATGTAAATAACTCGTTTATATAAATTATATTATAAGTAATAATATATACAATACAAAATATAAGTAAAATTTAGTTTCAATTGAGATAGGAAATTTTAGTTTTAAATTAAATACTTACATTTTATTTCTACATTGTCTTTATTTGTACATGTGGAATTAATTTATGGAGTTAAACTAGTTTTAATGTTTTTATTTTTAGAAAAGTTTAATGCTATCTAATGTATGGTAATGGCATCATGTCTGGTGCCTAGACAAGTTATTGCCCGCGGTGCTGCACACGTAGACTTTCTAAGGAATTTCTTCGCTGCTAAGGTCAATAAATCTTAAAGAAATATATTTAATCATTTCGCAAACCAGAGACTATATCTAAATTAGAAGATCGAAAAATAACTACAAATACCTTATTGAGTTTTGCTATTCCCAACTAAGAGTCCACGTTGATTTTATGACAAATATTTTCCATATTAGGAGCCTGAAAACTCGACGTGCGTGCATGAAAATAGTTATGAAAGTCAACGAAACGAGTGTGGTGTGTAAGTATCGTGCCTTATGGCGCTCCGTTCTCTCTGCCTACCCCGCAAGGGATTTGGCGTGAAGTTATGTATGTATGTATATGTATGTATACATATGTATGTATGTATTTTCCATGTCCAAGCACGAATTTTCTGAAGACTTATTGCAGGCGCGGGATGCGGTAGGGGTGGAGTCGCAGGTTTCTATTTATGTTTACAGGCCTTAGTCAACGGTATTGTTCTATTCATAGTGTTACGGTTCAGTAGGCTTTGTGAGTGGCCAGTGAAGTATAAATTTATAAATTGCCTGTATATTATGAACATTGTTTTCAATAAACGATCTGTTTCTGATTTTGTGATTAAAACTCGTTTGAAACAGTCTTGTTTGAATCGTGTTTAGTTTAGTTTTAACAGTGGTAGAGGCATGCAATAGTAATAAACATTGCATGAATGTCGACTAGACCGGTGAAATACCATGACCTCTCAGAATATCCGCATAAAGTGGCTCATGCCGCGTTTCGCTCGGTGATACTCTTTAGTTTGCTATACTTTAAATTTGTTTCAGTTAGTGTCCTGTTAGCGCTAGAAAGCTTAAGTCCAGCACCTCTATCATCAAACTCAATGAGGATGAGTATAAATACGCACCCATGTATAAAGGTAATATTCATAGTTCAAATCTACTATTTCAAAATAGTACAGTTTCGTTGTACACTTTAATTACCACATTTTTTTCTCCAACAAAGGATCTACTGGGAGGAAACTCACTTCTGAGCTGTGCTCGCCTTTGTACCCTGTTTTTTTTTTCGTTATTATTTTTGCAACCAAGCCAATGTATGTTTGCGTACTATAGAGATTAAATGAGATGAGGTAATCTAGATTTTTTTTAACTCTACGCTTTTATTTACGTAGAAAAAAGTAAGATTTGGTAGAACAAGCGAGCCGTGTGATGGTATTTTTTCTGTTAACTAGGTGAATGGAGAGTTTCTTCTTTTTCCTCTTCGGACGATAGTATAAAAATGTGGATCGTTCGCTAGTTTAAAAATATACATAAACAAACCAGCTGACAAGCAAAAGGTTGTTTTGCAAAGAGAAAGAAATAAGCGGAAAGAAAGGAGCTCCTCCTTTATCATTTGGCGTTATGAAAAATTGATGCTCATGATTCTCAGGCCTACCCTACTTATATGCAGACAAAAGTTAGTGATTAATTTCATATTAAAAAATATTTTGACCAAGTTTTCTACCTATAAAAGTAATAAGTTTTTTTATTATTATTTATCTCCCCAGCTATTCCCCATTGCGGGTGCAGTTACGTAAAAATCTTAGAAAATTTGAAAGCCATCTGCTTTATTGCTTCTTATAGTCCTTATTTTAAAAATGGGATCTCCTGTATTTATATAGATGATATGTACCTATAATGTGTTTTCTGTATTGTGACGAGGAAAACTAAACTTTTTCAAACTAACTATTTTTAGTTTGTACGGCTGGATCACCTTCAATCTTCTTTATCCGTTCCTGTCTCCATTAGTGTGTGCCTCAATAATATATTATGCGAGTCGTGCCGGTAGTGAAATAAAAAAAAAACAAACAATGTATTATAATAATATTGTGAGAACAAAAAACTGGTCGGCGCGGCGGCACTCGGTGCCATAATTATTATGAAACAAGTACTTATTATTATTATTATGCTTCGTGAGTTCATTTCAAGGTTGACAACAGTATGCGCGCTAAGTACGTTTTAACTGCACACTTCCTATTCCATAGACATTATTACCGACATTACCTAACCTGTGTAGTCACAGTGCGGACCAGAGACTCGGAGATTTATTTAATTTTCACTTAATAGAATTTTTGATTTAAAATAGTTATATTTTTTTACATTTTAGCAAATCTAAATTGATACATGTAGGTTTATGAGCTTAATTTAGTCACTTAAAAAAATAATTATAAAGAATTATTAATGGAAAATACTGGTTTTTTACCGGCCTACCCATCGAAGGCACGATTACGAGTTTCTCTAAACTTTTGTTTGTTTGATATTTGCTGCCTAGGTGTTATTTTTTTATAATAGGCATATTTTTTCGTCTATAAAACAAACTGTATATTATTATAGTGTTATATGTAAATAATTATCCCAATCCCGCGATACAAATTCTAAGCTTTTAATAACTATGTTCGTCATACCTATGTTTCACTCAGTTATGAGTGATATATTACAGCTTTATATAAATTTTACACCAATTCAAATTCCCCGTTTTATTCCAACTATCAAAGTTTGTATCTTATGTCGTCTTAGTGTATATTACCTTTAAAGACATGTCAACATTTTTGCATCAGTAGTGTGATAAAAACGTCTGATGAAATTTTCATAATTCTATTTGATTTGACCGATCAAAGAACTATGTAATATCCGATGATATTGGCTTTAACTAGAATCGAGAACATTGTCATCTTCCTATAGACCGTATATTTGATAATGGTAGAGCCGTGCAGTTCGCTGCATGAATGGGCCACCTCGAGGTGAAGTACCACGATCTCTCAGAAAATATACGTAACAAAGTTTATGCCACGTTTCCGTGTCATGACATCCAAACCCTAACCCTGGTCTCCCCATACCTATCCCATCTTAAAGATCATTAATGAAACTGTGACCCTCTCGGTGTTGCAGAAGTCTATGGTCAATAGTAGTCATTCAACACTCCCCACTCCCATAGCAAAACTGTTATTATAGGCAGTACCACGAATCGACAAGATGTGACATTGTCATCTTCGTATATAATATAATCTGTCATAGCGTCAGTTATCAACAGTCCACTTGATAGCTTTATATTTACTAAATAAAATACTTGCTATGACGTTAATATAATACCACGAAGCGTTAAGACGAAGATGGCTTCTCAAAATAATTTGAAATGATGATACACGCTAGAAATTATTTCGTACTTTGGAAGAACCGGTACGATCCGGTTCTGTTTTGTTTCAATTATTTGTCAAACTTGTGAAAAAAATATCATCGATATTTTGATTATAGAATATAATACGAAAAGCTTCTGCTCATCGTAATTGATGAAAGACGATTTTGTTTTTTGTTTTCTTTCTCTCCCGTCTTCCCATCGAGAAGGAGCTGTCTGATGTTATGATTTATCGACTTAAATTTATGAACCGAGGGGAATAAATAGTCTTGAGGGCAGAAATAATTCCCTATTATTATAATATCTTATTCGCGTTTCAGTGTCACACGATACTTGGAGTTGTTTTTTATAATTTGTCCCACATTTCGGGGAGATTTTATTACTGATTTTCCATGTCGTTTAAAATAAACTTGATGCTACTATTATGATTGGTTTATATATCAATTAATTATACTTTCTTCTTAATAAATATTAAAATTAAAAATAAAATACATGTGTTATAGGCAACAATGATTTTTATACATCATTTTACATGTAGAGAGCATAATTCTTGTGATTATGTTTCGACTCGAAATGCATATGCAGGACTTTTTTTTTTAATATCACACCCCTTTTTATACCTGAAAGTGTATGCAGTGTTGAGGTGCAATCACCGCTGAAGACCTATTTGAAGATTAAGCGCGTGAACTTGCAGCAAATCTTTATATGTACAAAACAAAAAATCTCGGCCAGTAAATTGATATGTGTACAGCACACATATGTTTCAAACACTAAATATAGAAATCACTTTAACAAATTCTTCTCAAAAGCTTGTCGGTATTTTAAATTAGCACTTTTACTGCTAGAAAAGCATCAGGTAACCCAGTAGAAGAATAACAGACAGGATAGATAAAATTCCCGCCGCTATTATGACGGCCTATTTGACTCAAGTCAACCCTACTCAATAATTGGCTGCCGTACTTCGACACCTTGGGTTTATTTATTATTGAACATTTATATTGTAAATTATTTATAAATATTTATGAAAATAAGCCGATTGTTTGCCTTTTTTATAAGACACTTAACGCCTAGACTGTAAGGATAAAATAATGTAGAATGAACGCATTACCGTTCATTTTTCGCATAAAGTTTTCTCCATTCTCTTCTTGCCCTTCTCCCACACTAGGTGGGGTCGCCAAAATATGTCATCCCTTTTTATTTATTTACTATTTACTTTTAATTTCCTCACTTACACACTTTATCGTATCAACTCCTAAGCAGTTCATCGATTTCTTTTCCGTCCTTTATTTACCGATGTTCATGCACATTCATGAGTATGAATCTTTTAGTAATAAAAGTTAAAATAAGTAGACGGTTATTACAATTTGAATTGAGATGTAAAATCCTTTTTTTACATATTATTATATAATTTCTCGCCAAGACCCTTGCAGGATAGGCAGAAAAAACAGAGCGCCATAAGGAACGCCTTACTCGCTTCTTTGACCTTTAAAACTCTTGTCATACATGCTTGTCGATTTTTTAAGGTTTTTGTCATCTTTTTCCAGGACTAGTTCTATTTGGTCATGCAAACTGTGTAGTGGTTCCTACATCCATCCTCTTTTGCACTGTATATCTGCTTAGTCAATCTTGACTCATCCATTCTTTCTACATGTCCGAACTTATCATTGTTTTTAGATTCTAAAAAATCTCAATTCACCTTTTTTTCTTTCAATAGTCCAATCACTGATGTCTTAATAATAACGTAGAAGATGTTTAAAATTAGATTACCAGGGGCGGAATTCAACGCGGATCGCTCTAAATTGGGACTGATAGATTTATAAAAGTCGGTACTTCTGTGAGAATAAAGTGGCAAATAGTTACTTTAAAATAGTGCAATGGGATATGATTTGATTTTATAAGCTTTTATTTACCTTGCACTGTATGTATGTATGTATGTATGTATGTATGTAAGTATGTATGTTCGGTGGAATCTTGTAACTCAATTTTGAAGTAGATACCTTCAACCGATTGAGCTGAAATTTTGTATACACGTTTACTTTGGATGACAATGCATGATATAATGTATGACATTATTCTATATCCAATATGGCGGACGCCCCAAGATGGCGGAATGGATATTTTTAATGCATTTCTGCAATATGGGTATCAAATGAAAGGGTTTGTTGAGTGTAACTCAAAATATAATATGACGTCATTCTAAATCCAATATGGTGGAATATCCAAGATGAAGGAATATATATTTTAAGCTTTCGTACAATATGGGTATCAAATGAAAGGGCTCATTGGGAAAACTAAAAAAATAATGTGACGTCATTCTAAATCCAATATGGCGGATAATCCAAGATAGAGGAACAGTTTTTTTTAATGCATTTCTACAATATGGGTATCAAATGAAAGGGCTTGTTAATAGTAGCTCGAAAAATAATGTGACGTCATTCTAAATCCAATATAGTGGATTAAATATTTGCGTTTCTACTATATGCGTATCAAATGGCCCTTTCATTAAAGAGTTATATGAGAACTTCAAAAACTATGTCTCGGTGGTTCAGTAAACTAGCCCGCTTCTGAATCAGGAAGTCTTGGGTTCGAATTTGGCCTCACACCAATTCTTTCGAAATTTCTCTCGAAAGTCATGTGTAATAAATATTTTTGACTGACCACTTTGTGCTCGCTGTATGGCAACAGTGGTAGAGCCCAGCAATTCACTGTATGAATGGGCTGGCTCGACCGGTGAAATACCACAACCAGCTCACGCCTTGTTTCTTTGGGTGAGAGAGGTACCCGGAGACCTACTCCCCTTCCCCATCCCTTCCTACTCCCATATCCTATATCCTACTCCCTTATAGATCGTGAGACGTAAACATAGCGGCGAGTCGAGGCTTAATAGATGCTGCCTACACCTTCGGGTAGAAAAAGGAGTCGAGCTATGTTATGTTATTAATTAATGTTATAAACAAATTAGATTGTGTATAAATATTATATATATCATAGGGTTTTCAATATGAGCGGCTAGATACTAGTGGCCTGCTTGTTTGGGCAGTGTCAGTCAATCTGTTGTTTACTATTCAGTCACTGATGCCAAATCACCATGTCAAGATACAGGGTTAAGCGGCGCGTCCAAATTTATAATCAAAATGAGTTAGTGCTAACATTGAGAACCTTACGACCACTTTACGGCTGAGGCGGTAGTCCATCACAGTCGACGGCTTTCCGTTGACCTATGTTTTAATAGTTAACAGTGTTTTAATTGTGGTCAGCCACGCAATCTGCTGCATGAATGGGCCGGTTCGACCGGTGTAATGCCATGCCCTTTCAGGATACCGACGTAAATTGGACAGGATTTAATAACTTTAACATGATTGCTACACTAACGGATTTTAATGGTGTTATAGGTATTATTAGAATTAAACACAGTGGATGATGGGAACGAACTATAACTTTTATTACAACTCACTCCTATGTTACACTCAGGTCAGCAAGTATAAAGTACTGATTAAAACAACAGATGGCGTTACACATCACAAGTAGTTAAACATATTATGTTATTAAACAACAGTCCCACATAACAAAATTAAGTGGCAAAATTAACAAATAAGTAACAAAAAAATTTGTTTACTTAGGCTCGAAACTCTTTGCTGCTGGTCAAGCATACGCGGCCTAAGTAGAGAAAAGACTTTAGGAGGCCTCCTCATTGAAGAGTTGGACTGTTCGAAATTAGCTGGCAAATGACCTTGTAACAATGATGCTTTGAATGAGATGAAGAGACTGAGAAACTTACCCATCGATAACTAAAAACTTGAAAATAATTTAAAGAAAAAAACTTTTTTAAAGAAGCTTTTATTTAAACGCTCTAAAAAGAATAAAATAATTTTAACCTTATACATATTAACTATCAACTTATAACCTTATTATATACAATTTATGTGATAATAAAAGCTTGTCGCTATGTTCAACCCAACCCTTCCCCCCTCCTCTTCCCATCCCAATTCCGACCCCTTCCATTTCCCATGGAAAGGGCCGGCAACGGAACTGTACCACTATATGTGTTCGGGTGTCCATATATATGTTATAAACCAAAAAAATATATTTGGATAATGCGATCCGTCACAGTAATCATTAAATCTAAAAAAATATTTCTAGATGGTTATGGATAGCCACTGATAGGTAATTAAACATAGCGACAAGCTTTTATTATCCCATAAATTGTATATAATAAGGTTATAAGTTGATAGTTAATATGTATAAGGTTAAAATTATTTTATTCTTTTTAGAGCGTTTAAATAAAAGCTTCTTTAAAAAAGTTTTTTTCTTTAAATTATTTTATTAAATCGTAGACTGATTTATGTCTGAATGAAATTAAAATTACTTAATTTGAAAGTTGGTTTTTGGTATTGCATATTTTGTTAAATGCTATTTTAATATTCTATGACTATCATTCCTTTTCAAATTAGCCTTCTTGAATGAACTTAAACAAACAACTGTTGTCCAACAAATCTGTCCAGTTATTACTAGTTTGTGAAAGTACTTACTATTGGTGTGTATTTGAATATTGCTTTTGTCGCCAAAGTTTCAGATTTTCAAACATAAATGCCTAGACCGATAACTTCTTCAACGAACCTTTTGTTAAAGAATTTATCAACTACTCATGTACCATAAAAGCAAGTCTTTTGTTTTTTCCAGTTTTCAATTGCTTTGATATAAAATATGTAAAGGAAAATTTAAAGGAGTACCTAATTAAAATTAAAAAATGCACACATTAAATATGTTTGTAAATAGTTGTGTTTGGTAAGAATAAACACAATCATCAATGTATTTTACACGTTTTTTTAGCACGTGTAGCAAAACAGCATACGTGTAAATAGGCTCTACCTATAGTAATATCTATACTAGATAAATCACTAGTTCAAACGAGTTGGTTAGTACACTTGCTAGTATTTACATTAACAAATTAATATTAATAGGTGCATTATATTTAGCTGTTGTCTAGCGATCTATGTAGTTGAGTACAATTCGTTCGGCGCATGCGTCAATATGTTTGTTTGCCTACCCGCGCTTGTTTGTTTTAGTAAAAATTTATAGCGTTCCGTGGAGATTTGCCACGCTCGAGACGTTCCCGCCTTTGAACAGAGCTGCGTGTTTGTGCTGTACATGCATCCTCTTTTCTTTGACGATGCACTATGATTTTTTTTTCGTATGCAATAATGATATGTACCTGGACAAAAATCTCAGCGACCTAATGAACCTTTAAGTTTGAACGAGATCTTGAAGTTAAGCTTGTATTTTTTTTAAATCCTTTCTAAGAGAAATACAATGTTATTGGTGTGTGTGGTAAAACAATATGATTTTCAAATTAAAGGCATCTATAGTATATTGACGGCAATAAAATAAGATATATTGCCGTATTGCCGTCGTAGTAATTGCGTAATAAATTACGTAGTTAAAGCATTGGACAAGAACAACGACGCACCTTCATGTCAAGTCTCGGGTGCGGTGGCAGAAGGTGTCTGGAGTCTAGCATAGGTAAAATGAGACGTTCATACCTCACTCGCTTGCTTTTTCAGGCTTCTGACGTCACCTACCAAAAGAACGCGGTGAATTTCTTCAAACAAACTGTGTCATGGCCTTTATCAACTCCTTCCACTTTTGCACTGAATATCTGTTTAGTCATTATTGTAGTTTCTATTATTGTGTTTCATACGCTTGCACACACTTCTTCACGATCTTTATTCCGATTTTCTGCTTTACAAATTTCTTTTTATAGCGAGCCTCCCTCCGCCGATTTTGTGCAGAACGTAAATTAATAATTATAATACATGCCATAGTACAAAATTGAGATAACTGCCGAACAGATGGAGTTAAAGACAAAAATGTGAATGAATTTTATTGTTAACTAAAGAATTGACAATATTAAATTAACTACCTATGTACTTAAAATTATATATAGGATATCTGTGTGTGGGATAATCTTATTATTAAAAGTAATCTCTAACGAACAACATTTAGTTGGCTTCGGTGAAGACTTATTACAATAAATATAGTTATATTTTACATACAAATGAAATATTTAAAAATAGATTCGACTGTGCAAAGGTGCTAATTAATTCAAACTTGACCTCAAAAATCCTAGAAAATGAAATGAAATTATACTTAAAATATTTTATGTCCATTTTTGATGACAGCTCATTTGGTAAGTGTAATTTCCCTGGAGAAGAATGAGAATAGATGACACAAAAAGAATAGAGTCTACATATCGTGTAGTAATGCAATAAATTATGTTATTGTACAACACAACTCAACTAATGATCGTTAATCAGTACATTAAT
Organism: Euproctis similis; assembly: GCA_905147225.2. Taxonomy (NCBI): domain Eukaryota; kingdom Metazoa; phylum Arthropoda; class Insecta; order Lepidoptera; family Erebidae; genus Euproctis; species Euproctis similis. The sequence goes on along the minus strand of LR990105.1, from coordinate 18,786,979 downwards.
TGTCAGTGAAAACAATCAAACACCGTTTTATAGCTTTCCTTTGAGTTTTACGCAGTAACGATTTTATCGATGCTTTCGAGAGATCACTACTCGATTTAAAGTGGTCACTTTGAGATGAATAAAAGTGTTATGTTTAGCATACATACGCATTTTAATGGTTTTATTTTAGTGGCTGTTGCAATAATTTTGCAACTGTTAATGACAATGTTTTAGTAAATTTGTTATGTAATGTTTGCTTATATTCATTTAAATGTGAGAGAATTATGATAAAATTTAGTTTGGTTTGGAAGGCAAGGAAGGACACAGTAGTATTGAAGTTGGAAGAAATCAAAAAATTTTTTGTAAGTGAAAATTAATTAAAAACTAGCAATAATAATATAAACTTATATGAGAATCATACAATTGCGACTAATGAATGAAGTAACAAAATTAGAGCAGGTGAAATTAAATATGAGCCGGTTCAGGAATTAGGGAATGAAAGAGGGAATGGAATTTCACGCGGGTATGGCCCAGGGCAACAGCTTGCAACTGATAATAAAATTAATTCAAAATATTTCATTCTTTTGCATATACTAAAGGGCTTTCTCGAGTTAGAACAGATTGTGTACGTAAATGTAATGTCAAAATAAATATGAGTCACAAACATAATCACTCTGAATCCTCATTCGGTAATGGCTTTACATAAATATGTGGACGAAAAACCTCAATTAAGTGCTATAATACACCGAGATAAAAAGACATAAAATTAAAGTATGTTATTAAAAAGAGTATCACCGGCCAAATGGACTCGATAAACTGAGGTTATGATGTCCAACTTATTGCGAAAATGGCTGCTTGAAATTAGTTCAGTCTGTAGGCTCACTGCTCCCTTGGACATTAACGAAGGCAATTATCATTTAGACGGCAATTTTAAATAAAAAGAATATTTTAACCGTCACGATCATCAAATCTCGAGTTTTTATCCGCTTGGCACCTCTTCTGAAATCTTTTCCCAAGTTATACGATAAATATTCACGACTGTCAAATTTGTTGTGCTGTCTAGGCTCCTATAATAAATTCCGCTATAAATTATGGGAGAGCAAAACTTACCGCTTCCAGAACCTTCGGCTTATAAACGCGTAGAATAACTAACAAGTTGCTATTCGAAAAGAGAATACGACTGTCATTTTAGTATATTTTAACGTTATCGAGTTAGTTGAAACACAATTTGCAATTTCGCGTGGCGCTCGACGTTCACATCCTCTCTCGATAAATGCCGTCATCGTTGCCCGCCACTGTCGCCGATATCGGTAGGACATTCGCATCTAGCTTTTATTTCAACGACACAACGACCATATTCGTCTGGCAGAGGATCGCAATCGAATATACAAAGTTAGCAGGTTGCCCACAATAAATTTGTCATATTAGATAATGTGTGCAGTTTTATGGCAATAATTTTATATCGCCAAGGAGACGTTCAAATAAAAATATTTAATATTTCGCATTTTATGATCCCATGATGCCCACTCAAGTTGAGCTTACCAGTATATTGCTATTTGAAGGTTTATTATACTTATTAGTTTACAGTAATGTAACATTATTATTTAAGTATATATTACTTCTCTAGAGTAAAATTCTACATTCACATTTCTCCATCACATTTACAATATTTGAACGCAACGCTTGCTGTGACTATTAGATACTGTAATGCTTACTATGGATATTGCTATAGATCTATTACGTGATGGAATCGTTCGGTTTTTCTATATTATCTAAATGTTTTTCTATATGTCCTAGTTTTAAGTGTATCATCAGAAAATTATATCCGATTGTGATGTGAAATGACTTACATTTTGATATTTCTATTTTATTTACATGCAAATTCCCCTAAAAGCCATACACGTCTTGACAGTTTTATAGACAAAAATATAACCAACAATGAATGCGTAAATGGGAACGAGACCAACCCGTCCCCCCTCTCCCCTCCATGGCACTCCTTCCCCCCATCTCGTTCTCATCAATTGTTTCGTGTGTTTGTTTGTGTTTGTTCTCCGTTGCTTGTTTTCATAACACGAGTGTCTGTCTTTGATGGTGGTGTGTGTTTGCACAGCGGTTGGATTGCTACAGGAACTTGGTTCTCGAGACGTCAAATTTTCCGAATGGTGTATAATAAAACTCATTTCATGTGCGGTATGGCTTCATCCATTTTCTTTTTTTGAATTATAATCAATAGATTGTAGTTCATTCCCTGTTCTAATTAGCCGTTGCTTTGGATCTAGTGGAAGTTGATTGTCTGACTGATTCATCATGTCCAATTTCAATCTAATATATAATACAATAAGCATACAGTATCTACTGTGTCATCATCAATTCATCAGCGTGTCATTGTTACGTATCTGGTACGTCACTTCTGCAATATATATGTCATGATAAATAATATATTTAATTTATTATCTTCCACCGATTCGTTAATCCTGAGAGCATTACGCGCCTCTCTTGCGGAACTTGGCTATCGTCCACAGATTGTATCGCCGCTTACTCAAACTGATGTCTTCTTTTCACTCTTAATCCTTGGTTTTATTTATTGCCTCGTTTGGCACCATTTAACCTGAATATGTAACGTGCGTAATTTTCATTTACCTTACTAAAGATTCATTTGTTACATTTAATAAGTGTTATCTTGCGCACAAATAGTGCAAAATACCTATGTTTCTATTTAATTAGTTGTTTCATTGTATTTTTGACAAGTAGGTATAAAATTATAAGTACCCGACTAATTACTAGTGAAGGTGGCTACTTGGAAGTGCAATTGGCGAAGGGGTGGTACCACTCTTTAGTATTCCCAAGAAGTACTAACAAGCTTTTTACACTACTTGTTTAAAGGATTAATCTAAATCCATAAAAGTGTCATTTGAATAATAAGATTAAATTTCTACGGACTGGAAAGAAATCCTCTTGCGATATAAAAGGATTTTTTTTATGATAAAGCTTATTCTACCAGAGGAAATATGAGTACCGTTGCAATAAATACTACCCGTAAAGTTTGAAGATAGGCCACGTAACAAAGCTTTCTTTCAATGTCTCTTCCTTAATTATGAATTTTATTTATTAACGGATTCAGTACATACAATGCCACAGAAAATTTATAAGAAGAATTGAAATCCTTATACCGATGTCAACGAATATTAATACAAAGTCGCCAAAGTCTATACAAGCAAGGCATATGGCTCCTGCGCAAGGCGAAACTCACATAATGTAGACTGAATAATTATTAACACGAGGAAACACTCGTTAATTTAATTGATACAAATTTAGGAAACGCACATGTTCATACTTAATTTAGTAACAGTTATTCTTGATATAAAAAATATATGTTGATACACATACTAAAATATCTAGAACGGACATTCTTTTACTGTTTATCAGTTAGTATTTTTGGTATACGAAGACTGTTCCTACGAAATACATTATGTTTTTAAGATATACATTTTTCTAATAGGTTCTACCACTGTACCAGTCTATATCTGCTTAGTAATTATTTCATTTAACAGTCTCAATTATGTGCGATTATCGCTCCTATAATTTAGCGATGATATCACTACTGCGTTGTGTAACGCGAGCTGTTTTTTAATAGAGCAAAAATATGGTGTATTTTTCTGGTAAAAGTTTTCCATATTTACCCCTTGAAAAGGATTATGTACCTACAGATATACGAACGAAAAAAGAAATACAATAGTTTGCAATGCGCTAGTTAGCAGTAAGCAAAATGTATGAAGCCAACTGAAATATATTTATTACAAAATCCACATTTCAAAAAGAAACACTCTATTTTCAAATAAGGAATATTTTTTATTTTCCATTCCACATTTCAAAAAAGGAATATTCTTTATTTTCAAATCCTCATTTCAAAAAGAGAATATTTTTTATTTTCAAATGAATAATATCATTTCGTTCGGACGTGGCTGTGCCGTGTGAATGTACCGTAAAGAGTAACGTAAGAAAGTGAACTAGCGTAACGTATCTCAAGAAACGCACAGTTAACTTTTGTATGATAAAATATAATATATCTCTTTTATATATTATTATTAACTCTATGTGTGGTACTGTTATGGTTAGTGTGTGTGGTAATGTGGCTGGGGGGGCCATTACAGTAATGCAATTAAGAAATATTTATTACTCCTTTCTAAGCGTGTTTACAAGTGATTTTTTTGGGATAGGAAAGCAAACGAGCATACGTGTCACCTGATGGTAAACAACCAACGCCGCCCATGGACACCAGCAACACATATAGTGTAACTGTTGCGTTGCTGACCTTTAAGGGATAGGGGATGGGGAAGGATGGGGAAGGGGGTGGGTCTCCGGGTACCTCGCTCACCGAACGAAACCTGGCATAAGCCACTTTACGTCGATCTTCTGAGAGGTCGTGGTATTTCACCGTTCGAGCCGGCCTATTCATACAGCGAACTGCTATGGTATTCGGCGACTGAGGTTTATTTTTGAGTATGTGACCTTATGAAGTTCGTATCTCTATATCATATACTTTGATCACTAAAAAGACTCGGCTGCTATTGTAAGTAGCGTGATTAGCGTGTTAAATCATACTAACAAACTCTTCAACATAATAATTATAGTTTGTGTATGGTGGGTGATATTATAATTGTAAATTACATTTTCTTAAAAAAAATAGTAGAAATTAGAATATATTTTTTTATATTTTGTGCTGCTTACACTAATTGCTCTAGAAATTTGGAGAGAGATTTATTAGAGAGATTTCTTGATTATATACATTTACTCGGCTAGAGTTAAACATTTTTTTATTCATTTCATTATAATCTAAAAAGAAAAATAATATAAAAAAGGGAAAAAAGAAACACAGCAACACTGATTCGTCTGGGATGACGGACTAGATCGCTCACAATAGCCCGCCGCAATTGCCCGCCCGGTCGGTCATTGACGCGCGGGCAAACCTTATTGCCTTGGCTACCTATCTACACAACTATTAAATTAAGCGATAGAAATCGTTACTCTGGCCTTTAGTGAAATTTTTTTGTCAGCATTATATTTAAATTAATTATTTTTTCTTTATTTACATATCTGAAAACTAATATAAGTAATGCATTTATATTGTAGTATATTTTAATAAATGCAAAATAAATGGTCTTCTTTTGAGAGCTCTGAGCAAGATGTGTTTTGATGCTTTCTAATTGACAGGGATTAAACTTAAAACTCTTTTTCAAGTACTTAATCAACATTTTTAAAGTACGTAATGGATTTTAAACTATAATAAATATTGCTTGATTTTTAGTAAAATAATGCGGTGATATTATTATTAAAAATTAAGGTTTATATTTATATCTAATATTATATATGTCGAATACTGGCGAAAAAACATCTTTATAAAAATATTGATATCATATTAAAAATATTTCTAATTAAAAAAAAACTATCTTTATGACCGTATAACTAATTAGTAATTATACTGAAATAATTTAAGACATGTAGAAAGAATGAACGACGCCAGATTGACTAAGCGGGTATTTAATGTAAAAGCGGATGGATGTAGGAGTCGATGACGGCCGCGATACACTTTCCATGATTAAATAGAAGGAGTTCTGGTGAAATGTGATGTTAGGAGCCTTAAAAATCGACAAGACTCAAGAAGTCAAAGAAGTGAGAGAGGCGTGTAAGAGTCGTGCCTCATGGGGATCTGTTCTCTCTGCTTACCCCGCAAGGGATTTGGCGTGAAGTTGTGTATGTTTGAACGTCCATAATTGTTCATAACTCTTGTAGTAGATATGAAACTCTTGACATCGGTATAGCCGTGTAACAATCAGCGATAGAGACTCACCAGCGCTCACGGAGTGGCATGAATCGTGCGGGATTACAAAATGCATGACGCGGCAACATTACACGTAGCCCTCATTTCATACAGATGGAAATTGGACGAGGCCTTAATAGCTATGAACTCGGGACGTTTTTATAAATGAATCGTGCTATTCCAATGTAAAAATGTACCTACTACGTTTGGATTTCACGGACCCAATTGGTCTTCTTATTTCTGTTTGCTCGACGATGATTTCTAAATTTAACATTCCATCATTTTTATTTTATTTCTGAACAAAGAGACTGAATATTTTTACAATTACTTTTTTTATTTTTCAAAATTAGAACGAAAAATTTAATTTATGGCTGTATACTGAAAATATGATGAACGTTTTCACATGAATGAATATTGTTTGCTTTTGTGATGATAACGTTCTCTTTGGTTCAAATGTCTGCTTGTATGTTTTTACAAGTTTTGTTATAAGGATGTGTCAATTGCGTTATGAGTTACGATAGTCAGCTGCCGCGTGCGGCCACTACGCTTCACTAAATATAACTCACTAAATTGAGGTATGAGTAAGATCAACAAGTTGTTGGAAATTGTAACTAGTTTAATTTTCACAATTCGCACGCACATATGCAAACACACTTCCTCGAGCAATACAGATAGGATATGCTTACGCAAGTTGTTGTAAGATCCCTAACAGATTTAGTAGTATTGCAAATGAATACATTAAGAAAAGTATTGTGTTGAAAACTTTGTCTAATTTCTTTTAGAAATAATTCACAATCTTGTAGACACAACCTATCAAATGACGCCTTGAAGAGGCCTATAAGATTGTATGTATTATTACTATTTAATGACAGATTTCTTTTTCAATAAAATAAACATGTCATTAATATTTTTTGACAGTAATTTTTGTATAATATATATTATTTTTTTAAACATGACAGGTAATTACGATATCGATAATATATTTTATATCTTAAATTATGATATTGATACTAATGGACAGAACTACAAAGTAATTAGAATGAATGATTTTCTAGCTACTGGAGGCTTGATGTGCTGTTTAACGGAACTATCATAGATCTCATTACTCATAGCAAGCTCTTGCTACGATATGCACTATGTCTCAATTCTGGACCGATCTATCAACCGTGGTAAATGTAACAGCAACCATTTTCACTATAAGGTCATTTCTAAGTAGCACTAGGATAGTGAGTTTTACTATTCCAATCTAACTCACAGGGCAAAGGCATTCAAGATTATGATATAAATATATAATAAAATATCAATATACATAAAAAACATGCCAACTGAAAATCAAATGCTGGAATCGAATAAAAATTATGCGACATTGATATTAATCGCAACGCTCGACGGTGAGGTTGTCACAATCGTTTGCTGATTACCGCTTCCTCCGCTCGTGATTGTGTTCCGATCAAAGTGATTCCGATCACAAAGGGTTATAAAACGTCGTCGTCACCCCTTGTGTCAGGTCGTACCAATGGGTAGTAGATACCTACATACCTACTGCCACCGCGCTGCTTTCATTAATTGTGCCTCGAGACACGTCAACTGTTTGATTGTTTGTCTTTAAATAATGCACCAAGCGCTGATACGGAATTGTATACTGCCTTGATCAGAGTGGTATTAAAACCTTATTGTTCTGAATTAATTCGCCTAATCGTTATGATTTCTGATAGTGGATAGATAGTGGTTTTACGTAGACTTGGAAAACATTTTGTTTGATTAATGTAAAAGAATATGTTTAGCCATGTTTTCATTCGTATGTATGGAATTCAATTAGTAAGGAACACTCGATTGCTACTTTCATAGCAAACCAATGACCAAGAAAATGCGAAGCCTGATTGCGTACACAGATTGAATACCTCCATGTGTAATTAAGTCAATGCAATTCTATGCGCGAGCGCATGAAAGCGAATGGTCAGAGTCAATGTGTTACGGAATGCTAGCTATAAGGCTCAAGTGTAGAGTAGTAATATTGGTTGTGCAATGCATATTTCCTGTGGTCGTTCTGTGATTTATCTGTACCGAAAGGCTTTATACATTATTTTGCACCATATATCCACTTTGAATAGTGACAGCCCTAGCATCAGTATACTTGGTAGTTTCCAATTGCGCTTGAGATCTAATGAATCAATCATCAACCAGCGTGACAGCTTTCACTGTTGAATGCACTAGACTTACAGATCGCTACAAAGAATTCTAGAAGCGAAGCCAACCCATAAAATACAAGTAAGCAAACAGGATTTAATACCGAATTAAAAAATAAGAAGAAGAATTAAGAAAAATAAGTTTTTACTTTATGTTTTGTTTTTTTTTTAACTGATTGCAGCCAGATATTAAAATCAAATGACAGTTCTGTCGATATGTTTCTAACGTTTTGATTTAAAAGACGTATATAAAACCTATATAGAAATTAAAAACAAGAATTAAAAAAAAACAACAAATGTAACTATACTAATTATATTCGTTTGATATTTCACAACACTGTTGCCTATATAACGCTTGCCTAAATGTACCTATGTTTTTATTCATTTATTTTTAAGTCGATGTCTGCCAATAATATATTTAACGATACTGTATCAATTAGTCGTTCTGTTCAAAGTTCGAAGATAATTATCAAACTAATTGGGCCAAATTGTTAAATAATTACCTATACGGAACACTACGAGTCGTGATAACTCAATTGTCATGTTTAATTTAAAAATATATGAATATATGCTGATGCGAAGGCATTTGCATTATGTTCTCTTTATTTACTGAACATAATGTTTTACATGTCCTAAAAATAGAGGTCGCTTTTGATTCCAAGTAGATGTATGTGACAAGTATGGTAGCGGTACGATGTGTAATGTATTTATTTCTTTGTTGTGTTACATATATTTCTTATGATGTTCTTTCCTTCTTCGTATCATTCTTTAATCTCTTCATATGTTTGTTTACTAAATTTATTCCGGCGTTAAAGCGTTATAGTTAAATATCTCTTGCTATCATAAAATATTCTATAACGTCTCCTAAACCTGCACACTCCATAATTATGTTAGAATTTATCGTATCATTCCCTTGACAAATTTTTGACTACAATGTATTTTGATCGTCGATTATAACATTACTTTGTTATCTTCGAATTGACAACGTTTCATTAAAAACGAATTAAGTGAGATTCTTGTGGGTAATTTGGCGTCGTTAACACCAAGGGTGAAGTGATTGTCATCACCTTTGGGCTTTGTACATTGATTGCACCAAACAAAGAAGTGAGTTCGCAAACTATTTCGCTTGCGTTGTTAATTTTGCTTCGCGTCGGGAACTTATGTAAGTGCCATTAGCGAAAACATATTATAAATTAGTTGAGTTGCTTCCCCTAATCACTGGTAGCAAGAAGTTACACTATCAATTTGATGGCATGCAATCCCCCACCCTTGTATAGTAGGGTATTAAAGGTGATAGTTTGAACTGTTTGGAGTTTCAAGATAAATGACAGGCATCAGGTGCTTTGCTGCGCAACAGTCTCTTCGGACTTCGGCTCAAACTTTGGGAACTAAAACTTTGTGTTATTAGTGTCTTTCAGTTATGATAAACTATATAAGTTTTTGCGGTCTTTTATTTTTTATCGAATCTTAAAATAAGTCATAAAAGGTATTGGACAAGTTCTATTACTTATTACTATCACTACGAATATAAAGGACGGTTATGTTTTTCGACATTGGAACTCTATGTATGGATTGCCCAACTCGTGTCGTTTTGGGCGCATCTAGATTTCTTTTAATAATAACAAATTGTAAGGAATATAAAATGTTAATACTTATAAGGAATCATCTCTTATTTCGAAAAAAGAGGAATTTTCCATTAGGTAAGGGGTATCATCTTATTATGAAAATCAAGTTTCGCATTAATTCCATCCAATAACGCTTCAAACATTATTAATACTAAATCAGGTGAATTTATTTGATCTACGTACCTACCACATGCGGAGCTTCAATTAGTGGATATCATTTGAACTATATCAACGTTACTTTGACAGTTTTCCCTGACACCTATCTAATGGGAGAGGATTTAAATTGAATTGGAAGCGTATATATATGTCACAGTAGGTGTTGGTGTATTGGTATGGATGAGGGGAGCGCCGGTAACATGAAACGCAAACCAATATATGTTGGCACTCGATAAATTGTCGTGTTTTGACAATTTTTGACGTTTTTCACAAATGGCTCGGCTTCGTTACACTAAAAGTGTATATATGGAAGGTAACAGTTTAATTAATTGCTTTTATGTTAACGTGTCTAAGTCAACATTATCTAGAAACCTCTTAATGGTGTCAGTATCTACACTATAATAGGCGAGAATGAGATCCAATATGCCATTACGATATGCCATTTCTTAGCAAATACTAGAAAAATATTACAAGTGGGCTTAACAGGCGAAATCAAATAGTAATCGAACCATTATTACTTGCCGTTCTTCACTACTGAAAATTGGAACGGATCTAAAGAACAGATATAATTATTCAAATAAAAATTATCACCCTGTGCTGAGACTTCGGTGAAAGGGAACATAATGGAAGTCATGATTTGGATTTTAAATACACGAATGAGTTTTGAGGGTAGCAAATAATAATTAACTTAACATTGAGCAAAGATTGCGTGTGTCTCTTGCACGCCATTTTGTACAGCAATAATCCAATAGTGGGGTAGAGATAAAGGCGCAAAAGATAAAAGGGGTGTTTTAATGGAATTAAACAAGGGGCGGGAGGGGGAGAGTGGGACTCGTCACTGCGGCTGGGCCGGCATCGTAAGCCGGACTTGCGGAATGTCTTTGTTAGGATTGCTTTATTATAATTTTGGCTCAAGACTTAATTTTTTTCTTTTTTTTCCTCTTTGTTTCTACTGCTCTGATTACCACATAGGCCTATTATGTTGTTTACTGCTATGTTCCATAACATTTTCAATGTTGTTGCACAACTTTACTAGTTACTAATACTTATGTTATAACATGTTAAGATCATTATAATGAAATAAACGGTAGTAAATTATAATAGTGATTGACACAAATTACAACATAACGAGTTATTAAGCGATTAAAAATCGATCATACACTATTAAATCGTTCGTGATTGGTTAATTAAGATTGAGATTTGAATAGTACTCCGGTATCTTGAGATGGGATACGATGCGTAAAGTTTAAAATAGAGTACAAGTTGTTACCAGACTTGCCGGTATCATTAAATACCAATTGCGTATATAAGCACCAATTTATCAGCAATAAGATGATGGGGATGGGTTAACTGAGGCGGCTGCAATTACTGGGTCGATTAGCACGCGGCCAAGATGTAGTCGCAGTGTCGATACTCGATTATATGGCTAGGGTTGACAATCTCGTGTTTCGAACTATATTAGACTTATAAATATTTACTTGTCTCGTATGAAGGCTAGACGAGCCTGGTTTTGGTGGAGATATTAGTTCTAAATTTTCTCCTGTTTGGCTAGTGCTTAAACATAGGGTTCCTGCGTAGATCAATTACAATTTTATACGCATTATTTGTGATAATTATCTTATTATGCCTCACGGTATGAACACACCCGCCCCGACCCACACACTTAAATATTTAATATCTAAGCGATTTACAATCTCTCAATCTCAATTTTACCGGTTCCAAAGCCTTCTAATAGTGATATTAAACTTTAATGATATGTAGCATTTATAGGAGTTATTTTTTAAAATTTCTTTTTATGGGATAGGAGGACAAACGAGCAGGCGTGTTACCTGATGTTAAGCAACCAACGTCGCCTATGGACACCAGCAACACACATGTGTTACTGTTGCGTTGCCGACCTTTAAGGGATATGGGAAAGGAAAGGATGGGGAAAAGGGGTGGGCCTCCGGGTACCTCACTTACCGAACGAAACGCGGCATGAGCCTCTTTACGTCGATCTTCTGAGAGGTCGTGGTATTTCACCGTTAAAAAAAAACACAATATCATACAATATATTTCCTTAATTAATATAGCCACAAAGATTCCTTTCAAATAATAAGCAACCCCCTTATCTGACTATAATCATAGAGTAGTTTATAATATAAAGAATACTTAATATTTGTTCCCAAGCACCCTTCTTGTTATTGGCACAAATTGGCGGCAAACTATAACGATTAGTCCTGATTATTCGGTTTACCAAATAATTTGACTAATTTAATATTATTACCAAATTTATTCACGTTCTAATTTAGTTATTGCTAAAATGTGATTTTTAATATATAGCGACTGACAACCCTATAACTGAGATGCACCTATTCCGATCGCTCAACGACCTCCATGTTTAGTGCCATGCGCCAACATCTGTCATTTTTTGTTTTTTTTAGTTGTTTACTTTCTTTGTTTTTTTTTTGGTTCGGCTCAATTACGCAACACCAGTCTCAACTTTTTCAGGTATAAAGTTACGATCTTTTATGACATCCAATTTATTACAAGCGACATTTGGCTGTCAAAAGACATTATATCTTGATCGGATTAATTATAGCGTTTGTATTGAATACAGATCAAATTGAAACACAACGAAGTTAAAAGGGTGACGATTATTGAGTGAAGAGTTAATACTTGTGTTTCACAGTTATCTTTTGAACTTGTCTGTTGATTTAATGTATTTAATAAATCGTAGATAATGTGAATGTATTTATGTAAGTATATCAAGCACGTTATTACCTCAAATTATGGATAAATAATGACATATGTATGTCAGATGACGATCCATCTCCGTAGGCAGCATTTCTAGAATATGCCAAATGAAACTAGACGTATTGCTATTTAACTGGCGTATAAAAAATATTCATGCGGGTATCGAACACGCCAACGTTTCATACATTACTTTACAATTACATTTCATGATTATAGCTTTAAAGTAATAAGTAATAATTAAACCGTGTCTTGATTAAAATGTATTTATTACAACACGTTTTATGTACTTATATAGCTATGTATTACGAATATGTATGTATGTAATGTAATTATTATTGTAATCTAATTGTGAAATGTCTACAATTGCATTAAAATGTAACTGTTTTATTTTACAGGTAAGTTCGTTGCATTCCATTACAAGTTCATCGTTACTTGGATGATATGTAAGTACTAAGTTGAGTTTTATAATGTTTTGGTCTATGCGACCAGCGAACGACCATTATGAACTCTTAATACCAGCCAGCTTACGCGCTGCCTTGCAAATTCGTATTTTCTACTACTAATTTTAGCTAGTCAGTGACGAGTATTAACACTAGTGTTTGTCAAATTTACTGCAAATTCGATTTATCGACGACTAATTCCAGCTAGTCAATGATGAGTGTCTAGACTAGCTCAAATTAGTTGTTGAAAATACGAACTTCCAAGATAGAGCGCAAGCTAGCTGGAATTAAGACCTTATAATTGGCCCCCAGGTGTACCTTCTGTCGCTGTAGAATCAATGAAAACCTTGAAAAATGTGTCATTTTAATATTACAGATTTTATTTTAGAACATCGGGCATGCAGGGCATGCTAGATACATGTAATAAAACCACTCCGTATTTAGTATTTGTTAATAAACTTATTAAGTATATTCTTTTTAAATATTAGTGTGAAATTACTAAATGAAATGAAACTAAAGTAGACCGCCGGAATATTGGATATTATATCAGGAATTCGCGTCACGCAAAGTAGTCATTTCTAGCAAATGAACTAAATATAAACATCGTTGTTGTCTAACAAATAATTATAAATAAATAATGTTTTTGGACACAATCCATGCAGCGCACACTAATTTTCTAAGCTAAGCTATTTGGTTAAGTAAATTAAAAATGCTTGTATTGTGGAACCTAGACAACAGAGAATAATACTTATCTTCTTTCTTTTTGTAAATATACGCTTATTTTATGGTGGATATCAAACCTATGGACGTCTATTCAGCAGTTGGTTGTTTTACCAAACAATTGGTTGTTTCGAGATCCGTTATATGTATCTATATTTAAGGTACATAACATTATAGCAGATGGATATATTTTAATATTTCATTTGCAAGGCAATTGCAAGGCAGCGCCTTGCAAATTCGTATTTTCCACTACTAATTTTAGCTAGTCAGTGACGAGTAGTAACACTAGTGTTTGTCAAATTTACTGCAAATTCGATTTATCGACGACTAATTCCAGCTAGTCAATGATGAGTGTCTAGACTAGCTCAAATTAGTTGTTGAAAATACGAACTTCCAAGATAGAGCGCAAGCTAGCTGGAATTAAGACCTTATAATTGGCCCCCAGGTGTACCTTCTGTCGCTGTAGAATCAATGAAAACCTTGAAAAATGTGTCGTTTTTTAATATTACAGATTTTATTTTAGAACATCGGGCATGCAGGGCATGCTAGATACATGTAATAAAACCACTCCGTATTTAGTATTTGTTAATAAACTTATTAAGTATATTCTTTTTAAATATTAGTGTGAAATTACTAAATGAAATGAAACTAAAGTAGACCGCCGGAATATTGGATATTATATCAGGAATTCGCGTCACGCAAAGTAGTCATTTCTAGCAAATGAACTAAATATAAACATCGTTGTTGTCTAACAAATAATTATAAATAAATAATGTTTTTGGACACAATCCATGCAGCGCACACTAATTTTCTAAACTAAGCTATTTGGTTAAGTAAATTAAAAATGCTTGTATTGTGGAACCTAGACAACAGAGAATAATACTTATCTTCTTTCTTTTTGTAAATATACGCTTATTTTATGGTGGATATCAAACCTATGGACGTCTATTCAGCAGTTGGTTGTTTTACCAAACAATTGGTTGTTTCGAGATCCGTTATATGTATCTATATATAAGGTACATAACATTATAGCAGATGGACATATTTTAATATTTCATTTGCAAGGCATTTGCAAGGCAGCGCCTTGCAAATTCGTATTTTCCACTACTAATTTTAGCTAGTCAGTGACGAGTAGTAACACTAGTGTTTGTCAAATTTACTGCAAATTCGATTTATCGACGACTAATTCCAGCTAGTCAATGATGAGTGTCTAGACTAGCTCAAATTAGTTGTTGAAAATACGAACTTCCAAGATAGAGCGCAAGCTAGCTGGAATTAAGACCTTATAATTGGCCCCCAGGTGTACCTTCTGTCGCTGTAGAATCAATGAAAACCTTGAAAAATGTGTCGTTTTTTAATATTACAGATTTTATTTTAGAACATCGGGCATGCAGGGCATGCTAGATACATGTAATAAAACCACTCCGTATTTAGTATTTGTTAATAAACTTATTAAGTATATTCTTTTTAAATATTAGTGTGAAATTACTAAATGAAATGAAACTAAAGTAGACCGCCGGAATATTGGATATTATATCAGGAATTCGCGTCACGCAAAGTAGTCATTTCTAGCAAATGAACTAAATATAATCATCGTTGTTGTCTAACAAATAATTATAAATTAATAATGTTTTTGGATACAATCCACGCAGCGCACACTAATTTTCTAAGCTAAGCTATTTGGTTAAGTAAATTAAAAATGCTTGTATTGTGGAACCTAGACAACAGAAAATAATACTTATCTTCTTTCTTTTTGTAAATATACGCTTATTTTATGGTGGATATCAAACCTATGGACGTCTATTCAGCAGTTGGTTGTTTTACCAAACAATTGGTTGTTTCGAGATCCGTTATATGTATCTATATTTAAGGTACATAACATTATAGCAGATGGACATATTTTAATATTTCATTTTGTAATAAATATATATATATATATATATATATACTCAAGTTTGTTTCATAATTTCATTAAATCGAACGCAGTGAAAACCGTTTTATCAAAATTTCGTCCGAGCAGAAGTCATAATATTGCGAAATGTACTCACTTTTTACTTGATGAGACAAACTTAATATTATGCCAAGACGGTTGTTACGCGGGCTGACGTGCGGGGGAGGGGGGTGACATT
Organism: Euproctis similis; assembly: GCA_905147225.2. NCBI lineage: Eukaryota > Metazoa > Arthropoda > Insecta > Lepidoptera > Erebidae > Euproctis > Euproctis similis. The sequence goes on along the minus strand of LR990105.1, from coordinate 18,771,190 downwards.
TCCGGAGAAAATGATTTTCTTCGAAGCCTCCCTGTATCAATCATTTTATCCACTTTTTATTCATGCACAACGTTTTGACTTTTGGTTTTACACGTATTATGAAAGCAGAATATCCTTTATCTCGTTTAATCCGTTCAGGGGTCCTGTTATGAACTCTTAATTCTAGCCAGCCAACGCGCTGCCTAGCGAATTTGTATTACCAACGACTAATTTCAGCTAATCTAGACTACTCATGATTGACTAGATAGAATTAGTCGTTGATAAATCGAATTTAGAGTGAATTTGACAGTGACTACTCGTCACCGACTATCTGAAATTAGTCGTTGAAAATACGAATTTGCAAGACAGCGCGTTGGCTGGCTGGAATTAAGAGTTCATAATACGCCAGCATGTTCATCATTATAAAAGTTTTTATGAAACAATGGCCGGTTTTTCACAGCTTTAGTTAATACCTATGTAAAATCAATATGAAACTTATTACTTTTTTCGAGGATTTTCATCATTCATCATGGGTCATTGGATGCATGATATGCCGATGCATGTTATTATTTTATTTTAAGGATTAGTCAGACATTACTAGAGTGACGTTTAAACTTTTTAATTCTTTATATGATTTTTCCTATTCTCTCTTGAATTATAAGCGGTACGAATAAATCGTAAGATATATTTATAAGTATATTGATGAGTAATGTTCTATCGAATTTAATTGAAAAGCGAAAAATGTTTCATTTGAAATTGGAACATCGCGTAGCCGATATCGGAAATTGAATAAAGAACAAAGTGACGTTCGGAAATTAGCTCCAAGAGCTTGTTGAGTTGGGTTCTGGTAACTCGAGATCTATGTCCGGAATTGCGTCGGCGGCTCGAGTATCTTAGAACTTTATGTAAATTGAATGCAACACTACCTGTAGAGTATTTTGTTTTAGCTGTCTTACAGTGGCGTCGGATAATCTTACTGTTTACCCAATATTTTTTCTTTGTATATTGTAGTCTTCAAGTTATCTAATGAAACGCCTAGTATTTGTCTTTTAATTGTCTCTTTTTGTTTAACTGACTGACTGAAATCGCATTTTGTAGATATAACACTTGGTAGAATCCAAATTAAATTTTCTAATTGCAATTGCTTGATTTGTCTCCAGTATCTAGTATGATGTATTTAAAAAAAAGAAATCTAAATTGTCCATCTGAAATTAATTGTCATTGCACTACCATAGAACATAATACCAAATTGGTAAAAAAGTTATCGATTATAAAACTATATGATGTTTTCGCAACAAGTTTATATATAAGAAAACGGGAAAAAAGAAAATAGATATCTTTCAAAACGAGAACAAAATATCGATACTTTAGTAAATCTAAACCCGTAAAAGCACAACACGACTCTAGTATGACCTATATTACACGGAATGTCTCATAATCGGTATTATTGGTTACACGATCTATTTCTAAAAGACGTGCGTTGACATCGACTGAACTTCTTGGAACGTTCTTAAATCGATATGTGCGGTGTATATTTACACACCCCTATCGTTTCTGTACAACACGCGATCGGGATTACTGTCCATAACGTCTTGATGTCCGACATCTGTGCTCTGATCGTCCCGTAACTTTTTTTTTTATTTTAACCTTTTTAGATTACGATTCTTTTGACTTGATAGATTCGTTGCGACATTTTTTTAGTTCAAAGGCAGTCTTAACGTAAGTGCTTGCCGTATTTCACTTGATCTTCGCCAATCTCATGATTTGTCAGTCGGTACAGAAACAAAATGTTCATTTTAATTTGATCGAACGATCTCTTTACCTATTTATTTCATCTAGAGAGTCACGTCAAAACTAACAGCTCCAAAGAAGTTCAAAATAGTGTATGTTGGATAGTTTTGTTTTGGGTGAAAAATTTTCATCTGTGCCTTAATAATATACCTACAGAGATGATTTTTAGTATATAAAAACAAAAATCTTAATAGACAAGATATACAAAGATACGCGGCATTGACTTTGTTTCAATGACGCAAAAATAAACACAAATTTATTGATATTCCATACATGAGATGAAGTGAATTCCAAATACTGCATTCCAAAAACATAAAAATACAGTATTTCTTTACCAAAAAGAATTGAAATAATAAAACAATCCCTCTGGGGCGCTCTGTCAGGTTAGTGTTAAAGTAATAATTACCTTAGAGCGAGATAGACTTTACAATTTAATTAGTTTCACTAATTAAATTGTAAAGACTGTTATAGTAAAGAAAAACAATAGCAACTAGTTTTTTTTCTTTGCATATACGTGGTCTATCAATAAATATGCTGTGTCCTTATTTAGATTATTTTATCTGATAATTAAGAAGGCGGCATTTCGGTCAGAGTTGCATTGCGGGTCTACAAGATGGCATCTAAAGGGGATGGACTTCCGGATACAACTCTCACTCATGGAAAAATAGGTCGAGCCAGTTTAGGTACATTTTTTGGTAGATCGTGTTGATTTCACCGGACGAGTCAGCCCATTCGTGCAGCTACTGCGTGGCTCTATTACAATTTGTAGTATTTGAAATGCTACATAGTAATATTTATGTAAACTAAGTTGTTACCACACGTAGTCGTAATGTGACAAAGAATAAGGTGAGTCGTGGGAGTTTTGCTGGCAAATATCCCACGGATTATTTGAATTACATCAAATGATATACGATGGAGAATAATACGTGTAATACTTAATTGTAGTTCCTTATACGCGCAGTAGTTGTTGCAACTATATTTTTGAGTAATAATATAGACCCGGTTTTGTTAATATTATCACCGTCATCTTCTTGCACTGATCCCATTATTCGGGGTTGTCACTACAGGTTTTATTTTTCAAATCACTTCCTTATTATTTACTTTTTCCAGACCAACATACTTCCTTATCATATCGTCTTTCACACAATCCGTCTACATATTCTTAAGTATTCTTCTTCCCCAATATAGAAAAAAGTCTAGTTTTTATAAATCTTTACGTGTTCTTCTTCCGAACTAACTAGTTTCATTTACGTAACTGCAAAATTTTAAATTCACTGTTTTTTTTTATTAGTATAATATATATATATATATAATAATAGTTATCTCAATCCGTCATTTGTTGATCATGCGTGCTGTATGGCGAGCATTTTGTTGATCCGAAAACCTATGTTGATCCGGGTGGTTTTTGTTGATCCAATATAATATTTTTCATACAAATGTGGTTCCGGACGGATCAACAATTTACTCCGTTGAACCTTAGGAAACCCAACCGAAATGTTGATCCGATATACGAATCCACTCCGATAGTTGTTGATCCGATTCAAATGGGCCAATCAGAAGGCAACAGCGCATGTGTGCGAAATCTATAAAGCGCATATTTTTTTTACGAATCTTAATGTTTTAACTTATTAACCGACTTCGAAAACAGGAGGAGGTTCTCATTCCGTCTTTATGTTTAGTATTTTTTTTATGTCTGTTCACCGATATTTTCGTCAATTATGAACAGATTTCCATTTTTTTTTTTGGATAGTGTTCACCTCCAAGATGGTCCCATTTTCACCAGGTCAGGATCTGATGATGGAAACCACGAGAAATCGATGCAACTACTGAAAATCGTGTACGAGTATGGTGTTTTTGTTACGTAATAGGTCTTAAGGATATGCTTTAAGCTGTCAACATCTGATTCTGCTGTGCTAATGAAGAAGACACATAACTCTTAAAATGGTAAGGAGTTCGAAGAAAGTACTACAATTGGTAAATATTATCTACTTGATACTATGTAGGGCTAGCTCAACAATTTATCTACATAATACAATATAGAAAACGTAATATTATAACTAAGTCATCTTTAACTATAAATATATTTATAGTTAAAGAGTGTGTTATGTTATGTGTTTTATACATAACAAACATAACATAACTTCACGCCTTTTGTTACCCCAAGGTGTTGGCAGCGGCTGTTAAGCCTCGTCTCGCCGTTATGTTTACGTCCCAAATGGAATAGGTGGCGAACCTATTGCCATACCGGGCACAAAGTTTTCAATCATCGATATTTATCACAATTATCTTCCGAAAACGATTTCGAAAAGTCATTGGTGTGAGTCAGTATCAGGATTCGAACCCGGATCTCTGGATCAGAAGCCGTGTGCTCTACCACTGGACCACCAAGACTGTTAAATATATTTACATTGTCAGTTATTATTGGAGTCGGTGCCGGCCTAAGTAACGTAGTCTGTTGTGTTGTATGATATGCGCGGCCGTCAAAGTCACACGACGAAATAGAATACGGGGTAACTTTTAACCAGCACCGACTTCAATAATAGATGACAATTGTAAATATTTTTATAGTTAAAGATGACTTAGTTAAAGTATTACGTTTTGTATAATGTATTAAGTAGATAAATTATTTGCGTTATTTATCGCTTTTTAGTTACGTAAGTAGGTACTTTTTGTCGTTTGTGTTCTTGAAGTCGGTTTGACTTTTTTTAAGTAATTTTATTTCTAGATTTTTAGTGGTATTTATGAGTTGTGAACTGAAATAGATGTTCGTGTTTATTTACTGCTAAACTGCTAAATAGTTTCCATCGACTAATCGTATTACTGTCACCCAACTCGTAACCGTAACCAACGCGTAACCGAGTTCTCTAGTCCTATCATCAGCACAGCCGCATCAGGTGTTTATTCAAGCATACGTCCCAAGTAACAAGTTAACCCTACATACCATGTAGTTTCTATAGACCAATGGCAGTTCTGTTTCTCAACTCGTAGCCGTTAAGGAGTTCCTTGAGCATCATCATCAGCTCAGCAGCATCCGATTTTGACACCGTAATTTAAATACCTAACACATGACTATTAAGTAACAAAAACACTACACAAGCCTATATTTTTTGGTGGTCGCCTTCGATTTCTCCTGGATCTCATCATCAGAAATTGACCTGGTGACAATGTGACCACCTGGGGAGCATACCCTTTCGAATAAAAAAAGAATTTTGCAAATCGGTCCAGGCGTCTTTGAGTAATCGCTGAATATACATAAAAAGTTCCCAACGAATTGAGAACCTCCTCCTTTTTTGAAGTCGGTTAAAAAAGACTAGCATGATATAATTTGATGAAAAAAAATGATTTGATGAAAGAATCACTTTACACGTCCGAAATGGAATAGGTTGCCTATTTCCAAACACTGCGGACAAAATTATTAAAATTATATTTATCACACATAACTTCCGAAAAGATTCCGAGAAATTATTAGCCCGGAATCAAGTCCACGCAGGGCCGCGCCGCAAGAGTGTTTAAGAGTTATATTTACTAGCTGACCCGGCGAACTTTGTTCCACATCAAAAATATTTTTTGACTAATTTTATATTAACATACTAGGCATAGGTAGGTAAGTGGTAACAGAGTACATAATAAAAGGGATCAAGTAGGCACCTACTTTTCTGACTCGAAAATTAATTTTATGTAATATTTTGTAATAAACACTACTGCTAATTTCGTTTAATTAAAGAAATATAGCGGACCGACGGCGCGGGCGTCGATGGGTTCAAGGTCAAATGGCCTCGGATCAACGTTAGTTATAATAATAATAATAATATCTTGGACATAAATCACACAGCGTCCTCTAGTTCCAAGCTAAGCAACTAAATGCTTGTGTTATGGATACTAGATAACGGATATTAATACATATATACTTTTCTTTTGTAAATACATACTTAAAATACATAGAAAAACACCCAGACGCCACACAAATATTCATGTTTGTCATAAATATTTGTGCTCGTGTGGAAATCGAACCCCCGACCTCGTTGCTGCAGCCGGTAGTTTTACCAAGGCGCCACGAGGCTCGTCGAGTTAATAAGATTTGGCAGGAATATGAATATAAAACGGATGCACATTTGACTCGTCGGTATAATTTTTGCGACCGTTACGGATCAACAAAAAAATGTTGTTTTTGTACATTTTGATGGCAAGTATGTTGCAAAGCGACCTTTTTGAGAGAGAATGCTGCTGCCCATTCTTCCAGCCTTTTCCCTTTGTCGCCTTTTACGACACCCACGAGAAGAGATGGGGTGGCGGTATTCTAAGTCGGCACCACACAGCATGATTTTCTATTTACGAAATCTTTAATTTGATGAATGGCTATAGAAGTTATAAATATAAATGCTAAAGTCTCGGTGGCGCAGTAGTCGAGCTCACGGCTTCTGACCCAGAGTCCGGGTTCGAATCCTGTCACTGGTTCACACCAATGACTTTTCGAAGTTATTTTCGGAAGTTAAGTGTGATAAATATCGATGACTGGTATGGCAATAGGTTCGCCACCTATTCTATTTGGGACGTAAACATAAAGGCGAGATGAAGGTTAACAGCCGCTGCCTACACCCTCGGGTAACAAAGGCGTGAAGTTATGTTATATTAAGTTAAGCTTCATGCTAAATATAAATCTATTAATATTATCCATAGAGGAGACTCTATGCATATTATTGACACATTTATTAATTAGCGCAAGTATTTTTATTATAAATTTTAATTTAGAAAATTACCTCTCCGCGCTTATTGTGATGTTAATGCGTGCGTTAAGATGTGAAATTATTTTATTATATACCTTCAAGCAAGTTCAATTCAAGCATCGTTATTTAGAAAAAATACTTTTAAAAAAAGTCAGCTAACTTAATTAAGACAAACAGACGACAAAAAAGTACCTACTAACGTAATTAAAAAGCGATAAATAACGCAAACAGTTTAACTACTTAATACAAAATACAAAACGTAATACTATAACTAAGTCATCTTTAACTATAAATATATTTACATAACATAACTTCACGCCTTTTGTTACCCGAAGGTGTAGGCAGCGGCTGTTAAGCCTCGTCTCGCCGTTATGTTTACCGTCTTACGTCCCAAATGGAATAGGTTGCGAACATATTGCTATACCGAGCACAAAGTTTTCAGTCATCGATATTTATCACACATAACTTCCGAAAACAATTTCGAAAAGTCATTGGTGTGAGCCAGTGTCAGGAATTGAACCCGCGACTTCCGGAATCAGAAGCGGGGTGATCGTACTTTAGTTATATATCTCTATGTCAAAAACATGAAAATAATGCAAATAACTTTTATTATATTAACAGAGTACATAATAAAAGGGATCAAGTAGGCACCTACTTTTCTGACTCGAAAATTAATTATGCAATATTATACAATATTTTGTAATAAACACTACTGCTGATTTCGTTTAAATAAAGAAATATAGCGGACCCACCGCGCGGGCGTCGATGGGTTCAAGGTCAAATGGCCTCGGATCAACGTTAGTTAGTAAGATTTGGCAGGAATATGAATATAAAACGGAAGCACATTTGACTCGTCGGTATAATTTTTGCGACCGTTACGGATCAAAAAAAACATGTTGCTATTGTATATTTTTATGGCAAGTATGTTGCAAAGCGACCGATGCAGATCCACAAACAACCCTTCCATTTCAAATTTGGATCAAAGTATATCAGTTATATTTTTAAAGAGCTAATTATACACTTCAAAAAGGTGGATCAACATTTCTTTTAACGTCTTACTGGATCAACCTTTACATAGAACGGATATTTATATATATTATGGGATAGGAGGGCAAACGAGCATGCGTGTCACCTGATGGTAAGCAACCAACGCCGCCCATGGACACCAGCAACACATATAGTGTTACTGTTGCGTTGCCGACCTTTAAGGGATAGGGGATAGGAAAGGATGGGAAAGAGGGTGGGCCTCCGGGCACCTCTCTCACCGAACGAAAAGCGGCATGAGCCACTTTACGTCGGTCTTCTAAGAGGTCGTGGTATTTCACCGGTCAAGCCGGCCCATTTATGCAGTAGACTGCTTGACTCTACCACTGTTACCATATAATACCTAAACTTTTTAGAAATATCTATAATATTCTTTTGCATGATTCTTTTTATAAAAAAATGCATATAATATGTATTAATAATAAGTTTTCAAAGAAATGTTATGTATTAAGCAAACTGGCAGAGCAAATATCATTTGAAATATCTATCGCTTACAAACTTATTTCAAATGCTCTTATTAATATCAAACTCAGTGCTGGTCAGATGTTTCGGCGAGACGACATTTACGCTCACCAACTGGGAAACTTTCCAACTACATCAAGATATTATTAAAAAAAAAACGATTTAATGTTATTTATTGCACATTTTAAAAAATCTTGTAAAATTTACGAGTCTTTTTAGATGCCGTGCGCTTATATTTTATATTTCATGAAAACACGTGAACACTTTAGTTAGTCATTGTGGCTAACACTATGAGGATATTTTGTGCGGAACATAGGCCATTAATATTAATATAAGTAAACATTGACAATTTCACATGATCTTTTTTTCTATTATTTACATTTATTAATTTGTATGTCTCTATAAAATTGTTTGTTTGTACTAGTTGATTTTTGGAACTACCTATTATTACCATTCAAAGTATTTTTTTTTCGTATCATCTTTTTTGTATATGTTCAATGAGGGAGTGAATCTCTTGTGATTAATATCACCAAATCTGGTAAAATTCCTTAACCTGTAGCTGTACTATATAAAGATAAACGGATAACCCCGTACAACTGATGCTTGGCGGTGCAAAGAATGGAACCTCTTCACAACACACCTTTTGTATCAATCCCTTGATCCAATTACATAACGTGAGCCTCTTCCAAGTGCCTGGTGGAGACTGTCGGCAATCAGTCCCTCAACGGATTTAATTAACCTAACAATGATTATCTCATCAACCTCTCGCACGTCGGATGTGTGATGGTCAAGGTCTTGGTTTTCCTCTCATCATGTAATGAAAGGAGAACCAATATTGCATGACTTGCTGATAGATATAATTTCAATTCTATATCAGGTTTAATATATATATATATATATATATATATATATACACTAAGTTGCAAATATTAATAGTTAAATGCAAAATTTAAGTTTTCAAATATTTTTGACTATTTCTAATGTAAATTTTTGTTCTTTTGATCATAAGAGGATTGTTAAATATGAAATGGGTTATTTCGAGATTCTAAAAAATATGAGATTAGTTTTAATACTGCGAGTATACTAAACATATCCAGAGGAAACGAAATATTTGTTGAGATCATGAACAGTTATTCATCATCATCATCATCATTAGCCTTTTTGAGGTCTACTGCTGGACATAGGCCTCCTCCATAGAGCGCTACAACTGCCGGTCCTCGCAATCATGGCGGGTTTTTGCCATAATCGCCACGCTTGGCAGGCGGGTTGGCGATCGCAGTATGCTGTATTTTGTTGAGAGAGAATGCTGCTGTCCATTCTTCTAGCTTTTCCCTTAGTCGCCTTTTACGACACCCACGGGAAGAGATGGGGTGGCGGTATTCTAAGCCGGCGTCATTGAAAAGTTATTATTGCTTTCAAGAATATCATTGATCTCTCTCATAAACATAGAGAGATATTATTTTTGCCGAAGTGAAGATGAAAACTTTAAAGAATTAATAATACTATTTGGGTTTTTCAAGTAAAAAATGTGAGAGATGTGGTGTTTATATTCAAGAAAATTTTATTATCGCATGAATTCGTAGCACAGTGATGCTACGATTTTATGCGATGACTCAATACACAAATATCATACGTGTATAGAGATCAAGGTCTTAATATTCATTAGTTTAATTTTATCAATACACTTTACATACGGCTTTTACAGTATTTTTATTAGAACAAGCAAAATGTTTCCAATAATGGATTCATGGAAGGTGTGCCCTGGCCATCCTCGTCTCCAAACATTCATCCGCTTTTGTATTGTTTATATACTTAGTCAATCATGGATCCTCTGATTCTTCTACGTCCTATTTTCTCCTGTCTTCTGTCTTCTGTCCTGTTTTCTATGTCCGAACTATTGGAGCATCATACTTTCTATAAGTTAAATTAAATAAAAGCATCAACATAAATCAAAAGAGTAACTAAAAGAATGGCTAATGTTATCTCGTTGTGTTTGCATCTTGTTGAAAAGTTTAATAAAGTGAATTCGCGGCAACCAGCGGTTATAAAAAGTTACGGTTTAAGTAAAACAAGAAAGGAATTTTCCTTGTAATGTCAATTCTCAGGCTAATATAAATAGAGCTTGTCCAGCCAACTTGTTTTAAGAAAGACAGATTCTTAGATAAAGTCGCTAACTTTTTTTTTTCATTTTTTCTTGTTCTTGTAGTTGTAAAGTACCTTTGTAGCTAACTTCTAATTAGGATGGTTTAAAGATGCGGCTCAGCGATTTGATGATAAGATAAGTTTTGAGCTTGTTTTGAACTCGAATTTCTGGAATAAATGACAAATTGATTTCATATTCTAATAATGTCATAATTATGGGAGGGACGACTAATATCCGCACTAAGTTTGCTTCACCAACTCTGCCCCCAAGTAGCATAAGTTACATCTTATAATATGTATTAATGGTAACTACTTACTATATTATTATGGAGAATCTTAGGGAAAAGTTTGTATACTTAATATGGCAGATGTGAAGAGATTTGTCATAGTTCATTATAGAAAAAAGCGTTAAAAACCGACGACCGCGTATGAGTAAAGTTAAAAAAGTCGTCGAAACGAAGGTGTCTAAGAATCGTATCTTATGCCTTATCTGCGTTCTGCTCTCTCTGCCTACCCCGCAATGGAAATGGCGTGAAGTTATGTATGTAGTATGACAAAACACCATAGAAAATGATCTGTATAAAATATTATAGAAATATTGAAGTTGTGTGAAACTGTTAAAAACAACAAAATATCAATTATAAAGTAGATAAGGATAGCAGTTGTAAGTAGTACTTTGTTTTTAATTTCAATTTTAACTGTGTTTGCTAATTAAAATAATAATCAAATGTTTGGCCTGCTAATTATAATCCAGATTTTTATACTTCATTTTGCTTTAGCTAATTAAATTGTACAAATAAAGGTCGCAATTTTTTTGGTCTGCTTACTCTGTGAAAGGAAGGTTAGTTTGGATCGGTTGAATTTTTACAAAACCTTTTTACACTTGTATTTTTGTGCGTTCCTATCATATTATATAATACCTAAAAAGTACTAAAGCATATTTTTAATTTTAATAAAAACTGGATACTTTTGCTGGAACCCACTATGCCACAGAGATGGCAAACTCATTAAATGCTAGCAATTATATTTATTATCATATGGGCTTCTCGGCTTCAATATCAGCCATATCTTTGATCATCCCAATCAACAAAATAATTTGTTTAAAATTACAGATAAATTATAATTCTAGGTCATATCCGAGAAAGTTAATATCCGAAAGATTAGGTAACATCTATTTAAATTCTTTTATATTAGTTAGTAACCCGCAGCATTGTGCGTTTACGTACTTGATCTGTTATGAAGTTTATATTCGGGCTAAAATGATGATTTTATCTGAAATTACTTTAATTTAAAGTAACTATGTATTCAACTATGTCAAAACTCTGTTATCGTGGCTGAAGAGAGTTATTCAAAGGGAGTTAGTATGCTAGTGTATGTTTGTATGTGTTAGTACGGTCAAAGCCACCTGTGTTGTTAGTAATCAGTTGCCTGCAGACTGAGTAGTGATTGCTGGTCGGCTACTCTAAGTTTTCATCAATATCGATAGTTTATTTAAAGAGAAATTAGTATTAGTGTTATAAAATTTGTCATGTCAATGAACTTATATTATTAACTTACTTTGATTCTCTTAATTGTCAATCTCTAAACATTTTTTTCTCGAATCACGAAAATAAAATTATACTTTCTACGGACTTATGTTGGCTATTCAGTTGCTCGAAAAATTACTACTTACGAATATTAGTTTTGGATATACATACATGTAACGGGAACTTTGAATACGATTTTAACCCTTGAAAACATTGGATTCTCATCGACGAGCCTCGTGGTGCATTAGTAAAATTACCGACTGCAGAATGAGGTTGGCGGGTACGATCTCCACCCGAGCACAACAATGACAAAAATGACTGTTTGTACGGCGTCTGAGTGTTTTCTCAATGCATTATATGTATGTATTTACAAAAAAAGGATGTATGATGGATATTAATCAAAATCAAAATCAAAATCAAAACTCATTTATTCAGTTTAGGTCTTGTCAGACACTTATGAAGGTCACTTTTTTTTTTTTTTTTACTTCCGCCAATTCGATTACTCTCGCACTGAGAAGAATTGGCAAGAAACTCAGGGAGGTTTTTTTTTTTTTTGTTTTTTTTTTTTATTACTATCATTTACACAACAAAATGCACTAACAATTCAAATTGTTACAAGTGTAAGAAGTAATGAGCGGTTTATTTAAAAACTTTGTCGTCCTCCAAAAAATCGTTGATACTATAATAAGCTTTGCTGATGAGACATCTTTTAACATACGCCTTAAATTTAGTAAACGGCATCTCAATTACATTTTCAGGAATCTTATTAAAGAAACGTACACAATTACCCATAAACGAGTTATTAACTTTTTTCAGACGGAAAAACGGCGTAGCAAGTTTATTTTTATTTCTTGTATTAAATGAGTGCATATCACAATTTTTAGGAAAAAGATGAATGTTTTTCTTAACATGAAGAATATTATCTAATACGTATTGCGAGGCAACGGTGAGAATATTAATTTCTTTGAATTTCTCTCTTAGTGATGCGCGAGATTTCATTTGATAGATAGCTCTTACTGCGCGTTTTTGTAAGACAAAAATTGTTTGTATGTCAGCTGCTCTGCCCCACAGCAATAATCCATAGGACATAACACTATGAAAATAACTAAAGTAAACAAGCCTGGCCGTTTCAACGTCTGTAAATTGACGAATCTTTTTGACTGCATATGCGGCTGAACTAAGCCTGCTTGATAATCCCTCAATATGGGGTCCCCATTGTAGCTTACTATCTAGTGTGATACCCAGGAAGGTTGTACTATCGTCAAAAAATAAGTTTTCATCCTGGATTTTAACATAAGCATTATTAGTTTGCTTTACATTTGGTAACATAAATTTAATGCATTTCGTTTTCTTAGCATTCAGCAATAGATTATTAACATTAAACCAGTCTTCAATAGTTGCCAACGCGGCATTTACTTTGTCATAATTATCTTCTTTCCTACCTATATTAAATATGAGTGATGTATCATCCGCAAATAACACAATATCATGTTTCTCCTTCACAAGATGAGGCAGATCGTTAATGTAGACTAGAAACAGGAAAGGACCTAATATAGAACCCTGGGGAACACCCATAGCAACAGGAGATCCGGATGATTGTACTCTGTTTATTTCTACTCGCTGAGTTCTGTTTGATAAGTACGATACGACTAGATTTAAGGCGCAGTTTCTTATTCCATAGTGGCTTAATTTACGAGCTAAAGTTACATGATCGACACAGTCAAACGCTTTAGATAAATCGCAAAAGACCCCTACTGCGTCCATAGACCTCTCCCATGCGTTAAATATATTTTGTAACAATTTGATACCAGCGTCAGTTGTGGATCGGCCTTTAGTGAATCCAAACTGATTATTATGTAAGAGTTTATTGATACTAAAGTGAGTTAAGAGCTGGTTCAACATTATCTTCTCGAAGATTTTACTCAGGGTAGGAAGAATAGAAATAGGCCTGAAGTTTGTGGGGTCTGTTTTTACACCTGATTTGAAGAGTGGAATTATTTTACTACATTTCATCAAATGTGGAAACACTCCAGCGTCAATACAACAATTAAATATGTTAGCTAAGTAGGGTGCGATTGAAACAATGATCGCGCTAATAACTTTAGTAGACACACCCCATAAATCTTCTGTCTTTTTGATGTTAAGCATCTTAAAAGTTTTGATTATAGTTGTGGGACATACATAGGAGAACTGAAAGCATATGTCACAAGCATCTACATCATTCCTTAAGTGTGATACAGCATCGTCAGGAGAAGATCGTATGGACCGAGTAGTTTCTAGAGGAATATTTGTAAAGAATTTTTCAAAGGTACTTGCAACTTCTAGTTCATTCGAGACTAGTTTATCATTAATCAATATGTTAAGTTTCGGGTCTCGCTTCTTGGATTTACCCGTCTCACCGTTAATTATTTTCCAGACTGTTTTGATTTTATCTCGCGATTTCTTAATTTTATTAGAAATAAATGCGGCCTTGGCGGCAATACAAACTTTTTTGAACACCTTTGAATAATTCCTTACATATTCCAAAAACGCAGTGTCGCGGGTACTAGTCCTTTTCTCATACAAATCATACAGACGATTTCTGCTTCTGTATATACCACGCGTAGCCCAGTCGCTAAATACTGAATTACTCTTTTGTTTTATATTTTTTAACAAGAAACATTTAGAGAATTCTTCTTCTATGCATACAAACAATGCTGAATACATTATGTCCGGGTCCTGTTGCGGTAAAGTGAATAAATTTAGGCGATCCAATAGACGTTTACTGAACTTTTCTAAGCGGAAATCTGTAATAGGCCGGTATACTATATCAACTGGCAAGTCACTGGAGTCATTAGGAAACGACGCCAGTTGCCCACAGTGATCCGAGCTTAATTTATTCAAGATACTTTTATGAATAGGATTTAAGTCACAGAAGATGTTATCGATGCAGGTAGCACTAGTATCCGTTATTCTAGTTGGTTCCAAGAATAGATTTACTAGGTTATACGATTTAAATAAGCTCTTGATCCTTAATACATTAGGTAATTTCTCCAGAATATTTACATTAAAGTCACCACATACTACTATCGATTTAGAACTATTTGACACTTTGCTGAGAACATCTTCCATGACTGCTTCAAACAGGCTGTAGTCTGAAGAAGGAGGTCGGTAAACACATATAAATATAAACCGCTCGAGCTCAACACATGATATCTCAATTGTACGTTCGACGGACATACAAGCAATGTCCTTACGCTCTTTACTTTTATGACAGTTCTTAACCATAATCAATGACCCACCACGGGTACTCGTCGCTCGTACAAACGAACTTATCACGCTATGATTACTAAAATTAAATAACATTTCACTGTCCTTGAGCCAATGCTCAGTGATACAAAAAACATCTATATCAGAACAATCCACAAATAAAGCAATTTCTAACTCTTTAGCAGCAAAACCTTGAATGTTCTGATGCGCAACATTAATATGATGATTAATATGACTAGATTTTATCACAGATAAGTTTGAGCCGCCGCCCCTGCAGCCGGAAGCGGCCGCAGACTCGGCCGTTGTCGAGACAGTCAGTTTAAAGAAACTAACTGTGTGCCAATAGGGGCTAAGTCACTGGTTATGGTATCCATAACAGGGTCTACAATATTAAATGCTAGTAATTAAGCATACTCAAATTTTAACTTCTTCCGTAAATAAACGGAGTCATCTCTTAGTCTTAAGCTATTTACAATATAATTTATATCCATATATTGGATATCGTTGTATACACTAATTCTATGCAAAAATGAATTTATATAAAATATGTCATTGGTCTTTTTTTGTGACAGATTCTCTATGTATGGAAATGCGCTGACTATTATTTTAGCTATACCTGTCTCGCAAATCTTTATGAGGGTGTCGCTCAAGCTAATTAAGTCGCGCTTCTTAACACGCAGGCTATTACCTAATAATAGAACCTAATAATATCCCATATATAGTATCCATAACACAACCATTTAGTTGCTTAGTTTGGAACTAGAGGGCGCTGCGTGTATTGTTTCCAAGGTATTATTACTGGAAAATTATTGTTTTAATTCTGATGATGTTATAATTCAGAGAATGCACTGTCGATAGTTCGGTTTAAGATGTTTCACGGGGCATGACTACATCACTAGTTGTAGTAGCTTTATGCTTCCCACGGCCCGGTTCTAATGAGCCGTGTTGTGTTGGATAACGGAGGTGAAGTGGAGGATGAGAGAAGAGAGAGACTTTTTGTATGGTTCACTATTTGCCAGCTTCAAATAGATAATTAGGTGTGATTCTTATTGTCACGTCGAATCTATTTAGTGTTTGAAAAACGATAAAATCCTTTAGTTTTACATTGTCATTGAATTTAAACATTGGTAGTTGTTTATTTGTTAGCAGTACCTAGTCGACTGTACTAATTAGGTTTAACAGTTTTTTTATAGCAATGTACGTTATCGTTTTTAACATAACCTATTTGTCACACCGTTTTCTATCTAAAAGTGTAGACGGCGGCTGTTAGCCTCGACTCGCCGAATGTTCACGCCCCAAATGGAATAGGTGGCGAACCTATTGCCATATAACGGCCACAATGTTGTCAGTGATTGATATTATATTACACATAATTTCCAATACGAATTCCAAGAAGCCATTGGTCGTAATCGATCACACGACATTTTGATTCAAAAGCGGGTTACTCGACCACCAACCACCGATACTACAAATAGTAATTTCAGTCATATTTGACTAACATTGTGACAATCCTAGGATTTTATTACTTTATCAGTAACGGAAAAAAAAAATTCCACTTTCAGAAAGACACCCTGATTCCAAAAATAGACATGATTTCATATAATCTAATAAGTGTAGAAATTCGCAAGTTCTTTGTTATTGGAAACCATATTAATATATTTTAAACTAGGTCTGTCTTTTTACTACTTATTATTTGATGTTAATTTAAGGCAAAAATTTTAACAGACATTGGTATTTAATATTGCCGTATTTATCAAAGAACAAAATTAAAAGAAAATAAAGTACTTGGAAAGATATTGCTTTTAGCAATAATACCCTCCTTTGTACGTTTAATTAAATAGTAGTAACGTCCATTGCAACATGGTTTTTTTTCTGTACAATAAAGAATATTCTCATTTAACAACTAACATCTGATCTTGATTGATATAAGGTTCACTATATCACAAATAATCTATATCACAATAGGAAATAACGATGGGCCCAGCGTTGGCTAAGCTCGGCCCAAGGTTGCATACCAGAACTGGCCCAACCTAGTTCAAAGTCTGGGATGATGCCTAAGGCCTTAATTTACAGTACTGGCCAATGCTGGCAATGAACTTTGGCCCAAGCTCGTAGTCGAATAGCCGAGGTTCGGTTACCCACACTAGGTCCAAGCTTGGCCCCATTGCTCAAGACTCACCTACACGGGAGGAATTTTAGCAAGAAGAGCTTGAGTGCTTTATCATACGAGTGTGAAAATGTATACAATAGAAGCACTATTTACTCATACATTATTACTTACCTATATGTAGTTTAAAAATAACTCCATGATTTAAGAATGCGTTTTTCATATAAGACTTCTATAAAACATCTTAATCCTAAGGATTGATAAAGTATTTAAGTTTAGATCAGTTATGTGGCAAATAGAGTATTAAAACAACTTTTTATGGATTATATCGCGTTTATTTAGAACTTATTTTTATTTATTTCTCGACGTTTCGAACTCTTTACAGAGATTATTTTCACGAGTGATGAACAAAAAGATAGTATTTGTTCAAAAGCTATTTTCATTGATACAGAGAGCACCCACTTTTTGGAAATAAAAATCAAAAAGTTGATGTAATAAATATGATTTTTACTATTGGTAACCCACATCAGACCATGAAACAAAAAAATTTAATATTTATTTATAAGATATATCTACTAAAGAAAAGTTTGGTTTGTACAGATCCTTTGTTGTATGATTTAATAGGTAACAATTGTTATTTTTAATTATTAGCTAATTATCTTATTTTTTCTAGGTAAGTTGAGATCAGAGTATAACTATTATTAAATATTAGGTCATAATAAAGTTTTCGCTTCTATTTGCATTATACATTTTCTACATGACTCTTCTATATAGTAAATATACATGCTTATTTTTATTTTTTAAATATTATACTATTTGTTCTAATACCATATTTAAGGCGACTCTACCATCACACGTATAGAGTATTACATAGACATACCTTAAAAATCTCTAATCGGAAAAGGCGGTCGTAAAAGCGGTGACATTGCGAAATATAGTAAAACAAGTGCGTCCTCTGTTTGTGTCGGGCACATGTTGACTCTTCCTTATCCTATCCACTATCGCCTGAACTAGAACTCTGCAGTGCAACGACCCGACCCCTTACTTTAGAAACTCGATCACAAAACAACTCGTCAGCTTAATATCTCATATATATTATCCTATTATTATTTATTTGCACTTTATTAAAAAAGTAACATTGAATTTGGAAATACATTTTTCATGACATTAAAACAACTTTTAGGATTATATCGCGTTTCTTTATTACTAATTTTATTTATTTCCCGACGTTTCGAACTCTTCACCTGTTTTAATGTGATGAACGTGATTCGAGAAAATCTTAGAGATAAATATACTTTTTTTATAATTTGAATACAAGGTCAATATTTTGTAGGTCATTAATATTACTTACGATGCAATAAAATGACAATGTTTGTTTTAAATTAATTCTGCAGTTTGTTTAAACTATCTTACTAGATAGTTATTGTAATGTTGCTATAAATGTTTCTAATTATTAAAATAACGATTTCAACTAATGTATATTTATGGAATCAGTTCTAAATTTGTTTAAGACGCTTTCTGTCGCATGTTTCATCCGAGAATGGTATGGTATATATAGAAAATAACAATTTATCAGTAATTTAAATATCATTGAAACTAGTTAGTATTTTTGATAAAATCATCATTATTTAAACCAAAAACTGTTAAACCGTTCAGGCATTTGTCTTTTTGTCTTTATCTTGACATATTACACACAGCGCCCTCTAGTTCCATGCTAAGCAACTAAATGCTTGTGTTATGCATACTAGATAACGGATATTAATACATATATACTTTTCTTTATGGAAATTCATACTTATAATACATAGAAAAACACCCAGACGCCACACAGATATTCATGTTTGTCATAAATAGTGCTCGGGTGGAAATCGAACCACCGACCTCATTGCTGCAGCCGGTAGTTTTACCAATGCGCCACGAGGCCCGACAATATATTTTTATTATAATATAACAATAATTAGATGTAAACAATAAATTTACGCCTTAAAGGTCCCTCTGCCCGTAAGCTATGAACAATAACAAACTCAAGGAGATGTTGACAATTGAACATTACTTACCATAACCAGACGCAGTGCTTACCATCTTCCATCTTCAGACGTGCTGTACAATGGTAACGGTCAGAGTAATTTGCTCGAGCATTGTTCGTTTCTGCCGTTGCTGTGTTGTTGAAGTGATTATGCGCATCTTCTTTTTTCTTCTCTTTTTTTTATTTTATAGCTCTAGGTGATGCATTGCGGCTGAAAAAGAAACGCGATGAAATTCGCATTTGATTTACCGAGCTTGTACGTGCTGCGAGCTTGGATGGTTATAACGCAAGCTCATCACAGAGATTGTGGCTGTAATTTTTAAATTTCGAATTGCGTATCATGTTACATACAATTTTTTTTATATTATCTCATAACAGTCAATAGTTTTTGCATTTGGCATAATATTTATACTTAAACAAATTATATTAAAATGAGTAAAAAACACGGAATTTAATCATGCCTGAAACATAAAATGAAGTTTGTTTCACAAACAGAAATAAAATAGTTTTAGTAGTGCCACATGAAATTTAATCTTCGGTCCTAAAATTCTATCCGATCTGTGCCGAGTGTCGTTAAAGAGTTATTATGTTATTGAACATCAAATTACTGTGTTGCATGTGCACAAGTAATTTGATACACTATAATTTGAGAGATGTGCAAATGATGTCTATGATATGTATAATCAGAATTCTTTTTAAAATTTTGCTACAGATATCATTAAAAACTTCAACAGTTTGTTACAAACATACTCATACTGGTTATTGTATATGGCTTTCGTGGAAATTTATAATATATTAGGATATACTTAGCATTAATCTATTAATAGATAGATATAGATAATTATATAGAGCGTGACTTTACCCGACTGGCCGTTGTTGCTAAGCAACGATGCCATTAAGCATCAACAACCTTATAGCTCGGAGCTGAAATATATACTATACCTATAGTAAAAAAAAATATTGAAGAAATGCTGTATCAAAAAAGAAACAATTTATTTTCGGAACAAATGAGAGCAGGCATACAGTAACTGATTAAATTGACAGAATTTTCTTTGAATGTTTAAATAAATTCTATGATTTTTTAAAGGAATAAGTCACAATAGTTTTGTAAATATTGAATATAATTTGTCCTTTAATAAACTGTGGATAATATGGCGGCCAATAAAGATTGAAATATCGAAACATGTATTAAAAGTCTCGAACGACAATGAACTGTTTAGAAAGTGCTCCAATGATTGATGTAGTCTTTTTACAGATGCAATGATGTCGAAACTTGTTTTGCCGCCTTGTTTTGTTGTAGTTGGTACCGAGAGATGTGCCTCGTGGGCCTGAGGCGTGACGATTGGAGGCTGCCTATTATTCCACCTTGGAACTTGGCCGTACTCTCGATAGTAATGACCTGTAATAACAGTGAACAGTGGATAGAACTCTCCAATGAGTCGATGTTTTCAACAACGAATAGTGTTTTTAGTTCATATAATTATTTAGAGCTAGGTACTATCAGTCTCGGTGGTGAAGTGGTCGAGCTCCCACTTCTGATTCCAGAGGTCGCGGGTTCGAATCCTCACATTGGCCACACCACAGTCACACCAATGACTTTTCGAAATTAATTTCGTAACTTCGTAACAATGAGTTCGCCATCTACTCAATTTGGGACGTAAACATAACGGCGAGACGAGGCTTACTAGCCACTGTCTACACCTTCGGGTAGAAAAAGCAGTGAAGTTATGTTATGTTATTAACTAATATTAATAAGTTTAATAAAAATTTCTTATAGTTTATTCAGCCAGAATAGCTTGGAATTCCTAGTTCGGATCTTGGTGGACTCCAATGACTGTTTTTTCTACGGTGTGTTTATCATATGTTATCGATGATATGATAAATTTTGCTCGGTGCATGGCAATACGACTCAGTACCTATTCCACCGGTCAAATTATTGTTTTTTATTAAGACATGATGAGAATTTGTAGTTGTGTTGACCCTTTAGGAACCTATTCACTACCCTTTAGAAGGATCTTCTATTGCTACCTGAAAACATCAGTAGAACAAGACATACTAAGGCTCAAAGCTCTTTGAACAGCTATTGCTGCACATTGAATACAATTTTCTCAGACATTCAGATTTTATATATTTAGACTCCTCTTTCTACTACACTAAAAGACTACACCTATGGTGTAATATATATGTAGGGTTCACTTAGAGTCTGAGTCCTGTCATCAAATCCACCTTATATTTACACTAAAGTAATTTACTCTAATGGTCGCAAGTGCACACATGTAACACTGTAAAAAGGTGTTAAATCTCTAGTAAGTGCACAAGCAATTTGCAACTTTGCGTGTACAATTTAAAACAGATGTCACCTTGGGGGTAGTACGTAATATTTATCGTTGATAACCTTACGTGCAGGTATGCTAGCTCATTCAAGTTAAGACTAGCGAGTCACTGTTTAGCTTATTCACATTTGAATATAATTTACGTCGCCTTTTGAACGGCATCGTCGTAAAATAAATCTTATAAACTGACGATTAAAGCGCTCGAGGACGTTTTATGATTTTAATGATGAGCGGCGCTTTATACCCATTTTAATTAAAAATATATATTAAATCTACAAACAAATCAAAAGAGCGTTCTGTCTATATCACGTATATTTAGTTATGGCAGTGTTTACCATTTTGATTTGTTATAGATGCTCCGCCCAATGCATTTCTTAATCGAATTACCTTTGTTATTATTAATTGTATGAATGTTTATAACGACATGAATAATGCAATAGTGGATGGATGTGGGAGTCGAGGAAGGCCACGATTCACCGACCACGATCGGATAGACCCTGGTTTAATAGAAGGTTATTTGTGTTAGTATCTTTATTAACAGCTGATGTCCATGTACGTATATGAAAATAATTAAGCTATTGTAGCACTTTTCTCTTACTCACTTCTCATAATTACTCTACAAGAGACTTAGACGTAAAGATACGTATTTTTTAATTACCTCTGTTTGATGTAATGTAGAATATAGTACAATATAATTTGTTTATGTAATGACTTGTAATTAATGACGAAAATTGTGTAAAATTTATGAAATTCAAATTTGCGAAGCTCAAAGGATCTTGAAATAAACTTTTTGGATTTGTCTACAAATTTATTTGAACACCTAATTACTGCGTCGTGCGAGCCGCGAGTGACTGTTCAGATTTACCAACATTCCGTCAAAAACTTAACCAAGTATTGCGGGATGGTTATGCCCTTGTTTCAAGGTAAATTCTGTTAACGACGGTGATTCGTCGTTTCATTGTTCTTTCTAGTGATAATGACTGATGACTCTCTCTCTCACTCTCTCTCTTCGTGTCTTTGTTTTGGGGTTGACGTTGACGTGCAAAACATAATCATAGCATGGCACTGTCCAAAAACCCGCGTCTGTTGTGAACAATGAAAAATGTATTGAAGTTACACAAGGGGACACGGCTAATTAATATTGAGACAGCGATTTATAACTTCGAGCCTAATGAATGGGGGGGTAACTTTATTTGATGTATCTATTCTGTCCATATAATAATAAATTTGCGAACTGATGGACCTTTTAGTGTTTCCCGTTTATATCTTTTATTCATGTTTTCGACATCAAACATTGTGTTAAGTAATTAGTTTAACATAAGTAATTGAATTATCTAAGAAGTATCAAATAGAGAAGGAGAATTAAAGATCTATTTCTCTATAGTCTCTACATCCCGTGCATCAGTCACATTTTTCATGGACGTCACTATTTATCCTACTTTAATAAATCCCGATAAATAATCGATTTTTGGACTACTGAAAGTTTTTGAACTAATAAAGAGCGTTAATAGAACTACTGATATAAATAGACAACCCTGAAACAGGTATAAAGGTTGTTCAAATCGCTCAGTTTGTTAAAATTTCTCCGAAATATGTATTTACAAATCCCTATCTAAATTTTCCCAATTCTAGATCTATATTATTATTGCCAGCAGTGGTTTTATTCAAATTTGATTTAATCAAGTGTAAGTTTATTGACGAACCTTAAAATTACAGTTACAGTGAAGGGCGCATAACATTTGAAACGTCTTCGCGTTGGTTAGCCGCAGCCTGCATTTATATGCGTCATTTTAATAACAGTGTTACGTGAACACTTTGATGATCCCTTTTGATATTATTGCGTAAAGACGCTGGATTATAATTTTATCATTCAACAAGTCGACAAAGTGTTCAATCTCAACTATTTCATTTTTAGTTTGTTTTTTAGTTGTGTTTGATTCCATTCGTGTAGTTCTAAATATTTCACATCTGTACAGAAAATTTAATATGAGAATAGATTATCTTTAATATATAGGTATGTAAAGAATCATATTTTTGGTTTGTTTGCAGTAGTTGTCAACGAGGTCCTTATGTTTCAATCAGTGCGTTTCTTATTGTAGATAACAGAGTTTATAAACGCTGTTGATTTCACTGTTCGAACTATATCCAAACTAGTTGACCCGGCGAACTTTGTTCCGCATCAAATTTTGTATTTAGCATTTTTTCTTTACTACATCATATATCTAATATATATAAATCTCCTGTCACGATGTTTGTCCGCGATGGACTCCTAAACCGCTTAACAGATTTCTTTCAAATTTGCACGCAATATGCAGTTTGGTCCAACTTGAGAGATAAGATAGCTTAGATCTTTAATTATAATCTGTTAACTCCAAAAGATTCTAACAGATGTCGATACTTTTCGACTGGATTGAGTGAGTAATCAATAGATGGCACTGCTATGGTAAACCGACAACCGTGTCATATAAGCTACAATTCAATAGCATGATTAGCACGTGTTATTGAGGCTATAGATGGCACTGGCACTTTAAATTTTATTTTTCGGCAAGACAACGTTTGCCGGGTCAGCTAGTAAATTATAGATAAAAACCACCCTGTTGACACCCTCTAGCTATTAAAAAATCCGCATCGAATCTATTGCGTACTTTTAAAGATATAAGCATATATTAAAGATTATAGACAGCGGAAGGCGACTTTGTTTTATACTGTGTAATGTTGATATAGAAATCATCATCATAATTTGTCAACTAATACATATAAAATTTTGTCGAAAATCATATTGATAAATTGCGGTAATTATGACATTTGACTTAAGTTCTTCAGTATTGATGGCGTTTTCTTATTTTTAAACTTATTTCTAACTGTAGAGTTAAATAAACTTAGAAAGTATAAAATTTGAAAACACAATTTAAACGTGAAAGTTTGCACTTTGATTAAATTCGCTAAAATGAAGGCAACAAATCAATTTGCCGGTCACAATCAGTGGCAGTTTCAAATAGTCGTTCTAGTTTTTCTGAAGATTTCAATTTCGCAGACACAGAATCTTGTAAAAGTAGTAAAAGATATCGCAATTGAGAATAGAGAGATTAGTTGAAGTTGTAACGGGACCGTGCAATGACAAAAACAGTACCAATTAACTTTTTCTCTCTCTCTGTTCTTTTATTCTCAACTTTGGACAAGTATTTCCAATCGTTGGAGCATTTCGTCTGAGAGAACGTCTTTAGTTATGCGATTTGCTCTCGATAGGGTAGAAATTCGATTCGTTTTGCTCGTTTTGTGCTCAATTTAAATTGTATTGATGCTTGTGGAGCGATTAAGGCTTCCGGACGATTGTGTCGGTAGATGAATTGTGAAAAATAAAATTAGTTGTTGCAAAAACTTACCAACATTAGCGTTGGAACATTGAACTCTTTATACTTGTTAGTAAAAGATTATTCGGGATAGTAGGTAGAACATAGCGTTCAGTCTCAGTGGTCTAGTGGTCGACCACGCGGCTTCTGATCCAGAGGTCAGGGTTCGAATTCTGACACTGGCTCACACCAATGACATTTTAAGGTATTTGTTATAAATATCGCTGACTGAAAACGCTGTGCCCGGTATAGCAATAGGTTCGCCACCTATTCCAACGTAAAAATAACGGTGAGACGAGGCTTAAAAGCCGCTGCCTACACCGCTTTGTAGATTACGTGCGTTGGATGAATTTTGATGACTTATCTCAACTGTATTGGCGCCTTTCCTTGTAGTAGTACTTAATTAAATTTTTATTTTATAACAAACAAAGCTTAGTTATTAGTAAAATTATTAGCTTTTTATGTTAATATTATACTTGAATTAGAAAGTCTATTTAAAAAAAATAACATGTCTTTAGTTGTATCAGCAAAAATATGGCAAGTAGCTTTATAGAGTCGGTCAATTTTAAATAGTATAAAATGAGTGAAACAAATTGCAATAACAGTACAAAAGATTCGTAGAAATGTTAAAAAAATGTTCTTTTTGTAAAATATATTAACTGTAAACATATAAAATATTTAACATTTTAATTAATTAAATATTTAAGTTTCAAACTAGCGTAGTTGAAAAGATTCAGCGACTTTGTCATGTAATATATTATGACGTATACATATATAGCGTCTGATGATGTAATAACTTATCTATTATTACGTAGGAACTATGTTATGTAGGAAGTACGCGCGATGTCTCGTCTCATAAAATAGGTAAATATTACTCATGTAGGCAACTATACCAACGATTAATCATATGCATGCGTGCTGTATCTATTTTAATTTCACTAATATCGCACTAGTTACTCTTACTTTACATACTATACTTATATAATTTCACGCTAAGTCCTTTGCCTGGTAGACAGACAGAACAGAGCGCCATAAGATTCACGATTTTCACTCACGTCATGCTCTCTCTCGTCTTATACGCTTGTCGGTTTTTGAGGCACAACGACACCAGCAATTTTGGGGAACTGTGTCCTGGTCGTCCTCGAGTCCTTCATCCTTCTACTTTTGCAAAGTTTATCTGCTTAGTCAATCATGCATCATCCATTATTTCTACTTGCCCTTTCTTTCAACTCTCTCCTTCATCTTTCAAAAGGCTTCATAAGGCTGACATCACCTTCATCATCATAATCATCATTAGCCTTTTGAGGTCCACTGCTGGACATAGGCCTCCCCCATAGAGCGCCACAACTGCCGGCCCGCTCAATCATGGGGGGTTTTTACCATAATCGCCACGCTTGGCAGGCGGGTTGGCGATCGCAGTAGTTTTTCTCGAAAAAGAATGCTTCTGCTCATTCATCTGGCTTTTCCCTTAGTCGCCTTTTACGAAACCCACGGGAAGAGATGGGGTGGCGGTATTCTAAGCCGGCGCCACACACACACCACACAGAGCAAACATCACCTTCAGCAACGGTCAATTTGCTCATAGAATGTGTTGTGGCCGTCCCCAACTCCTGCACGTTTCCGCTTTTGTACTGTACATCTTTGTTCTCATCTCTCTATCTGTTCATCTCGTTCTTTCTACATATCCGAACCATCTGATCATCGACATACCCTTACTTACTTTTAAACCGACAGTCTTTTAATCCTACTTCCTTCCTTGCAACTTTCTTCCGCATATATACCGAACTCGCTTGCTTTAGTAATGTTTAAACCAGCTAATATTAAATTATATGTATGTACTTATATAAAGCAGAGTCGCTCAAGTGACGTTGTATAAACAAGGGTGTGCCACATTAATTTCTCTACACTTCACCCCCCTATTGCACCTCTAAGTCTCTCCCCCATTATAAACTTGTATACTTCCGTTAAATGTTTAACAATATGTCAATCGACGTTCAGTGAGCAGCCATCAGCTCTAACGTCTTTTTTTTTAGTTTTCGACGTTTTAGGAAGTTTAAAATGACGCATCTTATCGGTAAAGTAGGAATTCTCAAACTATATTCGACAAGGTTACGGATATCGACTATAATTTTTCGCATTTCTGCTCTGAACTGTTTAAGATCTAATTATGTTATGAAATCTGGGTGTTTATATTCACTGTTAGTTTACACCTTTACTTCTCGAAGATTGATTTTCTAGCCCCAAAAGTAAAAGAAATGATGGCGAAATGTATCGAGCATTTTTTTTGCAGTTACCGCTTTTATATGTTATAAATATATTATTTTTCAAAAGGTCAAAAATTTGTGAAACCAGAAGTCTAATGAAGATGAAGAATGATCAAAATTTATAATACGAGAGATAATAAAGAAAACGTATACACGCTTAGCTCAGATGATTGAATTGCGACCAAAGAAAAAAATACCACAAAACTTTACTTGCTATAAGTACTGTACATTATATACTGCCAATATGGTGTTTAGAGCGTCATTTTAACATCTAAAAACCACTAACAATGTAGTTTACAGTTCACGAGGCAGATGTTTAAAAAGAATCGTCAGTTTACAGCGTCGTAAAAAAAAAAACGGTCGGATGTAAACAGTCACCGTTGAAGTTTTACAGTTACTGCACTCTTATTTCTATTACATCACACTACAAATACGTACTTTATTAAAGAGAGAGAGAGCCAAGTGTATAAGGGAGTACCTATCTTAATTTCTCTATACCTCTATATGTTTGAACTGGCTTCGTGCTGTGCTGGACAAATAACTGAATGCGGTGTAGATGTCGGCAGGTTCGATTGCCATACGAGTACAAATATTTATGATAAGCTTGCACGCTTGTACGGCATCTGGGTGTTAAAATAACAAAAAAAGTAATGTAGGGAAAATAGAGGGCACTGCTGTGTGTATTGTGCCAAAAATATTATTAACTAGTTCCAGTTTTGCCGCTTTCATTATTTGTTTTCTAAGTTTACACTCGTCTTTAATATTAATGATTCTTGTGACATTGCAAATGTACTTTAATGTTTACTACCAACCTACATGTATTTCTGAATGTTTTTGTAGTTGGTATTATTATTTTGGCTAATAAGAATTTTGTAAGTGCATTTTATAAAACGTATTTAAAACCTTTGCAACCAAATGACCTATTTGGACAATTGGTGGGTGGATTTAACATTGGTCGATCCAGTATTTTGTAAAATTCTTTAGATAAGCATTACCCATGCTTATCTAAAGAATTTTACAAAAGGTAGAAGGAAGGAAACGGTAGAAGGGACACCGGACACGTCTCCCACTGAACGGAACGCGGCTTGAACAACTTTACGTCGATATTTAGGTATTAGATAGATGTTAGCTTATTTAAAGTGTGCAATGTGTTAATACTATCGGTGTTAGGTGTAGGGGAGGTTGGTAATTTTACCTTTTCTCCTACAGGAATGTTCAGCCAATTGGTTTTCATCACATACATTTTAATATTAACAATGTATCAATCGCATAATTCGCTGAATCAGATTCAAAGTAAACAACAATTTATACGTAAATATGTGAGATCAAAGATCTTGATAAAATATAATCATTATTTTATCCGGGCAGATGTGGCAAACTATACTACGTGGAAGTGATCTATTTGCGACTCGTAATTATTTATAATCGAATTTGTATAAATATGTATAATAAATCTATGTAATTACTTGTTTCAGGTAATATAGTCTTACTTAGAGATTGTGATGGCTTTCCGATTCCTGCAAAGTAGTACGTACCTATCTGATTGTTCAAATGCAAAATACCCTTGTTGATTTTAGGTAATAATGCAGGACATAATTGAGATCTTTTTTATTGCGATAAGCTGCTTAGCGGAAAGGGACGTCAGAAGTAGCAAAATTTTGTGTGAGAGTAAGACAAGAGTCATAAAGTTCCACGAAGCGCGGTGAGGTATGCAAGAATTGTCTCTTGCAGAATGCAATACTTGTGTAGCCCCGTGGGGCTTGGCGTGAAGTTATTCGGTTGCCCAACAAGACCCTCGACCTGGTTGAAACATATTCTATGCTATTGGTTTTCCTGTTGCGACAAAGCTGATGGTCGTATATCATTTTTATTACTCCCTTGAGGAGTAGTGGCGTCGCGTGTCGCTCTGTCCGTCCGCTGTCGGCATTTATATATTTTTATTAGGGCATCCTATTACTAAGGCGATATTAATTTCCTAGCGACAGCGTACTTCCCTTCACAATCAAAATATCAATATCGCATAGAGCGGGACTTGATAAATTAGCTTGACATTCATAAAAAATATTCTATACTATACTGCCATACTTACATACATAACTTCACGCAAAATCACTTGCGGGGTAGGCATAGAAAACAGAGCGCCATAAGGCACGATTCTTACACGCCTCACTAGCTTCTTTGACTTTCATAATCCCTTTCTTTTCTTTTTTCATAACTTTTTCTTTTTTCTCTCTTAATATTAACTAACAGACATTTTTTATCGTTATTATACATATGTTTTTCGCGTTCGTAATTTCAAGAAACGCCATTTATTATTCGACAGGAAAAAATATTATTTTGATACTCCATTTCCCATTGATCTATTTTCGAGAACCTAAATAAATGATATTATTTCATATGTTTGATCCAATTCAGTTTACCTGTGCAATGTTTTTAAGGTGTGAGCTATTTTCAATTTCAAAACGTTATAATATAATAGCGAGCCTGGCGAACTTAATATTGCATGACTGATGATCGGGTTTCGGTATTGGTAGAAGGGTAAAAATTTGTCACTAAATTTTATTGTTTGATCATCCCTAACAATAATATATCTTTAACCGACTTCGATAAAATAGGAGGTTCTTAAATCGTCTGTATGTATATCTAATATGTATTTTTATCCAAAAATAAGCCGCCATTGTTAATATTTTAAAGCTTTTTACAGTAATACTTTGTTAAAGTATTACGTTTTGCATAGACTTAAGTGGATAAATTTGTTAGTTACTACATATATTTATCGCGTTTTATTTATGTAGGTACTGTTTTCGTCTGCTTAAAGTTAATTTCGTTTGTGTTTCTAGTAGCCGTTTTAACTTTTTATACTCCTATTTTTTTATAGAATTAAACGAATTTATCGAATTGGGTCAATATTCTATATGTATATATGACATAGGAGCAAATCGGATGGACGCAGGCAACCGCAGGCCGGTGTACGACACAGATCGTATATCTGACAATATATATAATACGGACGGAAGTTGCATAGTGTACAGTTTCACTTACCCAATGTAACCATGGACTGCGGTGTTGATTTCACCACCGCGTGGACTGGACCGTATCGGTATTGTGAGCGCGTTGATTGGGTTACAGATTAGACTCTGGGACGCCTATTGTGACATTCTTTTTGATCTTTACACAGATCACCAGTGGACGGTGGCGTGACAGTAGATATTACATTGAAAATTACAAACTGTACCGTCACAATATCGTGCAGCTCTCTTTGAACCCTTAAAGAGGATATTAATGGCGTAATAGTCACTACTTTAAAAAAAAAATACAAATGGCATTTAAACATTTTATATGACTTGTTTAACTTATAAAACGGAAGGATGTATCAGTCTAAGACGGCTACACACTTTCTAATTGAAGCTGTCCTATCGGAAGATGATGTCAGTAGCTTTAAAAACAAGCGTAAATGACAAGAGTTATGAAAGTCGAAGGAGCGAGTGAGATAAGAATCTCTGCCAACCCCGCAAGGGACTTGACGTGTAGTTATGTTTTAACGTATACTGCTTTTATATAGACTATATTTTCAAGTGCAATATATCATCACCTCCGATCATGTCCTACGGCTAGATCTCAACGACGGTTATTAAGATTAAGTCATGATTAATCTGTGAACTAGTTCAGTGGACTGTTTCTTGCACAACAACGTCGTCGGTTCTCACGACATTGAATAAAATTACTGTTATTTGCCGCCGCACCATAAGTACACAAGTTTGTATTACATCTATACTTAAATAATACTATTTTTAAAAGCTTAGTAATAAAGATATTTAAAAAAGAAAACAATTTCTAAATTGATATCTTCTTAAATTAATTATATCTAATTGTTCCAAATGGCATGACATGTTCTACTGATACGTATTGTTGCAAATTAAAAATCTTTATTTCTATGATAAAATCAATGTATATATACCTAACTCAGGAAGTTCGAAATATAACAATCTTAACAAAACAAACATAACTTCACGCCTTTTATTTATATCTGTTTATTTATTACTTATTTATATTTATTTCCCGACGTTTCGAACTCTTTACAGAGATCATTTTCACGAGTGATGAACAAAAAGATGGTAGTTGTTCAAAAGCTATTTTCATTGATACAGAGAGCACCCACTTTTCCCACCCATATAATCCTAAAAGTTGTTTTAATCTATGAGTGAGATTCGCGAAAGTCTTAGAAATAAATATTCACGCCTTTTTTACCCGAAGGTGTAGGCAGCGGCTGTTAAGCCTCGTCTCGCCGTTATGTTTACGTCCCAAATGGAGTAGGTGGTGAACCTATTGCCATACCGGGCACAAAGTTTTTAGTCATCGATATTTATCACACATAACTTACGAAATTAATTTCGAAAAGTCATTGGTGTGAGCCAGGATTCGCACCCGCGACGTCTGGATTCAGAAGCGGGGTGCTCGAGCAATGGACCACCGACTATTATAACACCTAAAAATCTTGATTAAGTTAACGGAACTATTGAAACGCCAATGATATACCTACTCAAGCATCGATGTTCACTCGTTGAGGGCAATCTCGATGCAAAATTTTTACGTAAAGCCTCACCCGAGTTGTGCATACAAAACACTTTGCGCTTGGTCAGTAAGTAAACAAACAAATCGAGTCGTACACGATTCTCTTTCGTTCAAAAACTTTAATCAATACAGATCTCTTGCCGTGCCCGTGTTGTTACCGAACGTACCAGGCGTGTTAAGTAGTGCTCGTGACAAGGATAAACAAGTCAGTCAGTCAGTCAGTCATCTACATGGTTATCTTTAAGTAAGCCATTGTGCCGGCTCTGGCCGAGAGCACTGATTACTGGTGCTTCGCTCCAAGGCCGTCCATTGTTCTAAGCTGGATTCTTACACGTAATCCTCGTGTCATCGTTACTGCTTGTTATGTTTTTTTTGCAACTATTCATTATCTTTGATCGATTTGTTTGTTTCGTTTGAGTTTGCGTTTTAATATTTTCATTAAATATACTTACAATTGTATATATGAAAAAATATCAGGACAGCATCTATTGTTTTTACATATAAATACACTCGAGAGCAATGAATCCGGGTCACTTAAAGAATCCTAAAAATCTCGGAAACTAAAAATGCTAGGTTAATGCAATAAATTGTATTTAATAGACAATGTAATACTCCTTAAATGAAGGTATTAAAACTTCTTAGTTATTGTAAAGTTATATCATAAAAAAATCAAATTTGAAAAAGGGCCACTTTCGAAGATGGAACTACGAAATTACAGCATTTGGTTTTGCTTTTGTTTGTAATCTGTCATTTAAGTGGGTACATAAACCATGTTGATAGTGCTCTATATTCATTATTCAAGCTGAAATTATGTCGCTTACGCCTGAAGAATGCACCAGAATACTTACAATGCTGGAAACCGGCCGGAGTCAGCGCGATACAGCCAGGACTGTTGGTGTGTCGCTGTCAACAGTACAAAGAGTTCTCCGACGTTACGAAGAAACTGGTTCTAACCTACGCAGACCAGGAACGGGCAGAACCAGGTATACCACAGCACGAGAAGACCGATACTTGGTGAACATCATGCTTCGAAATCGCTTTCTCACAGGAACTGAACTCACCAATCAGTTTCGACGCCTCGGAGGAAGTAACCCAAGTGCATGGACAGTAAGACGTCGGCTTGCTGAATCTAACTTAAAACCCCTTAGACCTGCAAACGGCCCTAAACTGGAGCGTGGGCATCGTATTTCAAGACTAAGATATGCCCAGAGCCACGTAAATTGGAGTATTGAAGATTGGTCAAAAGTTATGTTCTCCGACGAATCAAAATTTATGCTCTACAAGCACGATGGAAGACACAGAGTGTATCGAAGACCAGGGGAAAGATTCAAGCAAGCATGCATCGAGGAAAAAGTAGCCTACGGTGGTGGGTCTGTACTTATGTGGGCCGGAATTTCTTCTGAAAGTCGCACAGAGCTGGTGATCATAGAAAACGGCTCTTTAGCTAGCGTAAGATATGTGGAAGAAATCCTCAATGATCACGTTGGTCCATTTATGGTCAATTTAGGTGAGGATGCTATATTTATGCATGACAATGCCCGACCTCATACAGGTAGGATTGTGAATGACTACCTTCAAGAGATGAACATTACTCGTATGGAGTGGCCAGCGCGCAGCCCGGATATCAACCCGATCGAGCATGCTTGGGACGAGCTAGGCAGATGCGTAAAACAACGAAACCCTCCCCCAATCACGCTTCGTGAGCTCAAAATTGCTCTCACAGAGGAATGGGAGAATATTCCCCAAAATCGTATAAGGAACTTGGTGTACAGCATGCCAAACCGCGTAAACGCAGTAATGGAAGCACGAGGAGGCAATACGAAGTATTAAAATTCAAGAAAATCGTAATAAAGTTCAAAAATTTCATGTTTCCTATTTTTGTTTTAAGGAGAGATCAGCAGATTTTTTCTTTATGTAATTTTGTGTTAATAAAATGTATGGTGACTCATATTTTTTTTACTTTCATTTAAGGAGTATTACATTGTCTATTAAATACAATTTATTGCATTAACCTATCATTTTTAGTTTCCGAGATTTTTAACATTCTTTAAGTGACCCGGATTCATTGCTCTCGAGAGTATTACTTACGATTGCATACTTGTACATATTTTTCGGTGCCAATTTCAAAGTGTGTGTATGTATATATTACACAAATAACAATGCCGATAAAATTAATATGTATATAATTCACAAACGTATCATCAATAAAAAAACAGTAATGCTATACTTAGTGTAGAATACCATATACATTTTATAGAATGAAATGGACCGGATAAGTGGTCGAAAAGGGTAATAATTGAGAATAAAAAATTCATTGCGTCTCTGACAAACGGTACCGGGACTATGGCCACGGAAGCGTGTCCGTCACGGCAGGACAAGCCACGTTGCGTTATCCGGCACGAATATTTGATGCCACTGTCCTGATTACCAATACTAACACAAGATTATGTATATGTATGTAGAGTGTTAGTACTAAAGGAGCTGTTAGATGTACTACGATGGACTCAGTTAGAGTGAAGTGTGTGCTATGTGGTTGATACTAGTATACTAGAATCTGTTCTTTACTAAAATTATACATATTTAATTAAAGTCTGTTTCTTTAAACATAAATATTTTTTAATTTGGTAAGTACTGCAACGCTAATTCATGTCCATCGGTGTCCACCGCTTTTACCAATCTTATTATCCTAATCTGTTCAAAGGGATTTGGAGACACTAAATATACGTACGAAGGTAACATGAAAGCCTAAGTATAGGTGAACTATTGATTAATAAACTACACCTACGGTTTTTTGTTGCTAATATCTCAGAAGTTGTGTAATAATGTCAAATATGTTAGAGTATATGTATAGTGACATTATTAAGTTTCCTTGGGTTATATTTGGAGCCTAAATATTACTGGTTAATACCAAAATTTACAACAAAAAATACCATATTGCCAAATACCTTATTAAGACAATGCCCACTTTTAAGGTCTTTATCATACGGTTCTGCTCGTGTTTTATCAGTGAACATTTCATAATTATTCAAGTTGTCTATGCTTGCTCTAATCTAAAATACAGGTACCAACATAATTTTTATTTGAGTCGTTGCTATTACAAAATGTTGCCACATTGTACTAACGTAAAGAGGTCACAACTTCCCCGAGTGTATAGAAAGAACTCCTTGGTGAAATTGTGAGGTGAATTTAATGCTGGCCACACCTAAAGTTTTAGTATGATAAATGTATGTTCTTTCTATACGTTTGTCACCTGTCCGATGGACAAACGAACACGCAAACTATTTGCATGCAACGGCGCGCGACCACCGGAAATGGGGTGTGCCCCCAAACTACTCGCTTCCGGCGCTACGGTCGTCGTCGTCTACTGGCGTCAGGTGCCATACCTATAAGTTATAATGGGGTCTTTTGCTTATTCTAACCTTTCTAATAACTAATCACAAAGTAAGAGCGTGAATTGAAATTTTAATTGAAACGATTTCACTCCAAATTGTTTCATTTTCATTGGTTTGAAATAAATTTTACCTGAACTCATTCAGTATTAAAATATAAAGTACTCATTGGGATATTTTGCTAGTTTTTCTTCGTAAAGTAAGCTGTAAATACATAATAAATATATTGGTACAGTGGTGATACCGCTGTTTATATCTCGCAGTGGTTAAGGCATGAACATATAAAAAAGTTCTTCACCTGCATATTGCTCTATGTAGAATGTCTACAAGTTCTCATAAAACAAACGATTTTCGCCTTATATTATGCACGGTAGGTAATGTATTCGCAAACTTGGAACAATATTTGTTTTAGGCGTACCTGAGTGGAAGCCTTGACACCGCAGACGTAATGACTGTAATTTAAAAGCTATCTTATGTACATACTCCAGAAAATATTGTCTATGTACTTGCGTAATTTTCACTAGTTAAGTCTCAGAGTCGCATTAACTGGAGCTAAGCCACACACACATACTCATACACACATACATACACACGCACACGTTCGCCTGTTGCGCAACATGACACTCAAACCACAGATTAGCATAACGATAGTGATGTGCCACGACGATAAACAAGGCATCGATTACTGTTAAAATATCGACACAACTTTATGACTATTGACGGTACTTGTCAGTAGACAATTAATATATTATCTAGCTGAGTATATTCAGATGCTAACCTGCTATGTGCTATGAGAATACTCATCGAGTTATATATTATTTGTTATAATGTTTTAGAATATAATGCTTAATATTATACTATAATAAGTAGTCATGCAATTCATAGCGTATGTATTTTTGACGACCTGACGATATTTATTTTAAAAATATTTATCGATAATCAGAGTTTAAAAGAATAATATCAATCTCTATTATTAATCTCGAATTGTAATAATATGACATGACGGTGTGTGCATGAATGATTCACTGACGACTTTGAAAGCGAGCGTACGACGCGCGCGCATATCTGCCTGTCTAACTGTAGTTACACTTGTTCCTGATGTTGAGAAATGTTTATATGTCTATACGGAAGAGAAGAGATAGAGAGAGAGTTAGATATCTAGTCTAAATAGGATCCCATGTAGACAGGCAAATATATAACAGGTGGAAATTTTTTTATCAATATATATTAATGTTATGTATTTTTTTGTTTTTACACGTCCTTAATATTCGAATCCGTTAAGTTCGAATGTGCATCGGTAATTATGCACATCGATTTTTTCAGTCGCATGTTAAATATATAGTAGGTCATCGATATTTATTACGATTTTCGATTATTATTTGTTATTTTTTGAATGTAAACAAACACACTTCATCTTTATAATATTATTAGTATAGATGAATTCACAATGTATTTGTGGAAACCCGTAAATATATTTCCCCGTAATAACGCCGATCGTAAATGAGCATTAAGGTATTAGGGAATGCCACTTTTAGATCCCGTCATGTCATGAGAATTTGCGATACACGTAAACACACAGCTGCCATAATCTTTGGGGCTGTGACCGCGAATAAATTTGAAAAACAATGTTTTTAATATTTACGCTTATCCACGCTGTGTGCACATTTTACGACCGTCATAGATATTTTTAACTTTATTTCTGATACTATTTTGATAGGTTTTCGGCACGAATTACTGTCCCACGACACGGGAAGTCATAAAATGCCGCGCATCGTTCAGCGCGGTATCCAAAGTACCTACGGTCTAGCAAACTGTGAATATTTTGTTCTCATTAAATTCCTGCGAACTCGACTTCACTTTGACCTGAATTAATTGGGCATGTGGTTCTGACTGCGAAATGTGCACAGCAGACGATTTCTATTACTATTACCGAGGCAGTGGTTATTTAGTGTCACAGCAGATTTGATGAGATCAGCTCTTTGAACCCTGGCATCCAACGGTGTGTTGGTGATATGAGTTGCTAAGAATCAGAATGGAAATCAAGTATAATAATCCGCCTGCCATTTGAAGGTGTTTTCAGGCAGGATATTTCCTAAATATACTCGCAAAACTGAACTATGAACAAACAAATCGTTTTAAAGCTGTCATCATAATTTTTTTCGTCGCGAATGGAATGGGTGGCGGGGAACCTATTGCCATACCATATGTCCGATAATTACACACACAATTTCCAAAGATAATTTCGAGAAATCAATTGGTGTGAGCCCGGAATCGACCGCATGACTTTTTTGATTCAGAAGCGATGTGCTCGATCACTAGACTACCGAAAACCTTTATACAAATGAAATGATTGGGATGCCTTATTGTTGAAATATAAATTGTCACAGAGATGAAATACAAATAACTTTAAACCGAAACCCTTGGGATGTTCGCAGTATTAGAGTGATTTAAACACGTTAAAAAAGTATTGCAGTTTTGCTAGTAGTTTCCGAATAGCTTATTTTCGAAACTGTGTTTACTTATTTTACTGAAATTAAAATCACATTGGGTATTTAAACGGTCCGGTATGCAAATGTCTGGATATCACGTGTTTGCTTGTTTTGTTTCATAATTAGGGAATATGTGGAGTTCAGCTATGCATGAATATATATAATATAGGTAGGTACAGGTTAACTAAATTCGTGCCAGAATTATTCAATTAACCCTCGTCGGTCTCACTTCGGTACACGTTCAGACTCTAAAATGAAATGTCGCGAAAAGACGTAACAAAATTTGTAACAATTGTATTTTGACATCTTTCTTTTACATACATGAATAATTTCACGCCAAATCCTTTGCGGGGTAGGCAAGGTAGATATTTTTAAATGATTTGCTATACTTTCCAACTTCACGCGATTTATACCTGTAGTTGTTTGGCAGCGTCGATTATCGATTATAGTTAAAAAATGGTACAGTGGTCAGACGGTGGATTTTTGACAAATCACAAATTTTACGAAATTGATTGACGCCTCTAGACAGATGCGAGACTTTTGAACTAGAATGAGGATATTAAACCACTATGCTCTTAACGGTGCTTGTATCATATTTTGCATACTATTATTATTTGATTTTTTCTTTTAGTGCGATATTTTAAAATGTATCATAATATGCATGCAAAAGGAAACCGCAGATTACTGTGGTCCGCTTTTAGTGAAAACATTAATAGTAGAATTGAATTAATATAAAACAAACTTTACACGATAGCGAACGAATATTTTTTAACATACATTAACAATTTATACATCAAAATTCAATTTTTGGAGTTTATTGGAGTTTACTCCTTAAGAATCGATTTACATATATAGGCCCGGGGTATGAAAATTATGGGGACCAAAATCGTACTAGAGAGTATAGCATGTCACACGAAATGCGTTAAGCGCTATAGTCACAGAGCATATAAATAAGAGTCGGCACTCCATACAATGTCCTGAGCTCTTTATAGAAACACTCTTTATAGCGATACGCCATTCTCTATTACGAAGAAATGTGTTCATATTTGTAGACAGTAAATATTTATTATTTTATTTTATAATCGTTCTTGAGGAGTAAACTCCAGTCGTGCGTCGGAGCGGACACACACACTTTTTTTATAATACATATTTTACATTTCGAAATTTTACCCATAAAATTGCAGAGCGTGGTATGCCACTTTCGTTAAGAACAAACCCACTTGCTCATTACAGCGGTCATTCGCGGCCTACTTTCTAGAAAATACGCGGGCACTTGAATTATATTAACGTTGGATCTTCATTACACTGTATCCTGACAGATATATTATCAACAAGGTGTTTATCGGCTAATACTGCACCTACATACAACTGCTGGAAATATAATTGAAGGCTATTTGCTTGATTTACGTATTTCAATGTGTCATAGTCGACAAATTATGAGCACCAAAAAAATAAATAGCACCAGCTCTTAACTCCACTCTAGTTTAGATTTGATTCGGCGTCAAACGAATTTCGACTTTATTGATAGTATTTTTAATATCATGATGGTCTCGGTTTTTTATATTCATGACTGTATTTAGGATTTAAACTGATTGTTGATGTATCTTAAAGTGCGATTGCAATACTTAAGTTGCGTTATCTTAATCAGAGACTTAGCAAATCTAGATTACCTTTCTTGTAATTTATTCCTAAATATTTTTTTAAATATATTATGTTTGCCATAAATCTCAGGTTTTTATTTGCGATTAGAATTGAAAGATGTCGCTCTTAGAAATTTTCAGTTTTTTAGGGGCAAACCAATCTGCCACTACTTACTTTTATTCAACTGTAATTTTTGGAAGACTAATGATAAGTTATTTGTATTTAAAGCCGGTGATTAGTAATAAAATGTCCTAACTGTGACACATTTAGGTGTTTGTTTGACAAATATAAATCAAAATCCGCTTGAGGTTTCCGCAGAGTAGGCTAATGTTCGCGAATCGTTTCAGCGGGTAATTATGTCAGCTGTACAATCTGGATTTTATGTTAACGACGTCACCGACATTTTTAAATTTACGACCTAACGAGCGAAAAATTGACTGGTTCGTAATCTAGGATACGAAGTACCTACCTACGTAACTGCACATCAAACATTTTGGTCGGTAATGTATTTTGCGGTGCAACTGTGGTGCAAAACTCAACTCTTAACTGATCAAAAATAAATGTTTTTGTTGCTCTCTTAAGACATAAAAAATATATATATTATTATTAGTTCATATATTTTCCTTTAATGTTATCAAGTAACTGTTTTGCATGTAATTCAATCCTATAAGTCTCAAGAAAGTTTATTTTTTACCTTCTCACTCAAAAACTACTCAGCCGACCATCATGAAACTTTGTAATCATACTCTTGGCGGTATCAGAGGTTACATAGGATACTTTACATTTTTTTACGAGAATAGAAAAAAAGTTGATGTGATATAGGTCATTAAAAAAAAAACTTGTAAAATTTCTTATCAGTGGTATAACAAAAGACCATCATTCATTGACTATTTTGAAGAACGAAGTTCGTCGGGTCAGCTAGTCTCTTATAAATAATGGGAGACTCTTTTAAATAAATGCAAATGAATTGAATAAAGCAGCGTATGCAATTATTACTACAAACCAGCAAAATTCGTCCACTCCCTTCATAATTTTAGAAGAATTAGAATAATAACACAACATAACTTCACGCCTTTGTTACCCGAAGTCGTAGGCAGCGGCTGTTAAGCCCCGTCTCGCCGTTATGTTTACGTCCCAAATGGAATAGGTGGCGAACCTATTGCCATACCGGGCACAAAGTTTTTCAGTCATCGATATTTATCACACATAACTTCCGAAAACAATTTCGAAAAGTCATTGGTGTGAGCCAGTGTCTCGAATCGAACCATTTCCATTATAATAATTAGGAGAGTAATATAAGTTGGGATGCTTATCTAGCATATTTAGTATCCTTTTCTACAATAATGTTAAGCATTCCCTGTTTTTCAAGATCCTGACATTCCATCAAGATAAAAATACCTGACTTTTTTAAAAGCGCCCCAAACACAATAACGTAAAACGCCATTTAGATTTATTCAAAGATCTTTGCTCGACGCACACCAAACTTTGAATTTTGGTGGAGATTAATTGCTTTATAAGCAGAATAAATGTGTAAGGTACCTATTGTATGAGCTTTTACGTAATTGGTTATATTTTAGAGTACCTTCTTTGGTAGGTGCGTAAATATTTTATTTGAGTACCTTAGTGTAGATAAGCGAGTGGTGTTATAATACTTTTGAATCCCAAAAGATATAGAAAAACATTAGTTGTTATACCTTTAGTATTATATTATCTTGATAGCTGGAAATCATACATGTTTAGATTTTTAGTTTAGGGGGACACAATCGTCTTTATTATCTTGGAATCTCATGTACATTAAGAATGTTCAATGTAAAACCTGAAGTTATCGGGCTACCATCTGATCGTGGGTTATTTGTTTATCTTCACGCTTTTTAACATGTTAACGCGAAAGCAGCGTTTCTTTTAATTATGAGATATTTGCAGTCGGTTGAGGATCGAAACTGGAGATCCCTGCGTAGTAACCAACACTGATAGCCACTAATTCTCGCTCCCTATCGAATGGAATATCTTCAAGATATTTAATCGTTATTATATCAATCTAATGTTTGACAATAAAAATAATGTTTCGGTTTGTTCAATATTTTGTAGT
Organism: Euproctis similis; assembly: GCA_905147225.2. NCBI lineage: Eukaryota > Metazoa > Arthropoda > Insecta > Lepidoptera > Erebidae > Euproctis > Euproctis similis. The sequence continues at coordinate 18,730,013 of LR990105.1, read as the reverse complement.
ACCTACGTAAACTATTGCGACACATGTGTTTTCGCTGTGTCCAAATTCGATGTATACAGCCGTCAGTGGCATATCCCCGATGGGCAGACAGACACTACGGCCGCTGCAATTTTGTGCATTGCGTAGTTACTGATTTATTTGTAGCCGCATACATAACTATGAATAGAATATGTTCTTATTTAAATATTTCACTCGCTTGACTACCATTCGCCGGATTTATCGCTTACAGAGAGAGGGTTTAGATTTCGTACTCACTATCACAGAATCTCTCACGTATTCACCGTACTTTTATATATTGATAACATAACATAACATAACATAACTTCACGCCTTTTGTTACCCGAAGGTGTAGGCAGCGGCTGTTAAGCCTCGTCTCGCCGTTATGTTTTCGTCCCAAATGGAATAGGTGGCGAACCTATTGCCATACCGGGCACAAAGTTTGTCAGTCATCGATATTTATCACACATAACTTCCGAAAACAATTTCGAAAAGTCATTGGTGTGAGCCAGTGTCTGGAATCGAACCCCGGACCTCTGGATCAGAGGCCGTGCGCTCGCCCACTGCGCCACCGAGACTGTTTGATACATTTTGTTAAAATTATATATATATATAACTTCACGCAAAATCCCTTGCCGGGTAGGCAGAGAGAACGGAGCGCCATAGGGCACGATTCTTACACACCTCACTCGCTTCATTGACTTTCATAACTCTTTTTATGCACGCGCGTCGATTTTTGAGGCTCCCTAACATCACCTTCCTCCAGAACTAATTCCGGCTCCGATGGTTGGTTGAAGTTGAGGATTAAATTATTATCATAGTTTTCTATGCTCAAAAAGGAAAAGTAATTATATAGGTTTTAAACAGTTGAATGAACACTGATTTATATTGTTAAAACAAACACATCGAGTGCTATAACGAACCTGTCCGAGTCTGAAAAGAGGCAATAATTTTTCTACTGTCTCCTCGGAGACGCGTCTAATTAGCCGTGAAGTTTTTCTCACACACAAAGGCGCTCCCCCGGGCAACACAAATAATAAGGACGTCTAATCAGAGTGAGAACACGCCGTTCTTACACACAATACATAACACAGAATGGGCGGTGTGACATACCTAGATTGATTATGTCATGCCCTTTTCCACATCCAGCCCTTTCAATCCTTTTTGCTTATCACCGTTAAAGTAAAAAGGGGCCCAATTTCAATGGCCGCGCGGAACGGGAACATTTATCATGGCCGTAATGAATTATCGGGAATTTTCCAATAAGGCCACTCTGAGTGCACGGATATTGTATCACCGCGACTCTTTTTTACTTATTTCTTTTTTTAGTGTACGTTTCGTTTAAAATAGTTAATAGTTTGCATGCGATTACGACCCCTATACAGCATCATAATTAGATAGATATTGTAAATAATTCATTAATATTACACACTGCCACTAGCGGTGTCCAATCAAATTAAGTACAAGAAAAGTTACATGCAATTGAACGTGGAATTTATATGCCATTAAAGTTAGACAAGTAGCATTAAAAAGATTAAATATGATTGAGTAGAATTTTTCAATAAAAAAAAATCTTAAATTTGGCGATCGACAAATTTTATTTGAGTTATAACTCGGTAAATTTATTTCCGTGTATTAAAATAACATTATCTATCTATCTATAATCAAGTGAAAAGAAATATATAAAACATGGGCTGTAAAAGGTTATTTATGTGTACACATCGAACATTTACGATTGGAAATATATAGACGTTCGCAGTTTTATCGTACGTGAGCTAGTGAAAAATTTATCCTCCTGTAATGTTGTATGGAAATTGAGGCATAAATATTAGGAACATCCGGGTCTATTATAGTGTAACATCGAAAATTATATGCTCATGCTGGTATTCGATTTGTTATGGGAGGCCTACGTTCAGCAATGGACAGATCTGGGCTGATGTTCACGATGATGATGTGTTAGTCGTGATGACGTCGCAGGCCATGGATTGTCAAGGTACAGAAGTATAGACTGATTGCAGCAGACGGAGGGTTGTGTTTTTTTTTTATATGCCCTGAAGTCCAAAAGAATGCTCGAGAGCTGGCTTGTTTCTTTAGAGGAAACTGAAATCTTGCTTCATTTTTGCGAACAATGCGTAGTGATGATATGGTTGGATGTAACATTTTAATATTTTTAAAATTTAAACTATTTTAGATGTGCGAGCTTTATAAAGCCTGTATTATACAACAAATTGTAATGTTGTATACTTGTTTATTGTTTGAATAACATACGGTACAAGGACAAAGCAAATATATGCGATGTATTTTTTTTCTGAGTGCGGATATTAATCCCGCTATGATCACTCTTTACAAACATGTTTTAATTTTTCCACGAGTTGAACGACCTCGTTTCCATAAATTATTCCTTTTTTTTTCATTAACATCAATTAAAGTAAAGTATAGTACCATTATTGTTTTTAATTGTGTGTATTAATATTAGAAAAGGCTTATAAAAGGAATCATATTAATAAGAAAATCTTATCTTAGTGTCCGACTCCAGTAAGGTGGCCATTCATGGACAACTACAGGCTTCCTTCTCTTACCATGATCTCATTTTCCTCTCCTACAAAATTCGACCTCCCAAACCCAAACCCAAATACCTAGTTCTCAGAAGTTTTAAAAACGTTGACAAAGAGTCACTTTTAGCAGATACCAGAGGTGTTGACTGGTCTATTGTATATAGTTGCGATGACTTGGATTCTAAAGTCTTGAGTTTTAACAATATAATAACAAATTTGTTTGATATACACGCTCCTTTAAAAAAGGTTAGACTCAAACATTCTCCTGCACCCTGGCTTTCTAAAGAAATTCTCCAGCATATGTCAAAACGCGATAAAGCCAAGCGTAAGTTTAAATTGTCACCTACTGACCACAATTGGTCATTATATAAAAAAATTAGAAACCGCTGCAACCGTTTATGTAGGGATTCCAAAAGACGACATATTCATAGCTCGATTCAAAATTACAACTCTAAACAAGTTTGGCAGTTTCTAAGCTCACTTGGTATCGGTAAAAATTATAATGAAGATACTAAACTTCCTAATCTCAATGATCTAAATCGACATTTTTCTAAACCTCCAACTTCCCTCGATGCCAATACAAAATCAGCAACCCTTAGCTATCTCTCTAATCTTTCAGTGCCAAACTGCTCCTGTTTCTCCTTCAACCAGGTTACGGAGGAAGACATTAAGAAATCTATCCTATCCATAACAACCAAAGCTGTTGGTGACGATGGCCTTCATATCCAAATGTTTTTACCTATCCTTAGTGACCTTCTTCCTCACATTACTCACATCATGAACCATTCTCTTAAAACTTCTTCATTTCCCTCACCTTGGAAAAAAGCTCATGTAATGGCTCTTCCAAAAGTAAATAATCCCTCTTCTCAGTCTGAATTTCGGCCAATTTCTATTCTTCCTATCCTGTCTAAAGTTCTCGAAGGCATTGTACGTAGTCAACTTGCACGATTTCTTACGTCTCACGGTCTTTTGAGTCAGTTTCAGTCTGGATTTCGTCCTGGCCATAGCACAGTTACGGCTCTCGTTAAAATCTCCGATGACATTCGACTGGCCATGGAGAAAAAAAGACTGACGATACTGGTGCTACTCGATTTTAGTAATGCATTCAATGCAGTTGACTATGACATACTCCTAGGTGTCTTATCCTCTCTTAATATCTCTACTTCTGTGATCTCCTGGTTTGGTTCTTATCTTCGGGGACGCTCGCAGTTGGTTTCTTCCCAGGAAGAAAATTCTGACTGGTGTGATCTGACTGCGGGAGTTCCTCAAGGTGGCGTTCTTTCTCCTCTTCTTTTTTCCGTCTTCATTAATGCTATTACCAATATCATATCTTCTAATTATCATCTGTATGCAGATGATCTGCAACTATACCGTCATTTTGATGCTGAGGACACTGATGTTGCAATTTCTGCCATTAACTCTGATCTTGAGAATATTAGACAATGGGCTATGTCTTTTGGTCTTCTCCTGAACCCGGCTAAATCTCAAGCTCTGGTTATTGGTGGCAGGTATATGTATCAGCTACATTGCAATAATATACCTCCTGTAACATATGACGGCATACCTATACCATACACTAGTGTTGCTAAAAACTTGGGAATTCTATTGGACAGTAACTTATCTTGGTCAAGTCACATTAATAGTGTAAGTAAAAAAGTATTTGGCACCTTCTACTCTCTTAAGCGCCTTCAAAACTTTCTACCTTTTCAGACTAGAGTTATGCTAGCCCAATCTCTCCTTCTACCTATCCTTGATTACGGGGATGTGTGCTACCTCGACGCTACGGAAGAACTTCTCAATAAACTGGAACGCTTGCAAAACTTATGCCTACGTTTCATCTTCGGTCTTAGAAAATATGACCATGTCTCCGAGTTCCGAAGGAAACTGAAATGGTTACCAATCAGACGGCGTCGAGAAATGCACGTTCTCTCTCTCCTCTATTCTATCCTTCATAACCCTAAAATGCCTGCATACCTCCGTGAACGCTTTGAGTACCTTGTACCCAGGGATAAGCCCTGTCGAACATCTTCATCTCTTCTTCTACGTACTCCTTCTCACAGTTCTAGTAGATACAGTGGTTCTTTCACAATTTCATCTGTACTTCTGTGGAATTCACTACCACATGTTATACGAGACAGTTCCTCCCTTGAAGTCTTTAAGAAAAAGCTAAAAGAGCACTTTCTATCTCTGACCTATGATTTGTAGAATATTTAATCATATTTTCATGTATTTTAAAGTTATATAAATGTGTATAACTATTTGTATGTACCTATTATATTATAGATTGTATTATAGATTTATAATTGTATGTATTTATGTATATTATTATATTATATTATTATGTATGTATGTATTGTATTGATTTGTTTGATTATATGTATATATATATATATATATATATATGTATATATATATATATATATATGTATATATATATATATATATACTTAAGTTTTCCATTTATATCCTACTTCTTTCCTCTTGTATTGTTGTACTATTGGCTTCTCACCACTTTTACTTTTCCGCTACTACTTAGGGTTCGCTGGAAGAAAACTCAAAATGAGTTAAGCTCGCCTCTGTACTATGTATATCCTTATTTTATGTATCAATGTATCTGTTAATGTACAATAAAGAATAAAAAGAATAAAAGAAAAAAAAAAGAAAAGTACTTTTAAGATTTTGGCTACATATCGAGCCCTGTAATGTGTGCTATGAATTGATAGTATACACGTATTTCTAATAATTTAGTTAAAAGTCGGTTACGATAAAATGTATTTTTTGAAATTAATTGCGTTTTTTAAATTATTTAATTGTTATATTTTTTAATATTTATACACGCCAACTTTCAGGTACAGTTACAGCATGTCAGGTAACCTATATCAAACGAAAATTATTGTCTGTAGCAAAGTTAAATCCGCGCACAGAATTAATATACAGATCTGCACCCAGCAAGTACATTTAATAATAACTATACATATATATCAAACATCTAAGCATAGCAAGAGCTGGATAATTTTAGACACTATTAATTTAAATAATAATAATTTGCTTAATTAATAAATGTTATTCCTCATGGGTTAGGTGCATAAGGACCGTTAAAATTACTTGTTACGAAACTCATCTTTGGAGGGAATTCTTGTATAAGTCCTTGTACAAGTCTAGTCATTTGAAATAGTTGGTTTTATTTATTATTTTTATCAAAAAATAAAAATGGGTATATCCACATTTCGGAACTATTAAATAGGTATTATATTTTTAGAAGTTATTTAAAAAAAAACAAAGCGAAAACATTGATTGAAATGTTAAATACGTCTTCTAATTGTAAATAATTACGCTGAATGAATCTTTAAACACCATGTGAAACTTTTAGCACACGCATGAAGTTACACGTAAAGCCTTCTACGTGAGTGTTCTCTGGCGTGTCATTATGTTTTATACCGTATTTACGGTTTGTGATTCTGCGAATATAGATAAGCGGAAGTTCTGTTAATTGGAATTACCTTCCAACTTGAGTATATGAAGATACATCTTGATATTATTAATATCCCTATTAACAGCTATAGAGTTAGTTTGCCACGTGAATGGGCCGACTCGATCAGTGAAATGCCACGACCTCTCAAAATATAAACGTATGCTGAATTTCATTTGGTAAGAGAGGAATCTGCGGGTCCATCCCGCTTCCCAGTTCTATGCCATCCCACTCCCTTGAAAGACCGGCAACGCATATGTACCACTATCTGAGTTGAAGGTGTCCATGCATGCAGCTCGTCACTTACCAGCTGGTGACCCAATTGCGCATTTACATCGCCTATCCTAAAAGGTGCTTTTGTATTTTTAGATGTATTCATATTCTTACTTCTATAAGTCTCATTTTTGTCACCAGCAAATGTTAGACATCAAGTCATGATACGTGCGATGAGTATTAAAAGAAGTCAGCGTATAAGGGATATCCGCATTTGTTCCTGACTATCCTCCTCACGAATGTCAGATTTGTACACGTATTCCCTGAGGTCTTATCGGTCATAATTTCATAACATACTTGTTTAAACCGTTGTCGGTTGAAAGTATTTTTTGTTGAATCAAGTTGCTAACATAGAAGTAAGATTTGATTTGATTTTTGAGCTTTGCAATTAGATCTGTTAATCTAAATTTAAATGCAGTAATAATTGTACGTATGAAGAATCCATTTTTTCATATCTATTTAACATAGTAACAATTTAAGCAACTTAAAAACAAAACGGTTGACAGTCTCGGTGGCGCAGTGGTCGAGCACACGGCTTCTAATCCAGAGGTCCGGGTTCGATTCCAGACACTGGCTCACACCAATGACTTTTCGAAATTGTTTTCCGAAGTTATGTGTGATAAATATCGATGACTGAAAAACTTTGTGCCCGGTATGGCAATAGGTTCGCCACCTATTCCATTTGGGACGTAAACATATCGGCGAGACGAGGCTTAACAGCCGCTGCCTACACCTTCGGGTAACAAAAGGCGTGAAGTTTAAAAAAAAACTACAAGAAATACGTTATGTATACATAATACAAAGAAAAATAAAATAAGGCTCCTATATCAAACGACAATATTGCCCGTCGAGGTTTGACAAAATGTTCTTTAGATATATTAAATAACAATCAACTTTTTTTTATGTAAAAGAGAAAAATCTTTCTCATCAATTTCTTGAATCGAAACAAACCGTGATCTTACAAGATCTCGAAACTTTTGATCCACGCGAAAACATCAGATAACAATTTTTTGAAGTTGCTAGGATATTTTCGCTTGAACGCATTCAGGAGCGCTGCAGAGGAGAGAGACAGAGAGGCCGAAGGTAACGATTGAACTCATATGAAACGGGATGCCGTGACACTTTGGCCTTTACGACTTGGCGATAACGCCCAGCATCGGAGTAAAGTTACCATAGCCAAGGGCAAAATTATTTCTTTGGAGAATCTCGCGAGCTAACGAGGAAAAACATGAAACTTCTGTCATATTCTTTTTATCTCGCGAACCTTTAAAAATGTGTATTAAAATATGAAGGTTTTTTTTTTATAACATGGATTCAAGTGCTTTCAAGAGAAATGCGGTCTTTTCGGTTCGTATGCTTTTGACAACCTTGAAAGTTTTGGGTTTTCTAACGTCTAATCTTATTATGGCATATTAAGATGGTAAAATTAAATTGTTTGTATATTGTTGTTGTTCTAAATTTAAATTAAATTTGTAACAATCTCACTCCAATGATTTCCCGGAGTTCTTTTCGGAAGTTATGTGGGATAAATAATGTTGACTGACAACTTTGTTGCTGGTGTATGGCAATAGGTCCGCCACCTATTCCATTTGAGACGTAACCTACACGTTCGGAGATTTAGGGGAAAACGTTAAGTGATTTTTTTTGGAAAGTATGCATTACGCAAAAGGTATTCTCTGCAAGGTATATCCCCTTTTTCGTTTTCAACCTTACGTAGCTAGAGGTCGAAAAGGAAAGACAAATTCGGATTTTCTCCGGATACTTCTATGAAAAACGGGCTTCTGGTGTCCTAATAAATTTAAATTACACTATAAATTTTATTGTTTTTTACAATATTTTTTTATTATAATTTATGGCAAATATGTAGTAACAAATGAAATCTAATGTATAAACGTTTGGACGCCTAAAATACTTAACTAATTTTATTATTTGTCTTTCATTTCTTACTCTGTTTAATATCCTAATCACTTGGTTTATTGATGTCGGCCGGTGTGTAATAAATGGAATATATTGCATTTCAAATTAGATGTTATAAAGGTGCATTTGTTATAACACAAAAGTCATGTACAGCGTGATGTCATCTCGTTTATGCCCCCGGCGACGAAACATCAAGCGGGTCAGAGGGCTGGGAGGGAGAGGTCGCATTGTTAACTTGCGAGTCACGCTGAAGGGCTTTTCATGAGGACACTTGCTCCAGTGCATGTCACCGTTTCCCGCTATTTAGAAAAATATGTATTCCAACAGGAAATAATAGTGAGGACAAGCTCGACGACAGGAATATGAATGGCTCCTTTGGAAAGATAAAAAATATTTTTGTGAGATTTGTAAAGGACATGGACACTTCTAAAATGTTGCCTTTTTACTGCGAATCGTAATTCATAATGACATTATCTAGGTTTTTTATGGGATAGGAGAGCTAACGAGCAGGCGTGTCACCTGACGGTAAGTGACCAACGCCGCTCATGGACACCTGCAACACATATAATGTTACAGTTGCGTTGTTGACCTTTAAGGGAGTAGATTAGGAAAGGATGGGGAAAGGGGATGGGCCTCCGGGTACCTCTCTCACCGATCGAAACGCGGCATGAGCCACTTTGCCTCGATCTTCTGAGAGGTCGTGATATTTCACCGTTTGAGCCGGCTGTTAAAAAAAAGGTAGCAAAAAGCTCGTTTACTTAAATTATTTTGAATATACATATGAATACATTCTCTGATTATATTTACATTTAAACTTATGCGATTGGTAAGCCTTTATTATTTAAGTGCTGATCAATACTTTGAGGGTTCCTTGAAAGACGTTCTAGTACAGAAATGATGAGTATGGGGATTATTTATTCAATCGAAATTCCGTATTAATATCTCGTTTGTATAGCTATATGAACAGCTTAATAAAATGTTGAGCGAGTCTGAAGAGTCCTGAGCCCTTCAAACATGAGAGCCCTGCGTGCCCTTAGCTACGCACACCCTTTAAAGGGTGAAGCAAGTCACATTCTGTAGGTGCTATTTTTCACTTTATCAAAGGATGACGCCCTTCCTTCCTGTCCCAATGAAAAGGTCGAAACGGGAACATATTGTGAAGGGCTTTTTTTCCATCGCAGTTTGAACGGATCGAAGCAAAAATTATATTTTAAAGCTTGTCATGACAGTTTTATTTTTATTTTATTACGATCTGGGATTGAATAATACATACAACCCTAAATATTCACGCCTATACAAATAACTCTTCTTATCTTTACTTGTTAAATTAAAAACGTAAATTTTGGCAATATTACATAAAACTTACATAATTTGTAAAAATAACCACAATATCAATAATTATGCATTAAATGATATGTATTAAATTGTTTTATTATGTAATAGTCTCGGTGGCGCAGTGGGCGAGCGCACGGCCTCTGATCCAGAGGTCCGGGGTTCGATTCCAGACACTGGCTCACACCAATAACTTTTCGAAATTGTTTTCGGAAGTTATGTGTGATAAATATCGATGACTGACAAACTTTGTGCCCGGTATGGCAATAGGTTCGCCACCTATTCCATTTGGGACGTAAACATAACGGCGAGACGAGGCTTAACAGCCGCTGCCTACACCTTCGGGTAACAAAAGGCGTGAAGTTATGTTATGTTATGTTATAATGTAATAATATCGATCCACTACTTGAACATTAAAACAGAATTCAAACCACAAATCTCTCGTCAAACTGATCCCCGTCTTGGGAATAGTTTCAATTCGAACTTAGTCTGAGACTCCCAACCAAAGTAGTATTCTTGTGAAAGCAGAATTTCTGAAAGCGGGCACGACAGACGGCTCCTGACTCGCTGAAATTAATCCATCTTCGCCCTCAATAGCGCCTGGGAAATGTATTAATGCTCCTCGGGAACAAGACGTCCCGGTTTACTTACACTCCTAACTTATGTGTGCCTAACTATATTAGTTTATTAGGTTGGTATTACGACAATCAAAACATTTATATAATCCACTAATTGTACTGCTGTATACGACAATTTAATAAATCTCCTATATTGACTTAGTTATGGCGGTGTAAAAGATGTTCGAACGAAAGATTTAATAAATATGGAAATATAGAATATATTTCATTTGTAAAATTGACCCCTCCAGGGAAATGAATCGAGTCGTATTTTGGTCTAGGAACTTACTCGAGATCGTCTCGAGAACGTCTCGAAATATACTCGATGCGACGTGCTTCTAGAAATTGATAGCCATTTGTTTGAAAATCTAAATAATAAGTATAGGTGCATAACGGTTGTACTAAGAGTTAGACCACCAAAAAATAGATTTGAACACACATATAAAAAAAAACTTGAAAATCTCCGAGCCTGTATGAAAAGAGTTATGAAAGCCAAAGAAGGAAAGAGGGGTGTAAGAATAGTAGGTATAGCGCTGTGTTCTCTCGTTTTACCCGGCATGGGAAGGGATTTGGCGATAAGTTATGTATGTATGTTTGTAAATGTAAAAAAAGTATTAATCAACATTGAAATATGCTATTTGGTGTTAGGGTTGATATTTTTTTTATTATTCAGGCTATTTTCTTGTAATTGAATTGAATGGATATTTATGCAAAGTTTCTCAGTTGGTCAATGAAATACAACGGCAAGAAACGGTAGTCTTCAAATACTACTGCTATCTAACTACTACGACACTACTACTAAAGAAGCAAATGCAATGAAAAACCTAGACCGATTTTATTGCATTAATATTTAACACATGTGGCAGAAGTGTGTTGGTTTGATAAAACGGGGGCGTGTTCAAATAAAAATAAGCTATAATACAAGACGTTATAGGTTTTTGTCGCGGTCACGTATTAGCCCCTACAGCAATAACTCGACTGCATACTAATATAAGCGAGTTGCTCGGTAAATACTAGCAGGCGTTTACGCGAAAATGTATGTACATAATAATTGTAGTACTAGTACTCACTAACGATGTGGTTTGTGCAACAAAAGGCAGTCGTTGATAGAAAATGTTTTATTTACGTCCTAAAAATACTTTTATTTCTACATACTATGTTTGTACTTACATCGTTAATCCAAACGTTTGTAATCAACAAATAATGGTAGGTATATATGGGCGGAAAGTAAATATTTATAGTGTGCCCTCATCTGACGAGTGTTCGGGTAATTTTCCGCTTAAGCCCGGTACGCTTCTAATCACCTAGTGCTTCAAGGGTGGGCGCTTTCCCTAATTTTGGCGGCACCCTATTAACCAGCCGCCAAGATATTACGTGCTAGTTACTCCCGATGGATCACACAGCTTGGTTGCCATGACAACACACGTACAACACACCCACATATGTAGGTATCTAGTTGTGTGCGTTTAACACGCAGTTCTCTATTTGTGGGAGTGGGGAACTTGAAGTCTGCGGATTCTAGAACTTGTGTGTTTTCTGTATACAACGCTTGACATTGTTTGATAGTGGGTAACTAGATTATGAACAGAATAAATTCAGTGTATCTGGCTTGTAATTGACGCTTATTTTGTTATCATGTTTATTTATTGAGTATGCAATTACTTTATACAGATATTTCCATTTTAAGAGCAGATATTTCAAGAACGCTAAAATAGCGATAATTATTTAATTTTCCAAGTGATAGAAGTATTTTTCATGTTAATAGGATTTCATTCATAGGATTTCATCAATTTCATTTTCATTTCATGTTAATAGGATTATAAATATATGGTATTTATACGTATGGATTATGAAACAAAACTAGTTTTAGTCCACATTCTTGAAATTGGTTCCGAAATTTATACAAATTTGTTGAAGCAAATGCTGATCAAGCAGAGAGAGTTGAAATCGTTGTTAGATTCGAAGATGGGATCAAGACTATTTGCTTGAAACAAGAAGTAGACAATATAACGCAATAGGGCGGTCTCTTGAGTATTGGGGGTGTATCGTAACTGTCGATACGAGCAGTTTTGTGTCCTCTCCTTGTGTTGTTTGATAATATGTGTTGCTGACGCTACACACCTCCAAGATCCTTGCTATATTCTGTACCGTAGTGTTTTATATGAAGTCGACAACCAGGATTTTCTAAGCCATTTTCCATGGAACATTGAAGTGAAGAGTCTTGTGGTGGTACTTACTACTCGAGTACAAATATTAGTAAGACCGGCTTTGCGTTTTTCTCCGTAATATGAGCATGTATTTTCAAGAATATTTAATCCAAATAGCGCTATGTGTATTATCCTAAAGATATTGTTGTCATTGAGACGTTATATTAGTAGTTAACATAACATAACTTCTCGCCTTTGTCTACCCGAAGGTGTAGGCAGCTGCTGTTAAGCCACGTCTCGCCGCTATGTTTACGTCCCAAATGGAATAGGTGGCGAACCTATTGCCATACCGGGCACAAAGTTTTTAATCATCGATATTTATCACACATAACTTACGAAATCAATTTCGAAAAGTCATTGGTGTGAGCCAACGTGGGAATTCGAATAATAGTAGATAATGGCATATAATAGGCATTTAAGTAATAAAATAAATAATTTTATCAAGTCTGAAAGCATGATGCTATAAAAATAATATATTCCACGTATTGAATGAGATTTGTGAATTGTGTTTGGTACCAACAGAACATTATCAGAGCCTATTAAAACAACGGTCCTAAGTACACAGCGAGCATGTGGGCGGGCTGATAAAGTAATGTCATTTATGTTTTCTAATTAGGAAACGGCGTTATGTTTAGTGAAAATTGGCCTGAAATTACTTTCAATGTTACCATGGTTTTCATTACAACATATTACCTCATTACTACATGATAGTGTTTAAATTACTTAACACAAGAACTTCTAAAAAAATCTTAAAGGAATTATTTTCGGAAGTTATGTGTGATAAATATCGATGACTGTCATCTTTGTGCCCGGTTTAATGACAATAGGCTCGCCACCTATTCTTTTTGGGACGCAACTCAACAGCTGCTACCTACACTTTGGTGTAGCAAAAGGAGTGAAGTTACATTACACTTACGTTCTAAAAAAATCATATTTCTGAAATCTTGTCATTATCACATGTAAACTAAATGTTAAAAGTTTTAGTTGCTATACAAAGTTCAACAAAATACTTATACGACTTTTTAGTAGGTGTAGGCTTAAGCACTTACATGTTATCGAAGATATTTTGCTAAATAATGTAACACTATATAACTCTCTCTTAATTATGACGAATCAAACGCCATCTCATAAGCTAAGATTTAGCATCCAACAGTGATCCATCGATATAAGAAGTATAAGATCAGAAGAAGTTATAAGAGTAAATAAAACATAACCCTTCTCATCTCTGGGCTGTCGGATAATAAGAGGAACTACAAAGTTTACGGCTTAATACCGGCGGGTATAATCTTATTGGTCCGGAACAATAACGCAATTTACGCTCGGCTCGTTCCATCCTAAAATATTGTCTCCTTTTTATATGACAACTTTTGTACGCATCTCTCGTTTGCCCAGAAAATTATATCAGCACGGAGTCATTGTTCTTCTAGACTTCCAATTTTTATGCGGCAAGTTTTGAACTTGTGTGATTGGTGGAAGTTGTTCTTAAGAATATATTTGCATGTTGAAGGGTGGATTGGATAGAAGATTATATAATTTTATGACCAGTTTGTGGGTGTAAAATATTTGTTGACAATTTTCATTCAGTATTGATCATATTAATCATTTGATGTGGGACGTATTTTGTATTGTAAACATTTGTCTAAAAGCAACATCACAAATAACGTCGGAGGAAATGGCAACGTACCTGCGACCGCAAATGTACGGCCAAAATAAAATAAAGATTTAAAGAACGCCTCACATTTCTGTGCTCCAGCTCTGATGTCGAACTCGTCTGAAGTGTGTGACCTTCATTCTCCACAATTTCCAATAAAATTCTGCGATGTATGAAATTCACTGGAATCTTTTGTGAAGTAAGCTTCATTACTTTCCGTGTGAGACGTCTATTTTTGAATATTCCATTGGGAAAATTGTGACGGGAAGTCGTGTGGAGGTGCCGGCGTCAACACAGTAGCGGCTTTTCATACGACAATTCAAAGGAGCCGCCGCGGCCGCATGTAGTCGCTCATATACAAGTATACGCTCACAAATCATTACACCACCCACCGGGACCATGGTTGGACATTTCATTTTAGTCCATCATTTTACATAGAAGCTAATATATTGGTGGTATAGTAAATACGTCATGAACAAGTCATCAAGTTTAATGTTTAATTATTTGTAATAAATACTTGATAACATTTTTGATATTGACTCGGCAAACTTAGAGAGATATTATTCGCCTATTATTTTATAGAAGATTTAATTTATGACTTTCTATGATGACAATAAATTTTTTCACAGACCAATAATTTTAAAATCAAACCTAGGTCAATCTAGAAGGTTAGGTACAGTACAGATAACCTATATTCTCTAAAAGAAATATCTAAGAATAATATTCTCTAAGACAACAAAATTGCAAAAGCACTTTTTTGTGATGTCATAAGTATTAAGTATTTTGGCAGACACTAATTGTCTACTAATATCTACTCATTTCGATACATAGATAATAGATATAATATAGCGTATAACACCACTACAAACCAGCAATTATATAACCCACTTATCGTTATATTTTATTTATATTTTTTGCAATTTTCATAACATTCAATCGTAATATGTTTATCCCGGTTGAGTCATAATAACTGTTCACTTGAACCGGTTGACTCTGCAAATATTTTATCCATGCGACGAAAAATCAGACGACGCGACGCGACGCAGGAAGCGCGCTGCCATTGAAATATGGACGCGTCCCAGTATTGCCGTTTGGTAAAATGATTCGTGATTTACGGCAGACGGCGTTTTTGATACACGAGAGAGATTTGTGTAGCAGGTGACGCGAGACGTGATGAACAACGTCACGCACTAAACTATAGCATACGATTGAATAGTTATTCCCTGATAGAAATGGGCATATATAAATTCTACCAAGGGTCTATCTTATGTCATAAACTTGGTAGGAGGACACGAGAGGGATGGTTACGGAAAGTTTTTATACGACAGAGAGATGTCATCACAATTGTAAATGGCGACTCCAATTTTGTCGATAGTCAAAAGTTCTTGACGTAAGTTTTGAGTTTAACTTTTGTATTTTTTGCTTTGCCTCGTCCACTTACTGAAGTGTTGTGGTGTTTTTAATGTAAGTTTAATACCCTAGTGGAAACGTTTACGAATACCAAAGACTTATTTTTTTTCTATAGAAGGCCACCTATAGGTGGCGGAACTTATTTCCACAGTTGAGGCGAAAGGGTTACCATCGATTTGGAAATGGAGACCTCTGAGTTAATGGGTTCTGAACCATTTGACCACTGATACTGTTATTTAAAAGCTATTTAACCGCTTGTTTAGTAACGAATAACATAATTAAGTAATTCACTCAACAAACTGACATATATATATAAGTTTAGTTTACAGTGTCTACAATATAGTTGAAAGTCAACTTCTTGATGTGTGTACTGTAACGACTTCGTTCTCTCGGCTTCCCAATCTTTACAATATTGGTAGAACCAACATGAGAACCACTATATAAAATGTCTCAGCTCAGTTATTCATTCCAAGGGTATTTAGGAGCTCAGTGCATGTGTATCAAATAATAATGCCAACAGATTAAATCATAAGTACAAATTTCGAAACACACATATTAAACATATCAAAGAGTTTATATCTAAAAATACCAAAGAGTTTACAGTACATACAATATCATTGTCATCGAAAAGTTGCGATATTTCATCAAACATTGTTGGTCAATAAGTGTGCTAGATAGTTGTTTTCTGTAATAATGTTTGGTCGTGGAATTTGTAGTTCGTGTTGGGGTTTTCGGGGTCCGGGGTGGTGGTGGGTGTCGGTGACCTGAATCAATCCACTCACGTCAAGTCCTCTGTCCAATCAACTGACACACAATGTTCACTAGGGATCAGCGGGTGCGCGAGTGCCTGTCGCCACACTATATACAGAGATAAAGAAGGTTTTATTTTTCACGTGTCCCTCCTCCCCGGTCGCCGCCTTGAGGGAGACGTTGATAAATGTCGCAGCTTAATTACGTGTTGACGTCTTATCCATAATATTGTGTCATATGTACTAACGGAACGCTGTGTCTTTTGTTACGACAGTAGTTAATTTATATTAATGAAATGTTAATTGTGAAATGACAGATTTTCAAGTTAAAAATATTTTTAGATGATTATTTGATTATTGATTTATTGATTATTGCGTTAATTGAATTTTAGTTGAATGTCTCCAAATGATAATTAAAATAATCACTAATTTGATTTTTTTGTTTATTTTCAGGTAAGTGTGTCCAATAGTAACTTATTTGGCTTCCTGAATAGTGAGTATTTAATAATTTTAATTGCAATTGAATAAATATAAAAGGAAGTTACATAGATACATAACTTCACGCCAAATTCCTTGCAGGGTAGGCAGAGAGAACAGAAAGGAAAAGGAAGTTTCTAGCTTTATTTTTATTTTCTCTTATTTTCTATGGCTTAGAAAGCGTGAAAACTTGAATTGATAGGAATATTATATATGAGATTTTATTGCATTTATTTAACAGTTCTAGATGTTGTTCCACATAAATTTAAGAAATAAATGGCGGCCATTATTTTTTTTTTACAGTAGTTCCTACATACATACATAACTTTACGCCAAATCCCTTGCGGGGTTTGCAGAGAGAACAGAGCGCCATAGGGCACGATTCTTACACGCCTCACTCGCTTCGTTGACTTTCATAACTCTTTTCATGCACGCGGTTTTTGAGGCTCTTAACATCACCTTCCTCCAGGACACGTTCTATTTGGTTATGGAATGTGTGTCTTGGCCGTCCTCGACTACTACATCCATCCGTTTTTGCATTGTATATCTGCTTAGTCAGTCTTGCATCAACCATTCGTTCTACATGTCCGAACCATCGGAGCATGCCCTTTCTTACTTTTACACCGAAACTCTCTTTCAAACCAACTTCCTTCCTTACAACTTGTTTTCTACGCGGTCAGCGAGAGTCACTCCGCAGATTTTGCGTAGTGCCCTCATTTCTACCGCGTTTATTCTACTTTCATGCACACTCTGCCATACCCAGCTCTCGCTTCCATAAGTTAGCGTTGGGATCAGGACTGCATTGTGGATTGCTAGCTGGGCTTTTCTGCTAATGTTTTTTGCGCCCAGGAATCTGCCCAACGCTCGTAGTTCCTATTTTAACATAAAAGGCTTATCAAAACGTGTTAGTGTTCTTTGTTGGTTATAGGCTATACATTACATTAGAGGATATGTATACAAAATAATGAAAAATCCATAACACCCTCTCTTGCTTGTTTTTTCGAAAATTTTCTTACTTTTTAACTTAAAACAAGATTGAATACCTAAAATTCTCACCACTGTAATGTAGAGATATATTTATTTATCTAGATAATTAGATGTCTAGATATAGATAAAGTAAACCATTAATTATTTATAGTAAAACCGCAGTTTCCAAGTTTGTTGGATGCTCGTGACGTCATAGAGACAGCATGACAGCGAGTGACTCTACTGTACTGTCCCCTTATGGCAACCCTCCCCCACAACTCAATTAACTGGTCCCAAACTAACACACGCCGTACCTACAGACCTACTTGCTTTTGCCAATTTTGGGCTGACATATTCAACAGACTCTCGTTAACGTACAAGCCGATGAATTTTATTAAGAACTGCTTGTATTTTCAAATATGTTCCCGAAATACATTTAATTACTGAACTACTAAAGCCTCACCAGTCATATTGCATATTATTCTTAATTCAATAGTTATGTAAGCTTGTATGAATCCTACTGCTACCATTACCTACAGTACTACTCCTGCGTTAAACAATAAAATGCTATGCTTATTAATAAGGTTATTAATAAGCATAGCATTTTATTGTTTAACGCAGTGTAATTAATATCAAATTAGCAGGTGCTAATTTGATATTAATTACATTGAATATTTAAAAATGAAAAGTAGTAGAGCCAAGCAGTTTGCTGCTTAAATGGGCCGGCTCGACCGGTGAAATACCACGACCTCTCAAAAGATCGATCTCAAGTGGCTCATGCCGCGTTTCGTTCGGTGAGAGAGGTACCCGGAGGCCCACCCCCTTTCCCCATCCCTTCCTATCCTACTCCCTTAAGGTCGGCAACGCAACTGTAACACTATATGTGTTGCAGGTGCCCAGGGGCGGCGCTGGTGATTTACTATCAGGTGACATGCCTGCTCGTTTGCCCTCTTATCCCTTAAAAAAAATACAAATTAATTGTCTACGAAATTTTGCATTCATTTATTGCGACAAAATGTCAAAACATGGTGGGTACGTTAAAACTCGATGTTCTATTGCAAAGACAATATTTTTCATCGATATATATACCCCCATCTCGAGGCGAAAAATAAATTCAAGTACTGTTTGTATACAATAAGGAGGGCAAACAGGCTGTGTCACTTCATACACAATTCTGTCAGTTGGCCGGATGACAGGTCATATCCGGGTGCGGGGGCCGGTCAACCTCTTCCATCGATTCTATTACACTGTCCACGACATATTGAGGTGGCCCTGGCACGATAAAACTGACGCCTGTTTGTCAAGATGTACACTACTACTTATATTACATTTTTCGGAGTCGAGGTCGCGAAGATATTTCTTTATTTTACTTGTTGATGTCATGGCGGATTGAGTTTCTGAAGACATCTTCCTGCGAAGCGATTTATTTTATTTAAAAAACGTTTATACTGTCTATGCTGATACATAATGAAATGATGTTTATAAGATTTGCCACTCTTACTCTGATTAATAAGTTATAAGAGAAATAATGTGGACGTCAAAGTACCATTATCATTTCGTTCTCTCTTCAGGAAGAATCTTCTTCGAAGAAGAGTTTCATTAAGTTACGATACCGCAATACCTACTCTGGTTCATTGGATCACGAGATGACATCAAGAGTGCTCAAGTAAACGGTTTCTTTCTTAGAAGTATATTCTATTGTTATTGAGTTTTCAAAGTATTTTTCTTTGCAATAATTTTTGTATGCTAATCAGAGTCATCAGAGTATTGGTATTGTCTGTTTCGTATTTAATTAAATTATGCGGCTTCATTTTAGTTATATAATTTTTAAGCACTTTATATATTATACATAATGTAAGATTTTAAAGACGAAATAAATATTAATTGTCGGATTTATTCAACTTTAAAAATCTATTTTACGTCCAACAATTTCATATAGAACCCGTGATCGTATATAAATAGCTGTAAAATAGTTTTATAAATTATTCTCTGAAGTGCTTTATATGAGGTATGAAATCATGGGTAATACAATTGTTATGCGCACCGTACTGGTGTAATAAAGAAATAGTTGGATAGAAACACGCTTTGCCAAATATTTGTGAATGTTCGACAGCATATTTACCCGAATTCCGAACGTTCGCCGTTATTACTGTGATCGGTATGAGATATTTTCTCGCCTTTTTTGAAGTCTCTGTGTTGTATTGCACATTCACCCTCTATTTACATATTAAAACCATGCAATTTTGTTATATTTGTATTTGTAATGTCTTGTCCATTAATGATTACAATTTGAAAAATATAAATCATGTAATGAAAACTGATAGTGGGTGGGTAAGTTTTTGGGTAGGTATCTCTGGATATATCTCTCACATACGTAACAGTATAAGCATAACGTAACTTTGCGTTAATTTTCAGTGAGGTTGTATTTGACCCGTCGAGACTGCCTATTCATGCATATTTTATTTGATTATCTTTCGCTTTATTTAACTCCACCAATTACCCAACTAGATATATCTATATCTATCTATATAATATCTTGGACACAATACACACAGCATCCTCTAATTCCAAGCTAAGCAACTAAATGCTTGTCTCATGGAAACTAGATGACGGATACTAATACGTATATACTTTTCTTTTGTAAATACACACTTAGAATACATAGAGAAACACACAGACGCCATTCAAACGTTCATGCTTATCACAAATATTTGTACTTGGGTGGTGATCGAACCCGCCAAACTCGATTCTGCAGTCAGCAGTTCTACCACGAGGCCTAAAATAATATCTATAAATAGATAGTTTAATTCTATGACACATTCTCAATAATACTCAATAGTAATATTAATACGTAGTCATGAAAACTTATTAGGTCGGATCACGAGTGTGAGCTACTCTCCGATATTTAGATAATTAGTGATCGGAATGTTCTGTCAAACTGCGGTTGATTAATTTGAGGTTAGACTGAGTGCTATCATCCATAAACTACACATTCAAATTTATATTGGGGATTTACTTAGTAAATTAAATTACGAGTAGTATTTTAATCGCATCTCGTCTTTAAATAATCATCATCATTCTCAAAACATCTGTTTGAAAGGGAGGAGTCCAGAACGAATGCAAGGATAATGGTTGATGGATGATAATGGACGCGCTTTTAGCAAGGATGGAAGGTACACCGCTGATGTAGAAAGAAGAGTAGCGTTAAGAAATACAGTAAATGGGGCGTTGGGCAGATTCCTGGGCGCAAAAGATATTAGCACAAAAGCCCAGCTAGCAATTCACAATGCAATACTGATCCCAACGCTAACTTATGGAAGCGAGAGCTGGGTATGGCAGAGTGTGCATGAAAGTAGGATAAACGCGGTCGAAATGAGGGCATTGCGCAAAATCTGCGAAGTGACTCTCGCTGACCGCGTAGAAAACAAGGTTGTAAGGAAGGAAGTCGGATTGAAAGAGAGTGTCGGTGTAAAAGTAAGAAAGGGCTTGCTCCGATGGTTCGGACATGTAGAAAGGATGGATGATGCAAGATTGACTAAACAGATATATAATGCAAAAGCGGATGGATGTAGGAGTCCAGGACGGCCTAGACACACATTCCATGACCAAATAGAACGTGTTCTGCAGGAAGGTGATGTTAGGAGCCTCAAAAATCGACGCGCGTGCATGAAAAGAGTTATGAAAGTCAACGAAGCGAGTGAAGTGTGTAAGAATCGTGCCCTATGGCGCTCCGTTCTCTCTGCCTACCCCGCAAGGGATTTGGCGTGAAGTTATGTATGTATGTGTGTATGTATCATCATTCTTGGGTGAGCATAACTGCAGGCAGAATATAGTTGCATACGTGTATTAAAAAATATGTTGTTCTCCTTTTCTCTGTTATATAACCCTTAAGTTTGACCGTACTTGACGATCTTTGTCACGTCCCGCAACTTTGTGACAGAGGAGATTATAACTGCGACATATTTACGAAGCGATGAGTACTTATTTATGAAAATATTTTGTTTTAAAATAAATAACCTGTTATACTTTTGCTTCAGTAAGTATTATTATTAGACTCTATGTTTTCCTATCTGTCAGTGCAAGAAATTAACAGGAAAGTTCTGGTGGTTCCATGTAAGCCCCTATGAATAAAATATTACTTTTATTACAATCAAAAATAAAATGGCTATATATTATGCTTACATAACTTTTAAAATAATTACGCATGATATGGTATCGTAGCAAAAAGTAACAAAGCGTAAATACGCTCTGATGCTCCATTAATTACAACTACAGAAATTTCCAATAAATGGTTAAATAAAAATACTTACCTAAAGTCGTCCACGTCCAGGGCCATGATGAATGTTGGGGGGTCTTAGTTATGAATAATGAGCATCGCTTAATAACCGTTGGCGTAATTGCGTTATCTAGGCACCGAATGGGCGGGTGAACCTCTGCTATCCATAACCGACAACTCTCATAATTGTCATCTGCAGGATTGAGTGCTTCTGAGTAGGTACTCTCTCCCGCGAGTTACTACAGATATGCATATAATAATATATATATATATATATATATATATATATATATATACGTCAATGTATAATTGCCTCTAATTAATTATATACTTTAAGCTATATACAAATTAATCACTTCTAGCTACAGCTTGTTAGTAGCAGTAACCACTTTATACTTACCTAAATGTATAAACTCAGATAGATTAGCTATAACAAACATAAGTACTGCTTGATTTTTAAGAAGCCGCGCTGCGAGCAATCTACTAATTGTGTAGGTTTATCTGTAGTAGAGCCAAGCAGTTTGTCGCATTAATAAGCCGGGTCGACTGGTGGAAATATCACGACCTCTCAGAAGATCGACGTAAAGTGGCACAAGCCGCATTTCGTTCGGTGAGAGAGGTACCCGGAGGCCCACTCCCCTTCCCCATCGTTTCCTATGCTACTCCCTTAAACGTCGGCAACGCAACGGTAACACTATATGTGTTGCGGGTGTCCATGGGCGGTGCAGATTGCTTACAATCAGGTGACTAGTTTGCTTGTTTGCCTTCGTATCTCATTAAAAAAAAAGTCAATCATTGTACTAGAAATAGTTGCAATCTTTAAGGCCAGCAACACAAATATCTATGGATGACTCGTTTCCTCTTTTACCCTATTGCCCATAAAAGAAGTAATCTATAAAATCTGCTTGATTAGATTGTAATATTATTATTATGTCACTAATACTGCACAACATTTGTTTCAATTATACCACGAAATAGACTGCCTCATTTTCTTTGGACAGGGTATTAGTTCAGGGAGTGTCAAAGAACGCAATTGATCACGCTAATTCTGGAAGCTTTGGTGATAAAAAATGGCGTCAATTTGTTACGTTATAACGAGTACAGGATTTTCAGCATAATGTTTACTTTGATGTGAACCAAGTGGTGCTCCCACTGCTTACAGAATATATTGGAATACTCTCGAGAGCAATGAATCCGGGTCACTTAAAGAATGTTAAAAATCTCGGAAACTAAAAATGATAGGTTAATGCAATAAATTGTATTTAATAGACAATGTAATACTCCTTAAATGAAAGTAAAAAAAATATGAGTCACCATACATTTTATTAACACAAAATTACATAAAGAAAAAATCTGCTGATCTCTCCTTAAAACAAAAATAGGAAACATGAAATTTTTGAACTTTATTACGATTTTCTTGAATTTTAATACTTCGTATTGCCTCCTCGTGCTTCCATTACTGCGTTTACGCGGTTTGGCATGCTGTACACCAAGTTCCTTATACGATTTTGGGGAATATTCTCCCATTCCTCTGTGAGAGCAATTTTGAGCTCACGAAGCGTGATTGGGGGAGGGTTTCGTTGTTTTACGCATCTGCCTAGCTCGTCCCAAGCATGCTCGATCGGGTTGATATCCGGGCTGCGCGCTGGCCACTCCATACGAGTAATGTTCATCTCTTGAAGGTAGTCATTCACAATCCTACCTGTATGAGGTCGGGCATTGTCATGCTTAAATATAGCATCCTCACCTAAATTGACCATAAATGGACCAACGTGATCATTGAGGATTTCTTCCACATATCTTACGCTAGTTAAAGAGCCGTTTTCTATGATCACCAGCTCTGTGCGACTTTCAGAAGAAATTCCGGCCCACACAAGTACAGACCCACCACCGTAGGCTACTTTTTCCTCGATGCATGCTTGCTTGAATCTTTCCCCTGGTCTTCGATACACTCTGTGTCTTCCATCGTGCTTGTAGAGCATAAATTTTGATTCGTCGGAGAACATAACTTTTGACCAATCTTCAATACTCCAATTTACGTGGCTCTGGGCATATCTTAGTCTTGAAATACGATGCCCACGCTCCAGTTTAGGGCCGTTTGCAGGTCTAAGGGGTTTTAAGTTAGATTCAGCAAGCCGACGTCTTACTGTCCATGCACTTGGGTTACTTCCTCCGAGGCGTCGAAACTGATTGGTGAGTTCAGTTCCTGTGAGAAAGCGATTTCGAAGCATGGTGTTCACCAAGTATCGGTCTTCTCGTGCTGTGGTATACCTGGTTCTGCCCGTTCCTGGTCTGCGTAGGTTAGAACCAGTTTCTTCGTAACGTCGGAGAACTCTTTGTACTGTTGACAGCGACACACCAACAGTCCTGGCTGTATCGCGCTGACTCCGGCCGGTTTCCAGCATTGTAAGTATTCTGGTGCATTCTTCAGGCGTAAGCGACATAATTTCAGCTTGAATAATGAATATAGAGCACTATCAACATGGTTTATGTACCCACATAAATGACAGATTACAAACAAAAGCAAAACCAAATGCTGTAATTTCGTAGTTCCATCTTCGAAAGTGGCCCTTTTTCAAATTTGATTTTTTTATGATATAACTTTACAATAACTAAGAAGTTTTAATACCTTCATTTAAGGAGTATTACATTGTCTATTAAATACAATTTATTGCATTAACCTAGCATTTTTAGTTTCCGAGATTTTTAGGATTCTTTAAGTGACCCGGATTCATTGCTCTCGAGTGTATTTTGATTAAACAATATTTGACATCTATTTGCAATTGGGGACGATGCTGGAACCCCACCTCCTATTTTCATTACTACTAATTTTGTGATGGTTTTCTGGTGTGTTATCACCTGTCGTTCCAGAAAAGTATTCAAGAATTTTCGCCCAAATATTATTGGCGTTTTAAATTAATTCATTACACTAGTAGTAGTAAATACTGGCTTAGTGGTGACCGCGCCTTCTGTACATAGGAAAACATTCAATACTAAATTTTATCGATCGCTAAGTTGATTTTGTGCAATTTACTTCGCGACTAAAATGTTTTCACGGTCCCACAAATAAATCTCAAAGTAAAGATTGAAACCTAGATTTTTTTTTCAGGCTAAAAACTCCGCAGTGAGAAAAAATGTGTTTCTTTAAACAGCACTTTATTATAACAGACTGTTTACTCACACAAAAAGTCAATAACTCCTAGTATAATATGTTCAAATGCCTTACTTTGGATTCCTTTCGGTTTCCCATGAACTATGTATTTGGCTCTGAACTTTGTGTTTAAGAGTAACTTCCATCTACCCAACGAGGCATACACGTTTCACTTGTGTGTGGCATTTACTCAAATTTGTAAATATGTATTGTTTAATTTAATTTGAATTTAAAAGTACTGCTTCTTTATATTCTTCTGTCTGAAAATTGATAAAAAAAAAACAATTGAATTATCTTTGGAACCATCGCACTATTTTAAACTGATTAATCCAAAAGCAAACATTGCCGTGTCTATGCTGACAAAACCAATCATAAGTTAACTATGTGCAATTGAAATTCGACTCTATTTTCACAACTAAAGGAAGTTTTTCACGTAGTGCCGGGCAGTTACGATTTTGGTGCTGGTACCAGCAGTAGGTGGATGAAATATGATGGCAAAAAAAAGTATCTTACGGCGTTCGTGCCTGGAACCGTGCTGTCCAATCCGGAGCGATATTAGATATGGAATGTAAGTGCAATTTATAATTTAGTAGCTTTATAAACTTTATTAAAGTTGTAACTTCACACACGTGGTTCGGTTATGTACCGATTATAAGATGGTAAATAAAATATAATTACGATATAAATTAATTTGCTGATTTTCCTGCATAGTTGAATATAGCCTGCCAAGTACAAAGAAGTCTATTGTTTTCGTCTATCGCCATGTCCTCCTATCCTGCCCGTTACTCCAAAACTATATTATACATATTGGTGAACTATTTTATACGAGGGCAAACGAGCAAGTGGGTCATCTAATGGTAAGCAAGTACTCACCGCCCGGGAGTAGGAAGGGGAAATTGTATCGAGGTATCGTAAACGCAGCACGAGTCTCTTCACGCCGATTTTCCGAGAGGTCGTGGTATTTCACCGATCGAGCCGACCCATTCATGCAGCGAAATGCTAGATTTGACCACTGTCGATTCTTTTACCATAATCCGTTAGCTATCAAGTACAAGTTACAATATAGTTTGGTAGTAAAATACAAAAATCAAATAAGATTTTTACTGATCTTTTCCAATCATGTTATAAGTGAAGTGTGAGTGATGGTACGAAACTCTCCCCGTATGAAACCGCTCCCTACTTGACTAGGATTTTCTTTAATAAATTCCTCTGTATCGACATGTGTTTTTCTTGTATAATGTGTAAGAGTATATATCCTTAGTAGGATATCGGTTTTGGGGATGTAAAAATATTTATAACGTAAAACAAGAAAACATATCAGGTTGACATCTTTTACGAGCGCGTCAATAAAGAAACAGAACAGAAAGTAGAAGTGAATCGTAAAAACAACACTAATCCCGTTCTGTCCCCAAAAAATTCCGTAGCGAAAGTGCCCACCCGGCGTTGTAGCGAAAATATCGTCTGTGTTTTGATTTATGTATCTTAAAAGCGGCTCACCCCCCACTCCACGCCTACAGTTATTGTTTTTCCCCTTACGAAAATGGTGTACTTTTCCCCACCCGCGGTTCTATGTCGGCCGAACTTTCTACGTGATTTATTTCGCAGTAATAATATTATTAAAGTAGCGAAAGCCAAAATATTTTCCTGTGTAATTTTAATTCTAATGATTTGCTTTTTGGTACCTTTACCTTGACGCTCTTAATACCAAGAATATAGGCAGATTTGTCCCTTCTGACACAGTTAATTATTAGCGCCCACGAAATAGAAGACCATGGCCATACATAATTTTCACTTTCAAAGAGATTTTCTAGAAGTCGTCGAACCTTACCGAACAAAAGTTCAGTCGCCAAGCTATCGAGTCGAAACGATTTCCTTGAAAGCTTTCAATTTAGTTAAATGTATAATTCATTGTAACATAATGAATAATAACGTTATTCTAATTTCGATTTAAGAAAATGGTACCCTTCCATTGGAAAGGATAATAATTTTAATAAATAATTGTAACAAGGGTTATAATAACAGTTCTGATATTATACTACGTATTAAGAGTCTTGATACAATGCCCTCTATTGTTTCCAGCTGTTGACTTTCCACTTCCAGTTTTAACTCTATTTGGAATGGTTTATAAGCCTTTTATGGTGTTTATTATAAACAAGTTTCGACTGTGTGGAATTTGTTGGCATTCTAGTCTTTCCTGATATTGGTCCCGCACCAATTTATCTTTATTACAATCCTATTCTACACATTAAACTATTTAGAATTTTGCTTAAACTATGTAAGTCTCACTCTTTTTTTTGACTTCTCGATTTTAGCATCATCCTTTTTATAGAATCTTGATTTTCATTATTTTTGGCGCATCACTTGAAAGGTATATTCCATTGGTTTCTACATTTCCGCTACAGACAGCGTCGTGAAGCTGTACTACTTAAAATTCTTTAAGTAAACAGATATATGTTTAGATTGTAAAGTTTTGCCAAATACTGCAAATGCCAAATGATAGCATGATATCGTTTTATTATGATTTATTTTTGACTATATATTTCTTTAACTTCAATGAAAAAGAAGCACACGGTGTACCTGACAAATTGTGGAGAACACCAGACTCATTTAAATCCTATTAAAATTCCTTTGAATAGTATTTTTGAGAGGACTTGCAGGTTTTATATAAAGCTACTACCATGTAGGCGGATCCTTGTAGGATGGGTTCGCTCTTGTTACTCTATATCTATCCCACTCTATGTCCATCTTCGTTCCGTTATTTAAATTATATTATTAAGGAGCCAAAGGTACAGTGTTCCTCGAATGATAAATTTGACACGTGCCTGTCAATCGAAATCCAAATCTCTGTAGGTAATTTCAACAGAATAATTCTGTCGCTCATCATTACCTACTGTGAGTAATAAACAAATCATTTTTCTCTCTTTTTATTCTCCAATATAACATTATACTCTAGAAATATAATGAGTGTTTAAAAATTCATTTTAGCTGTTCCTTCGGGAATTTGTGTTAAAGCTGTCTAACATTTAGATATCTTAAAGATATATTCAGGTAAATTTAGTTCCAACATTGGAGCCTATTATTGATAATGCTATGTGGAGTTAAACCGCAGGAGCATTCGGAAAGTGAAATTTAAAGCTCCAACCACTTGGTTTTGAACCAACCCTTTTTTGGCTTCACACAGCAGAATAATTGGGTCTTTTGTGGTTTGTGCCAATGTGTGCCCCGTAATGGGCTTTGCTTTTTGCGCCTTTGAGCCGCTCTACTGTCTATTGGGCTCTTTACTGCCAACGGTGGTGTGCCCGTGGTTTTACTCTTACGTAGAATAATGAACTAATTTGGAGAAATTCAATATTCTCTATTACAACAGAGAAAAATAAGAGTTTAATTTTTTAATATTAAAGAATTAAGTTGGGTATTAAAGTACAACTTTACCCTGAATTCTTTGTGGGGTAAGTAGAAAGAAATGAGCACCATAAGACACGACAAATGTGTATATGAAAAGATAAAAACCTCTTTTAAGTTATTAGTTAAGATTATTGAATTATATTAAAAAAAATATGAAATACCTAGGTAATATATTTTCCAGAGCATAACGTAGCCTTTTAGACAGTTTGAAATTTATAGTTGGTAATGTATGGGGTGCAAGGTGTGCAAGCATAATTTCCGCTGCCTACGCCACTGTTTATAAAATCGCGTTTTCATCGGCTGTTTCAGAAATAAAAACACCGTACTTTATAGTTTTCGTAACATATATGACTTAACTAACGCGCGTCGATTTTTAAGGCTCTCACCTTCCTTCAGACTCGTTCTATTTGGTCATAGAAGGTGTGTCATGGCTGTCCTTTTCTTTATGAGATTATTAGGCATTATTCTTTTTCATTTGTATTTTAACCTGCGCTTGATTTCTGAACATGCTGTTTACACATTCCCTTATGATATCGATTGGTGGCATTAAAGTTTGTACCTATTTATGTTGAAATGGAACGAAATGATACTCTGTCAATATTGCTTAGTAAAACATTTGTCTAAGGGTATTATAACTTTTAACCCAACCGAATCTTCAATAGACCTTAAATACCCCACTTCAGCGATAATAAATTGAATAACAATATTACCATACAAAGCAAAAGTTGGAATAGTTCATTACTATCGTATACATTTTCATATAAATCTCTGTAACATAATTTTATATCAGACTCTGTATAGATAACAGCGCGCTTGGCTTTCCGTCTGACGCCTGAAGGTTTTTCCCTAATTCTCTCCTGTTATGATAAACGGTTTTGAGATGTTCACATTGACGCATTAAGTACGTCTCATATTCCTTTCACTTAATACAGAGATGTATTTTTTTTAAGTATTCATATGTTTGTGAGTCAAAATTGTTTCCCTTCTTAAAGAAAATGTTGTCATCGGCTCCCACTTAAATTTTCCAATGGAAAAGACTCCATTATACGAATAAAAGTATTATAGCTCAGTGGTTTACAACCATTTCTGTGTTGAAGGCCCCGTGTTCGAATCCTGTTACCTGTCGAAAGTTATGATTATTTATAAATAATTTAAAGAAAAAAACTTTTTTAAAGAAGCTTTTATTTAAACGCTCTAAAAAGAATAAAATAATTTTAACCTTATACATATTAACTATCAACTTATAACCTTATTACTCGTATATACAATTTATGTGATAATAAAAGCTTGTCGCTATGTTTAATTACCTATCAGTGGCTATCCATAACCATCTAGAAATATTTTTTTAGATCTAATGATTACTGTGACGGATCGCATTATCCAAATATATTTTTTTGGTTTATAACATATATATGGACACCCGAACACATATAGTGGTACAGTTCCGTTGCCGGCCCTTTCCATGGGAAATGGAAGGGGTCGGAATTGGGATGGGAAGAGGAGGGGGGAAGGGTTGGGTTGAACATAGCGACAAGCTTTTATTATCACATAAATTGTATATACGAGTAATAAGGTTATAAGTTGATAGTTAATATGTATAAGGTTAAAATTATTTTATTCTTTTTAGAGCGTTTAAATAAAAGCTTCTTTAAAAAAGTTTTTTTCTTTAAATTATTTTCAAGTTTTTAGTTAACGATGGGTAAGTTTCTCAGTCTCTTCATCTCATTCAAAGCATCATTGTTACAAGGTCATTTGCCAGTTAATTTCGAACAGTCCAACTCTTCAATGAGGAGACCTCCTAAAGTCTTTTCTCTACTTAGGCCGCGTATGCTTGACCAGCAGCAAAGAGTTTCGAGCCTAAGTAAACAAATTTTTTTGTTACTTATTTGTTGATTTTGTAACTTAATTTTGTAATGTGGGACTGTTGTTTAATAACAAAATATGTTTAACTACTTGTGATGTGTAACGCCATCTGTTGTTTTAATCAGTACTTTATACTTGCTGACCTGAGTGTAACATAGGAGTGTGTTGTAATAAAAGTTATAGTTCGTTCCCACCATCCACTGTGTTTAATTCTAATAATACCTATAACACCATTAAAATCCGTTAGTGTGCATGTTAAAGTTATTAAATCCTGTCCAATTTACGTCGGTATCCTGAAAGGGCATGGCATTACACCGGTCGAACCGGCCCATTCATGCAGCAGATTGCGTGGCTGACCACAATTAAAACACTGTTAACTATTAAAACATAGGTCAACGGAAAGCCTGTGATGGACTACCGCCTCAGCCGTAAAGTGGTCGTAAGGTTCTCAATGTTAGCACTAACTCATTTTGATTATAAATTTGGACGCGCCGCTTAACCTTGTATCTTGACATGGTGATTTGGCATCAGTGACTGAATAGTAAACAACAGATTGACTGACACTGCCCAAACAAGCAGGCCACTAGTATCTAGCCGCTCATATTGAAAACCCTATGATATCTATAATATTTATACACAATCTAATTTGTTTATAACATTAATTAATAACATAACATAGCTCGACTCCTTTTTCTACCCGAAGGTGTAGGCAGCATCTATTAAGCCTCGACTCGCCGCTATGTTTACGTCTCACGATCTATAAGGGAGTAGGATATAGGATATGGAAGTAGGAAGGGATGGGGAAGGGGAGTAGGTCTCCGGGTACCTCTCTCACCCAAAGAAACAAGGCGTGAGCTGGTTGTGGTATTTCACCGGTCGAGCCAGCCCATTCATACAGTGAATTGCTGGGCTCTACCACTGTTGCCATACAGCGAGCACAAAGTGGTCAGTCAAAAATATTTATTACACATGACTTTCGAGAGAAATTTCGAAAGAATTGGTGTGAGGCCAAATTCGAACCCAAGACTTCCTGATTCAGAAGCGGGCTAGTTTACTGAACCACCGAGACATAGTTTTTGAAGTTATCATATAACTCTTTAATAAAAGGGCCATTTGATACGCATATAGTAGAAACGCAAATATTTATTCCACTATATTGGATTTAGAATGACGTCACATTATTTTTCGAGCTACTATTAACAAGCCCTTTCATTTGATACCCATATTGTAGAAATGCATTAAAAAAAACTGTTCCTCTATCTTGGATTATCCGCCATATTGGATTTAGAATGACGTCACATTATTTTTTTAGTTTTCCCAATGAGCCCTTTCATTTGATACCCATATTGTACGAAAGCTTAAAATATATATTCCTTCATCTTGGATATTCCACCATATTGGATTTAGAATGACGTCATATTATATTTTGAGTTACACTCAACAAACCCTTTCATTTGATACCCATATTGCAGAAATGCATTAAAAATATCCATTCCGCCATCTTGGGGCGTCCGCCATATTGAATATAGAATAACGTCATACACTATATCATGCATTGTCATCCAAAGTAAACGTGTATACAAAATTTCAGCTCAATCGGTTGAAGGTATCTACTTCAAAATTGAGTTACAAGATTCCACCGAACATACATACTTACATACATACATACATACATACATACATACAGTGCAAGGTAATAAAAAGCTTATAAAAAAGAACTAAGATAGTACAATCCATAAGGACGCTTACATTTGTACTATTTTCTAATGTAATTTAGTTTCCTTTATTAGTAACTGGCTTATATCACCATATATATATTTTTTTATTAGGCCACAAAGTTTGGCACGCTAGCGGTTGTTCCCATTGCCTGATAGGCACGAGACATCGCGTGTCGCCCGCCTTATATAATTACGTTACATCAAAGCAAGATGGAGCAATAACTATAACCCATTAGTCTGTAACAAAACGCCCAAGTTCACGTTAATGCTAGTAATATCTCTTCACCTTGTAAAAAGTTTGATGCGTTTGTTCTGTTTTACTTGAGAATACAGCTACTCTTTTAAATGAAATTCTTGTGTAAAATATTTTGAAAAGTTTCTTGGTGAGGCAATCTGTACCATTTACACCTGCCGTGGATGTATGTTAAGATCTTCATTTTCTACTTAACGTGCTTGGAAGCACATTTGAACAAGCTTCCACTACCGACTATGTCGTTAAAATCTGGTGTGTGTTAAAAGTTGGCATCATTAATTAGTAATGTTATGCGTGCGAAATTGAGGCCAATTATTAGTTATAAAGTACGTAACTTCACCACATTTTTTACCTGAAGGTGTAAGTTTCCGCTGTTATAACCGCAACTCGCCGAATCGTTATGTTACTTTCCAAATGGAATAGGTGGCGAACCTATTGCCATACACCAGGTACAAAGTTGTCAGTCATTAAAAGCTTTTATTTTAACTTGCACTGTATGTATGTATGTAAATATGTATGTTCGGTGAATCTTGCAACTCAATTTTGAAGTAGATATCTTCAACCGATTGAGCTGAAATTTTGCATATACGTTTACTTTGGATGACAATGCATGATATGATGTGTGAGATTATTCTATATCCAATATGGCGGACCACCCAAGATGGAGGAATGGATATTTCGAATGCATTTCTGCAATATGGGTATCAAATGAAAGGGCTTATTGAGTGTAACTCAAAAAATAATATGACGTCATCTTAAATCCAATATGGTGGAATATCCATGATGGAGGAAAACATATTTTAAGCTTCTGTACAATATGGGTATCAAATGAAAGGGCTGATTAAGAGTAACTGAAAAAATAATGTGACGTCATTCTAAATCCAATATGGCGGATCATCCAAGATAGAGAACAGTTTTTTTTAATGCATTTCTACAATATGGGTATCAAATGAAAGGACTTGTTGAAATTAACTCAAAAAATAATATGACGTCATTCTAAATCCAATATGGCGGATATTCCACCATATTTGCATTTCTACAATATGCGTATCAAATGAAAGGGCTTGTTAAGAATAACTCGAAAAATAATGTGACGTCATTCTAAATACAATACGGTGGACCATCCAAGATGACGGTATACATATTTTTGATGCATTTCTATAATATGGCTATGAATTAAAAATCATCATTGCGATTAAATGGAAAAGAAAGCTCCAAGCTGAAATTGAATTAGATGATCTCCTTATTGAAGGGCTGGACTGTTTGAAATTAAGCGGTAAACTAACTTGCAATAATTATGCGTTGAATGAAATGACACTAACCTAGCCAGTTATAACTAAAAATAAAAAAATAAATTATAAGCAAAAACCCTTTTTAAAGAAGCTTTTATTTAAATGCTCTAAAAATAAGAAAATAATATTTCCTTAAAAATTTCAAGTATCAACTTAGAGCCTCAGTATGTACAATTTATATAATAATAAAAGCTTGTCGCGAGGTTTGACTCCCTATCCATAGGTAATTAAATTGCAATGGATAATAAAGTAAAATTAGTAGATTAATTTACATGAGTGTTTTGCCCATTTCTTCTCATGACAACCTTACACTCAGGATGGTCCGTGCATTTTTGTTCCAAGGAGGCTTTTTTCTCAAGGGCTCGTGTTTTAATATTTTATGCTTTAAGTTAAATATCTGTATTTACGGACTATATTTAACTGTGTGTGAAGACCCATGAAAATAAAGCTATTTTGATTTGACATTATAAAATTAGTACAGTTTATTTACAACTCGCGCGACAAGCTTTTATTATTATATAAATTGTACATACTGAGGTAACTTAGAGAAGTTGATACTTGAAATTTTTAAGGAAATATTATTTTCTTATTTTTAGAGCGTTTAAATAAAAGCTTCTTTAAAAAGGGCTTTTGCTTATAATTTATTATCACACATAAGTTTCGAAAAGAATTCCAAGAAATAATTGTGATTGTGAGTCCGGAATGGAACCCACAACTTCTGAATCATAAGCGGAGAGCTCGACCACTGGAGCATACAAGACGAATATTGTATAGCAGTTTCGGTGACCTAGTGTTTCAGCATCCGCGACCGCATGAGCGGTATCAAGTTCAAATTCACAAACACCAAAATATTTTAGAAAATCATTTATAACATTGGTACTTTCTTTTGTAACTAGTAGTTGACAGTTGAAGCAGTACTCGTAAAGAAGCAAGCATTACACACACAGTTAGTTTTATTTCAAACCAGTGCATATGGTGGCGCGTCGATAAGGGACAGTGTTTGAGCTCCGTCGCTAGGTGATGAGGCAACAGCCAGGTGTTTTATGTCCCGTAATATATTGATTTTCGTACACGTTGAACTATATTTAATAATACGTATCTCTTGTGGAAACATACTTTTGTAAAATACTATTATTTTTTTTTCTAATAAAGTGATTTTTATTACTATAGGCTTCTTCGCTCAAATGGCTGACAAATTATTTATTTCTATAGAAACCTATAATTTCACATTTGTGTTTAAAGGGCGTCCTTCGAATACACTTTGAACGAAAGGTATTTGTTGAGTATTGTTACAAAGCGATACAAGTTGACGCGGCAGGCATCGATCTCCCCGGGTCCCCGCTAAGCCGGGTCCAACAAGGGGCGTAAGTACCCACCAATATTTCTTTCAAGCGTCAGAAATACGCACTCATTTTTTGGACTCGACACTAATTTGTGGGATATATACAACAAGTAAAGAATTATTGATCGGTCACTTGTCGGTTTTTTTTTCCTCATTTTTATTGCTAAAGATTCGATAGCTTTTATAGCACGTTGACGTTTTTATGGAATAGGGGGAAATCAAGCCACTTGATGGTAAGTTACTAGCGCGGTCAATGGAAACCTGCAGCACAGATAGTGTCCAGATGCTTTAGATAGAGAGGGGGGTCGGTAAAGGGATGAGGAAAAATGGGTGGGCAATGGAGAACGGGCCTCTCTCACCGAACGAAAAGTGGCATGAGCCACTTTTTGTCAATATTCTGAGAGATCGGGATATTTCAGCGGTCGAGCCGGCCCATTTGTGCTGAGAACTGCGTGGCTCTAGGACTGTAAAAAAAGTTTATACGGTGCCAACTAAAATGGATGAGCAGAGCAAAACTAAACGGTTGACAGGTACTTTGTTACTTGCCTTTGCATTTTTCTAAGTGTTTTACTCTTTTTTTCAATGAACTGCTCTCTGCAGATCTCTATTTATATTGGACACGGCAGTAGTTATAACATTTTACTATTTTAGCGTTTATATATATTATGCTGAAAGAGTAAAATGTCTTGATTATTCCAGCACTGAGGTATTAGGTACATTACAATCCATTAACTATTCCCTCAAGTGTTTTTTACTCTTTGCGTTTTTTTTGTATACCTATTAGCGCCAAAGCTATGTAATGTTCTTTGTCTTTTAATGTTTCCGAAGGATTATCTCATGTAGTTCTTTAAATGAGATTTATGTGGAGCTCTTACTGTTTTACGATAGCTGAATTGTTAATTACGAACCTAGTGCCGCTTCTAATCCAGTTGCTATTTAGTTTAAGACTGTATACGTTAAGTCAGACTAGTGGTCAGTGCCACATTGCCATTATTATTATAAATAGAAAAATATTTAAGATTTTTGCTAATTTTCTTCTACAAGAGTAACGTCACTGTATCTTATACAATATTCTTATTTAACACTTTCTAAGCATTTTATTTCAGTATATAAAATAGGTACAAACTAAACAAATATTCGGTTTTTTAACACCATACAACATACATACATACATAACTTCACGCGGGGTAGGCAGAGAGAACAGTGCGCCATAAGGCACGATTCTTACACGCCTCACTCGCTTCGTTGACTTTCATAACTCTTTTCATGCACGCGCGTCGGTTTTTGAGGCTCCTAACATCACCTTCCTCCAGAACACGCTCTGTTTGGTCATGGAATGTGTGTCTTGGCCGTCCTCGACTCCTACATCCATCCGCTTTTGCATTGTATATCTGCTTAGTCATTCTTGCATCATCCATACTTTCTACATGTCCGAACCATCGGAGCATGCCCTTTCTTACTTTTACACCGACACTCTCTTTCAAACCAACTTCCTTCCTTACAATCTTGTTTTCTACGCGGTTAGCGAGAGTCACTGCGCAGATTTTGACACAATACAAATATATCTGAATTTCTGTATCTCCCCGCAGTTTGCGCCAATGATTATTTTTTAACTTTTTTTTTTTTCACAGGATAGTTTGCCCACACCCCTTGTACTATATTGTAAAAATTTCTCATGTGGAATATTAATTTTTCAAAATTAAAATAGTAACAATCCGAATCATATATATAGCTCTTGTTACAAAAATATAACAAGAGCTGTAAGTTTTTTACTGTCATAGAATGATTTAAGGTCACATATATTTTTGTCTGATTTCGTAAGTTTTTTTTTTGCGTAATACGTGAACTATGTGTCAGGTGAATCTTTTTTTCGATGAAATCCAAGATAAAGCCTCAATGCTCAATGCCTCACTTGCTACAAATTCACAATCATCGCTCGAGTAAATCCAACGTGAGCCGCTCAAGTGACTCTCCGGGCGAGGACGAAGGGCATTACTGTCAGTAGATAATAACAACACCGCCACTTCTCTGCAACAAAGGGAATTCACTCAATTGGAGTACAAGTTAATGACGCACACGTTAAAATGTTCATTCACTCTATATAGTTCACTCGCACATTCGTTCAAATATTTAAATTTGCCCAAGGCCCGATTCCCTTTCCCCTTCCTTTCCCCTCCTACTCCCTTGAAGGGCGGCTACGTGATACCGTATTCATGGGCAGTGAGTGGTTGCTTGCCATAAGGTGACCCACTTGCTCGTATGCCCTCCAATCCCATAAAAAATCTGTACAGGTCCTATATTACTCAAAGCAAAGTATATAGGCGGAGATGAAGAGGCTGTCAGTGACAGTAATATAAGCACCTGTTACCACGAATTTGAATGTGGTTAAGACGTGTGTGTAAATAAAATAATATCTTGGATACAATACTCACAGAGCCCTCTAGTTTCAAACTAAGCAACTAAATGCTTGTGCTATAGATATAGTTTGAGATGAATAGTTAAGATT
Organism: Euproctis similis; assembly: GCA_905147225.2. Taxonomy (NCBI): domain Eukaryota; kingdom Metazoa; phylum Arthropoda; class Insecta; order Lepidoptera; family Erebidae; genus Euproctis; species Euproctis similis. Next base: position 18,692,587 of record LR990105.1, on the reverse strand, counting down.
ATAGCAATAAAACCTCCTATAGTGGTAGGAGCCTCGCAGTTCTCACCGGTGAAATACCAGGGCCTCTGAGAATATCGACATAATGTAGTTCATGCCGCATTTCGTTCGGTGAGAGATATATCTGGAAACCCATCTCCTTTCTCTTTCCTTTTCCATCCTACTCCTTTAAAGCCGGCAACATAACTGTAACACTATCTGTGTTGCAGGTGTCCATGGGCAGCGATAGTTACTTACCAACAGGTGACCCGCCTTTTATTCCATAAAAAAAGATACTAATGACATGTTTTGCCGACCCCAGTTAGAGCGGGTTATGGGCAGGAAAATGATGATATGACTCAATGTTTGTTTGTTAAACTCTTAACGCCTTAACCACTTAACTTGATTTATGTTTTAAATACAAAGAATAACTAATAAAAATTATCATGTCAGTGGATAGACCAAAAGATGCAAACTTTTAATCATTCTGTGACATTCATAATTTGGTAAATTACCCAAACCTGGCACAAATCCAGCGTTCCGTACTATAAACGGCTGAAGACTGTTCTGTGAATGTGGCCTAAATTCGGGACCGTTAAGCACCAATAGTAAATTTATAATTTTAATTAGTTATAGCGAGTAAGTTTTGCTTTTTGGTTATAAAGTAATTTTTGGCGCATAATACGCTTAAAAATACATTCAATGAGGCAAAAATTTTATGCAAGAACTAGAATTTTCAAACGAATCTTTTAATGTAATGAAAGTGTCAAAGAAGCAGACTATAATCTAAACAGCAATATATGTATCTCGAAGTGCTCCTTTGTTTCGCAGAGTATTAATGTTGCTTTTTCGCCTACCGTTTCCTTGTATGAAAAGTTGGAGCCAAGACAGCCCATTTGGCCAAGTTCCGGTGAAATCAAACAAGTTACATCTTATTTTGGCGGCTTTTCACTTACAACTTGGCAAATTTTGTGACGTTGATGCGACGACCAAAGTTTGTTCTTTATTCGTTGCGACTTAATTATAGTTCGCTCCTTCTATTTTGGCTCAACCTGCTAATGGAGTTTTGTATATTGTATACAATATTTTTGATATATCTAACTTCGACGCCGTTCTTAATTTCCATTCGTTTATTTTTTGTAACTTTACGCCTTTTATATGCCAAATAAAAAAAGTGGCGGGATCTTCCTATAGGCCGCAGCGTCTGAACTAGTAGTTAGAAGAAGAATTATTTTGCAAGAGATCGACTGCATCAGGACAAATCTCTTTAGATACTAATTAAGAAACCCACGGGAAGTCACTATTTTCTTGACCATTGCCACTTGACAACTTTTTGAAATATAGTATAACATTGAATGTAGTCCTTCATGACAGGGTTTCTGATATTCGCACATTATGACAGCCAACAGGGTTACCTATAGTGGTGGTGATATTTGGTCACCTTCGGTGCTGTTTGCAAAATTACGTGACGATGAAAAGTGTTGAGAAACTAGTTTTGACATTTTGACTTGTGTTTTGAGAATATTTTTCTTAGTCTTTGTTAACAATAGTCACTGTTTTCATGTAGACTTACAAATTTATTATTACGTGAAAATACAAAAAAAATAGTTATACAGTTATTTATTAGTCATAATGAAGGTATTGTGTCAAAGAATATTATTTACAAAATTATTTAACACATTTTTACGTCGCCAACTCTTATGCTTTGTCAACAACAAATCATTTATGACAGGTTATCAAAACAAATAAGAAATTGTACAAGATTTTACCATATTGCTGTTGACATCAAAATAAGCCATCATCCCCGAGGTCTCAGCAATTTAAAATGTTTAAATTGTATGAAAACAGAGAAAAAAAAAATTTAAAATAAATCGAATATAATATAGGTTTAGCGTTGTTCTTTACATTGATGTGAACTCTTCCCGAAATCTAAGATGTTATTTTTGAAACTCTTTCAATTTTTTTTTTCAATATTATAGCTGCTTATAATAAAATCGGTCGCTTGTTCTAGTACACTGTTGATATTCAACACAGAAATAGATCAAGATAGAACGGCGAATAGGCGTGGCAAGCGTGCCAAAACCATGCACTATATTGCATGCTTTCCGAAACTCGCTCTCATTACGCAACGAGCGTTCTTGCCATGCGTTCAGGACGTAAAAAAATAGATAAAACGTCACATATATGCCTTATTATGCTGTGACAAATTGTAAAAACAAAAGTAGTGAATCAAATATGAAAAAAGGAAATATTTCGTATGATCAGTAAGTACAGAAAATCAGTAGAAAGTATTTTTTTGAGATTATAAATTATTGTTTTACTTTTACTATGTTCAATAATTACGATCACAAGTTGTATATTTTTTCGTTATGATAAATATCCATTGCTGTCCGCATTCAACGCTCGTATACAAAAACATTGCGCGTATAAATTATACGCGTAATGTACGTCGAATCGAACGAAATACACAATACACCTGCCAGTTGATCGCTGTGTCTGTTAATCGCTGTGATTCGAATGTTAGAGATGGGCACTCCATGTATCGTTGAGTCTTAGGACTTATCGATAAATGAATTCAATAATAATTTGAGTATCAGCTCATGTCTTGCTTTGTCCCTACTTTATTCTAACACCACAAATTTCAACCAAAGTGTTTCGTAATTACATTGGCAGCAGTTTATTTGACAGTATAACTTTTTACCAATTTGACCAATCGCCGATGGAAAATCATCTCGTTGTTCTCAGACGGGCAGTAACCGAGGTATATGTAGACGTTCGGCTTCGTTATTTAACCAGGACTGTGAGGCCAACCCTTACAAAAAGGCAAATATTTAATAAATATGTATAGTTTCAAGGACAGTAAAATATTTATAATTAAATTTTATATATTGTTGGAAAAATATGTTTTAGGTTTTAATATGTCGGATTAAAGTATTTAACATGTTTTACTTTCTATGATTATCGTTACACAAAATTAATAAAGTTGGTAAAATATAAAAATAATAAAATTAACACACGTTGCCGATATTAACATCGATAATCTAATGTGTGTGTCTCCTAACTAGTCGCCCCGCTCACAATGAAAATGACGTCACGCTGTGGGCGTGGTTTTTCAAAAAAGTGACACGCTCGAAATGTATGGAAATATGACATCGCGGCCGTTTTATCTTGATCTATTTCTGTGATATTCAATTATTAAATGAAAATGTGAAGCTATTAAATGAAATAAATATATTTATATATTGTCAGTTTACGATTTACGAAGGTTTTATAATTTATTTCACTAATAGTTTCCTAAACAAACAAATGTTAGTCAACATTGTTTAAACAAACAGAGTTACATAAACTGAATATTTCGTATAGTACAATATAGACAATAGTACGTATAGACAATATATCGTATAGTATTTTATCCAATATGAAATATTTAATAAACATAAGTTATTATTGTAATGACATGGAAACTGGGACCAATTACTTTAGGAATTCTTTTCGGTAGTTATGTGTGATAAATATCGGTGACTGTCAATATTGTACCCGATGTAAAGCAATAGGTTCCACCACCATGTCATTTAGGCCGCCGTTTACACTTTCGAAAACAAAAGAAGTCCTGAAGTTATAAAAAAAAAAAATTCACTACAATATAACTTGAAAAAATTACTTTTTTTTTTTGTTTTATATAATATAAACTATTGTGATACCTAATTTTATCAGATATAAGAGTACCATCTGTACCCTTAAGCTTTATAGTGATTAACGATAAACCGTTTAGTGGAGTTAATGTCTGCGATGTTCGACAATAAATAATCAGCGTCGCCCACTAAATTATTTTAGCCCATTAACTGGAAGGAAGCCGACACTAATTAATCAACGGAATGACAGGGTGAGCGTTTAACACTTTTCTGAGACAGAACGCTCTTAGTAGAAAGCTTTGAACACTTGTTAATCTGTTCGGAACACTCACGTTAACCGAGGTGCTTTTGTTTACAACGTATTAGCAGTTTGGAAAGTCATTTAGCGGCTAAACTGGATCACGTTGACATTTTTTTTAAATAATTAGAATAAACATAACTTCACGCCTTTTGTTACCCGAAGGTGTAGGCAGCGGCTGTTAAGCCTCATCTCGCCGTTATGTTTACGTCCCAAACGGAATAGGTGGCGAACCTATTGCCATACCGGGCACAAAGTTTGTCAGTCATCGGTATTTATCACACATAACTTCCGAAAACAATTTCGAAAAGTCAAGTGTGAGCCAGTGTCTGGAATCGAACCCCGGACCTCTGGATCAGAGGCCGTGCGCTCGCCCACTGCGCCACCGAGACTGTTAGAATTAGAATATTAAATTATTAGATTATTATTATTAAATTAGAATATTTAATTTTAAATGGCTATGATAAAATTATAATAAACTCAGGAATGAGTATATCCGCCAGAGAACTAGGATAACCGACATAGCTCATAGAATAAGCTCGCTGAAGTGGCAATGGGCTGGTCATATCTGCCGAAGGACCGATGGTAGATGGAGTAAGAAGGTCATAGAGTGGAGACCGCGTATTGGTAAACGTAGCGTTGTACGCCTACCAGCCCGATGGTCAGACGTCCTGAGAAAGGCTGCTGGAAAAGACTGGATACGGAAGGCAGAGAATCGGATGCTGAGGCGTACATTGGGAGAATCCTACGTCCAGTGATAATGATGATGATAATGATGATGATGATATTATGTCAAAGCTATTTACAGTCAAATTATATAAAAATAATAACGATATGTTTATTAATTTCATCGATATTAAATAGATATCGATATAAACGAAACATCCCGTGAGAATGTTCGTCATGGGAGCAAAGTCTTCAGTCAAAGTCGAAGACAAATCACCTATGCGATATGGCGTCTGGCGTCATCTGTCACCATCGCAACTGTCAAACTGGTCCGCCAAATCGATCACGCGCCAACTAATATCGAAGTTGTGTTCGACAAGTCGTCCGATTTGTGCGACCGGCTGCCCGATTGGTTGCCCGAAGTTTGCACGTGCAGTCGCCATACTGTTGAACACTTTGGTTTTATTGGATGTTTCCGTACAAACTTCGCCCAACGTGTCGCCTTTTTACAACCCTCAAGCAGTCGACGTGATCTTTGAACAGTGCTTTTTAAAACATTTTTAGAACATTTACGATATTAAAAAGAGACCTAACATCGTTGCAATATTACTAAGTATTTTGTGGTACCAATGTACGTTAGTTCTAGATGAAATAAATGTAAAAAAAACAAAAATAAAAGAGCCAAAGAAGAGATATGTCATAAAATATCGACAAACTGTTTGGATGTTAAACCAATCAATAGAAACACGGATCACAGTTGTTGTAGAACAATATAAAACTGAATGCCAATATGGGATTATCCCATGATAGAACAATAAATAAATCTTTGCGTTCAAATATAATACTGTCGAGAATGTAATGTGAGTGGGATGAGGGAGGTGGATGGACGTTTGTGTTTATATTTTTATATCATCTGGCAACTCAACAAAGCACTCGCGCAAAGGTCTAGTGAATCTCGGGTGTCGTCGGTGTTTGCCCAAGGATATCCCGGGACAAACGAGTGCGGGCCCGGCGATGCCGGGATCATGGCCACGTTTAGGGACAACAATAGCGCGATGGAGGCACCCTGATACCGGCGATATATATTATCTGTGTTGACACCGCGTCATGTAGGTCGTATTTTTTTTTTGTCGCCAATTTTCTCATTGTTGTTATAATATAACTTTAGTCCCTGAGAAACGGCGTTTTCTTTTTTTTGTACACTGAAAAGGATTTAGGTACGACTCTCAAAAACATACGGTTGATTAAAGTGTTTGTTTAGAGTTAGAGAGATGACACTGATAAGTTTTCATCCGTATGTACGTGGTGACGTGGAGTTTTTGTATTAGAAAGATAGAATATACTTATGTTAGGTAGATATAAGAGTTCCGAATTTCATATTGTGCGGATAAATATATTATTATTCAATCGCACGTTACAGGCAGCTACAGGATCAAGGATACACTGATCCGATCACTTGGTGTTTACCGTGAGAGAGATTTGCAAACATCCTTTGTGTGGCGAACAAAGTGATAATACACTCTCCTATTTTGTACCCTTACACATAAGAGGGGAAAGTAGCACCTATGTGAATGATTAGTAAGTTAGTAATATATATATGAACTATTATTATTTATCTTGAGGGTTTAATATTTACGTTAAGCTACATACTTTAAAAAAAATAATACTATTGACGCCAATAAAATGAAAATAAAAAGCGCAATAAATTGAAATTATTGTCTAGTGGGCATTCTAGGAAACATTTTTTAGTGACTAGTGTTTTTGGGCGCAATTATATCCACTCCATTTAGTAAAAAATTAAACAACTATTACTACAGCTCTATGGCTATTTTACTACGTAGAAAAATATAGACATACAAACATATAAGCTAATCATATAAATTCAATTATGTACTCGAGTGGACATTATCGGGAGTAAATTTGAACTTAATGACACCTCTCAAGATGCACTTCATAAGGTTTAATTTAGGCTATATATTCATAAACTCCCATAAAATAATTGTGGTATTTATTATATATTAATACAATCACGCCTGTTTCTGATGGTAGCGAGCAGAGATTACTTGCCATTTACTAGGGTCCCGACAAAAATTTCTCGTTTCCTCCACCCTTGATCTTGCCTTTCTTTAATAATGAAATAAATAGTTCAATTATTATTTATAGCATTATGTCTCCCGCTTAGTATGTATCTCACTTAAACCCACGTCCCGTCATCAGCTGCTACTTGACCAAGTAATTAGTCCACTTGACCCTCGGCCACATTACACACCGCCCGTATGAATGGTGTGCAGGTCTCAGATCACAGGTCAAAATATTTCAACGTAATTTGTCGTCGCCCGACGTTTAATTGTGGTGTGATCGAATTATATTTAATTAAATACAACTGTCGGGTAGGAATATTATAGTATTTTAGTCCATTAAAAAGGTCAGTACTTCGCGATTATGGGTCGTAGCACGATGATATCGCTTATTGCTTTGGTCAATAATTGAATCAGTTGTGACTGACATTAGCGCGTTTATAAAACCACACTTGAATAATACTGGTATTAATATTACTAAATAAATACTACGAAATAGGATATTACTATTGCTTATAATAGTGTTTAGCCTAATATGTTTGTACGTTTGTTTGTATGTCGCCTAAAGAAATAGAAAAGAAAACAATTCGAGAGTGGTAGAGCCAAGCAGTTAGCTGTATGAATGGGCCGGCTCGACCGGTGAAATACCACCACCTCTCAGAAGATCGACGTAAAGTGGCTCATGCCGCGTTTCGTTCGGTGAGAGAGGTACCCGGAGGCCCATCCCCCTTCCCCATCCCTTCCTATCCTACTCCTTTAAAGGTTGGCAACGCAACTGTAACACTATATGTGTTGCAGGTGTCCATGGGCGGCGTTGGTCACTTAACATCAGGTGACACGCCTGCTCGTTTGCCCTCCTATACCATAAAAAAAAAAATTCTTCATAGTTTTAATATAGTTTGCGCCTCGAGGCGCATTGGTAAAACTACCGACTGCAGCAATGAGGTCGGGGGTTCGATTCCCACCCGTGCACAAATATTTGTGACAAACATGAATGTTTGTGTGGCGTCTGGGTGTTTTACTATGTATTATAAGTATATATTTACAAAAGAAAAGTATATATGTATTAATATCCGTTATCTAGTATCCATAACACAAGCATTTAGTTGCTTAGCTTGGAACTAGAGGGCGCTGTGTGTATTGTGTCCAAGATATTATTATTATTATTAATGTATTCGTCATCATTTGCCTTTTTGAGGTCCACTGCTGGACATAGGCCTCCCCATAGAGCGCCACAACTGCCGTTCCGCACAATCATGGGGGGTTTTTGCCATAATCGCCGGCGAATGGCAGGCGGGTTGGCGATCGCAGTAGGCTGTATTTTCTTGAGAGAGAATGCTGCTGCCCATTCTTCTAGCTTTTCCCTTAGTCGCCTTTTACGACACCCACGGGAAGAGATGGGGTGGCGGTATTCTATGCCGGCGCCACACAGCAAATGTAAATCTGTGCAAATCGATGTATTGTGGAAATATAATTTTCTACTGTAAAACTACTTAACAGATTTTCATACCGAATCGGTTTCTGTTTTTCGGTTTCAAACTTTGTATCGGATAGATAAAAAGAAGAGTTAAAAGTACAACTTTCGTTCATGATAGCCGTGGGAGGAGTTGTGGGTAACAGCTGATCTAGAATAAATTATCATTTATCCCAGTATCACCTATATGTTTATAAATTACGAACAGCTAAATATATGGCGCATTAAAAGTATTTTTATAGTGTTTAAAATTAAAGTGCTAAATTTCGAAACTTATGTCATTTTCTTTACTACATTATAAATACAAACCGCCCTGTTGACACCCTCTATCTATTAAAAAACCGCATCAAAATCTGTAATTTCAAAGAAAGATATAAGTGGACAGACCGCGGAAATACTTTGTATGAAATTTTCTTGACCTTAAATTGTCTTGTCATTCTAAATAAACGCTTTAAATATTTCACAATGTGCTATTTATTTCTACATTTACGTATCCATTGTTAGAATTTTAATCCCACCGTTTTATATAAAATATTAATGGTATTTTGTTTCTCTTCTTCCAGGTATGTTTATTATCTTAGGACCACAACGCATGGGTGAGTCAGAAAGCATATTTCACGAGGTCACCGCCCGCCTTGTCGCACGCCCGCCCTGTCGGGGACCTTTCGAAACGTTTTCAAAGAAACCTCATTAATAAAAGGTTTTATTGTACCCACTACGTATTCACGTGTGCTGAAAAGAAATAAGGAAGCTCATTCATCGTTTTATAAAAAGTGTTTTACTTTTTTGAGTTATTGATCAAAACAACTCTCGTTCTTCGTCCAACCTATTGTGAAAATAAATATTATAATATCCGTGTTCGGGCGTCGTAATACAACTATGTAAGTATGGATGAGGCGATCTCAATTTTCGTCGTACCGATGCCCTCGATTCGTTCGGCGAATATTAATGGCGCTGTGGGATCGCTCAGTGGTACTTGCGTAATGCGACACTTTTAATATTTGTTCGACTTTCCCGCCATGGAAAATATCCCAGCTGCGTACGTGTGTCGGTAATGTTAGAAGAAAATTATTATTGATATTTGTATTGAAAAATTACAGACGCATGTATATGATACTTTTCAATTGCAAGAATCGAATGACTTAACTTTAAAAATAATATTCAAACCTGATCCCATTGAACTAGAATCTGGATACTGAAAGACTAGATCTCTCATCCTTCTTACATTACCAAAATTTCATTTCAAGAAGCTTACTCCTTTGTGAATCAACTTGGACAGCTAGATTTGGGACGTAATAAATTGTATGCACCCATTGAAGGGTGGCTGTCTTTTCACGTTACCCTTGTTATAACTTTACCAAGGCCTGATAGTGGTGTCAAGGAATCTTGTAAGCATCTATCTGATTATCTTTTATAACTTCTTACTTTTAATACCGAAAGTTTTAAATACCCTTACCACCTAATTGTGTCCTCGAATTAAGTATTTTATCTTATTTTGTGATGAAACATACAATATCGAAAATAATTTCAAAAATATTTTTTACAAATGAATCATTGGTGGTGTTGAGTGACAGAAGTACTTCATGCCCTTGGATGTAGACGTAGTTTCTGAGAATTTGACGAAAATATTGTAAAATATGCCACTTCACTATCTTTCCACGCAGCAACTAGCCATACTACTAGCCACAAGGCTCGGTTGTTACGTTATTTCACAAATTGTACAATATTTGCCCAAAACAATACCGACACACAGCTATACGTACAGTTTACACATAAAACGTGAGTGAACTCATCGTCGAATTTTTGCTGTATATCGGAATCCAAAGCTTACGTAATATTTATTAAAATTGTTTGCATTGAAACTACGGCATACGGTGAAAAATGACAGCAATCCATTATATTGTTGTATTAAAAATAAAATATTAACAAGCCAGGGAACACGAATAATTAATTACGATTTATTTCGGTGCAAAATTATTTAAATTTATTTTGTCCAGGATAAAGACTTTAGAATATGGATCTCGCGGTAGCTCCATTGGTAAAACAACCGATTGATGAAGTCAACGGGTTTGGTCTCCACCCGAGTACAAATGTTTATGCAGAAATCTTGAAAAAGTAGATGGTGCTGTGTATAAAACAGTATGGAACGGATATGATTGTTCCGTTAAAATGTAGTTTGCTTTAAAAAAAATTACCCCAATGATGATCCTATGGCAAAAGTCTTTGGTGACAAGCAATTCACATTCGAGTAGCAAATGGCTTACAAATAAATGAATTATAAATTGTATCGAGTGAATCTCTCCACCTACACTCTCCGCTGCTAATTCCCGGCGCCACGTTTAATTGATCCACATCGTCTCCACGAGATAATTTGGTTCGGAGCCGATCCTCCGTCCTATCGCTTGTCACTGTTTTATTACCCACCCTCGAGCGGATTGTGGAGTGCTCGCGAAACGCTTACTCATTCGTTATCTACCTACTTTATCTTACATTAATTTGAATGTATTTATTTATATTTCTTTTTGTCACTCCGTGACTCTTATAATCGATGATCTAGACAGTATTACTTTGTCTCCAAATGAAATATTTAGTAAACTTAAAAAGTAGACTTAGTATGAAAAGTAGCTACACATCTGGCATAAATTGTAGGTACTGTAAGAAATAATACATACATACATAATTTCATGCCAAATCTCTTGCAGGCCTACCCCTAAGAGAACAGAGAGCCATAAAGCACGATTCTTATACGCCTCACTTGCTTCGTGGACTTCCATAACCTTCCTCCAGAACACGTTCTATTTGGTCATGGAATGTGTGTCTTGGCCGTCCTCGACTCCTACATCCATCCGCTTTTGCATTGTTCAACTGTAAGCAGTTGAACAATGCAAAAGCGGATTCAGCGAGCGAAGAATGTATGATGCAAGATTGACTAAGGTCAATCTTGCATCATCCATTCTTTCTGCATGCCCTTACTTTCAACTCTCTCTTTCATCTTTTGTGTTTCCCAATCAGCCGCATACTAGAATATTGTTACGACAGTAGCTTATATTAAAGCATATCTCTCGCTGCTAACAATGAAGACGCGATCATTACCTCCAAGACTATTGACTACCTTCACACGCGGTACAGAACAACATGTGGGTACAACTTCACACACGTCCTGAGAATACAATTAGTATTTCATTTAGTACCACGCGAAGATTACAAGATGTGTTGGAGCACTTACTGCGATATATTGCTTTTGTTAGTAAACATTTATATAGACAAATTATATAAAAGTAGTGTCTTTTGGCAGATATTAGTCGACTCTAGAAGAGTTTATTTTTAAACTTTAATAAACGCTCGGCTAAACAAATCGCGTTATGCTATTGATTTAAAATTAGAACAGTAAAATGACAATGTGCCAGTAATAAAAGCAGAGGTTGAGCTTTTAAGCGTAGAATGATACGACAGTCGTTGAAGGCAACATCCACTACGCCTAATTGGTCTTACGATTACTACCCACCCCGATTGACGTTATTTAAAACGAAAAACAGTTTCAAATACGTAACAATAAGGTCTTTATTTAAATGAAAAAAATGATGTTAGAATAAAAGGCTCGTCGGGTGGGGGGGAGGATGCCGTCCCCCCTTTTTCCACGTGCTCGTTGTCAGTGTAATTGATCGTCTCTGCCGCTGCGAGATAATTCCGCTGTGACGTGATCCGCATTGTTGTGACCGTTTTATTACGCCCTCATCGCTTCTCCGCGGATGCAAAGGAAATGCAAAACAAGCAGACGTTAATTGGAACAGATATGACTTAATAATACCGCAAGCTACTTAATATTGTTGGTTTGAGTTCTGTTTTATATTAAACTGATTAACATTAAAATAAGAATGTTCCCGATTCGGTTTTTTAGGAGTTAGTGAGCAAGTGGGTCACCTTGCAGTAAGCGACTACTAGTCGCTGATTAACGAGTCACAATTGCGTTGCCAGCTTTTAAGATGGGACTGAAACGGCACGAGCCGCTTTACGTCTAATTTCTGAGAGATTGTGGTATTTCAGCGATTGAGCCTACTCATTTGTGCAGCAAACTGGATGGCTCTACTCGTATGTTCTCTTAAAAGTAGTACTTATAGGATGGGTGACTTTCAGTAACTGCGTATTTCCAGAGTTAAAGCAAGACAAGTTATTTGTGAATACTATTAATCTATTGATTGAAATCATAAAAAAAATATATTCAATCAGATGATCTCTCTATGTTAATAAATCAGTCACTATATCTATATATTATGAATTTAATAATCTGTTAACGAATTCGCTATTAAAATACTGCATTTAACTTTTCAGCAAATAAATTAATATTGTAGCACTACGTTTATATATATATTAATATTTGCTATAATTGTACCCGTCAATAATTTCACAAATGGCCGCTTTGAAGTCTCCCCTGTTTTGGCATCGACAATAGAAACAATAGTCTTTGAGGTTGAATCCGAAGTTGAAGCTGCGATTGAATTAATTCAATAGCTCTGTTTCGTCTTGTGTGGCAAATGTTAAGTTTCGCGTTGAATGAGGTACTCGCTTACCGTTGTTTACCAAGCTTCACTAACAATCGCTTTGCAAACGTACATAAGCAAACCTTATGGACACCCTTCTAACTGTAACTGAACTGTGTTGATATATATTGGCCGCCTAAAACCATATATTTGGAACTATTAACCTACTATGATGACTTTATCTTCCTTGTTAAGAAGCTACCATCCTTTCTACATATCCGAAACATCAGAGCGTACCCTTTCTTACTTGAACACTGACACGTTCATTTTGTCCGACGAGTGTAAATCTGCAAATTTTGCGCAGTGCCCTCATTTCGACCGCGTTTATACTAATTTCATGCGCACTCTGCCATACCTGTTGGGATCAGAGCCGCATTTTGCATCAGTTTAAAGACAATACTTTATGGAACACCAGAATTTAATAGGGTTTGAGAAGCTGTTTTTATAAAATCTGAGTAATAAATACAGTCTATTAAGGTCACATCGCGGTTACAATGAATTATTATAGCTGAGGGTGGTACGAGATACGAGATAAAATTAAATTGACCACTCTTGTCGGAATTATATCCGCTAAATTACCGGTCGGGCACAGTGGGTACTTTGTTATCTGGCATTGTTCCTGACGATATTGAATAACTTATGTAGATATATTTACCATATTTAGGTACTTAATTTTACTCAAATAGAACCTAGTACTTTTCTGCAATACAAAGCTTATACAGAAACTACTGTAATAAGTAAAAAAAAAATCCCCTACTTTCCGTAATCATAAATAGATCGTCGAGATAAATACAACTTCTGGAGGGTTTCTCAAATCAATTATTCAATATGCATAACCTTTCGGGAAGTTGGAAGTAATTTGAAGTTAAAAAACAAATTGGAATATAATTCGTGTTTGAATCAGCAGCGAGCCCGATGTCGGTTTTAAACCGATCCGCAAGTTTGGAACTCTAGCAATTATCATAATAGCTTACACATAAAGTAAATTGCCTGGAAGTTTATTTGATTATTGTTTAGTATAAATGTGTCACTTGTCTGAACAGTGTGCGACTTGCCTAATTATTTGTCATAAGACGCGACATTAGACAATTTCTAGTTCTAGTACGTCGTAGTTTTGTGGGTATTGATAATTTCTACGATATTATACTTCTGTGGTAGTTTTATTCTTAACGAGAAATATTCTGATTACTTTCGTAAATACATATAAAATAATATGTCGTTTTATAGAAAAAGGATCAACATGATTCTTAGAATCATAGTAATAATTTATTAGCAAAGCTAGTAAAATTATAAAATGTTTTCCGTATGGGGAAAAATTAATTTTTAAGTGCTTATGAGTAAAAATATCTCATTTTTGTCACTTTTATTTTTCGAAATATTTTAGTAATTTTTAGAATATTATACGATAATAGTTATTAGTAATAATCGCAAAAATATTTCTTTGTAACATTCATTAACTCATTAAAAAAATGCCTATAAACGTCATTGTCGCAACTCTGTGTTACGTTTTAAAAGTTCTCATCGGAATTTTTGAATGTTCAACGCGCCCGGGAATTATATTATTTATTACTACACCACCTGCGACAGGACGTGGAAAGTTTCCTTTAAAAGTCTCACTCGGCTGGCCCCGGGTAATGGGGGGTATAAGTCTACGTTCCTCGCGCCTAATTTGGCAACCCGACACGCGGAATTTATAGGGGGTGGGGGGGGATCTCTACAGCTTGAAATATTCGAAGGCTCCACTCGACCGTGAGTTATGAATGAATCCTGTTAAAGAACCCGGAAAATTTCTAACGGCATGCGTAACTGTTCTGACACGGTGCGGGTTCACCCGGCTCAGGCATTGCCGAGTATAGTTTTTTATATGAATTAGGTATCTTGCGATGGCACTGTAAACGTTAATTTTATCGTTTGTACACTATAAATTCATAGCAATAATGTATGAAGGTGTGGGCAGCTCAGATTAAGCCTCAAATCAGAATAAAAAAATAGCCAAGTCCACTGAGGACGGGAAATCGGAGTGATAATCGGTCACTGAGTATTTAGAAAAGGGAGCTAGTCCAATAGGTCTCAATGTCTATTTGTAGTAAATATATGTACAATTTTAATTGTTTAAATGTACTTATACGATGTAAGACTTTAAGCCGGTTGTTTACGAAGAGAAGAAAATAAGAGGAATAAAATAATCGTCTCTAGTATTCACTAGAGACGATTATATATCATTCTTTTATTTTTATACACCATTCGGTGTATAAAAATAAAAGAATGACCCTTAATGGGCACTACATCGGTAACAGGCGCGCGGCGGGCCGGCGGGCCGGCGGGCCGGTGGGTCGCATTCAAATCTGCTTGATTTATGCGAAGTAATCGCTTCGCCGCTTCCGTCTGATGGGGACCTGAAGAAAATGGCAGACTCTGGTGTTTATTAAATGCATTTTGCATCGCGTACAAACAATAAAAGACGAATGGGGATACAAACAATTATAAAAACATTTTTATTTCTATTTTCTTTTTCGGATCTCGACGACTTTTATACGAAGCGAAGGTGTAGGTAGGCTTTCTGGTCTTAAGTGAAGTAGGTGGCTCATCTTATTGGTATAAATCGGGTGTAATAACGATAATATGTTTCATACGTATCTGCTCAAAAGAATTCCGAAACGTGTGAGCCAGGATTTGAACACGAGTCTCCGTATTCAAAAGCGGCGTGTTTAACGTCCACCCTACTGAAATTCATTCATCTATCTACCTCACTGCATCACTTAATTATACAAAACTTTTAAGTTTCTTCATAAAAGTCGACACGGAACATGAAGCTGTTAACGTCAGTTTGTCAATTTAATAAAAGACTTTGTGTAAGAGTAAGCTAATTGACTGGGGCTTTTGCGTTAATTGTAGAAAAACAATGACCCTTCCCTATAATATTTATTTTCAGGGTGCAAAGTTCAAATTGAATTTTCAGTTGTTTGATTATTTCGTACCTTCTAAAGCGTGTTTACTTGCGTTCAGCCCACACGTTGTGTTACCAAAAGTAAACATAACAACCAACAATACGAAACTAAATAATTGAAACTTTCCAAAATGTAGGTACCGTTACGACATTTTCTAAATCGGCTTAGATATTATATGTACCTATATATATATATAGAAATTATACTCGTCCCTGTATTTCAGTGGTCGAGCGCCTCGCTTCTGAATCAAATAATCGTGGTTTCGATTCCGGGCTGACACCAATGACTTCTCGGAATTTTTTTCGGAAATTCTATGTGATAAATAGCGATGACTGAGAACACTGTGGCCATATATCAATAGGTTTCGCTACCTATTCTATTTAGATTTTCAAAACTCAGCGAGTCGAGGTATAACAGCCGCTGCCTATACTTTCGGGTAGTAAAAAGAGTGATGTTATAAAAAAAAACCACTCAAGTTATCTTGGGGTATATGCGTAGATTTAAAGATTTCCACTTAAGTGTTAAGTTTGTGCGTAAAAATAGTAATTGTGTAATTTATTGTTGTAAGTACGTATGGCGCGTTTTCCTTCTAAAACAACTTTACAAAGATTATTATCAATAGGAAATCGAGTCACGTATAGGTTTGCAGGCGTGACGGCACTCTCTCGCGATTGGCTACAGATCCGTCGCGGAGATATGTGACCCGCACGTCGACGGTAAAAATTGAAAATGATCAACTTTCACAGCCGATCGAACGAGATCATGATAAAACGGATGGATATGGATTGTCTTATCCGTTGTTTTATTTTGATGAAATTTAATAATTAACAATAATATCTTGGATAAAATACACACAGCGGCCTCTAGTTTCAAACTAAGCAACTAAATGCGTGTACTATGTATACTAGATAACAGATATGAATACGTATATACTTTTTTTTGTAAATACATACTTATAATACATATAAAAACACCCAGACGCCATGCTTGTCGTAAATTGTGTATTCGGGTGGGGCTCGAACCCCCCAACCTCGATTCTGCAGTCGGTGGTTTTACCAATGCACCGCGAGGCTCGTCGAGCCATTAATGGCTTACTCTGGCTTACAATATGCGTTATCGAAACATTTCTTCTGTACGTTATTGCACGTATATTTACCGTAATTAATAGTAAATTAATTTTAACTAGCCCAGCGAGTGAACATCGTTCCGTCCAAAAGTCAATGAATTAGCAAAATTCGTTTTGTTATACCGCTTGTAACAAATTGTCAAACATTTTTAATTTTTCGTAATAATATTGTCGTTTTAATATTTTTTTAAATAACTTGGTTTCGATATTTCGGAAAAAACAAAAGATCGAATCCAGGCCCTCTATTCGGAATACTTTGAGAAGTTGTCGATAACAAGCAATAACTTTCGTCGCCTATTCCATTTGGGACTTAAAAATCAGCGAGGCGAGGCGTAACGCACGCTGCCTGCACCTTGATATAGAAAAAAAGCGTCAAGTTACAAAAATATAAAATATATATTTTGTCCCTCTACATCTATTATGTTTTGTATTCACATCTGTAAGACCTAATTTGTGATAAAAGCAAATAGTCAGTTAAGTAAACATCAAAATGTAATTTATAGTTGAGTGTCATACAACTTTAGTAACAATATTGTATGTACAGCGACACCTAGCTTTGTACCATCAATAAAATAGTTGACATCGAGCCAGGGCCGCCGCACGCCGGCTAATTTTCATACTAAACGAGCGGGTGCATTATTAAAATGCGCCACCGAGTTGACAACCCTCTCACAACCTCGGCACAAGCATTTAAACTTGACTCAGTAACTGAGCTGTTAAGTATTTAAGGTATTCGCTTCACTGGAACACTATTTTATGGTACCCGTTGCACCTACAAACTCTCCCTACTCTATGTTCAAAGTCAAACCATATATTATATATATATAACCCATTATATTATTTATATACCTATACTGACTCGTAACATACAGCTGTTGCATTATTATCAGCGTGTTGTTTCAACTAACTTTGTAATTTCATTTATTTTAAAATTAAATAGTTTTAGTTTTTTTAATTAGAAACTTTTATGAAACAAATCCCGAACAGTGCGTGAACTCTAATTGTTTAAAAACCGTGTATTTTTGTTCATTACTTCATCCTTTTCAGAGATTATCGAATATGAAATAATACAATCAAATACATTTAGGCATTCACCAAGTATTTTAAATCAAGAGGTCGTCAGTTCAAATCCGGGTTCACACCATTGGCTTTTTAAAACTTTTCGGAAGTTATATATGAGAAATACTGTTAACTGACGACATTGTGCCCGGTGCATGCCAGTAGATTCCTCCACATATTCCATTTGGGACGTTAATATTCGACGAGTCAAGGCTTAACAGCCGCAGTCTATACCTTGGGGTAGAAAAAAGCGTGACATTATAAGTTATTATGGTTTTTTTTAACTACGACAAAGCGACTAGGAATCAAGGTTGTCATCTGCAGTGATCTATCTATTAAGCGATGTTTCGCTAGAGATGTGTAATAATTCATTTTCCCTAATGCAGCTCCAACTCTCGACTTGAAAACAACCACATTTTGGCATGTTTGTGATGCAGTATTTTCGTGCTATATAGCGAAGAGCAGGTGTCAAAAGTAAAGGACATTAGGCTAATGTATGCAGATTGCATCTTTTGGTACTCTACTCTGCACTAACATGCCACTCACAGCTAGCTATGTTACCATGCTACACTATGTTCAATTAGTATAATGCTATAAAGCCAAGCTACAAAACGTAATATTGATATAAAAAATGTATCTTTCAAAAATAGAACGCAGAGAATTATAATTTCAAATATCTTTTATTTTTTTAATGATTTTTGGTCGTGTAATACTATCTCTTTTTAAAATTTTAAAATAAGAATTCCAATTTTGTTTGAATATGGAATATAACGGGCCTTATAAAATCTCGATGTCACTGATAAGTACTGATTTGGTTACATTTTTATCAATTTCTTTGTCTATGAAATGGATGGCGTAGAAGTCGCTTATCCTAACTAAGCTAGAAGCTCTCAAATCCGTTTATGATTATTTTCAATATTGTCATCCTTTTCATTTATTTTTCATTTCGTAACGTTCTCCAATCAGCCGGGCGCAATGCAAATACAATTTGCGCCGTCAGCGTTAGCAATGATCACAGCTGGTGATTTTAATTGACAGGTTCTGCTACAAATAAAATTTCGCTTTCATTATTAACATGTTCATGAATATCGGTTACATTCGTATTCGTGGGATATTACGTTTATTTATTTTACATTAAAAACTCTATTAGTGCTATTATGTTGTTTGCTACATTTAAATGTTTCTCTTGTGTGGCTTCAAACTTTATTTGTGCAATTATGTTTTGTGTATCTGCTTTTGCCACATCGTATCCATATCGCGAAGTTGTTTTTGTTTTGACAATGAATGATCGTTTCGTGTTGTAATTAAAACAAACTTTGGTACGGAGCCCGTGCACATGGAAGCTCTATTAAACAAACGAAATGTTAGGCTAATTTAACAGGTCAAATGTATCTTATATAATGCAAAATTTCATCCAGATTGTTTTAAATATTAATCTAGATATCATAAAAAAATATCTTACATTATATACGTTCATGCCAAGTCAATCACTCGCATATTCGTCTTCCATATTTCTTATAATACACGCTCGTCAGTCCTTAAGGCTTATATTTCCAAAAAATCAAAAGCAATTTATGACCATAAATAGCTAATATCCTTGTGTAACAAAATAGAGTTCAACTCACCAAGTCAAACTCCTTAGTCATCTCCTGCATTATGGAACAGAGTGCGCAGAACACGCTAAACTGTGTGTTCACGAGTATTACCAATATTTGAGATATTGTTTCGATGTTGTTTTGATATAAATCTATATCTTCAAATCTCGTTCACCTTAGGATAGATCCGTTTAAATTTATGAAGGTCGTAAAAGAAAGAAAGATATTAATAAAATCGGCTTCTTCATAAATTTACAACAGTCTTTCAGTTCGTTTTTCATTTTTTGTTATTTTGTATATATTTGATTTTTAAGGTGAATATTTTAAGTGAGTTGCTCATGACAAAAACTTTGATAATAATGACTTCTAGCATGTATATGAAAATAATATAAGTGCCGGGATACTACTCCTCAATTCAAGTTCCTTTTTAAATATTAATAAAAGCTCGAAGGTACTTTTGAGACACTTTCCAGAGTAGACACGGTGTGATGCATATTTAAAACAAAGGAATTGAAGGGATACGATCTCTCTCACTCTCTATCTTTCTACAGAGTCCCTGTATATAGAATATATATGTAGGTATTCAAGGAGTAAATACTGTAAAACATATTTAAACATTTGCTAATAATATTAGCAGTAATAATATTGTTATTATAAACTTTTCATTGTTTTTGGCATCTAAACGTACTTTTTTTTGTTTTTTATAATACTTACTCAATTCAATAATCAAATATTTTTTGTAGTTCCGTTTAGTAGATTCTACATATTCGATATATGTATATTCGATTATAATATAAAATATATATGTATATTTATATATTTTTAAAATGTGCGTTGTACCCAGTGCAATAGGGATAAACTAAAGTACATATTCCTTAATATCTTTCAAAACCATAATCTTACGGCTCTAATATATAATCTGCATATAACTGTAAATTTTTATGCATAATTAGTAAATTCAGCAACAACAACTGATAAAAAAAGAAAAAAAAGACAGTCCTAAAGTCGCAGATGTCTTACAAACTAGTGTACACTAATACGGCAACTCACAGATTTAAACCCGCAGTATAATCCTCGTGACGTGCGAGGTCCACATGATAATATAAAACAGAGCTCGTAGCAATTTATCTCGAGATAAATCCGACCACGCGTAAGACACCTGTCAGTTGACGAGACGGGCGCCGTCTTGTCTCGTCTTGTGGAACAGCTACCAGCTACGGTATTAGCTCTCGGGCCAAATTAGAATATTTCCAACATAAATAAAACGATAATTAACGTCTAAACAAACCTAGTTGTCGGGGACAAAATGTTCGTCAAGATGTCTCGCGACTTTGTGACTTGTTTGTTGTTGTTGTTGTCAGCAATATTTTGATGTTTTAATATTTAAACACTTTAATCGAGATATTGCGAAACAAAAAAGTTAATTTATTCTTTGCTTACAAATTAATGTAGACAGAGGAAAAATGAAACAAATGTATGATAGCAAATTAAAATTTTCAACTTAATTTATTAATATCTCGGCATTATGCATCATCATCATCATGACCCCAGATTAGTCCACTGCTGAACGTAGGCCTCTCCGTTAGCACGCCATAACTCCCGATCCTGTGCCAGCTGCATCCAACGACTTCCAGCTGTTTTTGTTAGGTCGTCTGTCCATCTAGTGGGGGGACGGCCTATGCTACGCTTACTGAACCGCGGTCGCCACGCAAGAACCTTTTTTTTTCCCCAGCAGTCGTCAGTTCTTCGAGTGATGTGGTCTGCCCACCTCCACTTCAGCGTGCTAAGGCTAAGGCTAAGGCTAGACGCGGAACGACTGAACCGCGCGCCGACAAGGATGGAAATGATTCCTGCTCGACCTCTAGCTTATCACGTTCCGATATCCGTACTATAATAAAGGAGGAACTGCAGGCATGCATGACTGATTTCAAGATCAATATTAATAGCCAATTACGGGAAATGAAAGACGATATTAGGAATTTCAACAATTCGATTACTTTTATGAACAACAATTTCGAGCAACTAAAAACTGATATAAAAGCATACAAAGTAGATATCGAACGCATCAAAAATGAAAATGAATGTCTTAAAAATGATCTCATGGCCGTATCAGCGCGCTGTACCCAATTAGATCAACTGATGCGTTCCTCCAATCTTGAAATTCAATGTGCACCTGAACATAAGACGGAAAACTTAATTTCAATTGTCAAACAACTTGGTAAAGTTGTGGCTTGCCCCATTAACGATACAGAGATAACATACTGCAGTAGAATTGCTAAAAAACATCCGGAAAGTCAACGCCCCCGTGCAATATTGGTAAGACTTAGCAGTCCCCGCTTACGCGATGCGCTTTTAGCGGCTTCTATAAAGTACAACAAGCTACACCCTGATGATAAGCTGAACTCGAATCATTTGAGTATTGGTGGAAATAAGAAGTCTATCTACGTGTCTGAAAATTTATCGCCCAAGAACAAGTCACTTCACGCTGCAGCGCGTTTGAAAGCCAAGGAACTTAACTACAAGCACGTATGGGTGCGTAGCGGTCGTATATATATGCGTAAAACTGATACATCTGAGTATATTTATGTGCGCAATGAAGTAACTTTAGATAAAATGTCAAATCAGTAATTTTTGTAGTGTTCGTCATCATTCCGTAGTCAGTAAAAATAATCTTTAGTTAATACCTATTACACTTTTACAATTCACTTCCTTAAATATATATTTTCAAAACGTTAGAGGTTTACGCACTAAGACCTTAGATCTGTATAGAAATGTTTTGTGCTGTGATTACGACGTTATTGTACTGTGTGAAACATGGTTAAACCATACTATATTTGACTCAGAAATGTTTGATGATCGTTACACTGTGTATAGGCGTGATCGAGAGACCAGTGAATTTCACAAAAATAAATCAGGTGGTGGTGTTTTGATCGCTATATCTAGGCGCTTTGGCTCGCGTAGGCTAACCCAGATAGAGAGTGGTTGCGAAGACCTTTGGGTGGAACTGGATATGAGTAAATCAGGGAACTCTTCGGATAAATTGTACATATGTGCCGTTTATTTACCTCCTCCTGTTCAAAAACATATTTTTCAACATTTTATAGACAACACTAATCGTATTTTAGAATCACATTATGAAGCATTGATATTAGGCGATTTCAATCTAGGTTCAGTAGCGTGGCCTAGTAATGGGAGTTGTACATCCTCACCAGCACCTTTTCCTGGCCCACTCGGGAACAAGTTGCTCGATTTTATAGCTCTCAATAACTTAACTCAACAAAACACAATAATAAATAACAAAAATAAAATTTTAGATTTGGTACTCTCGACTGAGACTATTGACCATATGCAAGAAAGCAAATACGCTCTCACCAATATTGACCCATACCACCCACCTTTAGAATTCGTCTTGTCACAATACCCTAGAATAGGACTTTCCCCCCGAATCTCCAGTGATAAGTATAATTTTTACAAAACAGATTTTAATAAAGTTATAAGCGAACTGAAGTCTATTCCTTGGGTTGAGGAATTCTCAATTTTGACGAGCGTGGATGATATGGTGGATGTGTTTTATAGGACAATCAAAAAAATAATTGCGAAACATGTACCTTTGAGTAAGATTACATATCAAAAATATCCCTGCTGGTACACTAGGGAACTCATCAAGTTGTTAAAAGAGAAGTATAAAACACGTACAAGATACTGTAAGTACGGGAATCCTCTGGATGAGTTGTCTTTAATGTCACTAAAAAAACGTTGCTCATCATTAATAGAATCATGCTACAGGAACTATATTGATAACATGGAGAACTCCTTGTCAAAGAATCCAAAATTATTTTGGACTCACTTAAAAAATAAACGCCGAAATAGAAGTACTTATCCATCATCAATGTATCTAGATAACAGGCAAGTTTCTAATGGTTCTGATATTTGTAATCTTTTTGCGTCCTATTTTGCGTCGGTTTATAATTCATCCTCTTCCATTTCCACACATTATCACGACCCTACATCATCGTATTCTTCAAGTACAGAGTGCTTGGCGGGGATGTCATTTTCTCAGAACGAGGTGCTAGCGGGCCTTAAGCGTTTGGATCGATATAAAGGAGCCGGATCCGATGGTATACCAAGTCTTTTCGCAGTAGAATGTCGCAAAGCGCTCTCCTTACCGCTTTCAATAATATATAACAGGTCAATAAAAACCGGATGCTTTCCTACCGCATGGAAGGATTCGAAGGTTGTGCCCATACCTAAACCAGGGGATATAGCAGCTATAAAAAATTACAGGCCAATCTCTATATTACCGGTCTTCGGTAAATTATTTGAAGCATTAATAAGACCCACTATTAACTGGCATATAAAGCAAAGAATATCACCACAGCAGTTTGGTTTCCACAGTTCTCGATCTACAACAACCAACCTTATTTCATTTGTGACCTTTTTGACTGATTCAGTTGATTCCAACATCCCTGTTGACACAATTTACACAGATATCAGCAAAGCGTTCGATACCGTGGACCACAATATCCTTATTAGTAAACTATCCTCATTTGGTATAGCCGGTAACTTGCTAAAATGGTTTTCTTCTTATTTAAGCAATCGGACTTCCAGGGTAGTTGTCAGTGGTTACTCATCTCAATCCTTCTTTGGAAAATCAGGTGTGCCCCAAGGATCGATTCTTGGCCCGATTCTGTTTAATATATTTATAAACGATATTGTACCACTGTTTAAACATGGTAAATGTTATCTTTATGCAGATGATCTCAAACTAGCAAAACAAATAAAAACGGAACGAGACGCAGTCCTGCTGCAGGAAGACTTGAATTATTTGGTTGACTGGTGTGGTGGCAATGGTCTAGCACTGAATATAGAAAAATGTAAATACATACGATTCTCACGTAGTACTCGCCTAAACTCGCAGATATACTACATCAATGGTAAGGCATTGGAAGAAGTAGCTATTATCAGGGATTTGGGAGTTCATTTGGATAGTAAAATTAGGTTCCACACTCATATTGATAAGATAGCAAGTAAAGCCTTTCAAATGCTGGGGTTTGTAATAAGAAGTTCTAAAGACTTCAAAAAACCACAGACTAAAATCATACTTTTCTCGGCCCTAGTTCGATCTGGTCTAGAATACTGCGCACAGGTCTGGTCACCACACTATGAAATACACATTGAGCGTCTCGAAAGAGTACAAAAACGTTTTTTATGGCACCTTTCATATCAATGTCACAAAGCGAAAGCGTTGCCGTCGTATGTAAGTCGCCTAAAACATTTTAAGCTCCTTAGTCTATCTGATCGCAGAAAATTATTGGACCAGATTTTCCTATACAAATTAGTTAATGGTCATCTAGACTGTTCCACCCTTTTAGAAAATATAAATGTAAATGCGCCATCGAAGTTACCCCGTGCAAGTAAATACGCTCTATTTTCGATCAAATCATCAAAAACCAACTTGGGTCAAAACGCGACAATGAACAGACTGTTAAGTCAGTACAATAAGCTAATGAAATTTCGTGACAATGATTTTGACATTTTCTCAAACAGCCTTCCAAAATTCAAGAGCAACGTAATGGCATCTTTCAATGTTTCATAATGTGTTTTGTCAGTATGTTATGGTGGTGTCGATCATGTCTATGTCTTGTGTTATATGTGCCTAATGGTTTATTGCTACGAGTCGAGCTAGTTGAGTCGGTTATGTGTTAGTACTGTTGATATCTGAATTTAAAAAATTGTAAGATTTATGTTTAGTAAGTAAATAATAAAAAATAAAACTGTCCATTAACATGCCGTGGCGGCTTGTAATTAAAACAACACTTAGCATGTATTTGTTTATCATGTATGTAATCAATGTATTAGTGTATGTTTTGTAAGTTGTCCTAAATAAATAAATAAATAAATAAATAGCACGCTGAGCGACTTTGAGTTTCTTAATACGGCCAGCATTAAGAGACCATGTCTCAGAACCATATGTCATCGCTGGTAAAACACACTGGTCGTAGACCTTGGAATTTAGGCACTGAGGAATTTGGACGAGAAGATATGCCTTAGCTATATAGATTATTAAAACATTTCACAATTCAAATGTTAAGAGTGTCCACGATACGTAAGGAAGTTGTGAACGTATTAATTTAGCGAAGCCATTGTTACATGTCTCATTTGCACAAAGGATAGCCGTGGTGCCATAGTGTCGACTCGGGCGTTGCAATTTGTCTCGAGATATATTCAACTGCAGACAGATGTCGTCTGTGCCGATCTCTTGCTTTTTATTATTAATAATAGCATGCATTGTTTCTTGATATTACGTTTCAAGAAAAGGTAAGATAACCGTTTAGATGTTTTTATTATTGTACAGCCATTCGTATGCGTGATGTTTTTTTCACTAAGTGAAAAGGCCCCTTAGTGTAAATCTAAAACTGATAAAGCTGGTTACCAATACAGGAAATATTCATAATAAAAAAAATAGTCGCTATTAAAAAATAGTTGCTATTATTCCACAAATATGCATAAGCATGGTAAAAAAGAAATATTACTGTGAGCATTTGTGGTTGTTATTAAAACATAAATCTGACGGTAAACACTTGCAAGAACCATGAAGCAGAGACTTCGGAAATAAATTTACGATCATTTGCTAACACTTCAAAGGGGGGTCATTAAATGTGGAGGGACGTACATATAAATTTCGAGTTCCGTGACATGCGCCGTTTGAAAGCGCCACCTGGTAGCTGTCAACGTAAACTGCCAATTTGAATTCCGCGCGCGCCACCTAATTGGCCGACAGCTCGTTCCAAATATAAATATTATTAAAGATCGAAAACGGAAATCGTGTAATGACGTGTACTCCAGTGTCGGGTAAGGGTCACAACGTGCGTGGCTCACATGAGTTTTTTCAAGTTGAGGGAACTCGTGCGGAATCTTGCACGTTTTTAGGGCAAACAGCTAGTGATTTCTTAAGCGATATAATTAGCGATCAAGCTATTGATTATTTCAACAAAGAATATCATATAAATATAGTTATGTATTCCAATCAACTCGACTTTCCACAGTGGTAGAGCCAAGCAGTCCGCTGCATGAATGGGCCGGCTCTACCGGTGAAATACCACGACCTCTCAGAAGATCGACGTAAAGTGGCTCATGCCGCGTTTCGATCGGTGAGAGAGGTATCCGGAGGCCCACCCCCTTTCCCCATCCTTTCCTTTCCCCTATCCCTTAAAGGTCGGTAACGCAAACAGTAATACTATAAGTGTTGCTGGTGTCCATGGGCGGCATTGGTTGCTTACCATCAGGTGACACGCCTGCTCGTTTGCCCTCCGATGCTATAAAAAAAAAACTCGAGCAATGCTTTCCTATGATTTTTTATCATTTTGATATGTTTATTTCTTAGATTTTCGCGAATCACATTCATAGCATTGAAACAACTTTTTAAGGATTGTATCGCGTTTATTTAGAACTTACTTTCTATTTTTCTAACGACTACCATCTTTTTGTTCATTACTTGTGAAAAAATGATCTCTGTAAAGAGTTCGAACCGTCGGGAAATAATAAAAAATAAGTTCTAAATAAACGCGATATAATCCAAAAAAAGTTGTTTCAATGTTATGAATTTTGATATCTTTTTAAAAATAGTTTTAAGTTAGGTACTCTTTCTTGTAAGTTTACGCCTGTAACAAATGAAACTTTTAGCAGCAAAATAATAGGTCGGGGAAAAAGTCTTTTCGCATAACGTAGGTATAAACTTATTATAAAATTTCTTTGACTGTACTATTTGTGTCTGGCTGGTTTTGGTAACATTAAAAAGGTTACATTATAAAGAAAAGAAAAAAATAAAAAAAAGTTGTTTCCCGCTATTTTTCATTTGTTTTTCTCTCCGTAAAAATGAGTGAATCTAATGAAGAAATTCGATACATTTTAAAATTTTATTATAAAAAAGGCAAAAATGCAACTCAAGCAGTGAAAAAAAATTGTGATGTTTATGGACCTGATGCAGTGTCAGTAAGAGTAGCACAAATTTGGTTCAAACGTTTTCAGTCCGGAAATTTTGATGTTAAAGATGCACCTCGCTCTGGTCGCCCTGTTACGAATAAAATGGACGCCATTTTTGAAAGAGTGGAGCAAGATCGGCATATTAGTAGTTACGATGTAGCTGAAGAACTGGGAATTGACCACAAAACAGTTTTGACCCATTTGAAGAAAGCTGGTTATACAAAAAAGCTCGATATTTGGGTGCCACACGAGCTCACTCAAAGAAACTTAATGAACCGTGTACTCATTTGCGATTCATTATTGAGACGTAATGAAACCGAGCCGTTTTTGAAGAGATTGATAACTGGCGATGAAAAGTGGATCACGTACGACAAGAACGTGCGAAAAAGGTCGTGGTCGAAAGTTGGCCAGGCTTCACAGACTGTGGCCAAACCTGGCCTAACACGAAATAAGGTGATGCTGTGTGTATGGTGGGATTTGAAGAGCATTGTTCATTATGAGCTTTTACCGTCCGGCAAAACCATCGATTCTGATCTTTACTGCCAGCAACTGATGAGATTAAAGGAAGCAGTCGAGAGAAAACGGCCGGAATTGATCAACAGGAAGGGTGTGGTCTTTCATCACGATGACGCTAGACCACACACATCTTTAGCCACTCAGCAAAAATTAAGAGAGTTCGACTGGGAGGTCCTAGTGCATCCACCATATAGCCCTGACCTTGCGCCTTCAGATTTTCACCTGTTTCGGTCTCTTCAGAATTCTTTAGGTTCTGTAAGGTTGACCTCAAGAGAGGACTGCCAAAACTATTTGTCCCGTTTTTTTGATCAGAAGTCCCAAAGTTTCTACAGTAACGGGATAATGTCTCTGCCCACAAAATGGCAGAAAGTTATTCAACAAAACGCTACATATATATTGTAAATAAATGTAAATAAACTTTGAAAAAATGTCTTGACTTTTCATACAAAAATACGAAAATACTTTTTCCCCAACCTATTATGTAACCAAGAAAACACTGGTGGCATTGATCTCACTTTTATTAATAATGGTATCCGTTATGACCATTTATTGTATATTTTATGACACAAATTCGAGAAAACCTGTATTTCAAATGGAAGTATTGAAGGACGTAAAATATGAAAAAAAAAACAACAGGTTTTTTCATTTCTCAAATAACGTCATAGCATATGGTAGTGTAATATTTTACACGGGCCGGATCCGGATAGGTAAACTTTTCAATTCACTGCGGCCACCGCTCGTAAAATGGGGGGCGGTGTTCTCCGAGTCATGAATACGTTAGATCCGTGGGGCGGGTTGGTTTAATAGTTAAATAGGCGAGCAATATAGAAAGCGGTTGTATGCAGATATTCACGAATACCTTGGCCTCAACACTCGTTCTAGCACAAAACTTAAAATTCGTAATATTCTTTTAATCTGCATAAAAGTGCTATTAAAAATTTAAATTAGGAAGGTAGAAAAATCATATAGGTAGATAATACTTGAATCATTGTGGGGAAAGGTAAGGTATGGGTTTGAGTTCCATTCGAAGTTATTACTTGTAAGTGGTGTTGCTAAAGATGAATGAGACAAACGAATGACTTAAAGTTGAAGTTTTATCCCCAGCAAAGACATTACTGTGAACATGAAAAGGAAATTTTCTGTTTATATGCCAATTTTCATCTAGTTTTGTTCAACATTACCAGCCTAGTGATTGAGTAGCAAACATGCAAATATCACAAACAAGTAAAAAAAATCGCATTTGTAATATTAGTATGATGAAAAACGTGAATGTAGTTAATATATTGTATATTTTGTTTCATAATATTTAGCAATTACACAAAACACTCGGCTGATTAAAAATAAAACTATCTGGTTCGTTTGTGAGAGTTGATGGATCATCAAAGTTTCAATACCCAATATCAATTAATGTAATTGGCCAACGCCCGCGCCCTAGAGAATGGAACACGTGAGCAGGATTCACAAACATACACTTTCGGGACTAGATCAATATCGAAATTCTATTTGCTGGGGCACGGCTGGTACACACATATAAGGCATTAGGTATATACACATATATACTACAAAGTAAAGATCTCCGAAGTCTTGCCCAATATTATATGCTAACACATCAATTTGAATGCCTCCAGCAACTACACAGTATGAAGATATACGAATATTTGGTATGGACATCTTGGGAAAACCCTCACTTTAACTTTTACCGGAGGTAAATTTGGATTTCCGTCGGCTACGTCTCGCCGCTTGCGTAATAGGATTCCTTAATAACGTCTTCGTAGTTTGCTGTTCAATTTTTGTTTGACCTGTATATACCATTGTATGGACCTGTATTTACCACCTGTATATATCATTATTACATGTGTAATAATGATATATTTAATAAATACTAAAATATATGGAATGTGATGTGCGTGTGTGTGTTTGTGTGTGAGTGTTGCTCTATTCATTCCTAAAATTGATGGATGCATTTTTTTCCAAATTCTAGAGAGCGATTGATCTTAGCCTGGTCGCGATTTAAGTTTTGTTTCATTGAAAATTTGTAAAAAATGATTGAGATAACTAGCATATAATAAAATAAAAAATAAAAATACTTAGGAGTAAAGTATAAGTGATCGTCACTATAGTGCTGATAGTGAATTCTGACGCAATCGATATCGTAAAATATCAATTGCTTTGAAGCAGACGGAAAACTTGTAACAATGGAGACAGCGGATATTATACAAAGTGAAGTCGAAAAGAATCGTCGTTGAAGAAGAAATGAGCAAGTAGAGGTATTCGAACTGTGTAAGTGGTGCCTTCGTAGCGGACCGTAGACCGTAGCGGGGCTTATGAAGGAGATGAGAGTGTTTCAGAGTTGTCGAGGGGCGCCGAGCGCTACACGCGTACGGCACTTGTAGACCTCTCGTAGAACACACAGTCAGATATTATCGACTCGATTCACCGACTATTATTTGCTTATAACTGTGATAAATTTACACATTACATGAGTAACAGTACTTTAAAAATCTTTAATATTATACAAACATAACTTTTAATGAGTTTCCCGGTTAGTATTTTGTGTACAACCTGATGATAACTCGGCAACTGTCAATCAGAAGACGCAGTTATAAATCCACTACACTATTGAAACGATTTTATCAAATGAACACTTAGAAAATGTATTTTTTAGATGAATTGTGTTTGCAATGCAATTTATATATTATGCGTTTTGAACGTTCATATATAATTTGGTTTTAACTACCATTGTAATTTGGAGATTTCAATGCATAATCAGTTTTATCTGCTTATATATTGCATAAAGTATTTATACTTGGAATATTGCAACTTCTCGAGTTTAATTGCTAAATAATCTAAATCTCGTGAAAACTAAAACTAAAATATCATAGAAAATAAGGTGTTTAAGTTATACATAAAAGTAAATAACAATGAGCAAAATTATTTACGGAGTGATTTAGCCTTACAAAATCATGTCTGATTCCAGATATAATAAACCTGTAAACTAATATTGTATTTTCTTTGCTCTAATAGATATATTACTATCTTTAAAGTTACACCTTTATATAATTATAATTAGTGTTGAGTAATGTTGACAGGGAACACGCCAAGTAATATTTATATAAACATTAAACAACAATGAAAGGAGAAACACATTCATTATGTCGAAACATACTTAAATACAAAAGTAGTTGCGTAGCTTAACACGTGTAGAACGGAACAAGCCCGCAAGGCAGCGGTGGGTAGGTAGCAGTGTGAATGACACGGTGAGCTAGAGAGCTAGAGCGTTGTTAAAACTCAAGCAGTGTTGAGTCGCGCGCGCTAATTGTGCCCTAGGTGGGACAGGGGGGAGGTGGTGGGTCTCTGCCACTCCACCTAGTGCTCCACACTACTTTGTTTTTGAGGCTCATTGTTGGAATGAGAAAAAGTTTATAATTGTTGACATTGAGCTCGTTCCCTCTGCATCGTGTAGTGATTGCATATTATGCTTATTAAAACCTCATTATATTATTAAAGGGCAGTTTCGAGTTAACTACCCTCAATATATTCAAAATAAGACGTCTTCGCTTCTTTAAACTAAGTGTATATTATGTATTTTTTTCCACAATGTCATCGATATGTCAAAATGGATAAAAGCCTAAAAATATACATACATAACATAACATAACATAACTTCACGCCTTTTGTTACCCGAAGGTGTAGGCAGCGGCTGTTAAGCCTCGTCTCGCCGTTATGTTTACGTCCCAAATGGAATAGGTGGCGAACCTATTGCCATACCGGGCACAAAGTTTGTCAGTCATCGATATTTATCACACATAACTTCCGAAAACAATTTCGAAAAGTCATTGGTGTGAGCCAGTGTCTGGAATCGAACCCCGGACCTCTGGATCAGAGGCCGTGCGCTCGCCCACTGCGCCACCGAGACTCAAAATATATGTAGGTTAAAATATAGATTTGATGTGTTTTACCACTACAAAAAGTTGGGGAAGTCCCAAATGGAAATTATTAATGATTTCCAGTTATGAAACTTAGAATATACGATAGTTATATAATATTCCAAGGGATAAAATACTTCCTTCAATAACAAAAAGAAAGCCTATATGCCTATATGGAGTCATTAAATTCGGATGAGAAATTAAGGTACAAGAAAAACTACAAACATTATTATCTGTGTATGTATAGTAACGAATATTTGTTTCAACATCACAGGAAGTTTATTCGATTTTATCCAAAAAAAGTATGTGTTATCTTTAGGAGTGCAGGAACAGTAATATTTATAGACTTAATATTATTAACGATCTGTCATCACATTAACCTTTCACCTTACTTACCTATTTAAAACTACAAAGCGCCTCACGATGATTGCTATTCTAATTGCAGCGAACAGAAAACGAGGCGACAAAACCAAACTCGAAACTGAACCACAACAACCATGGCAAAGTTTAATTCAATCGGTGTGCCCCACTGCGTGTTAGGGGGGTGGCTGTACGGTTGCGGATCCGGAGAGTGCGGGGTGCGGTGCGGGGGTGCGGGGCGGTGTAGTACTCGCGAGGCGGTGTTAATTACTACTCATGTGGCAGGCCACATATCGCGAACTTTGGCGCCCAACAAGGGGCCTCCGCTGCCTTATTTATCTTATAACGTCAGCCATGGTGCCTTGTTTAATCTTGTTTGTTAACAACGTGAGATTATGCAACAACTCTTATTTAATTATAATAATAGTTATACGCACAATATGTTAATGAACGATATAGGTAAGCCTGATCTAAAGTTTAAGAGTTTTTATATAACATGCAATATAGCGTGATAATACTAATAATTTCTCAAAGACAATAATTATATTAATTGTCGTCTTGCCTGTTTGCTTGGATAATATTGTAGAATATCTTTGCAGTCGATGCAGCTGTACCAAAACAGACTTACTGGGCTTTCAAGGGTGTGAGATATGGGCGAATAAATTTCGCCGTTGGCTGCCTGCCTTATTCCAGTCTTGAAATAGGTACCTACCTATCCTCTTCTGAAGTTATCTGTACTTGGCGGACGTCGTGAGTATAATATTTCAAAAATGTTCATATTAAACCTGTTCACGATTTTAATAAAACCTCTCTCTCTCTCGTCGTACTCCACGTATTTGTGAGATACCTCAACATTCTCGTATTTTGTTAGACGACAGTCGTTCCTCAGATACCTACCAACCTATCTCTTAGAAGTCGGTTCTTTTTCTGTAGAGTGTTCGTCAAGATTTGCGAGAGATTTATATCTAGGTGTTTATATACAGATACGCAACTTAAAAAGTGATTTATGATAGAATTTTTTTTTAATATAAAAACGAACTGTATCTATAAAATCGCTGCTCGAATATATTTTAAAACAAAATGCCACATAAACTGTATAAAGGTTACCATAAAACGCATGATACGAAAATTGAAACATTTATAGGCTTTTGGCGAATCGATATCGACGCAAGCACCTTCGTGGGTCCATCGACATAAATTCGTATTAGTGCCACCTCAGATCGGCTTTACGACGCCTCGCCCATACTTATTGCCTGGTCTAGATATTTAACCCTATACATTACGTTTTTTCATCAAAATTGAAAATCAAACGTATTAAAATTATGCATTGGCTTTTTTCAATATTTGTGTCATAAAAAGTAATAAAGTTCTAGTGATTACACAGTTACAGTATTGTAATATAGTGTGCAGAAAAATAAATCAAGAAATCAAATACAACTATGGCAATCTGCGCACTGTTTTTATTTTGTTTTGCCTACAACTTGGAAAAAAATGTATTTATGAAATATCTTCATCACTTTATAAGGAAATTTCAAAGGAATGTGGTCTTATTAGCTTTAGCAGTATGAAAAAAAGCATCGCGTCGTGTAGAAACAGTTTATGTATTCATCTGAATATGCTGCGCAGTTCTTCTCTAAGAAGAGAGTAATTATTCTTGGCATATAGGTCAAACAGTTTGTTGTAACGTCAACTGTTTCAAAATGCTCTTTTTTCCATTACAACTTTTTCTGCTACGAAGCAATAGTAGAGACCATTGCTTCGTTAGTTAGCCACCTCCCAAAAAGTGATTTGATTCAATAATCCAATATCCAAGAACCCTTACAACAAACAGGTTAGTATTTATTTGAAAAAAGACAATTTTGTTTGGATCATTTGAACTTGTTACATATTTAACGTAAAGCGTACACGGCACATGTGCTACTTACGTTTAATTCAAATCAACAATTGTTCTGTAACATAAAACAATCTATGGTTAAGATGACAGACAAATTTGGCATAATAAATTAGTGTCCCTCTTCATTGGCCTGTCATTTCAGACTTGGATAACAAATATGCCAAGACATCGGTCGGTACGAAATTAAGTGAGTTTGTTAAGTGTAAACAGGGATAATCCTTGGCTTGACTATGATTAGCATATCGTGGGAGTCGGCGTTCGTACCCGAGGGGCATCTGCAATTTAAATCAGGCCCGGGACGGGCCTCTCCTTAGCTGCGTACTCGGAATTTGAGATTTACTACGATTTGATGATTTGGGGTTCGATTTTCTGCTTGTTTGGATTGATTGAATTCGCTCTTTAAATTGACTCATATAACTGATGTGACTTCGAATCTATTTTGGTGTTTGACCGAGCACTGCCATTTGATCCTAAAATACGTTACGATGTTATTGATTTTGGTCGTTACAAAGGAATGTTTGCCGTGGAGGCGGAGATGTTTTCCTTTTCCTCGACGATATTTTGATTTCCTTCCTTCCGCAAATATATTGTAGAAAATATATCAGTCTTATAACTTCATACAGATGCCACAGCCATCAATCAGATGATCGGAAGCGGCTGGTATCGACATTTTCTGAAAACAGCATGACACTAATAAAATTCATGAATCCTTTTTTTTACATTTGGGTTTCTTGTTGTCTTCCGTTATACTTATATACTTACCATTAGGAATGAATAAAATATTTTTCTAATAGCTACACGTATTTTGTATCTGACGCTACTTAAAATTAAATTTTAAAAAGTTAGAGCTCTTTTCTCTGTCTGATCTTTGAAAATATTTTCGTTGAAATATAAGTCAATTGTGATAGAATTTCAATCAATGTGATGAATATTTACAAACGTATAAACGCTACAGGCACCTTGATATCGGTCTCAGTTGACTGTAACTGATACATTTGAAAGCTCGCTCCAATTGCGACGGTATCAATCATTACATCCGCTGGTCACGCAACTATATATTAGCGGAGAGATCACCAATGAACACCAGACCAGAGACTGGTGATTGAATTCCTCCAAATTGTGTTTTTAGTTTCTACGTAACAGAAAGATCTATTATTTCTTAAATTTCAATATCCTTAGTCCGTTCTCATCTAAAGTTTTTCAATAGAGTTGATCCAATTCTCTTGCTGTTGAACTTTTTTGCTTTCTGGTTTTCATTATTAATTCTATCTTTTATTGACTCACTACCACTCACCACTTTATCGCCAATATTTTAAAACCATAGTGTCAATATATTTATATCATCTTATTTTAAGTTGTCTTGCTGGCTTCTGATCCAGAGGTTCGGGTTCGATTTCAGACACTGGCTCACACCAATGACTTTTCGAAATTGTTTTCGGAAGTTATGTGTGATAAATATCGATGACTTAGAAACTTTGTGCCCGGTATGGCAATAGGTTCGCCACCTACTCCGTTTGGGACGTAAACATAACGTTCAGACGAGGCTTAACAGCCGCTGCCTACACCTTCGGGTAACAAAGGCGTGAAGTTATGTTATGTTATTTTAAGTTTTATGACTTCTTGTACTAATATTTTTATATATCTTTCCAAAATTACGTAGGTATATAGTTACTTTTGTATATTTTATTGGCTAATATATTACACACGGTGTATGTTCCACCAGGTGATTCAATCGGGACTGTCGGATGTAAACCGTAGAGGAAGTTAAAGCCAATCGTATCCTCACCTGTCTGCATTTGAAATTCAAATGGGATGAGACAAACCCAGTTTCCTTGTTACCCTATATATTATCAGTGCCAATAGTTTTAGCAAGTGACGTCTCAATCTGTTCCCGGGCTTAACGGAAGGATTATAACGCTCAGATTTTATAAATAAACTCAAAGGAAATATCAACAAATTGAATATTTTGTGTTTACACATATTTTGGATTTGGTAGAATTATTATTGAGGCACAAGTTGAAGATAAACCTAGTATAAATAAATAATATACTCATGTGTTTCCTTTGAAATTATTTCTTTTAAATTTACCATAGAAAAAGTCATGACTGTCGTAAAACATTTTAGTAAAATATTTCAATCATTTGACACGTGAATGGCAGATCGCTAGATTAGAATTATACTTGAATAATAATTATAATTCTAAGGTAGAGGTAAGATTCTAGAATCTTCGCTTGATCAGTGGTTAGAATACACAACAATTCACTTGCAAGATAAGTAAGTACATATACTCGATAACTTTTATTGAACACAATATTTTTTTTCCTTTTAAATGTGCTATTGCAAATTTCGTAATTTTTTTATTTTATGACGTGGATGTCCATAGATTTCTAAAAAAGGTACTTGATTGCGAGACTTCGTTGTATTTGCATAAGCGAAAAAGCTCAGTTGAGCACCAACTCGACGTACTTTTCACTGCTCGTTAATTTAATAAAATGGAAAATTTTAATTGCTGGCGACCCTCTTTATGGGGGTGCCTTTAAAATAATACTACTAGACTCAAGTACGTTTCTCTTGAATATTACAGAACAGAAAAAAGGTCTAAAGTTCAACATCATAATTGTTTATATTATATGAAAAAAGTAAAAGCAAACAAAAAAGTGAAAGAAACAGTAAAAAGTATAAATGATAAAAAAAAACAATATCGATCCACAGTGAATGGAGTGATTTGGTGAACACAAAACCTCCTTGCTTTTCTAAGTCGCCTAATAAAAGGGTCTGTATCGCCGCCAGTAAATGCGGCATTATCGGAACGAAGGTGAGGACAACAAACAAATCCTCTCATTATTGAGCGGGAAAATTAAAGGTCAACAGAATATAAAAAAAAACAAAATGTCGCATCTTTATTCTCTGAAATGTCATTAAAATGATATTTATCCCGCTTGCGCTATATAGATTTATAATGATCGATATATTTTGATACGGCCTCCATTGTTATTGAATGAACAACGATGATTAATTAACTATTGAACATAATTTGGGCGGACAATCGCCCAGCGCTGGGATATGACGACCGCTCCCTCCCTTAATTGATACGATACCATCTGTTGTCTCTTTAATGTATATTAACTTTGCCATTATTAAGCAATTACTTGATTTACTTCTAATTGCTCGGATTATAATGAACCTTTTTTTGTTTTGTTACAATGGTGCCATTTTTAGTTAACGATAGAAGTAAATAAAAAATATTATTTTATCGACAGTGGTAGACACAAGCGGTTGGCTGCACGAATGGGCCGGCTCGACCTTTAAAGTACCAGGATCTCTCATATTATTTAATGTGCGGCAACGCAACGGCAACACTATATGTGTTGCAGATGTCCATGGGCGGCACTGGTTGCTTACAATCAGGTGACACGCCTGCGCACTTGCACTCCTTTTTTTTTTTTTACGCGAGGAATTGCTTTATGCACACCCCGCCTGGGTACGGCAGGAGGTAGTGTGGGACTCCCAAAACAGTAAACTGCAATCCGGTCCTAGGGTTACCCACTAAAACCTCGCGGCGGCCTTCCTCCGGCGTTGGGGTGGCCCAGGACAGTGCGTCGGCCCTCTGGTACATCCCGCCGTTGCCCCCCCTCTGAAACGAGGGGGTGGTCATCCGGCGGCGCCCCCGATGACCCTCCCCGGCCGCACCGGGGGGTCATCCATCCCGGGCGGCAACCTGGGCGCACGCGCGGGGTGTGCGCCCTCGCGGCCCGTCGGCGGCAGCGATCACTGAGCTCGCCGCCGCCGCCTTCGAGCGGGATCGGCTCTCTCACAACCCCGCTCGGCGGCCTCCTTCTGGAGCATCACAGCTTCACAGAAGGAGACCACAGCCCTCCACTCCTCCTCGCCCGCCAGCATTGCCGCGACCAACCGGCGGGGACAAGTCTCGCCCGATCCCGTCGACCAGGACTCGGCGCTCGGCCGCCCAGGCCGAGCAGACCTCCAGCGTGTGCTGGGCCGAGTCCAGGTCGGATGCGCAATGGTGGCATCTCGCCGTCTGTTCACGTTTTATTCGACTCAGATACTCACCGAAGCACCCGTGCCCGGTGAGTATCTGAGTCAACCTGTAGGTGACAGTGCCCCATTTACGGAGCACCCAGGCCTCGAGGTGGGGCAGGACGGCCCCGACGGCGCGCTGACGCGCACAACCCTGGAGGACCAGCGCATCGCGCCAGTCCCCCAGGACCCGCCGGAAGGTCTCCCGCCTCCGCACTTCGTGTCCCCGCGCGTCCGGGTCCCCCTCTTCCCGGCCGAGATCGTACGCGGCTGCGTACATATCGGCCAGGATGATGAAGGGGGGGGAACGCGCGAGGACCGTCGCCGCCCTCCTATCCCATAAAAAATCGAAAACCCAGCTTAACTCTGTCAATGCCAGGGAAATTTTAAAATCTTGTATCTGAAATTTTAAAACTGTTGGCTGTGTGTTCTTATATTGTTTTCAAATATAATTATTATTTGAAGATGCTGATAGGAATCTATTTATAGTCAATAGTAGGGTAGATTCATGTGACAATTATCTTTTTCGTTACTGTGAACATTATTTATATGTAAAAAATAACAGTGCCAACAATAACTGCATTACAAGCAAAGAATAATAAATAGTCCATTGGACATTGTAAATTAGCAAATTCTTCACAAG
Organism: Euproctis similis; assembly: GCA_905147225.2. Classification (NCBI taxonomy): domain Eukaryota; kingdom Metazoa; phylum Arthropoda; class Insecta; order Lepidoptera; family Erebidae; genus Euproctis; species Euproctis similis. Next base: position 18,653,837 of record LR990105.1, on the reverse strand, counting down.
ATTCTTGACTATCAAAGGAAATAATAAATTGTTTTCCACCCGCCACCCAACAAGTTTTGTCTGCTTTCAAGGCGAAAGGCATCTTTATCGTTGCAAAACTTTTTCTTCCCTGTGTAGAGACCGAGAACCCCTTTTTAATGAAACTTAAGCTGGCCGTCTACAATTTAGATAAGTATCCTACTTGCTTTTTAATTAAATACAACAATTCATCAGCTATATCATTGTGCATAACTTTCTTTTAGGTTTTTACCTACTTATTATTCATATAACAAAAGTAAGTATCAGAAGTCAACGTTCTTCTTCCTTTACCAAGCACGATTTCGCAAAAAAAAATTGGTCGTTTTACTTAGTTTTTATTTTGTATTTATATATATATATTTATTGAAATTATGTATTGTAACTATGTATTGTATTGTAATTATGTATTATATTGTATTGTAACTTTATATGTGTTTATGGGCCATGTTGCCTGAAATAAATGATTATGATTAGTATTATTATTAAAGCTTATTAATTAAAGATATCTTTGAGATTATATCTTTTTATCTAGATTTTAACATTATGGCCACATTATGAGAAGCCATGTCACAAGGAGAACGATAAGAATGACTGTGGATGGCCACATTAATACAGGAAGGCCGAAAAAGAGGTGGATGGACTGTGTAAAAGTTGATATGAATATGAAGGGAGTAAGTGTGAATACGACGAGCGACAGAAGAGAATGACTGATGGGATATATACAGGAAGGCCGAAAAAGAGGTGGATGGACTGTGTAAAAGTTGATATGAATATGAAGGGAGTAAGTGTGAATACGACGAGCGACAGAAGAGAATGAATGAATGGAAAAGAATGACAGGAAAAGAATGGCAGGAAAATGAATGACTCTAATAAAATAGATTATATGGGATACATACCTATTTAAATTGCAGTTCGTACTTGCTTTTACTATTTTATCCTTCTCTTTAACTAATGAACGAACATCGTGAATCTGTAAATTCACAAACTTTGTTGCTACTTGATGTTTTCACTGTAAATCGTCTGGCCTGACTTGTTTTCCGAGGTATTTATAAATCAGCGACTTTCCCCAACTTACCCAGTGTCGGCGCGAAATATCCTTTTAATGGTCGGCGGAGTGTCGGGTCGTCTGCAATTTAGATTAGTCCCTTAATTAAATTAACATTATGATCCCTATCTCTGTAGAGCAGGTGGTCGACAATATTGCCTCGCTCAACTCTTTCTTCGTTTCTATTTTCCCCAATTCGCAATAATTTTACTTTATTCTCTTTTCATTAAAACTTAAATAAAATGCGATATTTCTTCTTAATTCACGATATTACGGTATTTATTTATTTTTTATTTTTTACTACCTGTGCTTAATTAATACATGCTTTTGACTTACAATTTAATTTTATTACGTAGACAATCTGCTAAAGTTTAAGTGAATGGTTGTTGAAATACTTGTTAAAACTTCTATCACGGGTATTTGTTTATCCATAACTATATCTAACTTATTCACGCTCTTAATAAATGGCTTAAAGCCGAAGCAATATTTGCACAGAAACTGCCTTTCAACTAGTCAATAATTCTGACATTGACGGACGGAAGAAAAATTGCTCTCGGAAAGTTTAACCACTTTATTTTATAAACTTTCACCGCGGCCTACTCTTGGTTTCCGTCACCCATTCATCCCCTTTTACCGATTTGTTTGTATACACCTTTTATCCTTTGGCTTTGCTTTATTCCTGTTTGTGAAACCGAAAATATAAATGCTGTTATTGATCTAATTCAATTGAACATTTCAAGTAGACACAAAAAATCTGCTTAGCTGACTGCATATAAATTCTACAGACTGAGTGGTGTGGACAAAGTAATCCCAAATGTACCAAAAAAGTATAACACGGCAGCGGCTAGTCAAAACAATGCGTCAGCGGAGGTTTACTTTCCATCCGGCGAAGCGTAAAAAGACAAATGAATTGGCAAAGTTCTCGTTAGGGGTGGATGAAACAAAAGTTAACCACCGATTTTCTATTCGGCGCACCGGCCATTTCAATCAAGTACGGGAATTGAAATCGAGCAACACGACTTTCGACATTGTTACGTAGCCGTGGTTGTGTGCAGAAGTAAATAATTTGCGCTTCGAATTTCGTTAAAATTTAAAAAGCATTGTTTAGAGTAGTTATGCGACTTTCGTTCTTCGTCCCTGTTAGTTTATTATTCCAGGACCCTTCAAAATAGACAAACGTGTGTGATAAAAAGATAAGAAAATTTTAAAAAAGGCGTGTAAGAATCCCCGCAAAGGTTTTGGCATGAAGCTACCTTAGCTTGATCATCCTGGCCAATCGTAATCAAACACGAATTTACTTTCGTGTGAGGCAGACGAGAAAAATGAGAAAAAAAAATGGAAAAAAAATAAAGATTATTGTTATTATTGAGAACCCCTCACATTTCACTGAGACATAATGAGAAAAATCGTGCAATCCTGATAAGATATATTCTCCTTTATGAATCGTCACACCAAGTACTCAAATTATAGATGGAAAACGATTGAAAGAAGCGGAGATGCCAATGTTGATATAAATATATGGTTTGGTTACGCGACTGGTTGAAATAACGCACGATCAAGATATCAGTCTGACGTTTTTCAAGTTACAAGTATACATTTTTAATATTAAGAATTTTCATTATTGCCATCACTCGCCTGACATTTAATTTGTATCCCTTTTTCAATTTCGTGTTTTGTTCCGAGTGAACGCCTCATTTTTGTACCATTATCTTCGTTTTGTGCGACTGTGGAAATCAAATTTCTAACCTCTGACGTAAATAAAAATGTATTTTTCATGAATTTTAGAACGGAAATTTTCATCTCAATGTAATTGATTTAACAAACGATTCTTGAGTAACCACATTTGTTTATCAAAATTACCCATCTCGTGATCATAAAAATTGAAACAAAGTCATGTATTTATTTAGATACAAAATAAATTATTTGAATTTAGATCTTTTAAATTACGCTACATATTTAATTCCAGGTTTTAGTAATTGATAGTATACTCATGATGAAAGATTCTCTTTCACGTAATATAAGATAAAAAATAATTAATGCAAAAATTAAAATATGAATAGTTATTGAATAAAATGAATGATATTTCTAACCTAGACCAACCATAACACAGAGTACACACAAGATGGCAGGCAGGTACCTACATTGAAAGTTAGGTATCTACTACCTACTCAGGTAAACACTAACGTATGATAAATTCGCTGTGCACTGCTCCGAGTATTTCCGGTTCAATCGCTCCGGATGCACGTCTGTGCAATCGATCGTGTGAATACACCTTTAAACGTGTATCATTTTTATTTTGTTTATATAATAATGTATATCAATAAAGTAATTAATTCGGGTATACACTATGTACTTAATGCCTTATCCACGTACAGGTCTAGGAATCTGTGACTTAGAGGATGAGCAGTTCGCTTTTGAATGCAGAAATCTTGCGTTTGAGTCCTGGTTTTATCAATATCTTTTCGCAATTCTTTTCAGAATGAATCATGAATATCGTTTACGCAATAAAATTCTAATTTCTACCTGGTTTATATAATAATCAATTAATTTTATTATTCATTGGGTTATTAATAAGTAAATAAATTAACTATGCACTTGTGTTATTAATATCTTCTGTGTGTAGTAACATTCTATTTGTCCCGCTTGTCGTATTAACGTCAGCTCTCAGATGGTATCGGCCACACTGGACAGATCAAATGTTGACTTCGCTTTTCGGAGTCGTGAAGGCGTAAAATTGAGATAAGCCCCAAATAGACCACTTACGCCACCGCCCTCAGTTCAACTGATAAACTGGAGCTCCTCTCACAAAAAAAAATGTTTATAAAACGTTCACTATGATCGTACATCGTATTATTCAGCCCTGAAGGAAATATGTGAGATATGTTTTCATATTCGCTTTTAGAGTTCCGCACCCAAATCGTATTTATTTAGAACCATAATAAGTTGTGTTTTTTTTTCTGCCAATTTTTCCCAGATCCAATTTTACTGCTGCCGCTTTGAAGATAAATTATTAAAAAGCGAAATTTAAAATGTGTGTTGTTAAGGCGTCTTTCTTTGTTATCATAACAGTTGTGGGTAATCGATTGCATACTGTAAGTTTATTGTTTAGCAAAAAGTCTATTTAGTTTATATTAATTTGCAAAGATTTTTATTACGTTTATTAGAATAAACAAAAAAAAATAGATCAAAACATACTTCCATGGCGTCTATCTTAGGACCTCGCCCGTTATTCACTCCCTGGACAGGAAATCCTAAATAACATGTGTAACATATTTCCGTGTAGGTACGTGTTATCTGATAAAAATTTCCTTTCTCTCAACAGCTCAGAGCATGAAAAATATAACTCAATCGTAAAGGGTAGGGACCCGGGGGCGACGGACTGTAAAATACTAGACACGGATGGGTATTTTCAAACTGACCGAACACTCTGGTGTCCCGGCTTGTATATGAAATATGTTGGATGGTGTAAAATTTTATCACATAGATATATTTTTATTTTAATAGTATATTACCCTAGTCGATTTCGTCTAGGTGTAACAAGATGTGATTTAAAGTAATTAATTTGAAGTTATAATAATTGACGTATTTTGTTGACAAAGATACTTATAAATAAATCGATATGGGAATGGATACGCGACATTAATAAAACAAAGCATTTGAATTATCAATTGTTCAGTGGTTAGAGCAATGCGCTTATAATGCAGAGGAATCGTTACTTCAAATCCCAGAAGAGATATCTATTCACTTCTCAGAAGGATCTACTGGGACATAAGTTAGCCTTCACGGTTAGAAATCCACAGAGTATGTAGCTGAAATACATATTTATTACTCTCCATAGACAAAAACTCGATTCCCAAGATATTCATAATATCGTGGGTTTGTGCTTTAGCAAAATATCGATACATTTTGTATTAAACTTGATTATTTGCTGCTGAAATTATCATTATTTTCATATCCCTATCAAGCATTTAAATATGATGTTAACAATTGTTGTTATTTTAGCTATTATTTACTATTTTTATTCTATAATATGAAGGAACGCAAGGAATATTGAATGCATAACATTGAAACAACTTTTTGTGGATTATATCGCGTTTATTTAGAACTTATTTTCTATTTATTTCCAACTCTTTACAGAGATCATTTTCACGAGTAATGAACAAAAAGATGGTAGTCGTTCAGAAGCTATTTTCATTGATACAAAAAGTACCATTTGTACATTTTGGAAATAAAAATCAAAAAGTTGAAGTTATAAATATGATTTTTATTATTGGTAACTGGTTACTGGTGGGTTACCGATAGTAAAAATCGAATTCAGTGATTCGCGAAAATCTAAGAAATAAATAATATTGAATGCATTGGAAAACACATTATTTTTAGACTTAAAATCGATAACTGTGTTTGCGTTGTATCCAAAACGCGCTGTTGCAGTAGGTAATTTTCTCAATTTATACCGGCAATATTATAAAATTGACGCTGTAAAAATATCGCAGCGTATCATCGGAGCGGGGAATTCCCGTGCATTCGCCCGGAAAATGGCCGACATAAAGGTCCGACATTCTGCTTCTGACCGTGGCACAGACGCCGATAAAATATATCCCGGACATTCCTTGCGGTAAGTGTCCTTAAAAATGATAGGATCGTATATAAATCAGCGCTGGCGTATCAAACACTTCAACCAAGTTTCGCTGCAAGTATTTCGGTATATATTTTTGTTCGATCTAAGATCAACCGTTACTGTAACTTCAAGTCATTAATGTTTGAAGGTGCAGGCAGTGACAATTGTGCCTTATTACGCTGGATGAATTTTCTAGCCTCAGATATAGGAAATTATGCCAGATGCGTGGCAGTAAGTTTCGCCACCCATTCCATTTTAGACATAAAATATCTGCGAGCTACTAATACCTTTGAACATAAAGGCATATAGTCCTATAAAGCTATTTTGTTTTATAATACTTCTGATACTATTTAACGTTAAAGCTGAAAATTACACTAAAATTCCGTACCAATCTATGGATCAGAGGTCAAAGTGTAAGGGGGTAACATTCACACTGTTTATTAGGATAAATTACGTTATATAGTTAAATATATTTAAAAAAATCACGTAGCATTCTCGTTCTCAACTTCCACTTAATTGTACTTACGTATTAATTATGTCATTTCTTAATTGAAGAAATAATATATCTTGATAAGTCGTAGACCTCGTGCGAACAAATGAAGTGAGCAACAAGATGGCGCCTGCGTCGACGGCGGTCGGTGTTGTAATTAATCTCCATTTCCCACACGCGCCAAATCGCGCCGCCATTACACGGCTCTGTTTTATTTCATTAAATGGACCGGCCAAATTAATACCCTCCACGCAGCTTATAAAACCATGAAAGAAGAAGTCGTAAAGAACCGCCAATGAAAGATTTCAATAGGTACTGCCTTTGTGTCTGTGTTTGGAGAAAAATGTCGGAAAAATATCTTTGTTTGAGCAACATAAAAAGAGTCTGCTAAGTTGCCGAATGACTTTGCAAATGTTTTCACTTGCGGTTTTACGTAAAACACCTATTTGTATTTATGTAACTGAGTAATTCATTTGTTGTAAAATGTAACAATACAACTAAACCTATTCCGCGTTAAGGAGTAGGTAGTATATATTTAATGCACGAAAATGAATTCACTGTGCCACATTTGTCAATCAATATTGTCGTTATTCCAACTTTTACGAAGTAACTACTACAAAAAACTAACTGGGCTGACGGGACGGGGAAATTCCCCGAGCACTCAGAATATTGAAGTAAAGTGTCTCCTGTTACGTCGGATAGGTATGCAGGTTTGTACGCCTTCTCCCCTCTCCTCCCCATCCCACTTTCGATGCCTATCCCATTTTACAAATCTGTATGGCTGGTCTGTATGGTGACTCGCTCACTCGTTTGCTTCTTATTCCATAGAAATCAATATTGAATTATGACCGGGTTTTGAACATATAATTGGCAGGCTCGTTTACTGAACATAAATACATTAATGTCATTATTTTAGATGAACAGAGATAAAGAAATGGCCTTTAACCGTTTGTGTATTGTTTCAGGTACGAACACTGTTCGTGAGTGGACTTCCCATGGATGCAAAGCCGCGGGAACTGTATCTACTGTTTCGAGCGTATGAGGTATGTGACCCGATCCGATTTCCTTAAGTTTCTTGCCAGTTCTTCTCAAGAAGCCTTGACGCCGGAACTGGCACTTAGATTCGCTTTCAAATTCAAGACAATGTGATGAAATAGAAACTAAGCTCCGTGAATTTTAGCTAGTAGTTTTATGTGACGATTCTAAGTACTTTGTAAAGTCTATAAAATAAAGATATTTTGAATTTGAATTTGATCAGTTATAAATATATTTTTAATATTTTTCTCTAGCTGCTCAATCTATCAATGACATTTGGGTAGTTAATTGTTCTTGACATTTACCTATAAATTTGGTACAATCAAGAGCAATTAACTACCACCAATGAAAAATTATAGGAGTATCGCAAAAACTCGAAAATTGTAACAATGTTTAGGCATTAGGTACTTGTGTAAGTTGCCGGCGTTTTAATATAACTGAGTGGGAATTTAAACGAGAGTCCATAGAATAACTCTATCATAACTGTAATGTTTTTTGATAAAAGCGACTTAGATTTTGCCGGCTTGTATCGAATAAATCACCATGTCAAGTTACATGGTGGAGCTGTGCGTACAAATGATAAAACTTTATCATCAAAATGAGTGTTCATTAGGGCCAGCAAACATTGCGAGCATTACGACCTCTTTCGGCCGACGCGGTTTTCCAACGTTATGTTCAGTAAACAATCAGCCAATACCCATAGGTCAAAGAAAAGTGGTCGAAAACTACATTATTTGTTTCTTAGTCGGTAGTTTTACGATTCATTACCGAAGAAGCGTGACCTCCTATCGCCGAATGAAACATTTGGTTCTTGGAATCGAAATCAGGAACTATAGAAACATAATTTCCGATTGCGATTTCCGAACTGCTAAACAGTAGGACGACTTCATTATTTGTCTGTTTATAATTAACATATTATTTGTATTTTGTTCAACTACTTATTTATTTTCTGCTCTTTTTCCAACCACTTTTTTTTTCTCATCAAAAGCTTATTTTTGTTATTCGATACATCAACTCTCACAATATTCATTATAGAAAGCTCCAAATATATTATCTACGTGAAATAAAAGCGGTATCGCCTTCGTCACGCGACCAGATCTCAACTAGGATTACTGCGCCGTAAATATCAAATGCCATGTTCCGATTCGTAATATTCGGATTGAATCGATTCTGTTTACCGATAACGAGGATTACACTCGATCCCCGGCTGGCACGGATGGCACCGTGTTCATAAAGGTACATAAAGTTAAACCGGGGGGGTTAGTTTTGAATCGCGTGACTAAACCCCGACTCCTCACCGCCTGGCACAGCCGCGTACCATTTTTTCCAAAGTTAACCTCCGTTAAGTGAATAGAATTTTACTACGATATGAATGGCATGTATATTTGTGGCTTGTCTAAAACCTTCAAATTATAGTAAATGCACTGTGACTTTGGCAGTAATGTTGTTATGATAATAGTCGTAATTTTCTTTGTGCAGGGATACGAGGGTTCCTTGTTGAAAGTTACCAGCAAGAATGGGAAAACGGCGTCTGTGAGTATATGATATATACCTATCCATAATTCAATTTAATGACTTCTTTATTTTATGCAACATACATTTTATTACCAAAAAAGCGTGGATAGTGTTGCTTGGGATCTAAGACCCTATCCAATCCAGGGTGTTTTTAAGAATAAAGAAAATTTTCGATAGAACGCTTTGAGTGTTGTTATTTGTAAATAATAAAGTGGGTGAAATAAATAAGTATTTATGGTGAATTTTTGAAAGTGTACATTTTTGTGTGCTCTTTAAATTAACATTGAAATCTGTCAAGATATAGCAGATATATCTGTCTGAAGGAGCAGACAGTGAAAATTACAACCACTTCGGATTCCGTCCAAGTTCAAAATTGAAATCTTGATATCCCAGCTTAAATCTCTCATTGTGTCGGTGTCAGATTTCTAATTTAATCAGATTTAGTATATATAACTAGTTTCACGATGCAATCACCATCACAAATCTCCCTGTCTGGAGCCGGTCGATCCTGAAGATAAGTGGGATTATCAAGTTGTTGTATCGTGTCATTTACATGGAGTCCTTCCTACTGTCTTACACGAATGTCATATTCCCTATAATACTCAATGTAGAATAAAAGACACTTATTTAGTTACAGTGGTAACAAACTTCAGGATCTGTCTATCACAGCAACAGTACCAACCCTTTCAAAGTCTATTCGCGTGAACCATTCGGTATTGGTTTAGATTTTTGAAAGGCTTACTCTGATGGTCATGGTGAATATTTTGAAGCTCAAAAGGGACAATCATCCCCAATTATGAACATAGTATGCCCTGGTAATTCTAGTAAAATGCTAGACTGCTAGTCTTTTGACCGTATTAATTCTACTGTATCTTACTTTAAATATGTAATATAATTTAGATGTAATTGTATTTTAATGTATTGTATTGTAATTTAAAAAGTCTCGGTGGCGCAATGGTCGAGCACACGGCTTCTGATCCAAAGGTCCGGGTTCGATTCCAGACACTGGCTCACACCAATGACTTTTCGAAATTGTTTTCGGGTTATGTGTGATAAATATCGATGACTGAAAAACTTTGTGTCCGGTATGGCAATAGGTTCGCCATCTATTCCATTTGGCACAAGTAAACATAAAGGCGAGACGAGGCTTAACAGCCGCTGCCTACACCTTCGGGTAACAAAAGGCGTGAAGTTATATATATGTTTTAATGTTAATTGTATTAATAAAACAAATCGCATGTAATAAAATGTCTATTCTTACAGCCCGTTGGTTTCGTCACTTTCCATACTAGAGCTGGTGCAGAAGCAGCTAAACAAGACCTTCAGGTTGGTTTTGAAACATATGAATCTCTACTATTTAATTAAATACCGCTATGACTTAACGTTAATTTCGTATCAATATTGAAATAATATAATTCGACAGACGTTTAGTGGACAATATTGGAACGAACTTAACATTTTGAATAACTTCGTATAAACTAATGAAAATGTACTGAAATTTTACTGAAGTTTAATCAATTGTCATTGTTTAATCAATTGTCATTGTTTAATCAATTGTCATTTTATTTAAGCCGAATTCACATAAGAAATAGTGGAAGAGCCACGTTCACTACTATGCCTAATAAGTATGAATGGCTTTACACAGTAGGATAGGTAACTTGAGAACAACAGTATCTCGATAAATGACTGAGATATGTACCCAGGCATTTTGAAGAAACTCATATAATTCTATACGCTATTGTAAATACTAAACATGTATAACGCACGGTGTTACTAAACCTCTTCTCTCATCACATGCCTCAACACATGCCAACGAGCACTATATAGATAATATTTTCATTGTAGACTTGGAATAACATTTTCCTGATTCGCGTAACCGCATAGTAAGTTATGCTAAACCCATGCACATACAGAATAGACCACTCCGACTCACCGAGCCGGTGTTATTGAGCTGTGAGGACCGGACCGATGCCGGACTGGCAGATGTGTAACGGTGTATATACGCAACTGCATGCCACTGTTTGACAGGTTTTGATGTCACTACCCGAGCACTGTGTTCCGTCACATAGCAAGCGCAGGCGCGGTCCCGTCTCGACTACATCGAACATTCCAAATTTTATAAGAATCGAGTCTTCAAATATTCCCTAATCTTTTGACCCGTTACTATTCGTTCGTTAGCTATTGTAAAAATACAGTATAACATACACCTATCTCGTGAGCTCACATTCATGTAATTATTTAATAACGACGCCCTCCCTACCGACCTGCGAGTGACAACAGACCCTAACGGTCTCTCTTGCGTGTACATCTCTCTATCGGAAAGTGGGATATGGTGGCGACCGATCCTTCCATCGTCATTATATCGGAGCGCCGCACCGCTCGCGGCTGTTCACAGCAGGGTGTCCGGTTCGACCCCGATATGCCGCAAACCATTCGGCTGGAGTTCGCTAAAAGCAACACGAAGGTCAGCAAGCCGAAGCCGGCAGTTGCCACAGCCGCGCCAGCTGCACACCCCGCATTGATGCACCCACTCACTGGACGTAAGTACAGCCGACCGCACACACCCGCCCGGCGCTCGCTCGACCGCCCCCACACCCGTACATCACTACCAGTACACGGTGCTCACAATGACCTGACCTGTCTATGTGTTGATCCTCTCACACTTATATTGTACTGCTCGTGCCCTCTCTCTACTCACTACAATCACCAGTACTTACTCGCGTACTTACGCGTGACGCAGTCTCTTAGTCAGCACTTGAGGATTACGACGGGATGGGGGCGTCGAGCAAACGCACAGGGCAAGTATCTGTGAAGCTTACACAAACCACGCAAGGCCTAGCGCCGCGAAGCTATCGATTGATCCATCGGGTTCTTAACACTGATGTCCAGTTTTTACATGTTTTCATGGTAACATAGATCCTAGAACTCGGTGTTTCCCATGGCGTTCCAGACTCTCGAAATGCTACAACGCCATGCACCAGTTATATTTTGGTTATTTTTATTAATTCAAGCGTGAAAACATGTCCTAAGCACATTGTAAATAATAATTTTCTATAGCAGTATCTAATATCACATTCATAGATCGACGCCTTTTCGATTTGGAATATGATAACAAACTGACACACCTTTGCAAAAAAAATCTAGTGTACGGAGTAGTGAAGTGTGGTTTCTTATGGTGATACAGATCTAGCAAGTCCATTCTTCCCGGGTGGAGGTGCTGAACTGTGGCACCACCCACTAGCATACGGAGGTGAGCTCCCGACCCTGTCGCACGGCCTGGTGCATCCCGCCATCCATCCGCAGATGGCGCCTGTGCGTTCTTACCTCTGACTAGCTGCCGCCGATAGGCCACACCACGTAAGATAATCACGATTAGTTCTAATTCACATTTTTACATGATATTCTATTTAGAATAAGTTATACAGCAATATACTTGCTATAGTGTAGATACTGATGGACGGATGTTGAATAAGTTGACAAACAAAAATATTTATGTTATAAAGTGTTGTCTTCTGTGATGGATATGTTCAGACCCCCCTGACGCTTGGCGCGTGTGTACTCCCAGCCCCCGCCCTGGGCTCACCGGGTGCGGCTGTGCCTGCTCACGCGACCGCCCCCGGCGGTCACCCCGCGCCTCCCTGTTCCACACTCTTCGTCGCCAACCTCGGGCAATTCGTCTCTGAGCACGAACTAAAGGAAATATTCAACAGGTTAGAAAATATGTATACGAATTTTGTACACGTGGAGTATAAAATATGCAAATCGCTTGACATTTTCGACTGGAAGTAATTATTTAAGAAGAACGACTCTTTCGCCAAACATAAGAAGTATTTCCAGTCGAAAACTAACACCATGTTATGTGCATGATATCACGCACTACACTATGTATTTAAAACATACATACGAGAGCATCACACAACGTGTATGAGATTAATAAAACATAAGTTGCCCACAGTGCATGTCGCACCGAACACCACAATGTCGTTCACGTACAACTTTGTTGGGTTTTATATATTTTTGTTTCAATTTTGTTTCTAGTTATCGTTATTTTACACAAACAATCTAATGAGCATTCTCATTGGGTGTATTCAGTAAGAGCATTATATTGTTTGTGTAAGATCTGGTGCCTGCACTCGTACCACACTAAGCATGACAATGACGTGACTGCAATTCTTCACAATGTTACTATCACAACTAATCTCATTGGAACACTACACAGTATGAGAGCCTCGCGTACGCCACGTACCGCTGCGTTGCAAACAAACGGTGGATATTTGTCACCGAAAAGGATACATATGTAACTTCACACGTAATTGCAAAATCTTATTTGAATTTGATTAATTTTCTGAGACATGAACATAATCCACTCGCTAAATCGTCTCGGGACACATTAAGGTCTGTCAGTCATGACAGATTATAATCTTGTACGTTTGCTACTTTATACAAAACGAAAATGTTGCACTGTCTTATGATGGGGGTACGAGTGTGGGCACTATTGAGTATCGTGGTGCAGTTGCCCGGGGTTCTCTCGACTTCGACTGCTGAGTGGCGGTAGCGGAGGTGCGAGCACCGGCCCGGTGGCCTTCGTCGACTTCGCTAGCCCGTCGGACGCTGCCGCGGCCATGGCTCGCCTTCAGGGGGCGTTGCTTCTCAGCTCTGAGGGAGCCATCCACCTCGAATATGCGAGACATAAGATGGCACACAACGGCTGGATTCTCGCACATGAAGTATGCACGCGCACAATGTTTAGTCAATCTGTTAGAGTGAGCTAAAATGAACCCAAAAACACCGACCCATAATTTCAATGTTACTAAGTTAAACCATTATGTTTTGGTGTTTCGGGGCCATTTACTTGAATAGTATCTGTCTTTTTTGTTGAAATTTTAATAATTACCAATCGATTTAGAAAAGATACTACTTGACACGGAAAAGTAACATGACTGCATTTTGTATTATCTGACAGATACGTTTCATAGCAAAAACACAAAATATCTTTATTCTAATCACTATGCCTTTGTAATATCGAAATGGCGACATTTTGACTCTCAAACATACGCTCAAGAAGACGTATCGATGAGTGTCAACGTCATCTATTGAATAATGTACTCGTAATAATAATGTATCACCTTGCACCGGAGCACAGTATAGTATAAATGCCTGCTTGAAATTCTAAAAAAAAAACTGTAATCTGTTCAAAACTTTAGATGTAGATATGTATGGAACTTATGTGTTTGTATGTGTTACGCAGGGAGCCAAAAGCGGAGAAGAGGGCGAACAGCATTAGCTCATTCGTGGCACTCGGCACTTGACAACCAGCTAACTGAGGGACGCACTATACTGATCCTCTGCATCGCATCGGAACTACAGACATGGGGGGCTGGGCGTGCTGTGCGTTCGGCGCGTGCCCTGGGTGCGTGCCGCGACCACTGCTACCATATCAGCACTGGGATCATAATTTAATATAGTATAAACGACTAGTGCAAGCTCTTGCTATCTCCCCCTGCCCCCCTCCACTATTATTTTAGTTCAATGTTCCCCTCGCGTCAGTGGTGTGGTGTTATTATCGTTTTATACCAAAATTAGCATGTGTTAATTATTATTTTATTATTATTAACATTCCACGTTTATTGTTTACTGTTTATCAATTAAATTAATTATTCAATTAATTTTACTATGAATGGTGTGCATGTGTTTATTTAATAATAACTATTTCTATCTTTGAATCGTGTAAAATAAGATTTATTTACAACTAACTTATTTGTAACGGTAAATGTTTGTATATTCGTTTTTGTACAAGGCCGATGTATACAATTGTGGGGATTTGTTATGAATATAGTGTATTACCCAAAAATTAAACACTTTAGGATATATCACATTCGTATAAGCTAAAAACCAAAGGTGCCCTTCATAGAAAGATTACGTTTTGTTATATAAATATTTCAAGTTGAATGATTTTTAATGAAGTTGTATTTGAAACAATACGACACTTTTGTTTTAGCCTCTATAATGTTAGCGTATTTTAAATGTATCTCATGACTATTTCAAATTATATTTACCTACCTAATAATTTCTTAGTAATTTTTTATATTGTTCAATCACTCGTTAAAGCGCTGGCACTCTAGTGTTGGTCTTACGAAACTTTTTGTATCTATAAATGAGTTACATAATGCAATAATTATAAATATTTGACTAAGACTTGATGCGATCAGAAGTGGGACGCCCTCGCGTCGCTGGCTGTCGAGAGCAACAGGCACACAGAACTGAACTAACTGAATATTTAATATTGTCGCTCGCATTCTAAATGTACCCTACCTACCCTATCCTACCTGATCTATATTTTAACTAATCACGTGTCCCTTCCCTACGTAAAGGTAACGGTGACACGCTCAATAATAATTCTTGTGCCTTGTGATTCTTTTTTCAAAATTTAAAAATCAATTCTACCCTAGATTTGTTCTAATAAATAATTTGTTGTCCTTTCTAGAAAGTTCCACGATGTCATCGGGTTCCCACTACTATCCTCGCAGTCCTTTATGCGATGCGACACAATCGTGATCGGTTCAGTCTTGTTGCGAGAATTTAGCCTTGGCCTTATGAGAGTTAAATAATTAAATATAATCATTATATTAATTAATTATATTATATTATGATATATATTCTAGTAACATTTTGGCGGGCGACGAATACGCGCCGACGCTGAATAGTGAAAAAAAAAAAAACTCTATTCTATCTGCATGCTTTGACGAGCTTTTTGGTAATAATCTAATTTAAAAAAATCTAGTAGTTACTCTTTAAACGTGTAATCCTTAGGCGAATACTTATATTTAACTAGATAAGGGTATTTATTGTAGAGAATCATAGTTACATTACTATAAAATGAATGTTATTCATACATACTAATGAAACCGTGTGTAATTTAAATTTTACAGTAAAAAAAAAAACTTTTAGAATTAATCCAAAATGAAGATTAATATATTTTTTATTTTTAGCTAGTTGACTATAACGCATACAGAGAAATACTTTAGTTACCTTTGTTGTCGACGCTGTGACTTTGATGTCGGGCGTGTTGAGTAGTTGGGTACTTACCCTAGACTACAGACTTTGCGGGAATGGGTAGCAATAAACCAAAAATAAATCTAACTAATAAGTACTTAGTGACGTAAACTGCTGATGTAAAAGTGTAAAATTTACAAAAAAAAATGGCAAAAAAAAATATTATCTCGCTTAAGCTACTTACTATGTATTGTAATAAGATTTTTGGATAATTTGGGTTGTAAAAAATAATTGTTGAACACGCTACAGAAGTCTACTGTGGTACTAAAAATATCATTGACGGTCTACAATCGCCGGTAGCTGTTAGATGTACCTACTGTACAAGTGAATTCTTATGAAAAGCTCTTAGTCAATATTGAATAGAAATTTCGTCAATTTTTTGACTTAGCAAAATTTTATACGTTGTTTATAAACATACATGTTAAAAAAATTCACAGTGTACCCGACAATCGTAGAGTATAATGAACCAAAGATAAAAAAAAACATATGGTTATTGTAATACATAATTTTTAATACTAACCTCAGACCGTACCAAACTTACTTTAAGGCGCAGTGTACTACGATCTTTTTAATTATTATTTATAAACCAAAAAAAAAAAACTATAAATGCATACATATATTCGTTCGTTTGATACAGAACAAAATCTAAGGCAACAAAAATCGTTAATATTATTTTCGCTGTTATCTAGTTTTGCTAAAGCTATATGGATAAGTCAAAGACATTTCACTATATATTCAATAAAATATCGAGAAACAGTTTGATGAATAAGTTTTCGGGTTAATTTAGATCGCCGCAAAATTCGTACATAAATATATAAACATATAATATATATAAAAAAAAAACAATTATTCATGGTCGTTTATAATATATATATAAATATAATTAAGCTAAATCAATGTTCACATATTTAATTCGATATATTATGATAATGCTAATTCGTGTTTAAGTAATTGTGTAATAGATGTAGTAGTGATCTCCAATACCTTCGGCGTGCGACGTTTTCGAATGCATCCAAAAATACAACGAAAAGTTTACTTTTTTTTCCTTTTCCGTTGTCGCTGAATTCGTAACGATAGCCGTGGCGTTATGAAATATATCAATATTAAGCTCTCTTCAGAACCATGTGTATTTATAGCAATTCGCAAACAATTTATATATGCTACGGCTATCGTTTGATTCAATGTTTCGGTTTAATTTGGTAATCGATTTCGTCGGCCATTTTCTTCGCAAACGCGCCGAAACAAAATGGCGGGCGCGTCGTTAACAATGCATAGAAGACGCCGCCGCTGCCATGATTCCGTCCAACAACCATAGATAGCGGGTAAGAGACGTCCAGTGGCTGCGGACTCGGCTACGTCACCTTCTGCGGGACTACTCGATACATATCATCATGTAATATTTAATGTGTAAAATTAGTAATAAAATATGATAAAAAAAAAATACAAGCGGTTTCATAGAGACGTTTAGTCTGTATTCTCGTCTACTACTCACAATGCACTCGGCTATATGTCACGCACGTATCGTAATCGCTTTTCTGTATTCCGTTCATTATTTAATTTTCGAATATGGTTTTGCTGTTTAACTGGCGATCAATGCTTTTTTTAAATTTGACAGGTTCCGAACGATTTTTTTTTAACATCGCAAATATTTCCATTGTGAAATCGTATTTTCTAAAAGTTTACTGTAAAATCGAGTAGATGGTATACGGATCGTCGTTTATAATAACATGGAGCAGTGACATTGGCCCGCATGTGATAGGATAGTAGTGTAGGGGTGTGTAGCGTCGCCTTGCAACATAGATTTAAGTGAAAGCGGTAACACACAAACACCGTGCATCGGAAACATATCAATTCTGTGCCCCTTAATAAATTTAGTTAAAAAAATACTATTCTAAGAGGATAACAATATGAATAGAATAAATGAGACAAAAATAATTAAAGTATCAAATACATACATAACTAAGTGTTGTTTTCGTGAATATATATGTAATGAATAATACCGTTAAGATTGTGTTTTAAATTTAAAAAAATAATATGTGGATTATCATCATTATGTATAACGCATAGCAAACGAGTAGTGTCGCGCAAGATTTGTTCGTTATTAAATTTAATTGCTCTAATTAAGTTGTATTCATTTCTTTTTTTTATTAATAAAATAATAATATATTGACATGGCGTACCTAATTACCAAAAAAAAATTAGTTCATTTCGCTTCGTATTCAGTATTAAATGTCTTTTTTTTTTATATAACTGCGACGATAATGTTAGTGAGTTGATGTTGATTTTTTTTTTAATTTGTATATCGAGCAAAAGTAAATCATACAAACTATATAGTTGATAATTAATTGTTAGATTTGTGTGGACTTGGATTATTTAATTAAAATGCTTTTAGAGCGAGGAATAAAGTGTTATTGTGTATTTAAGATGAGGAACATAATGACGTTGTATAAAAAAAATATACATAGTGATTAAAATTAGCATAATTATCATTATTACAACTTTTATATAGATGTTCATTAAATTTACTTTTCCTTACCTTCATTGGAGTATTGTGGCATTGGAGACGTCATTGTTAAATTCAAATAAAAGTTTGAGCTCATAACTCAATCGGAAGTTTTTTTATTCAACTGAACAACCCTGTCTGTGTGTATGAGACCTTAATATCTGTCTGTCTCCACAACTATCAGGAGAAGAACTGAACAGAGACATCCAAAGGTTTATAAAAAAAATGTTTTATATTTTTAGCCTGTAGGTTATATGAATGTTGAATTGAAACAGAATACAATCTCAAAACTTGTTTCCAATGACATTATAGTCGGTTATTATGTATCTAATCGTGAAATAATTAGTAATTTTATAGGTGTTTAGATTAGGATATCGTGAAAAGTAGATATAAAATTTTACAGTTGAGCTTTTGAGACGTTTGCTTTGTAGACTATCCGCTTTAGTGCGCCATCTTTTTGTAAAACTTAATTTATAGTTAAAAATCTGTAATTGGAATATACATATATATATATTCTATAACATTTTTTAATTTTGCAGAAGATGCGTTAAATATACATTAAAAAGAAAAAAAAACATTATTATTAAATCTTTTTAAAATAATTCGATTATAATTATTGCAATGTTGTATTTATGTTATTATTATTATTAGTTTTAAAGCATTATAGGGTCCAAAGATTGGGAATAAACATTATGTAACAATTAATGTTTTTTGTTTTTTTGTGTGGGCAGTTGAGTATTCGTTTTACCCGTCATCTATACTATAATGATGTGTCTATTTGTAATATTGAAATAACTGCTTTCTACTATATTCATATCGATTATATATGCGGTAAATACACCAAAATAACATTTTTCAAAATGTTGTATGTCCGTCAGTTTGTTGGACCGATTCTTATGGGACTTTTATTGGCAGGTAACTAGTGTAATAAGAAGTAACTGAGGCCACTGTTTTTAGAAAAAAAAAACTCTTTTATATGTTGCTACGACGCGAAACAAAATTCGCCGGATCAGCGATTCAGTCAAAAGAATATTTCAATAATTAAATAATACCGTAATGGTATTATTTAATTTCTATTTCTTTGTTAATACAGAGCATAAATTACTGCATTATGGGGAGCTTTTAGTGTCAACAGACTCTGGCAACGAAGTAGATGCGCTGTTCCATTGGGACTTGGGGAGTCGCTAATTATTTAGGAAGTCAAAACTTGGTGTGACCTCGTTTTGTGGCTGCTGCGAAATTTTAATGATAATGACATGACTTTAGCTGTGTCACAACCCTATCAGGTATAGACTTACAGTACTAAAAGGTAATAGTTGTATATGATCAGTCAAGTCTACAATAATAATATGGAGAGGCAACATTTGTTTGTGATAAACTTTGAAGAAAACTGAACCGATTTTAATGATTCTTTCATCATTGAAAAGTAACTTTGTTCAGAAATAATATTGGATATTTATTTTGTTCTTAATTATTGAAAGTAAAGTTGTTGATAGAATCCAGTATTTCGTAAAACTTTCCTCAATAGTTTTGTAGACCGAATGAAAATCTGACGAGTAATTTCGGGGAGCGAATACGTGAGATGACAATACATTAATGTACTATGTTGTAATGATATTTATTCAGCAGTTTAGTGTCTCTAAAGACACAAATGAACAGGCATATAATCTAAAAGTTATTGTTTCAAGAAGATTTTTTCCTTGATATTTAAAATTTCCAGACAGAGCCCAGTTAAAATATTATTTAAGCAAGAATTTAAGGTCTTACTTAGGTATTTTAGACGAAGCTAAATGTACGACGCCTGGAACCAGGACTGAATAAACCGAGCAGATACTGTTAGCCATCGTCTTTGTTATATGACTCGAGAGACACAACTTTAACAGGACTTGGTATACTCTGCAAATTGCTTTGGTACCATTCGCTACACTCATTAATACAATTCTAAAGAGGTTATTGCTGACTTTACTTTGGTGCAAAATATTAACTAATTCACTGTTACCTACATACCACTGCCTTCTATTATATTTATAGAGTTAAAAATATAGGTACCTACTACTTAACCTTAATAAAATAGTTTAATGAAGTTTAATTAGTCAAAGTTTCACAAACTTGAGAGAAATAATTTGGTTTTTAAACCGACTATTAGTTTATTAGCAGTTTTCATTTAAGTTTAATTGACGTATGCTTAAAATTGCAGTTTCGATTATGTCTCGGCATGTCAATTTTTTGGTGATGGAACCTATTACTATTGGGACACATTTTTGTCAGACACCGATACTTGTTATACCTAACTGCTGAAAAGACTTCTGCAAAAATAATGGCTATTGCTAGTCGTCCGCTAATCGAATGAATAAAATAACTAAATCGTCCGATTTTCGGATGAATAAAATAATTTAATCGTCCGACAAATTTATTCATTGACATAAAATCAAATTATTATTTTTTCATTATTATTATTTATTCTCCTACTGATACTAACACCGAAATCGGTGTTATTGGTACCTTTAGGTCTCCCTTTTCTTTTAGTTGCAGGTTGAACGACAATGTTGGACAATATCTCAATGAATTAAGAAACCTATACAAGTCATTGCAATGTTTTCAATTTTTTCGTTCTTGGTGTACTTCCAGGCGCTACTGTTGTTAGTTTTTGTATGATCGTTTTTATTTATCGCTGAGATGTCGTCAAAAATTTAAAAAAAAACCCAATTAACCTAACTTTTTTTTGGAAAAATTGAAAAATACTGTAAATGTAATTTTAAAAAAGTTGTTTTTAATGATAATTTTTTTTATGAATACCTACATACATTATTTTTAACAAAAAAGTAGACGTACACGCGTGTTATTTTTAAATTTACGGACGACTAACTCTATGATAATCATCCGTTTAGCGGACGACTAGACACTTCCAAAAATAATTGGCGTTGGCCTGAATCTCAACCCAATCCTACTCACCTACATGTGAGGCTACAATTGTTTTACTATAATATAATTTAGTTCTAGGCTTATAAAGTAAAATTTTACATAAAATAGAAGGATTACCATACATATGTAAAACTAAATAGTGGCTGTATCACACCCAAAGTATTTATAGTTAATCTAATCAGAACGTGGGTTAAACCTTGGAGCAAACTAATAAAGTAATGAGAATCTGGAGACAAAGAACTCACCAGGGACGAGGTCTTTCGCTCATTGTCAAGCCAATTTTACTTGATAATTACGGCTTCTGAAGATTATTAAACATTGTGTTATCTGGACAAGAATTGTAGTCAGGTAAACAGATTGTCGCGTCAGAGAATATGAAGTGCACTGGCTTTTTTATTAGCTTTTTATTAGCTTCACCTGTATGTATGTTTGTATGTTTGTATATTTTTATATTAGTATGTTTGTATGTTTGTATGTTTGTAGGTTTGTTTGTAACCGACTTCTTTTTTAGTTTCCGCTGATTGCCACTAGATGGTGCGATTTAAAACTAAGAAACGCGCTTGTTTTAGAAAACCGAACTAAAAAATATAAAATAAATAATAGTTTAAAAAAACTAAAAAACACGCTTTTTATAGAAAACCGAACTAAAAAATAGAAAAATAAAAAAAATATATTTTATTTAAAAAAAAGCGTGGTGTGCATGGTGTCAATAGTTATAAATATTTTATTGACAGATATGAGTAGAGTGATTATCATTTCGATAATATCTTAAAAAGCACCCCACGCTTTTTTTAAATAAAATATATTTTTTTTATTTTTCTATTTTTTAGTTCGGTTTTCTATAAAAAGCGTGTTTTTTAGTTTTTTTAAACTATTATTTATTTTGTCTTATTTTAACCTAATTTGACGTCACTGCATCATTTTTCTTTCAATATAGTTGTCGTACTTAAATATAAGTATGAATATAGCAAAATACTATACATTATAATTTGTTTTAAATTAATTAAATGTATCAATTTAATAGGTAATTGTATCAACCGAACCTCTGTAAAACTTTAACTAGACGATCCCAACTGATAGAGGGATACGCTAATTATATCACTGTTTTCATTGCAAACATTGTAATGCCTTACGACATCATAAAGATTTTAACAAATTAAATGAAGGTAGGTATTTTTTTTATGGTATAGGAGGGCAAACGAGCAGGCGTGTCACCTGATGGTAAGCAACCAACGCCGCCCATGGACACCAGCAATACATAAAGTGTTAATGTTGCGTAGCCGACCTTTAAAGGATATGGGATAGGAAAGGATGGGGAAGGGGGATGGGCCTCCGGGTACCTCTCTCACCGCACGAAACGCGGCATGAGCCACTTTACGTCGGTCTTCTGAGAGGTCGTGGTATTTCACCGGTCGAGCCGACCCATTCATGCAGCGAACTGCTTGGCTCTACCACTGTTGCTTGAGAATGAGAACTGCTGAAAAAAAAACACTTGTGCAACATTCAACTAAAGATTTTGAAAATATTTTGATTATTTAACACTTATTAAGAAGAATACCTGAGAGAGAACTTTTAATTTAAGTAAAATGTTCAGTAATGGGAAACAGCTATACGGATTTATTTGTTTTTTATGGGATGTCACTATGTCACTCAAAGGGAAGCAACAAACGCCGAACATATGTTCAGTCCGAACTATCTGTGTTCAGTTGTATATACAACTATCTGTGTTCAGTTGTATATACAACTGAACACAGATAGTGTTACAGTTGCGTTGTCATCCCTCACAATGGGATATGGACGGGGTCGGAAGTGGGATGAAAACGGGCGAGGAGAAAGGAATGGGCCTACGGATACCTCTCTCACCGAGCGAAACGCAGTATGAGTCACTTTTCGTCGACATACTAAGAGGTGGTATTTCACCTGTCGAGTGGGCCCATTCATGCAGTAAACTACGTGGCTCTACCATTGTCAAAATTAGATCATATGTAAGTCGATCATTAGCTATATTTTCTGTACACATGAAATATAAACATAGAACATTAAAATAAACGGTAAACCAACGGAGAAAATTGCTGAAATGCCAAGCTGAAGGGGACTACCAAGTGTGTATTTCAAAACACGATAAAACGATTATGATTAAAAGTTTTGAAGTGTCCATTTACTTTTTATATCCTAAATGATCAAAGTTTTTTTTAATATTAAGTAACTTTACGCCTTCGACGCCCGAAGGCTGTGGCAATTATGAAGGGCTGGATTAACTTTCTCCTTCTAAACATAATGAAACCTGTTGACATACATATATTTATATACATACTTCAGGTTAGTTATTAATGTAAGCTAAATGTTGAGGAAGATTCAAATCTCCTATTCCTAAAGACACTCAAGTCCGAACATTTTTTTATTCATTCAAGCAATGTTTTAAAAGTAGATTCACGCCTTTTTCTGCCCGAAGTCCCGAAGGCCCGAAGTCACAACTAAAATAGGTGAAACCTATTGTTATACACCGGGCACAATGTCAGTCAACGATATTTATCACACATATCGTATGAAAAAATCAGTATTTTCATTATTGTGCGCCCAGATTCGATCCCACGACTTCTTGATTAAGAAGCGGGGTGTTCGACTTCCAGACCACCAAGACCAATTTAAAAGTTATTTCATTTATTTTTCAAATAGGCGAGTTGCGACATCACTACCTGCGTCTACTACCACTCGGTACTGTAATATTAAAGTCATCTTTCTCTCTTAAATATAAAATAAATTTTATATGAATATAATAGTTGAACAATTAAATTATCGTTCGCGAGACGTCCATTTGAAATACTCGAATTCTAGTTCGTTATGAATTTATTCCGTAACTCGACGGCTGTGTAAATGAATCCGTTTGCTAAGACTAATTAGAGGAAAGTTCCTGCGCAGTAGAACACGTACTTACACAAGTATAACTTGAAAATAACAACGCAATTTAATCTCATTCACTATTAATTATTAATTTAGAGACGAACTCGAGTATTTTTCTGTGAATTGTACAGCTGATGAAGAAAATAGTAAGCTCAAGCATTTTAATGACAATATGATGTTATAAAGCGCATTATTACCATAAATTTTAAGGTTTTTTTATGGCATAGGAGGGCAAACGAGCAAGTGGGTCACCTAATGGAAAGTAACTTCTCACCGCCCATAAACATGCGTTGCCGTCCTTTAAGGGAGTAGGAGGAGAAAGGAAGGGGAAAGGCTATCGGGCCTCCGTATACCTCTCTGACCAAACGAATCGTGGCACGAGCCACTTTACGCCGAAATTTTGAGAGGTGGTGTTATTTTACAGGTCGAGCCGGCCCATTCATTCAGCGAACTGCAAGACTCTACCACTGTTTAATGGGTGATGATAAAATAAAATAGTCTTTTCTAATAGAAATCATTACATACATAACTTCACACCAAGTCCTTGTGGGATAAGCAAAAAGAAAAAAGTGCTATTAAGTACGATTCATATACTTACTTTTTCGACTTACATAGAAGATATGTAATACGCGTACATCAGTTAAATATGTCAGTAAAATATATGTAAGATAATATATAACTAATCGTTTCTTTTTACATTCCGGAACCATAGGAGTATTCCCCTGAACAATTTTTTTTTTTGAGATAGGAGGGCAAACGAGCAGGCGTGTCACCTGATGGTAAGCAACCAACGTCGTCCATGGGCACCAGCAACACATATAGTGTTACTGACCTTTAAGGGATAGGGGATAGGGAAGGATGGGGAAGTGGGTGGGCCTCCAGGTACCTCTCTCACCGAACGAAACGCGGCATGAGCCATACGTCGATCTTCTGAGAGAGAGGTCGTGCTATTTCACCGGTCGAGCCGGCCCATTCATTGCCCACTCATTGCCCAGTGGTTAGCAATAACAAATGCTAAGTATGTCGTCAGAATATGGGTCCACAGGTAAAAACTATTGTGCTATAACGCGGATACTTGTAAGTAAGGCAGTAATTCAACGAATCCTGCCTGTACATAAAGGCGTTTAGATATAAAAAAAACTACACTATTTTTCTGTGTATTTATCTATTGAGTATTATTTTTATGAAAAGGAAAAAAATATAACCCCTTAAATGTTGTATATTTTTTTTTGTTCCTATATTTTCTATTTTTTTTTAGATGTTATGATGAAAAACATATCTTATACGACTACACGCCAACTTACTTGAACGGTAGGCAGATATAATTTAGTGGCTTATGATTATGACAGATATAGGCATCAAGAAATAAGTAAATTGTTGTGACATGCACGTCGTGCCCAGTAATCGTTTTTAATATTACAAGCTAATATTGGTTGACTGCATATTTTTGGCTGACATCTGTGTGAAATATTTTCACGAGAATCGTAAACAGAACGTTGATCCGATAGATCTCGTATCATTTTCGTTACTTCGACATTTGAAAGACAAATCCCAGATGTTCTGGAAAATGTTGCCACCAGAATTAATGTCCTCCTTCACTTTGATCGATCTACCCGAAAAGATTAATTTAATTCTACTTAAAACTCGGGTTTAGTCCATATTTTTTCGTGGTTTATAAAAATATCAAAATTAAGTTCACAATGAATTTGAAAGTATGAACTATAAATAAACTATTTTACTTACATAACATTTGTTAAACATTTTCATATTTATTTTAAATATTTATGACAAACATATATATATATATATCTATTGGTATGGTATATTTTGTTACTTTCTGGTAACCTTTTATTTACATTATTTATCTTGTAATCTTATGTCTAATAATAAATTTACTAATTAAAACTTTTATACCAATTAATACACATAACCAGATTTTTTCGATAATCTCTACTAATCAATTCGAACTACTACTAATCAAACGCATTAGTTATAGGCAGCGGCATTTAAAGACTCAACACGCCAAATGAAATAATTTATGTCAAGTGGGTTTAGCACTTATTCTTGTTGTGAAGTCCTGAATTTATATTAAGCAAATTACAGAAATCTTTTCCGAGGTAATAAGTGATTATTATCTCTTCGCCACCTATTCCTTGCGGCCATATTATTATGGTTTAGTTATCATTTCGAAGTATAGCGCCTACGACTAGGAGTATTAAGGGCGAGAAGCTACGTCGCGACGGGGACAAAGCTGACCTCAAATATATTGGGATAAAGGCGGGCAGGTTGTCATATGTAAATTAAATAATTACTTAAATGATGAGGGTTAAGAATCTGATCCAATTATTCTAATTTTCTGTTATTACATTTATTTCCACCCGACCGACGAAAATAAAATGAAATATTGAAATAAAATGTTCTGTAGAACCAGTAAGAATAATTCAATGAGTCACAAAAGACGAAACTATTTAGTTTAAATAATACCTATTTGGGCTACAGAAACCCTAACAAGTCTAAGCCAAAAATAGTAAAATCTTACATTGAAAAAAAAACATACATTACTAGCTGACCCAGCAAACGTTGTCTTAGAGGGGTGAAAATTTAAGGTTGTATGTATTTTTGTGTGTTATTTTTCATAAAAACGATTTAAAATAACACAAAAAACCTAGAGGTCGTTTACCCTGAACATTTAGGGGGATCAAAAATAGATGTTGTCCGACTTTAGGACCTACCTGATATGCCTACAAAATTTCATGACAATCGGTAAAGATGTTTCGTACGAGTATAAAAACGCAAACAATAACATGAATTTTATATATTAGATCTATGGTATGTCATAGGTTTCTATAGATACATAACATGACGACTTTTTTCTACCTGAAGATGTAGACAGTGGCTGTGTGCCTCGTCTCGCCGTTATGTTTACGTCCCAAAATGGAATAGCTGGCGAATCTATTGCCATACCAGGCACAAAGTTTTCAGTCGTCGATATGTATCATACTTAACTTTCAAAATAAATTTCGAAAAGTCATTGATGTTTCCAGTACATAGTATAGTTATTTATTTTTTAAAAAAAAGCACCGCAGTAATAGTCTACATCCAGTAAAAAAGGTCAGGCATATACTGAAAAACGGGAATCGAGAACGTGTTGAATTTTTTATCACAACTTGTATCTTGTAAGGCGTGCGTTATAGGGATGTTTAGGTTTTTTTACTTATCGAATCGCACGCGAGGGTGTTTGCTCCTACCAAATTTAAAGGCGTTTAACTTACACTCTATAAATCTTTATTTGAATGTTGTGACATTATTTAATACAAGTTACAGAATATATAACTACTTTTTTTTATTAGTATTAATATTTTTTTATTGTAATTTATATGTCAGTTTCAAAAAATATTTATATTACGAATAAAGATATAGCTATCGTTGTTGATTTGCCTTCAATTCGCAATGGTCAATGGGTTATCAATAAATATAATTGAAGTGTCTGTTTTTAATATTAAAATGACCGCTTTCTACTATATTTATATGAACAAACATTAATATACGGTAAGTACAGCAAATTTTTTTTTTTTCCATTTTTTTCTGTCTGTCTTTTTGTTCCGTAACTTACATAAAAAAATATATTCATTGCTTCCGAGGCGAAACAAAGTTTGCTGCGGCAGTTAGCTGGAGATAAAAATATTCTTTAAATCTGTCGTCTGATCTTACTAACGGTTAATCCGTTCATATAAACAAACTAGATCATAATAATCAGTATAGTATTAGACATATAGAAAAATACCTTTATTTTTTTATTTTGAAAAATATTTGTTTTAAATGTTTAGTGAAAATGACAAATATATTTTACTTACAGTTTTTCGCAAAATTAAATCATTTCCCAAACTAAAACCTCTACATAACTTTCAGAAAGCTTAAATAGTTTGGGTTGTCCCAATAAATAATGGTAGTTAACTTTGTCGGTAAAATGTATTATATTTATAACAAATGATTCGAAAACTGACGTTGTATTATGTAAAAAAAATATTTTTTTGTATCTTCATGACTGTGTTATTTTCAGCTATCAATAATTGTTAAACATGACTTCTGGATAGTTATTGATGTAAGCCAGGATTCTAACTCAATATGCCTTGACTAAAACTCAGGCTAGAAGCCCCTAGGCTGTCACTATAGTACAAATCATGGTCCACGTCAGATAAATACATTTAAACGCCAATCAGAATACATGCCTACGTTGTGTTGCATGGTTTAATAGTTTGGACGTGTAGAAATAATGGATAATGCAATATTGACTAAGCAGATATACAATGCAAACGCAAGGATGTAGAAGTTGCGGACGGCCACAACACACATTTCATGACTCTATAGAACGAGTCCTTGAGGAAGATTATGTCTGGAGCCTTAAAATCGACTAGCGTGCATGACAAAAGTTATAAAAGACAAGAAAGCGAGTGGGGCGTGTAAGAGCTCCATAAGGCGCCACAAGTCTTAAAATTATGTCTTAAAATTATGCATATGTAGTATAAGACGGAGTGGCTTTCCACCGTGTGTAGAGACATACATAGGTACATCTTTAAAACTACGCAATGGATTTTGGTGTGTTTTTTTTTGGTACATAAGTAAACCTACTAGACTTACTACCTACTAGACTTTACCTACTAGACTTTGTATATAAAATACACGCATAAAATAGTCGAGAAATGCAGTGATAGTTCTCTAGGCTTCACATATATAGCGGGAATTGAACTTAATAGAATTCAAATTTTACACATTTGTTGCACACCGGGTCCGCTAACAAATTTATAATTTTTTTACCGTTTTCTGATTGTAACATTGACTCTGTAACATCCATCTGTAAGAACCTATAAAAGTGACTTTAATTACTTTTGAATTGCTAGATCTAAAGAAAAGTGTTGTATTACTTTTTATGGGATAGGGGGCAAAGAAGTAATTGGGTCACCTGATGGTACTGCGCTGCCCATGGACACCTGCTACACAGTTACGCTACCGGCCTTCAAGGAAGTGCGATAGCAAGGAGGACGAGTGGGTCTCCGGATAACTCTCTCACTGAACAAAATTCGACATATGTCTTTATCTCGATAGTCTGAAATGTCGTAGTATTTCAATGGGTCGAGTCGGCCCATTCTTGCAGCGAGCTGTATGGCTCTACCACTGTTACTGCGACTAATTTAAATTTATTTATTCATATTTTATTACAGTATTCTCTTATTACAACTAGTATGTATAAAAACTGCGAGTACAGCTCATTCCACGAGAAACAACTACACAAATCAACTTGGAACTGAGAAAAAAATTGTTATTGCGAGGATGCTGTGCGGTCGCCGAGATCGGGGTTAACTGAGGCGCTCTGTTTACATGTCCGGTTAGTTTTTTTAACTCGATGATTGTAAACCACAGCATCCGGATGTTTTAATTATCGATGTTGAATTTTACAATTAATTGTAAAATTTTATTTTATTTTATAAACTATTGTTTAACTTCACAACCTTCATATTTGAATCATCCATTATTTCTACTTTCTTCGAACCATCGGAACATGCTCTTGTTACTTTTACCTAACGCCAACATTCTCTTTCAATTCAACCTCTAATACCATATTTGTGAGCCCAGGAATCCACCCAACGCTCCATTTACACTAAAATACGAAATTCTTTTATATAAAGACGTAATTCTGCAATAACGTAAGATTATTGCAGAATACCCTAAAGTTATTAAATAATTGGGAATGGGAAGGGGGAAAGGCCTCCGGATATCACTCTCACCGAACGGAACGCGGCATAAGCCCTTTATCGTTTATTTACTTAGAGGTCGTGGTATTTCACGTATCGTGCCAGCCCTGCATGGCTCTACTACAGTTAAATGGTGCCGCAAAGAAACGTTTACTTTAAATGTAGTCCCAATACTAAGATAAAATAGATGCAACAACAAAGTTCAGTACCACAGTAGTCTTGCAGACGATGCCGAGGTGAAATGTGGTGAAGTAAGCATTGGAATATCAAGTAGCGTGAAGCATAACGCATATGTCGGGGCATCACGTCCGCTGCACAACGTGCTCTCTCTGTCTCTACGTTTGCCAGTAAGTATATTGAATTCCATAGCGAACTTAAAACATGGCCGACTAAGAAACATACATTAAGTTTAAGAAAACTATCAAAGTTAAAAAAAATGAAGCAACGATATGCATCCTCTACCGCATATATCACGGGGAGTACTCTGAGGAATTGTTCGGATTAACACCGCCAGCTGATTTTCGCCATCGCTCGACGCGCCGACGCTACCACCCGTATTGGCTGAAAGGTTGGCGATCGACAACAGTGCGCTTCAACAGGCACTTCTTGGCACGCACTGTTTCTTCATGGAACCAGTTGCCGGCGACAGTATTTCCAGACTGCTACGACATAGGAACCTTCAAGAAACGAGCCTATTTCCATCTGAAAGGCTGGCAACGCTGATGTGATGCCCCTGGTATTGCAGACGCCATAAGCGACGGTGATCGCTTTCCATCAGGTGACCAGCAAGCTCGTTTGCAACCTTCTATCATAAAAAAAAATCTTAAGTCAATGTTCTGTTCATATTTAAGTTTACAAGGTAGAACCCAATGAGCGTATCGCTAATAATCAAATAAATGAACGAAAATCACTACTACGGAATAATAACACTGAAAAAGAAAGCCTTTCTGTAAAATAGAAAGTATAAAATAGGTTTTTTAAAATAATTTCATGCCTTTTTCTATTTTTTTTTATTTTTTTTACGACTAAATTTCTCCTCTCATATTAAATAGGTGGCGAAACTCACATACACCGGAATCAATGTTTTCAATCATCGTCATTATCACTCAAAATTCATGAATCATTCAAGAAGTCATTGGTGTGAGCCGGGAATCGTTTTCAAGACCTTTTGATTCAAAAACGCCCATCAACTCAACGCATCCTTGTAAATATTAAAGTAAAAATTGTAATGGTAACTTTATATTTTGCACATTTGCCGTACAGTAATTACAGAACAAACTGTTGGAGAATATAAAATACAAAATACTATCCAATTGTCGGTTTACTCGATAACAAGTTTGCTTTTACGTTTTGCAAAAATTGCATCGGCGGGCACCCGCTTCAACAGTTTATTAACATTGACTAAACTCGACAAAAAACGAATTCGGATTCGTTGAATTACAAAAAAAAACAATATTTAATTTGTAAAATGTTCTGGCAAAATTGCTTTTTTGCAGCTAATCACAATAAAAGGATGATAGGGCTTATTTAGTATTATAAAAACAGTCATTTTTAGTTAGTACCTACTTCAAGCAATAAATTTTGTTTTTGGTGTATTATTATAATTCCCAAACATATAAATTTTTGCAAATATATTATAAATTTTTTATACCTTCGCAAAATGTAAATAAATTAGTAAATTTATTAGTTTAGTAAATTTTATTATAATATATAAACCTATGTAATATCAAAATAAAAAGAATCCAAATAATTTATGCTGAAAATGTGCAAATGTGTAATAATATTATTTTTTTTAGTTCTTTTAGCAAGGAGTATACGTAAATACATACAACCTTGAATTTTCATTTCTCTACGATCAACCCCAATGTTTTATTTGTTGATTAAAAGCTTCATTGTTTTGGCAAGGCAACGTATGCTGGGCCAGATAGTTTTCAATAAATGTGAAAAGATATTCTACAATCTGTGGTGATTGAATCGTCATTTATTTCTTAGGACCAAGTGCCTCATTCAATGAGAAAGGAGTTATTGTTTTAACTAATTAAAAGAACATTAGAAAAAAAATTAAGCAATTGCTGTAGTTTGAAATTGTGTAAAATATCAATTCTATTGGTTTATAGTTCTACTTTCTCCGTACGATGTATTAAAAAATAAAAGTTGGCCTCATCGCCACACTGGCTGTGAAATTAGTAAACACCCGTTGTACATAAACATAACTTCACGCCTTTTGTTACCCGAAGGTGTAGGCAGCGGCTGTTAAGCCTCGTCTCGCCGTTATGTTTACGTCCCAAATGGAATAGGTGGCGAACCTATTGCCATACCGGGCACAAAGTTTGTCAGTCATCGATATTTATCACACATAACTTCCGAAAACAATTTCGAAAAGTCATTGGTGTGAGCCAGTGTCTGGAATCGAACCCCGGACCTCTGGATCAGAGGCCGTGCGCTCGCCCACTGCGCCACCGAGACTGTTATAGCTGTGAGCAAAGTACATTTCCATTGAAAATTGCATATCTATAAATTCGTTGAAAGTCCCAATTCCCATATCCTAAGTTGAAACTTAGAATATGGGATTTGAGAGATTTATAACATTTAGGGGGCTGAAAAATAGCTGGTTTTCTATTCTCAGACTTATCTGATATGCACACAAAACTTCATAAGCATCGGTCAAGCCCTTTCTGAGAAGTACGGTTACTAACACTGTGATACGAGAATTTTATATACTAGTTAATATTAGCGAGTAAAGAAGAAGAAGAGAAAATATCCTCAAAACAAGAAATATAAATTTAGAACAATTTTCAATTCAAAAGTTCATACAGTATCTGCTCCGTTAATATTAATCAGTGAGTAAAAAAAAATATCCACAGAACAAGAAATTTAAATTTAGAACAGTTTTCGTTCCGTTCAACACAAACATTATTTGATTTTCAAAAAATCGATGCGCATATTACCCGATTCGTATAGTCGTCGGCATATACTCGTTCGTACACGAGCTGTGCACAATCGACGTTCCCTAATTACCGCCAGTAAAAACTAATTGTGAACGACTGAACGTAACTACCGCCGTTCTCTACAATATTCGTATATTCAAATATTCTACCAAATACAGTATTTTAATCAACTAACGAATTGAAGCTTGTTTTATCCGTACATATCTTTAATACCACATTTAATATATAGCTCATATAGTACGTATTTTATTGCGTACTTATAATACACTATTCCCTACGCTTCTAATCCATCCAGTAGATTCGTAAAAATATTACGAAATGCCACAAAATGTTAAGATGGTCAAAAGTATATATTAAAAAAAAAACGTTCCAAATTTAGAAAACTCTGAACGCGACAAAATTAAAGATCTCTAGTAATATTTATTGTAAAATTTTCACAGTCCACTTCGTGTATCAACCAGGAATGCGTCTAATAAATAAGCAGTCTACCAAATAGCAAATCCAGTCAAAAATCAAGAGCTTGTATACATTACAAGCAGCAAGAGTCCCATTATTCCCTATCCTGGCCCCACCATCTTACCAGTATTACTTCATACGCCTGTTTTATTGTCATCTTGTAATCATACAAGATAAAAGTCTAAAATTAAAATGCTCCTATAGCAGCCGAATAAATCAGAATACCCTCCCTTAATAAATTTTATTAAAATTACTACAATATTTTGATCATGGCTGAATATTGTGTGTCACTTAAATATTTTTCATTTTATTTTGAAATACAGAAATCTAGACATCATTTGGTTGTATTGTTTCATCAAACTGAAACGTACTTATTATTCGTATCGGGTTTAGATAGTCAATTTGCCACCATTGTCGAAATTAATTTAATTCAACAACGTAATCCGACAGACGTACAAGTACAGTACAGCCTGTGTTTATAATTAAAAACATTCCGTCCACCCTTATTATACCGCGAATTAGTAGACCGTGGTTTATTAGATTTTATAGGGCGGGCATATTTCCAATGTTTAAATTATATTGTCACATCTATATAACTGCGAAATGGATATCCATCGCTATACATTTTTAATATTAAAATACAATTTCATAAATTCTGACAATTTCGGTAGAGTTTGGAATTTTATGACTATACTCTGTCCACGATAAGTATGGTTTTTTGACAGCTCATGCCCATGAAGTTTCGTATTGTGTCGGAAAAAAATCCATACAATTATTATTGTACTTCATGAAAGGGTAACGCCCACTTAGTGATATTCCAAAAATACCCATTTCTACAACAACATTTATTATTCCATCCTTTCAGATGGAAATAAAAAGTGGTAATTTTTGAGATTTCGTTTTTTAATTGCAAACGCTGGCTGTATCCTTTGCGATAGATCAAAACAATGTACTATATTATTATACACCGATAAAATGTCTACAAAAAAGTCCTACATGGCATATGTCTATCTCTTAGAGATAGTCCTTAACGACCATTTTTATTTATTTTCTGAGGCGAAACAAAGTTCGCAGGGACAACTAATATACTATACTTTTCTTTTGTTTATGGTGTTATTTGTATATCATTGTGCAATAGTCACTCGAAAACATTCCCAGAATTGGGTTTTTTATCAATGTATGTGTAAAAAATGCACCTATGTGACGCTAAAGGTACTATTAATTATCAATACCAATAAAACGATTATGACAATTCGAAAAATTGTCGCGTTAATACCCGTTCATTATGATTGTGAAATGTTAGATACTCACATATAATAATATTATAAGTACATGAATAAAATTCGCACGATTGATTGCGATTCAAAAAGACCGTTTAATTTTACTTACTTTAATAATACTTTATATATTTTTCTGTTGTCCATATTCAAAATTCAAACAGTTCGTTGAGAAATATCTGTGCAACAAAGTACTCATTGATAAACGACAGAAAAAATTGCGTAATCGTTCAAGATTTAATAAATCGATTAAATAGTACGAACGATCATGCTTTCGGACATCACCAATCTTGTCAGTTGGCGACCTGTCAAAAAACCAATCTCATCGAAGCGCCGTATCCACGAGACTACCGATGGTAGTTTTTTTTATATAATTTAACGACCTGGTTGCTAGGACCTTTAAGTCGAGTCTTGTTTTATCATCTTATTTTAACATCATCATTCTTAACCTAAACTAATCATAACCTAACCTAGCCTAACCCTAAAGCCCAACCTAACCCAACCCAATCATCCATAAAGTCGTGGCACTTTATGCATGATGTTCCGAGGGAACTCCCTCGGAGGGAATCCTGACGACAATGTAGAACGATACCTACACCATCTTTCCACATTTGCACTCATATACGAACACTTATTAAACAAAACGCCACGAATTTTATTCAATAATATCCATTGAAACACAAATCTGAGAAAATAATGCAAATAGCGGACATTCTCTCCCCGATGGTAGTTCATTCTCATTGTGTACAGAGTATAGAGACATTCGTTTGTGTGACAGACACATTTTTTTTTATTAATCCAAAGCTAAGGCTTAGAATCCATACGGCCTTGTCTTGTAGTATTAATTGTCTTTTCTATGGTAGAACACTTTTCGACCAAGCCAGCTCACCTTATGATACATGTTTTATATAACAAGGGGTAATTATATTATTCATCTGGGCAGATAGTACAGCAGTGGCTATTGCTGTACTATCTGCCATGTGGTACAAATATATGTATTCATAATAATAAAAAACAACTGTGGGCTGTATAAAAATTGATATTAGTATGAAGTAGGGAGTCGACGAGTGATAGAAGATGGAACAAAATGGAAAAGGATAACAGGTTGTCCCAAATCCACTGAGAGTGGGATAAGGGCGGGAAAATAATATATAATGTCACTCGCACTTTATTGTTGACTTGCACTTTGTTGACTGATCTATCTGATTTTAAAATTATCACTAGACTACAATTCAGTTCAATTTAACTGAGTAAGTACAATTCATTTCAACTTAAAGCATTATATTTCATTTTTCAAAGTAACTCATTTCTTGTTCAAAGTGGCACGGTAATTTATCTTACAGAAGAATATGATTCCTCTTCATACACCGTAATAAAAGCGTAAGCTGCGGTAACACGACATAAGTAATTATCTTACGACGATATAATGTGACATGTTTTTCTCAGATGTCTCTGTTTTCGTAATATCATTACCGCCTTGTTACGAAGTCGGCTAAAATAGTTCTTCGGTTTATTTAACGATTAATATCTATGAACATTGAAATTTACTATTTATTGTTGAAAGTAGAAAACTTAAACGTATTTACAATGATCATGTAGACAGATTTCGTAAAAGCTTATAATATACTAGCTGACCCGGCAAACGTTGTCTTGCCGAAAAATAAAATTTAAAAAATAGGGATTGATCGCAGGGAGTTGAAAATTTAGGGTTGTATGTATTTTTGTATCCCGTTTTATAAAAAAAAATAAGAAACAGAGAAATATGTGGAAAAATTAAAAAAAATATTGAGGGGTGGGCTACCCTTGTGATTTAGGGGGATGAAAAATAGATAAAAACCTATTTGCAGACCTAAAGAATATGTATACCAAATTTCATTAAAATCGGTCCAGCCGTTTTGGAGGAGTTCGAGGACAAACACTGTGACAGAAGAATTTTATATATATAGATTTAAAAGATTATAATTATTTATAATGATTAAATTTGTTGAAAAAAAATTAAAAATATCTGAAATACAAAATAAGTATTTAAATCTTGTATTTGATAAACTTTTTTTTTATTTAGATACATTTTCATACTAAGTATTTAAAAGATACTTCGTTCACTTAGATACTTTTACCAAAATAAACTTCAGTATTTTTTTCTTTTCTAAAGTAACTGAATGGATCAAGTCGTTAAAAAAAATGACGATTTTGTCGATATTGCGACACTATCTTTCTACAGAAGCCATTGCTAAGATGTCCCGCTCTCGATTCTGATTCCTCTATTGCTAGTGGTGAAAACACAAGCAGCACAAATGATTTAAAGATACACTGGTCCAGAACCCTAACAAAAAAGATGTAAACTTCAAAAACTTAAATGATTATCCTACAATAAAAAAAATCCTAAAATATAACACCTGTGTGCCCAGCTGTACATGTGTGGGTCGACTCTTCTCCTTTGCGGAGATCATGAGACCTCATCAAAGAAAGATGAGGGAAAATAATAATACATTTGAGGACTTACCACTACTTACTCAAATCTCAACGAAAACATCGAGATTCATAGTCTCAATTTTAATAAGTTCATATTTTGTCATGTCCAATTTTTCTGGTGCTTGTTATAAACGATTTGATTGAAATATTTGTCGAAGAAATAAACTTAAGTTCCATTAAATGTTTAATGTTGTTTTCTAACCAAAGTATTTTATCTTTTAAAGTATTTGAAAGAGAGGTATTTTGTATCTGGTATTTCAGATACCTTTTTAGAAAATATTATGTATCTGGCATCTTAAATGCTTTGTTTTTTTTTGTATATTGCCTCTTATATTTCACATACTTTATATAGGGTATCATAAACATTACTGCAAATTAATTTATCACTGCAAAAAATAAGATGTCAGGCTCAGGTCAGGGATAAGCAAACTGGTATGGTATAAACCTACGAATGAAATATTTTATCCCATATAAAAATAGATGGCGAGAAAATTACAATGAATAAGGCAAATATTCAATCATCAAATATCATATTAGTCCTAAAAGTTATTGCCTACCGCTAAACTATACAGAACTACCAACCGCTAAGCTATGCAGAACAATATGAAACATAAATAAGCCTCCACAATACGGTCCAAGGAATAGCGTCGCTCATCAACAGGTCTACTAATATTGCACAAGTTAGCACGTGTTCCTTCTCCGTCATAATTTACGAGAAGGCAACAACACACAACCTCGCCGTTAAAATCTTTCCGCGCTGCTTATAGTTTTAATTAGAGTTGTAAATTTTCACGCGTTGATCGCATCTTGTTGCCTCAAATTTTAGTCGCCAATTTAATTAAAATGTACGTAAAAGATGCTCGGTTGGGTTGTTAATTAATTATTCATAGGTATTTTAGCATTTATTTAGCTTTTTGCTTTCATTTGTTTTTAGTTTGTTATTCATAAAATAACAAACTAAAACCAAATGAAAGCAAAAAGCTAAATAAATATTCGGAGTACAGAGCTCTACTGAGATTTTTATCAGTATTATTTTGGAGAAGATGCTTGTGAGAATATATACTTAGAAAATCGAGTTCTTATTCCACCACTTTCTTTGACAAAAGCTGCCCATTAGAATGTAAGCAGAGCAATGCAATTCGTTCCACTGTAATATTTTATTTAAATTTAAACTCAAATTATAAAATGAAAAGCATTTTTTTATGAATTGAAAAGTCACTTTCCCATAATAAAGTGCTGTTGATACCGGTTTAAAGCCTTGTCAAATTACGCGGCCGATCGAACCGATTCTGCCTCAGTCTTAATTTAAATTCACTCAGTTAATTGGTCAACTGACACGACTCTTATTAGCTTTTTGATGGATATTGTTTTGATTAAATGAATTGTGAGACATCAAATTAAAAAAAAAAAACTAAAATATTAATATTCTAAGCATAAACAGAGAATAGAGCAATTAAAATAACCTACCTACCGTTTAGTAAGTTATACATAAAACTACTTCAAAGATGAAGCACCTCCTAAATTCAATTCCCATGACCATATCATCCATAGTTTTATGTGGCCTAGCTTGCTTACTTCATTATTCTATATGAATCTATATTATATCACATTTTATATTTAGTGGAACTGTATGTAGACTGCAAAATATTACTTGGTTACTACTAGGCAACGTTGGATTCGATTAATCTAGGATTATAAAGTTTACTTCTAAATAAATTCTCAAATGAAATTTCATTGAAATCTTAATGATTTCAATCTTTTATATAAATATGCATCCCATAACAATACATAGTTGTAAATAGTTTTGTTCTAAGGTAAAACTAAGGCCTGAACTATACACAATTTGGTATTTGAATCTAATTCAAATGTAAAAAGAAACATAGGAGGTCAAACTAGCAGGCGTGTCACCTGATGGCGAGTGACCAGCGCCGCCCATGGACACTTGCAACACACAGTGTTACAGTTCTGTTGTCGACATTTAAGGGCGTGGGATGGGGAAGGTAGGTGGCCCTCTGGGTACCTCTCTCAACAAACGAAACGCGGCATGAGCCACTTTTTTTTTATGGGATAGGAGGGCAAACGAGCACGCGTGTCACCTGATGGTAAGCAACCAACGCCGCCCATGGACACAAGCAACACATATAGTGTTACTGTTGCGTCGCCAACCGTTAAGGGATAGGGGATAGGAAAGGATGGGGAAGGGGGGTGGGCCTCCGGATACCTCTCTCACCGAACGAAACGCGGCATGAGCCACTTTACGTCGGTCTTCTGAGAGGTCACGGTATTTCACCGGTCGAGCCGGCCCATTCATGCAGCGAACTGCTTGGCTCTACCTGTTGTGCTCTACATGCTAATTTAAGATGTATAACCTAACTACATTCCACACAATTTGTTAACCTTTCGAACTATACGTGTTGTCAAAAGATATGGCTATGATTTTATAACCTCACTGACGTCAACCCTCCCTGGGAATGTTTTTGTTAGTGGGATAAGGAAGGGATTGGTAATGGGATGGGGGTGAGGTGAAGGAGTTGGGGTTGGATCACCGAATACCTCAGTCACCTAGTAAAAGGCGGCGTGTGGCACTTTACGCCGATATTCTGAGAGATCGTGGTATTTTACTGGTGGTACCACTTATAAACCCGTGTTTTTATATTTAATATATAGATTATAAATACTTAATCACTTAGAAAGTATCTTGTAAATTAGTCAATTCAATCTTGTTGCGTATTCAATGTTATATATTCTGCTTTTGAAAGAGGATCCAAACATATATTTCCTATTGTGTTTAAATAAACATTTCAATTGAGAGGTTTCCATTCGCGGTGTCCATTCGAGCGGGGCCACACATTCAGCCTCTTTTTCGCGCACCACTGGTTTCCAATGAATGAACTGCGGTTTGAATATTAGACTTCATCCATAAAACATATAGGTTACCTTTGCGGCCATTTAATTATTGGCAATGGCCTGAATATATATGTGCCTCCTATAAAAATTAACAGAACTATTTAATTTTTTTGATGTTATATGCTGAGCAACAAACGCTGTCTATGACATATAGTGTTACTGTTGCGTTGCCGACCTTTAAGGGATAGGGGATAGGAAAGGACGGGGAAGGGGTGTGGGCCTCCGGGTACCTCTCTCACCGAACGAAACGCGGCATGAGCCACTTTACGTTGGTCTTCTGAGAGGTCGTGGTATTTCACCGGTCGAGCCGGCCCATTCATACAGTGAACTGCTTGGCTATCCAGTCCACTGTCAAGTATTATTCAAAAACTTGCGGTTTAATCACTATGTCATTTACTAAACGTTTGGAATATATAGTCGATTTTATCTTGACAGTGTTCAGATAACGCGTGAAACTTGAGATGACTGTTTGCGATTTCAAGGTCTCGGCTTCGCAACTGGCTGCCCTGAAGCTCTTACATTTACTTCATCATTAAATATTTATTGGTTTGAATCACAATTCTACGAAAATTTTACGACTAATTGGGAGGTTCTTTCAGCGAGATTCACAACGTACTCAAGATTGTTAAATATTTGTTAAGTATGTAGGTATAATATCCGCGACATCTTTTTGTCCGTTATGACAAATTCTGTAAATACTTCATAATTTTATTTAGATATTAGCAATGGAAAAAGTAGTTCACGAGCTAGGCGTAAGTACAGTAATCGTTGATTCGAAAATAGCTAGACTTTAAACATTAAATAATAATCGCACCAAACAACTACTACTACAGCAAAAATACAGGCTGGCAATCAGATTCAATAATAATTTATGATGTGATGAACTTTAATCTTCATTATCTTAACAAGTAACTTTTAAGAGTAAATTTGCATTAGCAAATTTGCTATTTTAGTAATAGGTAATTATACCTATTACTAAAATAGGTAAATTTTTGAAATTTACCTATTACGTTTCTGCAATGAATATTACAAAAACAGTAATATTTACACATCCAAAGAACACGGCAAATATAATCTTAAAACAATTTGAACAAATTGTTCTGCCATAAATGGTTAAAATAAAAAACCAATCAAAAATATAAAATATATTTTATTCATTATGCCAGCAGCAGTGGCCACAGACAGGTCCAAACTTAGCCGAGTGCAGTTCGCTTTATTTCCGTTTGACCTGTCTCGTTCGACGCTATTCGCTATTCCTGAAATACCAGCAGTCGGGCAGACATGTTCACTTCACTGACAAGCCGAATGCAACTCATGACAGCGTGAAAGCTCGCCGTCGCAGCGACACGTCTCTGCACTACCGACATTTAAATATTTAATTGAGATTATTTTAGCGCGAGACTTGGTAATTAATAAAACAAATTGACAGTTCCAGTTTGGTTTGCACTTCCGAATAATAGCAACGGTTGGTTCCCAGTTATTTCACTGTGTAGAAATGAATCAATTGAATTTTAAATTCTGCACATTTGCATATATGTGTGCGAGCTACTTTTCGATTTCAAAAGAGTTTCATATTTCTTTTTTTTGTTGGTTTATTTCTAGCTTTCCAAGTATCCGAAGTCGCTTTTATAGCTTTCATAAAATATTTGAAATTGACATTCTGCTATTTAAATTTAGAATATATTATGTAGTTTGTCAAATATTATTACTCTTTTTAATCTATATATATATATATATATATAAGAGATTTCCACCTATATATTGACTCATCACGATATCTCTGGAACCATAAGGCGTAGCGACTTGAAATTTGGTAGGATTATTCCTTTCGCCAAGTAGAGGTCAGCTAAGAACGGATTTTACGAAATTCCACCCACAAGGGGGGTTGCGGGGGTGTTAACAATGGAAAATTCCCATTTTTAACCTATAGCTGCTATCGACTTCAAATTTGTCGAAGATATTGCAGTATTAACATAGCGGGGCAGCAGTTATTACTTTTGATGCGAAACAGAGTTCGCCGGGTCAGCTAGTAACTATATAATTTAACGTTCAAAACTGATCTGAGCTCATAGCAAACATAATAATAAATGCAACAGGAAACTCCCTGACTAAATATTAATAAATAGAATTAAATCATGAATTAAATTAAAACCATATCACAGTGGTAGAGCCAAGCAGTTTGCTTCATGAGTGGGCCGGCTCGACCTGTGAAATACCACGACCTCTCAGAAGATCGACGTAAAGTGGCTCATGCCGCGTTTCGTTTGGTGAGAGAGGTACCCGGAGGCCCACCCCCCTTCCTCATCCCTTCCTATCGTACTCCCTTAAAGGTCGGCAACCTAACTGTAACACTATATGTGTTGCAGGTGGGCGGCGCTGATCACTTAACATCAGGTGACCGGCCTGCTCGTTTGTCCTCCTATCCCATAAAAAAATTGTCCCATTAAATAAGTTGTCTATTAATTTCAAAAATCAGTTTATCAATTTGGAGTCTCTCTTGTTCGAAAGTGTCTATTTAAATTTCCTGAAAATCGAAAGAGGTTTCATATTATAACCAAAGCAAAAAAGCGCCCGTTTATAAAATATTCTATTTGCTAAAATATTCTATTTTCTATTGCCAAACGAATTTGGCTTTCAAGCACAATATTAACTTTGGGTTTTCAATGACATCCCCGGGAGGCTCTACATCTAAGTTAGGTTTAAGTTAGAGCTGACTCTGTCGCGTTATATGTGTCTCCTGAGGACCATCCAACATGTAATTTTAGGTAACATTCATTGCATCATGACGATGCTTTTCTGCTAAATTGAAATCAACAAGGCACTGCTAATGTCTACACGTCTCAGGCGTTAATTTGCACTTTCTTAAGACGAATTAAAACTTACTATAAAAATATAATGTAATAAAAATATTATTAATGGTGTTCTATCTTTTGCCGTGGGCATGTGGACATATGTTAAGAGGTAAAGAGAAATGGAATAAGACTGCTGTTTTCTGGTACCCGAGAAACGTTAAAGGAAACCTGGAAGGCAGTATCGAAGATGGGTAGATGATATAAAAGCAACTGCGGGAAGTATGTGGACCAGAACGACTTTAAGTAGAGTGGAATGGAATGGATTGGAGGAGGCCTTTGTCGTTCGACAAACAGATTAAGTTTCCGATGAAGTTTATTAACTCTTAGTTTATTTAAGTAAAGTGTATAAAATTACTAAATTACTTGTCTGAATAAAGGCTTATAAATAAATAAATAATCTTTTGCCGTATCGCAAATTTAAACAAGGTTTAGAGATTTTTGAAAAGTCTTAATAAAAATGAAAGAACAGTTTTAAAAAACAGACATCTATATTATAACAATACAAAATAGAACCCCTAAAATCCGAAAATTGACAAATAAATAAAACGCTAGAATATTTATGCAACATATAAATTAGTAATATTTTCCAAAAGCATTTCTAAAAGCAACTCCTGACATTTTAGTTACCGGTGGTGAAATTCTATTTATAACCCCTGTCCCGGGCACGAGACTGACCGAGGTACTTTAGTCATTCCTTTTATTTCTTTCAAAGGAAAGGAAAGGTTCATAAACAAAATATTAAATGGTTTTACGGATTTGGACCATCTGTGATAGGTCATATGAGGACTTAGTAATCTGCAAGGTAAGCTAATGTGTTAAGACTCATATAACTGACGTATATTATTATTGGGTTAAATGCTATAGAGTTTCTTTATCACTGTCCTATTATCTATTCGTTTCTTTATGAGATATGGGACAAGCGAACAAGTAGACTATCTCCTGAAATACTGTTATAATATAAGAGATTTCCACCTATATATTGACTCATCACGATATCTCTGGAACCATAAGGCGTAGCGACTTGAAATTTGGTAGGATTATTCCTTTCGCCGAGTAGAGGTCAGTTAAGAACGGATTTTACGAAATTCCACCCACAAGGGGGGTTGCGGGGGTGTTAACAATGGAAAATTCCCATTTTTAACCTATAGCTGCTATCGACTTCAAATTTGTCGAAGATATTGCAGTATTAACATAGCGGGGCAGCAGTTATTACTTTTGATGCGAAACAGAGTTCGCCGGGTCAGCTAGTATCATATAAAATTGTTAAAGTCCAAAATTATTTATTTTTGTTACAGAGAAATATATTTTACCGTTTGTTGTTGCATTTTAATAAAGCATATTGTGAGATTTTTAAACGTCATACCTAATGTTGTAATTTTGAAAATTGATAATCCCAGCTAAGTAAGAAAATAGAGTTATTATATTGATTCAATTCTATGGTAATGATTTTGATACTTATTTATTGGCTTCAATGCGAGCGAAGCCGCGGGTAAAAGCTAGTACTGTTATAATAGACAATAGTTGTGATGGACAACTAAGCGTGTGATTAAAACAACTTCTCGTAGAGTAATTTGATTTTTTTTAT
Organism: Euproctis similis; assembly: GCA_905147225.2. Taxonomy (NCBI): domain Eukaryota; kingdom Metazoa; phylum Arthropoda; class Insecta; order Lepidoptera; family Erebidae; genus Euproctis; species Euproctis similis. Next base: position 18,609,490 of record LR990105.1, on the reverse strand, counting down.
GGGATAGGAGGGCAAACGAGCAGACGTGTCACCTGTTGGTAAGCAACCAACCCCACCCATGGACCAGCAACACCGTGTTACTGTTGCGTTGCCGACCTTTAAGGGATAGGGGATATGGATGGATGGAGAAAGGGAGTGTGACTCCGGGTACCTCTCTCACCGAACGAAACGCGGCATGAGCCACTTTACGTCGATCTTTTGAGAGGTCGTGGTATTTCACTGGTCGAGCCGGCCACTGCATGCAGCGAACTGCTTGGCTTCTATCACTGTTATACATTTTAAATGTTTACAATCTATGTAAATATATTGGATATATTGGACATGGATATTAAAAAAAAAGTACATCAAAGAAAATTATCGTCATACAAATAAGGATTTGCGTTAAGAAATACTTAGAAAGGTACACATGACAAAGCTTAAAATTTTCCACAGGATAAATAAGACGATGAGCTTAATCTCCAGTCTCCACGTATTTATACTTTTGGCAACGAATTTGAAGGATGATGATTTTAGTATTTACGCACGTGTTTTATATAAACGTGCAGATGAGTCATCTGATGGTAAACAATTAGTTGTTTACCATCAGATGACTCATCGATCTCATCGCTGGCCCATGGAGATCTCTAACACAAATAGTATTACATTTGCGTTGCCGGCCATTCAGGAAGGGAGGTGGGAAGAGTGGAGGAAGCTTGTGGGCCTCCGGATACCTTTCTCATCGAATGAAATGCTACAATTGCTGCTTTACGTCAATATTCCGAAAGGTCATCGTTCGAGCTGGCCCTTTCACGCAGCCAGGTCGCTGCATGGCTCTACCACTGCTGGAACACATCTAAATTTATTTGAGATATATGTGTTGCGTAAAGTTAGTAAAGTAAAAAAGTTATTTAGTAAACAGGCATCAAGATATGTGTGATAAATATCGATGACTGAAAACTTTGTGCCCAGTATGGCAATAGGTTCTCCACCTATTCCATTTGGGACGTAAACATAACTCCGAGACGAGGCTTAACAGCCCCTGCCTACACCTTCAGGTAGAAAAAGGCGTGAAGTTATGCTATGTTTATATGACAAAGCCTATAAACACCTTAACGGCTGGATAGATTTTATGTCAAATATGACCTTAGATTCGTATAAACCGCAAAGATGCCAGACATTAGTTTCGTTATTCCCGCAGGAAATCTAATTACGCAACTTTTATATTAACATAACATAACTTCACGCTCTTTTCAGCTGTTTGTTTTTTACATACTACAGTTATATTTGGTAACATCCGTGAGAGATAATTTTTTATAAGTTTGTATATATATCTAGGATCACAGAAATAGATCAAGATAGAACGGCGAATAGGCGTGGCAAGCGTGCCAAAACCATGCACTATATTGCATGCTTTTCGAAACTCGCTCTCATTACGCAACGAGCGTTCCTGCCATGCGTTCAGGACGTAAAAAAATAGATAAAACTTCACATATATGCCTTATTGTGCTGTGGCAAATTCTAAAAACAAAAGTAGTGAATCAAATATGAAAAAAGGAAATATTTCGTATGATCAGTAAGTACAGAAAATCAGTAGAAAGTATTTTTTTGAGATTATAAATTATTGTTTTACTTTTACTATGTTCAATAATTACGATCACAAGTTGTATATTTTTTCGTTATGATAAATATCCATTGCTGTCCGCATTCAACGCTCGTATACAAAAACATTGCGCGTATAAATTATACGCGTAATGTACGTCGAATCGAACGAAATACACAATACACCTGCTAGTTGATCGCTGTGTCTGTTAATCGCTGTGTTTGGCCTTCGAATGTTAGAGATGGGCACTCCATGTATCGTTGAGTCTTAGGACTTATCGATAAATTAATTCAATAATAATTTGAGTATCAGGTCATGTCTTGCTTTGTCCCTACTTTATTCTAACACCACAAATTTCAACCAAAGTGCTTCGTAATTACATTGGCAGCAGTTTATTTGACTGTATAAGTTTTCACCAATTTGACCAATCGCCGATGGAAAATCATTTCGTTCTTCTCAAACGGGCAGTAACCGAGGTATATGTAGACGTTCGGCTTCGTTATTTAACCAGGACTGTGAGGCCAACCCTTACAAAAAGGCAAATATTTAATAAATATGTATAGTTTCAAGGACAGTATAATAATTATAACTAAATTTTATATACTGTTGAAAAAATATGTTTTAGGTTTTAATATGTCGGATTAAAGTATTTAACATGTTTTACTTTCTATGATTATCGTTACACAAAATCAATAAAGTTGGTAAAATGTAAAATAATAAAATTAACACACGTTGCCGATATTAACATCGATAATCTAATGTGTGTGTCTCCTAACTAGTCGCTCGCTCGCTAGTCGCTAACAATGAAAATGACGTCACGCTGTGGGCGTGGTTTTTAAAAAAGTGACACGCTCGAAATGTATGGAAATATGACATCGCGGCCGTTCTATCTTGATCTATTTCTGTGTCTAGGATAGTTTTCGAAACATTATAGTTACCACATGTTTTTTCGCCAGCATACAACCATAGACTTAGTACTTGATATAGGTATCAAATGCTTGTAATAGAAATCAAAAGTGACCAGTTGATTGTTTATCCCGGTCTAACGTCAAATTACGTCACTCTTAATTTAATTTCACTCAGCTAAATTGGTCATGCCATTTGGCTCCTATTAGCTTTTTGATGGATATTGTTTTGATGAAATGAATTTACATGAGTCATCATTATGAAGAGCAATAAATATTCTGTCAAGCATTTAACTTAAACCATCAATGTATTTGTTGTTAAATATATTTCATTTAAATTAATCAATACGTATAATAATATATTTTGTGAGACAGCATACACAAGGTCCACTAGACCCAAGCTAAGCAACTAAATGATTGTGTTACTGATACTAGATAGTATCATACTTTTTTCGTAAATATATACTTAAATACTTGGAAATACACCCAGTCGCCACACAAACAATACTTATCATAAATATTTCAGTCATCAGTATAAGTAGTTTTACCAATGCACCACGTGGATAAGATGTGCTTTGAGATCTCATGGCATAGTGGCTTGTAATACTGCCTGCAGCACGGAGATTGGTGAGCTCTATGCCCACCCAAGTTAAAACTTAGTTAAAAAATTGGGTCTGAAGGCTTGTACAGAGTGCAAGATAATAATCTTGCAAAGAGACTGATCAAAGCCTCTCGCGACCAGAGAGCTGGTTTATTCTTCGCAAAGACAATTAGAATTTTTTTCAGCATGGCAATGCGGCCAGTCTTCTGGGTACGCTGGATACGGAGAAATTTGATTTTAGCTATTCTTTTTTAATTTATATATTGTAAATAATTTATTTCTTCTTACTATTGTAAATAAAGATATCGGTAAAAAAAAAATGTCAGATTCATATGACAATAAAACCTTACCGTTTCGTTCAATGGATTCAAAGAAACATTACTAATGGACAAGCGTCTAATAGTTCAAATGGCAATAGGAACTGTCGTTTTCAATGAATTCAAAGCATTTCCTGTAGATAATTCAAATTTAAGTTCAGATGTTATCAAAAATGAGCTGCCTGCAGAGAGTCCCAATTAATATTCCGATAATGTGAATAATGGCCTAGTAATAAACATGTATTTGATCGGTCTTTGAATAACCATTAAATTAATTCTATGATGGTAAATGTAAATATTGCTTTCCAATCGAAAATAAATATAAAATTGGAAATAATAAATAATTCGATAATCTTCTGGATAAAGACGTGAAACTCGAGCAGAATGTTTGACAATTCGACGTCGACTTTCCTATTGCCATAAAATGTCCTTCATCATTAAATATATTATTTATTGACTCGAATCACAGTTCTGTAAGAATTTAACGACTGATTGAGAGTTTTTTAAGTAAAGGTTAGACAATGTCGTTAAATATTTGTAACTTTCCAGGACGAAGCATAAATACCGCTGCTTACACCTTCGAGTAAAAGGGGCGTGAAGTTAGAAAACAAATAGAATAATGTAGAAGATTGTGTGAATTATAAATTTGTGTTAATATTTTTTTTAGTAAGATGACATACATTATAAAAGTTCGATTCTATATTGGAAATACAGTGATGGAGAAAATATTTAGTTTTGTCATTATTATAACGAGGTATAATAAAGGATGGAAGGAATCGAAGGATGTATAAAATATTACTTGACCCAGCGAACTTTGTCTCGCCAAAAATTAAAAAACAATGATCGTAAACAGGTGAAAATTTAGGGTTGTAAGTATTTTACTATGTTGTTTCATACAAAAAAAAAATGTATCGAAAAACTAAAAGGAAATATTTAAGGGCAGGTTACTTTTAGCATTTAGGGGGATGAAAAATAGATGTCGTCCTATTCTCAGACTTACCCGATGTGCACACAAAATTTCATGAGAGTCGGTCGAGCCGTTTCGAATGAGTAAAATTACAAACCATGACACGAGATTTTTATACATTAGAAGATTAAAACACGAATCAACATAGAATCCAGCACGGGTTTCTGTTAATACTATTTATTTTAAGTAGTTCTACAATACACATCAGATCACATCATAAGATTGAGTGAGCATAATATGAATATATATATTCTTCTTTCTTAGTAAAAATATACACTTACAAGTAGTAAGATACCTACATAGAGTAGAAACAACAAAGGAAAATGTTACTTCACAAAAGAGTTTTCAAGATACGATATCTCTACTCAATTGAAATCGTAGAATGTCAAGCTGAAATATTTCATGAACGCTACAAAAATGTCCTCGGACCGGCCGTATCACGTACCTTTCTCGCTTGGAAATGCACAAAATAAAATAACCAAACAAAGAATACGAAACTGCTTTTGAAATCGTAAAGTAGCTCGCGCGCCAACATATATGCAAATGTGCAGAATTTAAAATTCAATTGATTCATTTCTACACAGTGAAATAACTGGGAACCAACCGTTGCTATTATTCGGAAGTGCAAACCAAACTGGAACTGTCAATTTGTTTTATTAATTAGCAAGTCTCGCGCTAAAATAATCTCAATTAAATATTTAAATGTCGGTAGTGCAGAGACGTGTCGCAGCGACGGCGAGCTTTCACGCTGTCACGAGTTGCATTCGGCTTGTCAGTGAAGTGAACATGTCTGCTCGACTGCTGGTATTTCAGGAATAGCGAATAGCGTCGAACGAGACAGGTCAAACGGAAATAAAGCGAACTGTACTTTGGACCTGTCTGTGGCCACTGCCGCTGGCATCATGAATAAAACATATTTTATATTTTTGATCGGTTTTTTTCCTTCTAATCGTCCGAATTGTCAGTTACCGAATGTATTAAAATAGTTCCGCCAATAGTCAAAATACGAATGAAAATATGTTGCTTAAAAAGTTTTAAAAATTATACGTTTTTTTCCGTTGGTTTCTGTCTGATTTATCAGGATGACAGTGTTCATAATTTTTTGTAATAATATTATTACTGATTTTCGAATAAGTAATGGTACATGCCAGTTATCTTCGTCCCCTACTATCATTTACTTAAACCATCGCGACGGTTTTTGCATAGAAGATGAAAGATATAGTTACCACAAAGGTAAGATTAGGTACGGTGCCCAATGCATGAACATGCTCAGAACATGGTAAATGTCTTCAGAGTCTTCTACAACTCACCGTGTACAATAATATGAAAAAATACGTTACGTACGTACGTACGTACTAAGAAATATTTTTCAAATTTCAATTTAATGCCTAGGCTTTTTAAAAACACATATATTCGCTGTTTTCAGTATTGATTTCATGTCGTAGAGTAGTGAAAAATTATACCATGATCTGCGTGATCTGCGTACATTCTGTGATAATTTATTGACAAAGTTATGCTTGAAAGCTTATGAAAATCACAAAAATATTAAACTATCTATCTATCCATCATATTTGATAGCGAGTCGTTCGTGTGTAGCAATTGCAGAGAAAAAATAAATTTCTCGACGTGACCGTGTTATAAAAAAAATATATATCTATATTATGAATGAGAGTAGTTTTACTGGCAATAAAACGAGAGAATTTACGTCGGGAATCGAACCCAGACACTTGCAAATCGACGATCGTAAAACGATCTCGATTCGGTCACTGGCTTCATGAATAAAATGTTATGCGTTATTGCGAAGATACTGGTCGTTGAGAGATAGGTGAACCATGAGACATCTGACATACAATTGAAAGAGGAGGGTTCATATACAAATTAAATATCTTAGATAATTTTTATCTTGAACTATTACATTATTCTCTTTACGCGATATAGTTGTCATATGTCCGGGGACAAACTTATTATGTTATAGTTTCATACCTCGGGAAGTCTCGGTGGCGCAGTGGGCGAGCGCACGGCCTCTGATCCAGAGGTCCGGAGTTCGATTCCAGACACTGGCTCACACCAATGACTTTTCGAAATTGTTTTCGGAAGTTATGTGTGATAAATATCGATGACTGACAAACTTTGTGCCTGGTATGGCAATAGGTTCGCCACCTATTCCATTTGGGACGTAAACATAACGGCGAGACGAGGTTTAACAGCCGCTGCCTACACCTTCGGGTAACAAAAGGCGTGAAGTTATGTTATGTTATGTTTCATACCTCTAATAACTAAAGGTGTAGGCAATTACGGCTGGACAAAATTTTGTGCAGATTTACTATTGATAATTTATTATAGCGGTAGCCGTACCTATTGCACTAGTACTGTTTTGTCAGTCATCAATAATTTTCAGACCTATCTTCGGAAAAATCACAATCCTTAATCAAACCAAAGACTTACAGACGCGACTTAAATAGAGATAAAAAGTAGGTCAGTTAGTTAAAAACAGAATAATATTTAGGTGTAGGTCCACAGAATGTAGGTCCTCAAATGTCGCAATGAACCTGAGTGAATATACTGAATATTACAGGAGTCACGTTCAGACAATATTTGCTGTGGAAAATTCACCAACTGTAATGTACTCTGCTCGTCATGTTATGTGTGCTCCAGTTTTTTTTTTTTTACCAACTCACCGTAACATTTTATTTATTTATCAACCATAATTTGATTATGTCCATAAATAGGTGTCTATTGAATGAGTATTATTTCTCTTTTACCAAATGGAAAATACTGCAAATAAATAATTTTTGCCACGCAGTTTACTACATGGTTGGGCTGGCTCGACCGGTGAAATACCACTGCCACTTAGAATATCGACGAAAAGAATCTTACCTCTTAGAATATTGACAGTGAGTGAGGTATACGGAGGCCCACACCCTTCCCCCTCCTCTCGCATCCTATCCTTACACTACCTGTGTTGCAAGTGTGCATAGACGGCGGTAGTTGCTAACCATCAGGTAGCCGTTTGCTCGTTTGCCCTTCTACTCCATAAAAAATGTATTTTTTTTGCCAAAGGGCTATTAAGTTTTGATTGACCTATTTTTAGGTCCTAAATGGAACACGTGACGGGACCTTTTCCATGCATCTGGCAAAATGTTGTCAATTTCTAGAAGACATTTTTTTGGATTCTATCCCACGACTTCTTGATTCAGAAGCGGGCTAGTCGACCTCCAGGACAACCGAGACGACTGATATGCATTTAATGACTGTCTATAATATATATTTGATAATAATATAAATATTTAACTTTTGGAACTTTTTGAACTAAAATTTTGGAACTTTGCTATTAAGATATCTCGGTGGTCCAGTGGTTGAGTACCCCGGTTCGTCGCAGGTTCAAATCCGACTTACCGGGCACGGGTGCTTCGGTGAGTATCTGAGTCGAATAAAACGAGAAGAGACGGCGAGATGCCACCATTGCGCATCCGACCTGGACTCGGCCCAGCACACGCTGAAGGTCTGCCCGGCTTGGCCGGCCGAGCGCAGAGTGCTGGTTGACGGGATAAGGCGAGACTTGTCCACGCCGGCATTGATCGCGTTGAGAGCCGATCCCGCTTGAAGGCGGCGGCAGCGAGCTCAGTGATCGTCGAGGCTCTCCGAGGACGGGCCCCCCTCGTGGCAGGGGGGGGGGCGACGGCGGGGTGGACCAGATGGCTGACGCACTGTCCTGGGCCACCCCAACGCCAGACGAAGGCCGCCGCGGGGTTTTAGTGGGTAACCCTAGGATCGGATTACAGTTTACTGTTTTGGGATTCCCACACTACCCCCTGACGTCCCCAGGGGGTGGGCATAAAGCATTTCTCGCGTAAAAAAAAAAGGTTCAAATCCGGGCTCACATCAATGAATTTACGTATTTTTTTCGGAAGTGTGATAAATATGGATAACTGAAAACTTCATGCCCTGTGTATGGCAATAGGCTCGCCACCTATATTTGTTACGTAAACATAAGGGCGAGTCGGGTAGACAAGGCGTGAAGTTATTTTATGTTTGTTATGATAAAAACATTAAAACCTCATTTATCTCAAACTAGTTTTGATATAAATGGTGTATCCTATCCTTATCTATAAGGATGGGATACACCAAGATAAGTTTGAGAAATGGTTTAAAATTGAATATAAAATGATTCACAACATCTGTCTGAATAAATAATAATGTTCTCGATATAACAGCACAAACTTGCGCATTCTAGCGCGTAAATAAGGGTATTGTCGCTAAAGTCGACATGTCAATCCTCAGCGACGCATTGGAAATATATTATATCCTGAATCTAAGTTGTATTTTACACGCAAAGGTACTATATCTTTGTAAAATACATATATACATAACTTCATGTCTAGTGCCTCGCGGGGTAGCCAGAGAGAACAGAGCGCCATAAGGAACGATTCTTACACATTTCTCTTGCTTCTTTGACTTGTATGACTCTTATCATACATGCTCGTCGGTTTTTAAGGTTTCTGACATGACATTCCTGAAGGACTTGTTCAATTTATTATTAGTAAAGTGTAGTGGCCGTCCTCAACCCCTACATCCTTCCACTTTTGCATTCTGCATATCTGCTTAGTCTATCTTGTGTCATCAATTCTTCCCACATGTCCGAATCACCACAGCATTCCTTAGTTTCACACCGACACTCTCTATCAAATTTCAATTTTCAATTTAACTTTGGTGGCCTGTTGGTTGAAAATTCCGCTTCTGAATCAATAAGTTGTGGAATCGAATCCAGGCTCACACCAATGACATCTCGGAATTATTTTGGGAATTTATGCTCGATCAAAATCAATGACTGCCAACAGCGAGACAAGTGTCGAGTCTTAACAGTCCAGTCAGCTTACATCTTCGAGTAGAAAGGGTCGTGAAGTTAAATAAAAAAGGACGTATATAAATTGAGGAAGTTCCCTTATCTTGTTTCATTCCATCCGATACCATTTCGCACCGTACACCCATTAGTTGGATACATTAGAACGCTCTTGGAACATAGTTACCGCACAAACATTGTCTAATTAAAAAGTTTTTCTTTCGATAAGGAGAATGAACGTGTTCCTAACGTTAGATCGATGTTTGATTGAGTATATTGAGTTATCTACCTGCGTCCTTCTTCTGCCTTCGATGCTCCGTCTAAACAACTTTGTTACCAACTCTTAATCACTTTCAGTTTATAAGTATTGAGTGATCGACTCTATGGATAAGTTGTTCTTGCAATAGTAGACGCTAAACAATATGATGCTTGCTAATTGTTTGTTGTGAATTAATAATTATTATCACATTGCGATCTAACCATAGACTCAATGTGAATTACTTGTGAGAAAACCTTTTTGGAACTAAGTTCTTAACAGTGCGCTGCAAGAGTGGGCCGGCTCGTCCAGTGAAATACTACGAACTCTCAGAAGATCAACATAAAGTGGCTCTAGCCGCGTTTCGCTCGGTGAGAGAGATACCCCGAGGCCCACTTCCCTTCCCCATCCTACTCCCTTACAGGTCGGCAATGCAACTGTAACACTATAGCAGTTGTCCATGGGCGGCGCTGGTAATAGTTATTTTTCTTAGATTACTCCATCATATTATTATTTCTTATAATAAATACTTATTAAGTTGAGTGCAAAACGAATATTAATAAAACACGAAATATTATTAATTTATTTATTTATTATTAATTAGGAGATATGATATAAATCTCGCTAAAGAATCTAAATGGGGAAGAAAACAAGAGAAGATGAAGACCGAAAAGAACACAGCTGATTGATGTGAAAGATTATATTATTAGGAAGGGTGTAGGTGTGAAAGAAGAGTATGTAACGAAGTATGTAACAAGAAAACCTGTTGTGTCAATCTCCAATGATGGAAATAAGACAGGTATCGAATGTTTTGATATATTTTTAAAATTTAATTAATGGCAATTATGTAACTGCATTTATTATTAAATTGAGAATAGATGACAGCCATTTTAGTTGTACCTCTTAACAAATTCAATTATCGCTCCATATTATTGCATATATTAACATATTATGAAACTCTGATGATTAATAACCCCAGGGTGGAGCATACATTTAAATATGGTAATAAAGTAAACTATCGATGTTAGTCATAATTGTCACAGTAATCAAAATCGAAATCATAAATCGATAAAGAATATTAAATTATAAAAGGAGTTCGAATCTTAAATCTGAACGTAGCCATAAAAAGTAAAAAAAAATTACAGCCAATTCTATCTACGAAGTATAAAAAAAACAATAATAAATAACTTCCAAATTTTATTATAATTAAAAATAAAACTGACTACTATGTTAACAAATTAAAATCAATGTGTGTATAATGCAGCCAAATAAAGTATGTATTTATATTTACTTCTTTAATAAAAATAATAAATACTTGTAAAAAAAAGCTTGAGAGGTGTCAAGGGACACCCGAATGGAACGAAGTTCCTTTCGATTAATTAGTGAAGGAATTGTAATAAGATTTTATTTTTTTTTAGTTATAATAGTATTTTTTTTATTATTAACAAGTATAATGTAATATAAACTTAATCAGTAGGCTCAATTTTCGTAATAATTGGCTTGTGGTAACTGAAGTAGGAAAAATATGTTTGGGATTCTATTTTATTTAAATGTCTTGAAAAAACTGCATCAAAGGTAGTATTGTATTTTGTTGTTGATTCTGCTGGATTATTGTTAATTATTAAATCAAATTCTTCTTCTAGAAACTGTAGCAATGGTTTTGATTTTTCATTTCATTATTATTTACAAAAAACCTGTATACACTCAACAAAAATAATCGTCGCGACACCACACTGTTCAATGCGAAATAAAAATGAAAATATCTGGCTTGCTTTCTATAAGAGAGAGAGAGCGAAAGAGAGAGAGAGAGCGAGCTAAAAAAACATATATAAAATAAGAAAACATGGAAAATACTATGTACTATAGTATGAGAGCAAGGTATCCCAGCCACTAGACCATTTGGGAAGATATACAATTTTCTAAATAAGCCGATACTTGAAAGTGCCCTAAACATATATAAAATATGAAAACATGGAAAATAAAACTTCAAAAAAAGTTCCGATACCGGGATTCGAACCCGAACCCCCTGTATGAGAGCAAGGTATCCCAGCCACTAGTCCATTTGGGTAGATATACATTGTTCTAAATAAGCCAATAAAAGATGTAGTGTGTCGTGACAACTTTTCGAAATTTTTTCCGTCTAGCCCCCTTTCACAACGCGCGATAAGGAACTTCGTTCCAATACAGGAAAATTCCAAGAATTCAGTGTTTGATACTCAAGACTTCTCCATTTGTTGTAGATATTTTTATCGTTTTATATTTACGTTGTAGATATTTTTATCGTTTTATATTTACATAACATTTTCACAAGTACTCATGTTTAAGGCACCTCACAAACACCCTTCACCCACACATATTTTTATATATTAACTTGAAGATCAAAGAACAATATTTAACATGACGTGTAAATTTATTTGTTTTTGTTTTATTTCTGTTTTATACCTTGCAACATAGTATACAAATGTGTCTGTCTTTTAATACAAAATAACCTCTCTTAATATATGCATATAGATGTATACACGCTATGTATATCAAAATAAATTTTGTCTCGCTGACTGTTTGTTCCGGCTAAAATCTGAAACGTTTCGGCTGATTTTTATTTTACTTTCATTGGCTGGTGTAGTAAAAAGTAACAAAGGCTAAATAGCTTAAATTAATAAATAATAGTGTTCGACCGAAGGTCTATTTTTGGCCGAAGGCGAACCCGATTAATCGGCAATCTCCACAACCTTCGGCCGGAGCCGAAGCCGAAGGTTATAAACTATTAGTAATTTAATAATTTTCTTCAATATTTAAGAAGAATATCACCGTAAAGCGGCTCTTTCCGCTTTTTTCTCGGTCATAACTCTTTCTTTACAGTTCGTTTAATTCCGACTGTTTTCGGACCTTCGGCGGAACCTTCGGCTTCGGCCCAGAATTTGGCCGAAGCCGAAGTTCTCGCCGAAGATGGATTTTTGGCCGAAGGTGGCCGAAGCCGAAACCGAAGCCGAAGCTTCGGTCGGACACTAATAAATAAGCATAAGTAAAAAAATTTTTTTTTACTAAAATTCAGACTTCCTCACTGACCGGTGGCAATATCGTCTTAATTTACCTGAAAGCACAAAAGAATATATACTTTAAAAAAACGTTAAACCGACTTCTAGAAACGTAAACCACATAATCTATAAGTATATGAAAACAGTACCTCTTATAACTAAAAAGCGATAAATAACGTAACTTACTCATTTGTATACTGTATCAAGTATATAGATATACAAAACGTAATAATAGTATTTACAAATGTTACTCATTATTGAAGTCGGTGCAACACAATAGAGTACGGTATGAGTAGGCTGGCATTGGCATGGATTGTGTGGTTTACGTTTCTAGAAGTCGGTTTAACTTTTTTTTTTGAAGTAATTTTTTTTACGAGTTTTAGGGACATTAATGAGTTGTGAACTTCAAAAGAAGTTAGTTCATTTACATGGCTTTCAGTTTAGTAAATATATTTTCACTAATTACAAGTCCGTTTGTTAAATGGTTGATATTTTGAGGGAGCTATAATTGTCATAAATAGGTACTTAGATAAAAAAGTATGATAATACTTGCTAAGTATTTATATTTTTGTAATTATCATGGGTAGACCCAATAACGATTATATTAGATTTAGTTACGGATCACACATAACTACCGAAAAAATACCAATTATGCATATTCAGGTTAAACCACTGGACTATACAGAAGAACAATATAATTCTTTAAAAGACTATATAACTATATATATTATTATACATACATACATACATAACTTCACGCCAAATCCCTTGCGGGGTAGGCAGAGAGAACAGAGCGCCATAGGGCACGATTCTTACACACCTCACTCGCTTCGTTGACTTTCATAACTCTTTTCATGCACGCGCGTCGGTTTTTGAGGCTCTTAACATCACCTTCCTACAGAACACGTTCTATTTGGTCTTGGAATGTGTGTCTTGGCCGTCCTCGACTCCTACATCCATACGACTATACGACTATACGACTCCTACATATATTACTAGCAGACCGCGCGAACTTCGTACCGCCATATTTTAGACATTTTATACTAAAAAGATTATTGCCGCGATCATATTAATACCTCAAAGCTTTCCTCATAAATGGACTATCTAACACTATTTTTTTTCAGTTCAAGTTCCTGATACATACATACATAACTTCACGCCAGATCCCTTGCGGGGTAGGTAAAGGGTACAAAGCGTCATAAGGCACGATTATTACACACCTTAATGCTTAGCTTTTGATATTAGCGACTAACAACCTAGATATGAGGAAAATAATGGCAGTTAAAATATTAAGCAGTTAAATGAATGCATGAATGGGCTCAACCGGTAAAATACCACCACCTCCCAGAAGATCGACGTAAAGTGGCTCATGCCGCGTTTCGTTCGGTGAGAGAGGTACCCGGAGGTCCACCTCCCTTCCCCATCTTTCTCCCTTAAAGGTCGGCAACGCAACGGTAACACTATAAGTGATGCCGGTGTCCATGGGCGCTTTCTCCTTTGCCCTCCTATCCCATAAAAAAATTATTATCAACTTCAATTAATAGCAATACCAGGGACTTTGTCAGAAGTTTTTTGTCAATCTTTAGTTTTTTTTAATACTACTTGAACCTTTTTTTTTTATTTGTCATTGTCGTCGATTTAAAAAAAAACCTGGTCACCACATGTTCTTACCAGTATGGCTTACTTACAGTGAGAGTTTTTTTTATATTTTAAATGATGTCGATTTGGCACATTGGTTTACTCTGTCTATATTTTCTATTTTCTATATTTCTCAAAATAAATTCACTAAATTTTAAAAGAGATCACGATATTAAAAATGTAAATATATATAGATGGGCAACTATGTGGTATGCAGATGTGTATCAAACTCGCTAAGTCTTTATATTTTAACAAAAGACGCCAAGATTGAGGTGCGTAGGGATATCTTGCGCTTCGTCCATTTAAATGAAGTTGCAATATTGTAAAGAATTATAGATAATATTATAATATCTGCGTGAATAACTAACTGTAAACTAACTCTAGCTTTGACCCATGACTTTGGTTACTTAAGTATGAAAATGTTTTTAAATCTTTTAATATTCGCGTTCCATATTACTTAAATATAATGAACGGAAAATAACGCGACACATTTAGGTAAACAAATTATCTGTCTGCTTGTGACTACGGTCAGTGCAACCAGGCCGAAACATCAAGCCAATAATAAAAGTAAGTATTTGTTTACCTACACTTGTCGTGTTATTTCCCGTTTATTATACTCTTAAATAGATCAAATTCTAATCTAATGTGTCTAAATAGACACGGGGTCACAGATGTTACAGGTTCACATTACCTATTAATTATTACAAAATAAATATACAAATACCTAAGACGATTAAATACTACAAACTCATTATTATTCCCAAGAGGAAGGCGGCGGCCGCAAGGCCACCCTCCCCCGCAAGGGGACAGGCGGGCGCAATGGAGGTCCAATAACCACGGACCTCCGCGCCCGCTTCCTCCAGGGCAACCTAAACCACTGCCGCGCTGCGCAAGACCTACTTGCGCAGACGCTGGTTGAGTGGTCGGTTGCCCTGGCGGTGGTCGCCGAGCCCTACCGCGTTCCCGTCCACCCGCGATGGTTCGGGGACGTCACGGGCTCGGTGGCAATCTATTGGGCAGAAGGGAGTTACTGCTCCCTCCTATGGAAAGGTCCAGGCTACGTCGCTGTGGAGTGGGGATCCACAGTCGTAGTGGGTTGTTACATCTCCCCCAACTGCGGCCTCGATGTCTTCGAGGCATACCTGGGCGGGCTGGCGAGCCGCCTTAGCGGTTACGCTGCCCGTTCGGTATTCGTCCTGGGTGACTTTAACGCCCACTCGAGGGAGTGGGGAGACACCCGGGACGACGTCAGGGGGGAGACACTTCTGGAGTGGGCGGCAGGGCTCGACCTCCGGTTGCTCAATCGGGGGTCGGCCAGCACCTGCGTGCGGTGGCAGGGGGAGTCAATCGTCGACCTATCGTGGGCGACTCCCTCGGCCGCCGCCACGGTGACCGGATGGCGGGTGGCGGAGGAGGTGGTCAACTTATCTGACCACCGACACATCTTCCTGGATGTGTCGCTCCGCCGCCCAAGCCGCCCGCGCCAGACTAGCGGCCCTCCGCGGCGCTGGTCTCTCAAGCGGCTCGACCGAGACATGGTCGTGGCCGCCGCCAGCGTCGCGGACTGGACGGAGGGAGCGGTATCGCCTGATCCCGAGGCGCAAGCGGCCTGGCTGCGCGACACGATGACGTCGATCTGCGACGCGTCGATGCCGCGAGTCGGGCCGCCCCGGCGGGGCTCCGTTTACTGGTGGAGCGAGGAGATCGAGCGGCTGCAAAAGGCCGCCTTCGTCGCTCGCCGCCGGTACCTGAGAGCCCGGAAGAGAAGGCGAATCACAGTCGAGGAGGCTCTCAGAGCCAGACGGGAATACGGGGCCGCCGCGCACGCCGTATGCGTCGCCATCGCTGCGGCTCGCGAGCGGTCCTGGAACGAGCTCGTCGAGGGACTGGACGGGGACCCATGGGGACGCCCGTACAGAATGGTACTGGGCAAGCTGACCCCGTGGGTCCCTCCGTTGACGGAATCCCTGGACCCGGAAGTCGTGGGCGGAGTGGTAGACGCACTCTTCCCAAGGGTCCAGGGCGGTCCCTCGGTTCCTCCGTCTCACTCAGACCACACTCCGTGGTCCGACGAACTGGAGGTGACGGAGGACGAGCTCGGGCGAGCCGTCGCGCGGCTCGCCTCCCGCAGCGCCGCTCCCGGCCCGGACGGAGTTCCGGGCCGGGTCCTGGCGCTCGCTCTGGGAGTGTTAGGGAACAAGGCGAGGCAGCTGTTCACCAGCTGCCTCCGCCGCGGGGTGTTCCCCCTCGACTGGAAGTCGGCGAGACTGGTGCTAATCAGGAAGGAAGGGAGGACCGGAGACGCTCCGTCGTCGTTCCGGCCGATATGTCTGCTGAACGAGGCGGGGAAACTCTTCGAAAGAGTTATCTCCGCCCGTATCAGCAGCCACCTGTCGCAGGTGGGCCCGGACATATCGGACTGCCAGTTCGGGTTCCGGCAGGGGCACTCCACAATCGACGCGGTGCGTCGTGTGCGGGCCCTGTCGGAACCGGCAGTCCGATCGGGGGGGGTCGCGCTGGCGGTGTCGCTCGACATCGTCAACGCCTTCGGGACCCTCCCCTGGCCGGCCATCAGGGAGGCCCTCGTATACCACGAGGTGCCTCCCTACCTAAGGTCGGTCATCGGGGCCTACCTGCAGGAGAGACGGGTGGACTATGTCGACCGGAACGGGACGGAGCAGAGGAAGGAGGTGACGTGCGGGGTTCCGCAGGGGTCCGTGCTTGGGCCCCTGCTGTGGAACCTCGCATACGATCCGGTCCTCCGCAGCAGTCTGCCCCGTGGCGTGAGTGTCGTTTGCTACGCAGACGACACTCTGGTGGTCGCCACGGGGCCCGACTTCGAGCGGACGCTCAGGTTCGCCGAGCTGGGGGTGGCAATCGTCGTCAGACGGATCCGCGGGCTGGGCCTGGAGGTGGCGCCTCACAAAAGTGAGGCGCTGTGGTTCCACCGGCTCACCCGGGGTCGGGAACCACCGGCCTCGCGGATCCGGGTGGGTGACACGGTTGTCCCGGTGGGGCGGTACATGAAGTACCTCGGCCTCACCCTGGACAGCCGCTGGAGCTTCGAGGAGCACTTCGTACGGATGGTCCCCCGAGCGCGACGGGTGGCAGGCGCGCTTCATCGCCTGCTGCCCAACCTCGGGGGACCGGGGGAGGGAGTTCGCCGCCTCTACGGTGGCGTCGTGCGGTCCGTGGCCCTGTACGGGGCCCCCGTCTGGTCGCGAGACCTTGCGGGGGCCTCCCGCTCCAGGGCTCTGCTGAGGAGCCTGGAGCGGATCATGGCCATACGGATCGTACGGGGCTACCGTACCATCTCGTACGAGGCGGCGACGGTCCTCGCGCGTTCCCCCCCCTTCATCATCCTGGCCGAGATGTACGCAGCCGCGTACGATCTCGGCCGGGGAGGGGGGAACCCGGACGCGCGGGGACGCGAAGTGCGGAGGCGGGAGGCCTTCCGGCGGGTCCTGGGGGAGTGGCGCGACGCGCTGGTCCTCCAGGGCGGTACGCGTTCGCGCGCCGTCGGGGCCATCCTGCCCCACCTCGAGGCCTGGGTGCTCCGTAAATGGGGCACTGTCACCTACAGGTTGACTCAGATACTCACCGGGCACGGGTGCTTCGGTGAGTATCTGAGTCGAATAAAACGTGAAGAGACGGCGAGATGCCACCATTGCGCATCCGACCTGGACTCGGCCCAGCACACGCTGGAGGTCTGCCCGGCCTGGGCGGCCGAGCGCCGAGTCCTGGTCGACGGGATCGGGCGAGACTTGTCCCCGCCGGCGTTGGTCGCGGCAATGCTGGCGGGCGAGGAGGAGTGGAGGGCTGTGGTCTCCTTCTGCGAAGCAGTCATGCTCCAGAAGGAGGCCGCCGAGCGGGGTCGGGAGAGAGCCGATCCCGCTCGAAGGCGGCGGCGGCGAGCTCAGTGATCGCCGCCGCCGACGGGCCGCGAGGGCGCACACCCCGCGGGTGCGCCCGGGTCGCGGCCCGGGAAGGATGACCCCCCGGTGCGGCCGGGGAGGGTCGTCCGGGGCGCCGCCGGCCGCGCGCCTCTTTACAGCGCGCGGTCGGAGCCGCCCCGCCCGGGGGAGCCTCGCCAGGCTCCCCGAGGATGAGCACCCCCTCGTGACAGAGGGGGGGCGACGGCGGGGTGGACCAGAGGGGTTTAACCGAATCCTGGACCACCCCAACGCCGGAGGAAGGCCGCCGCGAGGTTTTAGTGGGTAACCCTAGGATCGGATTTCAGTTTACTGTTTTGGGAGTCCCACACTACCCCCTGCCGTCCCCAGGCGGGGGGTGTGCATAAAGCATTTCCTCGCGTAAAAAAAAAAAAAAAAAAAAAAAAAAAAAAAAAAAAACCATAGACTCAATGTGAATTACTTGTGAGAAAACCTTTTTGGAACTAAGTTCTTAACAGTGCGCTGCAAGAGTGGGCCGGCTCGTCCAGTGAAATACTACGAACTCTCAGAAGATCAACATAAAGTGGCTCTAGCCGCGTTTCGCTCGGTGAGAGAGATACCCCGAGGCCCACTTCCCTTCCCCATCCTACTCCCTTACAGGTCGGCAATGCAACTGTAACACTATAGCAGTTGTCCATGGGCGGCGCTGGTAATAGTTATTTTTCTTAGATTACTCCATCATATTATTATTTCTTATAATAAATACTTATTAAGTTGAGTGCAAAACGAATATTAATAAAACACGAAATATTATTAATTTATTTATTTATTATTAATTAGGAGATATGATATAAATCTCGCTAAAGAATCTAAATGGGGAAGAAAACAAGAGAAGATGAAGACCGAAAAGAACACAGCTGATTGATGTGAAAGATTATATTATTAGGAAGGGTGTAGGTGTGAAAGAAGAGTATGTAACGAAGTATGTAACAAGAAAACCTGTTGTGTCAATCTCCAATGATGGAAATAAGACAGGTATCGAATGTTTTGATATATTTTTAAAATTTAATTAATGGCAATTATGTAACTGCATTTATTATTAAATTGAGAATAGATGACAGCCATTTTAGTTGTACCTCTTAACAAATTCAATTATCGCTCCATATTATTGCATATATTAACATATTATGAAACTCTGATGATTAATAACCCCAGGGTGGAGCATACATTTAAATATGGTAATAAAGTAAACTATCGATGTTAGTCATAATTGTCACAGTAATCAAAATCGAAATCATAAATCGATAAAGAATATTAAATTATAAAAGGAGTTCGAATCTTAAATCTGAACGTAGCCATAAAAAGTAAAAAAAAATTACAGCCAATTCTATCTACGAAGTATAAAAAAAACAATAATAAATAACTTCCAAATTTTATTATAATTAAAAATAAAACTGACTACTATGTTAACAAATTAAAATCAATGTGTGTATAATGCAGCCAAATAAAGTATGTATTTATATTTACTTCTTTAATAAAAATAATAAATACTTGTAAAAAAAAGCTTGAGAGGTGTCAAGGGACACCCGAATGGAACGAAGTTCCTTTCGATTAATTAGTGAAGGAATTGTAATAAGATTTTATTTTTTTTTAGTTATAATAGTATTTTTTTTATTATTAACAAGTATAATGTAATATAAACTTAATCAGTAGGCTCAATTTTCGTAATAATTGGCTTGTGGTAACTGAAGTAGGAAAAATATGTTTGGGATTCTATTTTATTTAAATGTCTTGAAAAAACTGCATCAAAGGTAGTATTGTATTTTGTTGTTGATTCTGCTGGATTATTGTTAATTATTAAATCAAATTCTTCTTCTAGAAACTGTAGCAATGGTTTTGATTTTTCATTTCATTATTATTTACAAAAAACCTGTATACACTCAACAAAAATAATCGTCGCGACACCACACTGTTCAATGCGAAATAAAAATGAAAATATCTGGCTTGCTTTCTATAAGAGAGAGAGAGCGAAAGAGAGAGAGAGAGCGAGCTAAAAAAACATATATAAAATAAGAAAACATGGAAAATACTATGTACTATAGTATGAGAGCAAGGTATCCCAGCCACTAGACCATTTGGGAAGATATACAATTTTCTAAATAAGCCGATACTTGAAAGTGCCCTAAACATATATAAAATATGAAAACATGGAAAATAAAACTTCAAAAAAAGTTCCGATACCGGGATTCGAACCCGAACCCCCTGTATGAGAGCAAGGTATCCCAGCCACTAGTCCATTTGGGTAGATATACATTGTTCTAAATAAGCCAATAAAAGATGTAGTGTGTCGTGACAACTTTTCGAAATTTTTTCCGTCTAGCCCCCTTTCACAACGCGCGATAAGGAACTTCGTTCCAATACAGGAAAATTCCAAGAATTCAGTGTTTGATACTCAAGACTTCTCCATTTGTTGTAGATATTTTTATCGTTTTATATTTACGTTGTAGATATTTTTATCGTTTTATATTTACATAACATTTTCACAAGTACTCATGTTTAAGGCACCTCACAAACACCCTTCACCCACACATATTTTTATATATTAACTTGAAGATCAAAGAACAATATTTAACATGACGTGTAAATTTATTTGTTTTTGTTTTATTTCTGTTTTATACCTTGCAACATAGTATACAAATGTGTCTGTCTTTTAATACAAAATAACCTCTCTTAATATATGCATATAGATGTATACACGCTATGTATATCAAAATAAATTTTGTCTCGCTGACTGTTTGTTCCGGCTAAAATCTGAAACGTTTCGGCTGATTTTTATTTTACTTTCATTGGCTGGTGTAGTAAAAAGTAACAAAGGCTAAATAGCTTAAATTAATAAATAATAGTGTTCGACCGAAGGTCTATTTTTGGCCGAAGGCGAACCCGATTAATCGGCAATCTCCACAACCTTCGGCCGGAGCCGAAGCCGAAGGTTATAAACTATTAGTAATTTAATAATTTTCTTCAATATTTAAGAAGAATATCACCGTAAAGCGGCTCTTTCCGCTTTTTTCTCGGTCATAACTCTTTCTTTACAGTTCGTTTAATTCCGACTGTTTTCGGACCTTCGGCGGAACCTTCGGCTTCGGCCCAGAATTTGGCCGAAGCCGAAGTTCTCGCCGAAGATGGATTTTTGGCCGAAGGTGGCCGAAGCCGAAACCGAAGCCGAAGCTTCGGTCGGACACTAATAAATAAGCATAAGTAAAAAAATTTTTTTTTACTAAAATTCAGACTTCCTCACTGACCGGTGGCAATATCGTCTTAATTTACCTGAAAGCACAAAAGAATATATACTTTAAAAAAACGTTAAACCGACTTCTAGAAACGTAAACCACATAATCTATAAGTATATGAAAACAGTACCTCTTATAACTAAAAAGCGATAAATAACGTAACTTACTCATTTGTATACTGTATCAAGTATATAGATATACAAAACGTAATAATAGTATTTACAAATGTTACTCATTATTGAAGTCGGTGCAACACAATAGAGTACGGTATGAGTAGGCTGGCATTGGCATGGATTGTGTGGTTTACGTTTCTAGAAGTCGGTTTAACTTTTTTTTTTGAAGTAATTTTTTTTACGAGTTTTAGGGACATTAATGAGTTGTGAACTTCAAAAGAAGTTAGTTCATTTACATGGCTTTCAGTTTAGTAAATATATTTTCACTAATTACAAGTCCGTTTGTTAAATGGTTGATATTTTGAGGGAGCTATAATTGTCATAAATAGGTACTTAGATAAAAAAGTATGATAATACTTGCTAAGTATTTATATTTTTGTAATTATCATGGGTAGACCCAATAACGATTATATTAGATTTAGTTACGGATCACACATAACTACCGAAAAAATACCAATTATGCATATTCAGGTTAAACCACTGGACTATACAGAAGAACAATATAATTCTTTAAAAGACTATATAACTATATATATTATTATACATACATACATACATAACTTCACGCCAAATCCCTTGCGGGGTAGGCAGAGAGAACAGAGCGCCATAGGGCACGATTCTTACACACCTCACTCGCTTCGTTGACTTTCATAACTCTTTTCATGCACGCGCGTCGGTTTTTGAGGCTCTTAACATCACCTTCCTACAGAACACGTTCTATTTGGTCTTGGAATGTGTGTCTTGGCCGTCCTCGACTCCTACATCCATACGACTATACGACTATACGACTCCTACATATATTACTAGCAGACCGCGCGAACTTCGTACCGCCATATTTTAGACATTTTATACTAAAAAGATTATTGCCGCGATCATATTAATACCTCAAAGCTTTCCTCATAAATGGACTATCTAACACTATTTTTTTTCAGTTCAAGTTCCTGATACATACATACATAACTTCACGCCAGATCCCTTGCGGGGTAGGTAAAGGGTACAAAGCGTCATAAGGCACGATTATTACACACCTTAATGCTTAGCTTTTGATATTAGCGACTAACAACCTAGATATGAGGAAAATAATGGCAGTTAAAATATTAAGCAGTTAAATGAATGCATGAATGGGCTCAACCGGTAAAATACCACCACCTCCCAGAAGATCGACGTAAAGTGGCTCATGCCGCGTTTCGTTCGGTGAGAGAGGTACCCGGAGGTCCACCTCCCTTCCCCATCTTTCTCCCTTAAAGGTCGGCAACGCAACGGTAACACTATAAGTGATGCCGGTGTCCATGGGCGCTTTCTCCTTTGCCCTCCTATCCCATAAAAAAATTATTATCAACTTCAATTAATAGCAATACCAGGGACTTTGTCAGAAGTTTTTTGTCAATCTTTAGTTTTTTTTAATACTACTTGAACCTTTTTTTTTTATTTGTCATTGTCGTCGATTTAAAAAAAAACCTGGTCACCACATGTTCTTACCAGTATGGCTTACTTACAGTGAGAGTTTTTTTTATATTTTAAATGATGTCGATTTGGCACATTGGTTTACTCTGTCTATATTTTCTATTTTCTATATTTCTCAAAATAAATTCACTAAATTTTAAAAGAGATCACGATATTAAAAATGTAAATATATATAGATGGGCAACTATGTGGTATGCAGATGTGTATCAAACTCGCTAAGTCTTTATATTTTAACAAAAGACGCCAAGATTGAGGTGCGTAGGGATATCTTGCGCTTCGTCCATTTAAATGAAGTTGCAATATTGTAAAGAATTATAGATAATATTATAATATCTGCGTGAATAACTAACTGTAAACTAACTCTAGCTTTGACCCATGACTTTGGTTACTTAAGTATGAAAATGTTTTTAAATCTTTTAATATTCGCGTTCCATATTACTTAAATATAATGAACGGAAAATAACGCGACACATTTAGGTAAACAAATTATCTGTCTGCTTGTGACTACGGTCAGTGCAACCAGGCCGAAACATCAAGCCAATAATAAAAGTAAGTATTTGTTTACCTACACTTGTCGTGTTATTTCCCGTTTATTATACTCTTAAATAGATCAAATTCTAATCTAATGTGTCTAAATAGACACGGGGTCACAGATGTTACAGGTTCACATTACCTATTAATTATTACAAAATAAATATACAAATACCTAAGACGATTAAATACTACAAACTCATTAGGACAAAAAGAAAAAAAAAGTCTAAGAAAATTAAAAAAAAAATTACCTGCCAGCTATGAGCGGCGCTCATGACCGAGTCGGGCGGGTCTCCCGAACATATATATGTGCGCGGAATATTTGCCTAAGAAACGTATACTTACATTTTGTATTTTGCGATATCTTTTAAATTAAATGTCCGAATTGAATCATTCAAAAAGTTCTACAAAATTATTGAATCTATCTTTATATTGAAGTAATTTATTTTGAGTAGAGTTAATACCAAAGTACAAAATAAAGAACTTTTAAAACGACCTCATTATAATTATTTTTAAAAATTCAAAAAACACTTATTGTGCGATAACTACAATAGTTAGACATGTGGCGTCGCGGACTTTTCTGTCGACAATTATATGTTCTGTAAAAGTGTAGTACATTGTTTTGTTCTATAATCAATAGTTTTTGCAGCGTTCGCGATTTAAGAATTTTTTTCGGGTCTATTTCTTACACCTTGGGTTACATTATTGAACTTATAGTAAGGATCCCTAATTTATTTGAAAATATAATATAGCCTAAAGCCTTCCTCGATAAATGGACTATACACCAGTGAAAGAATTTTTGAAATCGGATCGGTGGTTTCTGAGATTAGCGCGTTCAAACAAACAAACAAACAAACAAACAAACAAACAAACTCTTCCGCTTTATAATATAAGTATAGATTATATTCATAGAAATCACATTAAACGTCAAAATTAATTTATATGTTGGAAATAGAGAGAGTATGTCACCACTGGCACGAGCCGTGGTGGATGACCAGTGTGCCTTAGTATAGCTACGAAAATAATTTTACAAATCAATTGAAAATGCAAAATTATAAATTATTATAATAAAATATAGCAATATGCGCTATTACGACGCCGTCTCAACGACTCTACTACCAATGCACGTCCCAAGAGAGGAACTTCGGTCTTTTTCGGTGACTGTCTAACCTCGCCGCAGTCAACAAAAGTGCGTCTCCACACATTTGCGCATTGCTCCCTCTTATAATTGTCGGCTAACTGTGTAATACTAGTTTGGTAACGTTCGGCTCACTAATCACTGCGTACTATCAATACCTACACGTATTAGAATGAATTATGAAACCAAAAGTAGTTCACGAACACTATAAAGATGGCGCCAGTGTGTTCACGCTCCGACACTTAAATGTAGGTACCTATAGACCCCGGACACTGAGGTAATTTAATTCCCTGGAAACATTGTAAAACGCGGTCTCACAGCCGTAACTCATAACCCAGGTGTCGAGATTTGTACGTCCACATAATATGTTGTAAAATATTTAACAGGCCTCGTAATAATACATATAGAGTGTGTTTTATGATAGCCTCATTCTTCATAATATTACATTTCCAGGTTTCTTTTTTCCTAAATCATATAAATTTTAGCAACCCTTATTGCCGCATAGAACAAATCCTTAATTAATTAAAGCCATTAACGATCTCTGGAGTCTCGTAATTAGGCGGAATTATTTCGAATTCTAAATGGGGGACAGCTTAAACCTGAGATTGAATATTTTCATCTTAATGAAATATCTCATTGTCTCTTGGTACTAATAAGAGAAAATAACAGATATGACCGTATGATACGTAAACAGTATTAATGTAGTCTTATATTCAAAACTATTTATCATTTAAAGTTCTTTTAAGGACTTTTCTTTTCCAATTATAATATTACATCATTGGGTACATACAACTTTTTTACTAAAATTCAGTAGAGCTATGTTTAATCGTTAACTCTAAGATATAATTCGTGTGGCATTCATCATGATTCGAACTTAGGTCCATGTACTCCACGTACAGAGTACGCAAAAACCTCGCTTGAATAAAAGATTTCATTCAAATACTATGTTATATTGTCATAAATCACAAATAAATATGATTTACAGTTTGTTTTGTCTATAAAAATGTGTTTCGTAAAACAAACTACTGATGAGTCAGCTGATAAATAGAATTTCTGCTTAACTTGGTTATCGTTTCGTGAAACATAAAACATTAAATTTACCTACAAAGTGTTATTTATTTACACCAAAAAACGATTATATCGATTTATCAATAAATATCACACAAAGGTATCATATCATGTTTTAAAACTATAATAATATTAATACCTAAAAATGACGTAAGTTTACCAAAACTTGTTCAATAATATCAGAATCATAAAAGCAAAATAATAAAAAAATATTTACCAGGGGACACCCGGGTTTGAACCGGGGACCTCTCGATCTGCAGTCGAATGCTCTACCACTGAGCTATATCCCCGATGCAAAGCCTGCGCATAATTCTGTCCATATTATTATCTCGTATAAGTCGATTTATTTGAACAAAAAAAATATGATATAGGTACTATGCAAAAATTTAATGATAAATACACAAACAACACATACATAACTTAACGCCTTTTTCTACTCGAAGGTGTAGGCAGTGGCTGTTATGAATCGACTGGCCGTTATGTTTATGTCCCAAATGGAATAGGTGGCAAACCTATATAAAGCCTTCCCTGCATATATTACACAATAATGAAATATTTTATCTCAATGGAAATTTTAACTAGGAATATTAAAGATTTACTTTCCAGTTTTTTAAATGTTATTGAGTAAAGTTTTTAGATAAAAGAGGCAGTTGAATTTAGGTGAATATCAAACATTGTATAGATGATGAGATGTGGAACGCAACTCCTTTAGAAATGGTTTTTGCGTATGTACTGATGTTGAACATAACAAACTTGCGACCATCGACTGGATACTGGAAGACTGATCGCAAAGACAACAAACTATTAGAATTTGGAACCGATTAAGACAATTAGTAGAAGGAGGCTAAGAAAACTGAGAGGCTAACATCATCTTTTGCCGCATTTTTCTTTTCGTGGAGGAGAAACCATTGCCACGGAGGTGTTTTCCTTGGAGGTATGACGACAGACAGACGGCCGGTCATAAAACCACAGCCAAATCCTTTGACTACATGGATAGTTGTTCCAGTTAGAGTAGGATAAGGAAAGGAAAATTATGAAGGTCAGTATATAATGAAAATCGAATTATATACATTTAACGACTTATTAAAATCTAAAAATATCCAAGCAAATTTTAAACAAAAGTTTTACGGCGCAGATTAATGGACTTATATTTTTTCCTATTCACGCTTACTAATAATTACTTTGTTAAAGGTTTTATAAAGGTATACTTTTATAATATTAAAAAGGTGTACAAGATATTCTATTGGGTTTTATTGTATATTATAACACTCATATTATGGTAATATATAACATAACTTCAAGCCTTTTGTTACCCGAAGGTGTAGGCAGCTGCTGTTAAGCCTCGTCTCGCCTCGTCTTATCTCGTCTCAAATGGAATAGGTCGCGAACCTACTGCCATACCGGGCACAAAGTTTTCGGTCATCGATATTTATCACACTTAACTTCCGAAAACAATTTCGAAAAGTCATTGCTGTGAGCCAGTGACAAGATTAGAACCTAGACCTCTGGATCAGAAGCCGTGTGCTCAACCACTGGACCACCGAGACTAATGACATAATTACATAATAATTTAAAGAATCTCTTTAAAAGAAATATCTGAAAAGTAATTGAAGTTATAAAGTGGATAATAATATATTTATAAATTTTTCGACACTAGCTTTTGATAATGCCGTTTATTTTTCTACAAAACCTCAGAATTCATTTCTATTCCATTCTCGGTGAAATAAGCTAGACATTTTCCGAAAACAAGCAGTTTGTAATGACGACTCACGCTGCGCACCGCGGGGGATGCGTAATAATAAAAGCCTACCCTAAAAATAGCAAAGATAAATTTCCTACAAAAAAAGGCTTGAATGTTCAACGGAAGAAACGAACTGGAAAATAATCTTGGGTCCATTTCAAGTAATAACCATAGCTGAAATAGATATAAGTATAACAATTGTCTCGTTTATATATATGAAGCTAACTAAATACAGCCTTTGGGGTTGTACTTGTCAAGTATTTTAAGAGAGTGGGGAGGCCCTTACGCTTACCCGTGTTTCAAACCTTATTTAATTACCAGAATCCTGCAGCTGATCTTGCTTTAACAATGGTAGAGTCTTACAGATCGCTGCATAAATGGGCCGGCTCGACCGGTGAAATACCACGACCTATCGGAATATTGGCGTGAAGTGGCTTGTGCCGCGTTTCGTTCGGTGAGAGAGGTATCCAAAGGCCCAATCCCCATTCCCCTTCCTTTTCCCGCCTACTCTATTAAAGTACGGCAACGCACCACGGTGTACATGGGCGGAAAGAAGTTACTTACCATCAGGTGACCCACTTGCTCGTTTGCCTTCAGTCATATAGTTTTCTAGAGGTTACTGTTTGAAAAAAAAAGATGCACAAAACAATTCAATCCAATTCTCTTTAAGAAGAGAAGAGAGCAGCTATACACGATTGAAGAATTCAAATTACGATTAAATAGTGTACATCGTATATACTATGAGTGACATCTGTAACTATTAAGTGCTCTTTGAGTACTAATGACCCAGTACCATTAAATATCAAAGGCAGATATTTTCATTTAATATTTACTCCAACAATTCTAGCTTTACCTACAACAGGGGCGAGTTTGTATCCTAAGAAAATAAATCTAAAATTCATATTCGTATTATTTTATGTTTTGATTCATTGTGGACAATATAGATGCGAATTAATTTTCTTTTCTTAATAAATAAAAACATGTCCTATATTCTGTTGGATAACATTCTGCCCGCTTTAGGTATCCATATGGTATTGATATATGACAATGTGGTGGACAAAAATTAATTAAAATTTTACAAGGTTATAAGGTGCAACAATACTATTTAATTTTTGTTCCGAATATAACACACAATTTTCTAGAGGATGTATTGCTCGACGTCGTGCTCGTGTATAGTCTGAAAGAGAGTCGGGTGTTTTGGGCATATGAAAACAAAACTCACCGCCTAACAAGAGAACGAAGAGGTTTAAAAGTGTCTTAAGTGTATAAGAATCGTAGCTTATAACACTAAGACCCTGCTGTCTAATCCACAAGGTATTTGTCGTGAAGTATATAAATCACATAATATGTAGCAAAAATCGATCCCGTTCGCTCACTTTTCTAGATAAAGACATGGTCATTTTGTATTATAATAACCATTAAAATGAAAACTATTCACAAAAATGAATAAAATATTTTCTGAAAAAACATAATTATTTAATATATATCACATATTATAATTGAAAATCATACTACTATTTTTTGTCAGTACATTTCCCTGTCCATTGGCCTCTATCAAAACTATTATGTTGAACACACGTTTTGTTTAATGGTGTGGTGGTTGCAGGTCATGGGGTGGACGGTGGCGGCCAGGTGGGTGGTCACCTAGGTGGCCAACTGGGTGGCCAGGTGGGTTTTCCGGCTTTGGTGGTGGCGGTGGCATTACTGAAACAAACAACTCATAACTTAATAATTATAGTTTATATGATATATAATTATTATAAGTGGCACGTGAATCTTTCGATCAATAAATCCGCCATTTTGAAAATGTTATTCGATTGAAAATTCATAACTGTGTCATGGTTTATTAAATAATAGATAGATGTATTTATTAATATATAGTCCGTTACAACATTCCGTTTTAACAGTGGTAGAGCCAAGCAGTTCGCTGCATGAATGGGCCGGCTCGACCGATGAAATACCACGACCTCTCAGAAGACCGACGTAAAGTGGCTCATGCCGCGTTTCGTTCGGTGAGAGAGGTACCCGGAGGCCCACCCCCCCTTCCCCGTCCTTTCCTATCCCCTATCCCTTAAAGGTGGGCAACGCAACAGTAACACTATATGTGTTGCTGGTGTCCATGGGCGGCGTTGGTTGCTTACCATCAGGTGACACGCCTGCTCGTTTGCCCTCCCATCTCATAAAAAAAACATATATAGGATATTGCCATTATTTGTTTGGTTTGTTTGTGGTTTTTAAAAAAAATACATATTTTGATTACGTTAATAACAAATTATTAGGTATAATTATGACCCTACATTAGATCTAGATGTTTTATTTATAAATATTAGGTATACAAAATTGTCATGGAAAGTAAAAAAAAATATTTACTAATCAATTTGCGGAAGAGTGCAATCAATAATGTACTTTTATAAATTAATCAATAAATTGGCGTTTTAATCATTACTCGGGTAAATATTTTATTATATTTTAATCTAATCTTATATCATAAGTATGATATCAAAAACAATATATTATAATATCCACTAGTTTATTCTGTTGCTGTATGTGAACAAGCCAAATCTGACTTGATATTAGAAAATTTATGGCAATATATCAACAGTCATAATATTTATTCGTTGCACGTGTATTTTCTTTCGTGTATTTACAATAATAACAAAAATATTCACAATTTATAACCGCTTTTGCATTTTCCTCATATATTTACTCAACATATAGACACACATTCCATGACCAAATAGAACGTGTTCTGGAGGAAGGTGATGTTAAGAGCCTCAAAAACCGACGCACGTGCATGAAAAGAGTCATGAATGTCAACGAAGCGAGTGAGGCGTGTAAGAATTCTTGTCCTATGGCGCTCTGTTCTCTCTGCCTACCCCGCAAGGGATTTGGCGTGAAGTTATATATGTATGTATGTATATAGACATAACATACATAATATAACTTCACGCCTTTTGTTACCCGAAGGTGTAGGCAGCGGCTGTTAAACCTCGTCTCGCCGTTATGTTTACGTCCCAAGTGGAATAGGTGGCGAACCTATTGCCATACCGGGCATAAAGTTTTTATCAGTCATCAATATTTATCACACATAACTTCCGAAAACAATTTCGAAAAGTCATTGGTGTGAGCCAGTGTCTGGAATCGAACCCGGGACCTCTGGATCAGAAGCCGTGTGCTCGACCACTGCGCCACCGAGACTTGCACATATATATATATATATATATATATATATATATATATATATATATATATATAGACCACATGTGTATATGTAATGAGTAATAAAGTAATGAGTAGCACCTTTATATTTTTCAGACTGCCAAATTATTAATAAATGTGTATATTTGTATACGTTTTTATGTTTTTCTATACGTAGCTGTAGGCAGCGGTTGTTAAACTTCGACTCACCCAATTTTTACGTTCCAAATTGAATAGGTCGCGAAACTTATTGCCGGGCACAATTCTGTGAGTCATTGACATTTATCACACATAACTTCTGAAAATAATTCGGAGATGCCATTGGTGTGAGTCTGGATTCGATCGCTCGATTGAAAAGCGAAGAGCTTAAAATAATGATAGCTAATGTGTTAAATATTATATTAACTGAAAAAGTAAATCGCTTTGGAATTGGTATGATGGAAATAGCGAAATAGCGCACAATATTATTGATTGAAACTCTCAGGAGGATCTCTAAGCACACGACGTTACGCTAAACAAGTACACTTCGACAATCGATAAACATAATCTTAACTGATAAATATTCGTAGATAGTACACGGCAAGACGGGAATCGAGTCAAATTTGTGTACTCGGTACAATTTAAGTGCCAACTTATATCTAAACATCGATGTCGTTTTGAGTTTAATTAATTTCTGTCTCAACATTGAGATCAGCTTTATCAATATTTAGCTACTTTGTTTTCTATTCTGTGCCTCTTCTACTCATAAATCTTAAGTGCACCTTATCTCTTATCTCTATTATGGAGCGAGCTATGCTCGGAGTATCTCTGAAAGATAGACTCAGGAATGAGTATATCCGACAGAGAACCGGAGTCACCGACATAGCTCGCAGAATAAGTTCGCTGAAGTGGCAATGGGCTGGTCACATCTGTCGAAGGACCGATGGTAGATGGAGCAAGAAGGTCATGGTGTGGAGACCGCGACTTGGTAAGCGTAGTGTAGGACGCCCACCAGCCCGATGGTCAGACGACCTCAGAAGGGCTGCTGGTAAAGACTGGATGCGGAAGGCAGAGAATCGGATGTTGTGGCGCACATTGGGAGAGGCCTATGTCCAGCAGTGGACTGCAACAGGCTAATGATGATGATGATCTCTTATCTCGTCGTCTTCTCGATGGTATGGAGGTCGTGAACCCCGCTTCTGAATAAAATCGTGAAATCATATCATATCATAATTTTTTAAATTCATTTCTGAAGTTATGAGTGATAAATATCAATGACTCTCAACATTGTGCCCTGTGTCGGACCGTAGGTTCCGTCACCTATTGAATTTTGGGAAGAGACTTAACAGTCGTTGCCAAGATCTTAGAGTATATAATTATTTAAATATTTCTAATAATTATTTATAATTATACATTAATTAGTAAATGACATGAATTAAAACTGTATTCAAAATAGTGGTGTGCCGTAACGCATAAAAACTATAAAATGTTGAGATCCAGGGCTAGTCAATGAATCTTCAAGTAAAAATATTTGAAAGTGTGTATCTAACAGCATTTACAAAAATGTTAAAAAATATATTTTGAGCGATATTATTTTTTTTTATAAAAAAAGTGCTGCTGTTGTCGTCCCTTCTATAATTGCCCCAACCCCTCCCTCACCTTTGTATCTGCAGTCCCTTGAAATATAGAAACAGATTTGGAATAGTTCTCCTTCTCATAATATACTTTAAACTCATCATTTTCCTGCCCTTGTCCCACTCTAAGTGGGGTCGGCACAACATGTCATTCTTTTCCATTCTCTCCTGTCGCTCGTCGTATTCACACTTACTCCCTTCATATTCATATCAACTTTTACACAGTCCATCCATCTCTTTTTCGGCCTTCCTCTACTAATGTGTCCATCCACAGTCATTCTCATCGTTCTCCTTGTGACTTTTGATATAATATACTTTAAACTAAAGTACGATAAAAAAAACATCATTAATAGTTCCGCAAAAAAAATATATATGTTTAAAAAAAAAATATTTTTAAAAATGCTTCATCTTTTTTGGCTGCCTCTCCATTACTAAAGGTTAGCTTAACATTCTTCAATGTGCTGTAAAAAAAAAAACATTTCAAAATCTTTAGTAAAGATTCCTTGACTGGCCCTAAATTAAAGTAAGTAGAAGTAGCTGCCCATGACCTCAATGTCAGATTTCATTATTGATAAATTAAAATATACATATTTATCTATATAAAACGGTTTTTAATAAAATGATAAAAATCTTACACGAATCTCGTTTACAAGTGCGCTGATATTACAAGAGAGTCTGAGTGTCATCACTTCACTTGTTTGCCTTTTTTATTTTAAGTTTTATATTAAAACCATACTGTGAAAACAAGATGGCAGTTATCTTGTGACACTTCAAATTTATTTTTATACATACAATTTATAAATTTCAAATCAAAAGTCACAATATACTAGCGGTACAACACTCCGACTTTTAGACCACAGGTTTCGGATACGAAGCGGGCTGGCTTCGTTGTCCGATAGTTATGTGAGACAAAATATCAAACACTAACAAAATTTCGCCTGATGTATCGCAGCCCACTTCGCGATATATGGAAAGAGAAAATTTATTAGGCAATGCAAAACATTATTGCCTACACCTTTCAGTTATAAAAAGCTTGAAGTCATATTACAATTTACGTAGACATATAATGTTAAACTACTGACTAATTGTAGTGTATTTCAACAACTTAACTTTAAGTTGTGGTTAGACCATTTTCATCTTGAATATTAACTCGGATTCCAATTATAGCTGAAAACCTATTATACATATTTAGAATACGTTCGTGTTATTGTATGGCCTCGCTTTTAAATGAAATATTTTATGTTTGCGCCATTCATTACTAGGCAACCGTCACAAATCAATAATGTTAAAATACTTACTTGTGTTTCAAATAAGGGTCAAATTGTACTTGCAACTATTGAATTTTTGTCGGTTATAACACCCGTACGTGAAATGGATGATTTTATTTATGCAAAACCTTATCTTTTAGTGACATTAATTGGATCTATACCAATATTATTAAAGTGAAGAATCTGTTTGTTTGCATAAATCCGCAGATCTCATTAACAACAGGTTTGAATTTTGATAAATTCAACCTTTTGTGTTAGTTCGTTTATCAAGGAAGGTTTTGGGGTGTATATCATCACGCTACGATGAATAGGAGCACTTATTTTTTAGCAGTAAAAGAATATATATACTAGGCTAAGCAGAGACAACGGAACATAAGGCACGATTCTTACACGCCTCACTCGCTTTGTTGACTTTCATAACTCTTTTCATGCACGCGCGTCGATTTTTGAGGCTCTTAACAACACCTTCCTCCAGAATACGTTCTATTTGGTCATGGAATGTGTGTCTTGGCCGTCCTCGATTCCTGCATCCATACGCTTTTGTCCAATTTTGTATAAATATATCCAAGAGGTCAGGTCAACACATAGGCTAAATATTATCACGCTATAACCAATTGGGGGTTAGCCCTTAAAAAGGCAGGTCCACGCAGACGACATATTTTTGTTTATAATCGAATAAACGAAACCAACTAATAAATTATTTCACCAAATGCATTACAAATTATTTCAAAGATACATAATTCAGACATGTTGTAGGCTATATTTTTGTTTGATTTTAACAAAATGTTGAAAATCAAAAAAAAATATATTGATCACTCTCATACCCACCCAATATATAATAACATGTCACGCCTTTTTCTACCCAACAGCGGCTGTTAAGCCTCGTCTCGCCGTTATGTTTAAATCCCAAATGGAATAGGTGGCGAACTTATTACTATACCGGGCATAAAGTGTCATCGATATTTATCACAATTAATTTCGAAAGGTCATTAGTGTGAGCCAGGATTCGGACCCGCGATTTCGCGGGTAGCTCGACCACTGGACCACCGAGACCCTACCCAATAAGTCAAGAAAATTTCATCAAAATCGGTCGAGCAACCGAATTGGTTTCGTATCATGTTACTGTTAGACAAGTTAGTGAGAAGAATATTTTGGCCAAGTTTTGACACTCAAAAAACTTGTCTCTTTTATTTTTGTAACACCCCCGCGATCGCAGTTGCAGTTTATTTGGAGTTTTGTAAAGAAGTTTTATAAACAATCCATTGTTTTAGTTGGGTCAAACCGATTATTATTCTCGATCTAGAGTCGATCGTGGACAAAGAACGTGACACGTACTTTATATATTAATTGTGTCTGACCGAAGCTTCGGCTTCGGCATCGGCCGAATCGGCTGTGGATAATATCGAAGAAAATTATTAAATTTCTAATAGTTTACAGCCTTCGGCTTCGTCTTCGGTCGAAGGTTGTGGAGATTGCCGATTAAACGGATTCGGCCAAAAATAGACCTTCGGTCGGACACTATATATTAAGTAAAAAAATGGAAAGGCGAATAGTTATATAACTCGTAATGTTTAAGGAATTAATCATGAAAATCGATTTTTAATTGTCATCTTTTTCCTGTTTTTTTTTTTACCTTTCTACTCATACTCTTAGCATTAACTTAATTAAGTATTAACTTGATTTAATGAAACTAAACTAAGCATTAACTTGATTTAATGAAACTACAAACTCACAATAAGTGCAACTGAGAGAGTGAGGTTGGATCCCTCTGTGATTTCACTATGACCCTCGTGAAATAGTTTTGTTTACTGCTTTGAACATTTGTGACGCTAATTCAGCATTCACTATTGCTCTATTAAATTCATCCCTTGCTTGTCATGCTGTTACAATGAACAGTGAAAGAGTGCCACGCAGTTTGCTGCAGAAATGGGCTCGCTCAACCGGTAAAATACCACGACCTCTCAGAATATCGACGTAAATTGACATACAACACGTTTCGTTCGGTAAAAAGGTATCCGAAAGTCCAATCGTTTCATTGCTCATATGACCTCTATCCCTTAAAATATAATAATTCAGATGAAACAAAAGGATATCGCAAAACACTAATTTTTTTAGCCTTGGAAAGATGGGGTACTTTCAAATTGTTTTTTTAAACAATCATACTGATTTTCAGCTTGGTACAAATTTATGGAAGCTTCTAATTTATTGGTCGAATTTGACTATAGATTAGTATAAACTTATAACAATTTGGAAATGTAAGCAAGATTAGCATTAGGAAACAGCGTAAATGGACCGTTGGGCAGACTGCTGGGCGCAAAAAACATAAGCGGAAAAGCCCAGTTAGCAATCCACAATGCGGTACTGAAGCCAACGCTAACTTTTATAAGCGAGAGTTGGATATTGCAGAGTGCGCATGAAAGTAGGATAAAGGCGGTCAAAATTAAGGGCACTGCGCAAAATCTGCGGAGTGACTCTCGCTAACCGCGTCGCAAACAAAACACACACAACGCCAAAACACACATTCCTTGTCCAAATACAACGTGTTCTAGAGGAAGGTGTGAGCGAAGCGAGTGAGGTGTGTAAGAACCGTGCCTTATGGCGCTCTGTTCTCTTTGCATGTATGTATGTATGTTTTGTATGTATGTATGTTTGTGTAGGCAAATTTTAACGTCCCAAATAGAACTACTTTTCTAAAAGAAATGTTCACAAATGGGTTTGAATCCTGACACTGGCTCACACCAATGACTTTTCGAAATTGTTTTCGGAAGTTATGTGTAATAAATATCGATGACTGAAAACTTTGTGCCCGGTATGGCAATAGGTTCGCCACCTATTCCATTTGGGACGTAAACATAACGGCGAGACGAGGCTTAACAGCCGCTGCCTACACCTTCGGGTAACAAAAGGCGTGAAGTTATGTTATGTTATATTAATAATTATTCTACACACATTATTCAAACCCAAAGAAATGTAAGCAAAAATAGTAGTAATATCTAGTTATTTATTTTCATTTTGCCTAATACTCAATTCCAAGTTGCTATCGTTGTTCAGAATATAGAAACATAAAATATACATTAACCAACGGGCCCTACGAACTCCGTAATCGCTTCAGGATCAATAAGTTGTGCTCGATTCATTGACATTTATGATTACTGACTACGCCCTCCCGAGTAATTGGGTGATTGTAGATCCTAGCTGTAACGTCACGCTTTTAATAATCGAACGTGCGGGCAGCGGCAACTATGCCTCGACCGTATGCCTATTTTTTTATCCTTGCAAAAACTTGATCAACTTATTGCCATATCTGTCAGGAAACTGTGAGTGATAGATAAATATTTATCACATATAAGTTACAACTTTCAAGAATTATTTGGTGTATACCTCATTACCTGGTAATCAGAATCGTGTGATCACTAGACCAATTATACTAAGGTAGGGTAGCCCACGATACTAAATGGGGATTTACTCGAGCGTCATAAAAACCTTTTTGATTGCAAAACTTAGATGATAAGAAGAAAAAATGTCATATAATACATACCTCTACATCGGTGGGGTAAGCAGCTATAGCTTTACAAATATTTTTTCAAAATACAAAAGTAAACCAACTAAATTTGAAGATCAAGACATAGATTAAAACCAACGACAATTCATAAAAAAGAAAACCGTAAACAAAAAATGTAACAGTATTACTCAACCGATGGTTTTTTTTTAAATCGATTGGGAATTCCGCCCCTTTTATATCCCAACAGGAAAATTCCATTTTCCAAATACAAAACTGTGAACAGACGACACGAACCTAAATACCTTGTAAGTAAACGAAGCGCAATAAGTAAATACCATTTTCCGCTTTGAGGAAATTTCAAAACAAACGGGCTATGAAAAACTCCAAACAACTTTTAACGGATTGCGTCGTTTGCGCTGACGAAGTTAAATAATTTATTTAGCGGCATTTAGTTTTCAATTACCTTACTAGTTTCAGAATAAAAAAAAAACCTGACAGACAAATACTCTACAATCGCTATTGTCTGAACTTGTGTTTTACTTTTTTTGATTGCCTCTTTATTTGAATCCTGTCGTAGTTTTTGTTTGTTTATTACTCAAACTTATTACATCAGAATTAGAATTATATATTACACGTTTACCGTTTAATGTTGGCACCGTTCTAGCGAGTAGCGCCACTCCATTTCATTTCGGATAGGTATCATAAGACACAGCTAAAGGGATTTTACCTGATGCAGACCATATATCGATGGTTGAGAGGTTGAGCACGCCTAGTACAGGGAATACAGAGATCGAATTAAAAACATACCGACTTATCCGACAACTTATCCGAAACCCAAGATTCGTGTAAGTATACATTACTTCACGCTAAGTCTCTTGCATGATAGGCATGAAAATGCTATAAAATCACAACTCTTGCGTACTAATTACAGCTAGACAGAGCAAGACTCCAGATAGACTGACAAATCCATAATACTAGCTGATCCAGCAAACGTCTTGCCTAAAAATAAAGTTTTTGATCATAAAATAAAAAGTAGCAGAGAGGTAAAAATTTCGGGTTGTATGTATTTTGTATGTTGTTTCATAAAAAAATACTGTGGTAACAAACACTGTGACACTAGAATTTTATATATTAGACTAACTTACCCTGCGAACTTTGTTCTGCAAGAAAAGTAATATATGAGTAAATTTCGGATTTATTTATTTATTTAAACTTTATGTACATTGTACAAACGCGGACTTAATGCCTAAGGCATTTTCTGCCAGTCAACCTATTTCTTTACTATTTCATCTAATTAAAAAAACCGCATCAAAATCCGTTGAGTGGTTTCAAAGATATATCATATAAGGGTATAGACCAGTGGTTCCCAAACTTATTTTGTCTACTACCCACTTTGAGAATGAATATTTTTTAGCGCCCCCATTTTTGCACCTGTTTAAAAACCACTAGTATACGCATAGTACAAATCACCCCCCAGGCCTCTACACAACGCCCCCATTTTCTTTCTGGGTCTCTTACCGCCCCTCTTGAGATCTGCAGCGCCCACAAGGGGGCGTTATCGCCCACTTTGGGAAAGACTGGTATAGACAGTGGAAAGCGACTGCATTTTATACTGTGTAATGATTATGATAATAGCAACATATATTTTAGCAACTACGTATATCTAATGGTAGATAAAACATATTATCTATTTAGAGCTTTAAAAATAGAGTTGGGAGTAATGTTTTAAAATGGGAGTTAATGGAATAATTTTTAATCACATTGTTGCGTGATATCTGCCACAATGGATACTTACTAGGTATGAGAAAATTCCGTAATAATTAAAACACCTATCTTAACCGCTACCAAGTGTTAGAATAAATAAATTAAGATGTATTTATTTGCATAAGTAGTAGGTATATGCATTTGTTTCATCATCATTTTCATCAGCCTGTTGCAGGCCACTGCTGGACATAGGCCTCTTCCAATTTGCGCCACAACACCCGATTCTCTGCCTTCCGCTTTCAGTCTTTTCCAGCAGCCTTTCTGAGGTCGTCTGATCATCGGGCTGGTGGGCATCCTACACTACGCTTACCAAGTCGCGGTCTCCACTCTATGACCTTGCTCCATCTACCATCGGTCCTTCGGCAGATGTGGCCAGCCCATTGCACCTTCAGCGAGCTTACTCTACGAGCTATTTATTATGTATTATGTCTTTGTTTATGTATGTTTATTTATTTATTCGTTTATATATGTACGTTTATTTATGTACGTTTATTATGTATTTAGTCATGCCATAAATATTATAACAAAGAAAAAAGAAATTTTTTAATTGCAAATAACATTTATTACTTTTACAGTGTGTTACTTTGATACATAAATATAAAACGATATAAAATATAAAAAGCTTATTCGAAGTGGTCTCCATTGGCTGCAATACAGGCCTTTAAACGTTGAGGCCAGTTATCAATAGAAACACGCACTCTTTCCATGGGAAAATTCTTCACTGCCAATCGTATGGATTGTTTTAGGGACTCTAAATTATTATGCCATTTAGAGCAAGCCGTACTCTCTAAAACTGACCACAAATCATAATCCAGTGGATTAAGATCGGGACTAGACGACGCCAAGTCTTCAGCTCTAATGAAGTCCGAAACGTTCGCTTCCAACCAAGATTGCGTGGACCGAGCTTAATGACCCGATGCCGAGTCTTGCTGGAAGGACAACATTTGAACATGGTGTTGTTAAGGGGCTTGACTACCTTTTCAAGAATGGTATCTTGATACACTTGTGCCCATGTTTTGATACCTTTTTCACAAAAATATGGCTCAGTCACTCCTTCGTAGCTAACACCCCACCAAACCTTGGGAAGCTTCCTTAGAGCTTTGAGCATAAATACGGTCATTTTGTTTGTTAAAATGTTGCTCAATTGTAAAAACTTTTTCATCCGTAAATAATATTTTTCTGTGACCTCCCTTTGCGTTCCGCTTCAGTAGTTGTTTAGATTTTAACACCCTATTCTTTTTTAAATTATCAGTTAATAAATGACCAGTGCGCCTCTTATAGGCTGCAAGTCCTAAGTCATCTTTTAAAATACGCGACATTGTTCTAGGTGCTATCTTCATCTCCCGAGATAAAATCTTTTGCTTGCGGACAGGATTTCTTCGACTTGCTTTGACCACCTTTTTCGTACGAACACTACGTGGACGGCCAGGTCTTTTTCTGTCACAAACAGAGGAGGTCACAAACATTTGACTAATACCAAGTGTATGGAGAAATTTAAAAATTGCATTTGGCTCCTACTTTGTGTAATGCAATCACAGCGATTCGGTTCTCTTTATAACCCCACTCCATTTTCATATCGCAAAGTATTGTACAATGTATTGGCGCCAAAACGAGAAAACACAATGAACAATCGTATAAAAATGACAGATTCCAAATTCAAATGTAATATATTTTTATTTTTAGTTG
Source organism: Euproctis similis (assembly GCA_905147225.2). Classification (NCBI taxonomy): domain Eukaryota; kingdom Metazoa; phylum Arthropoda; class Insecta; order Lepidoptera; family Erebidae; genus Euproctis; species Euproctis similis. The sequence continues at coordinate 18,569,023 of LR990105.1, read as the reverse complement.
TAACAGTATTTATGGCCAGACTAAGTATTTATAAATTTTGAGCCTTTTTTTCTTGGTCCTGTTTTGATATGAGCACCTACAACTCTTCATCACTCACACTCCATTTTAATATCGCAAAGTATTGTACAATGTATTGGCGCCAAAACGAGAAAAGACAATGAACAATCGTATAAAAATGACAGATTCCAAATTCAAATGTAAAATATTTTTATTTTTAGTTGTAACAGTATTTATGGCCAGACTAAGTATTTATAAATTTTGAGCCTTTTTTTCTTGGTCCTGTTTTGATATGAGCACCTACAACTCTTCATCACTCACACCACCTAAAGGTTGACGCCTTTGGCATTAAATCCGCCTAAATAAATAATTCTTTAAATTTGGTTTTATACACAAACATGACGAATATCTAAAACTTTCCATTCTTCTTTCCACTGTTTACAGTGAAAAGAAGAGTGGAAAGTTTTAGATATACAAATATTGAGCGGGCGTTTTTGATACTTTAGTAAAAGCAATAATAAGCTATAGTAAATATTATTTAAAATAAAACAAACATTTACAAAATAAATTGACATATAATTAGGAAAAAAATACTTTATTAAATATTGAACTTCATTATATTATGGTTATTATAAATAGGAGTGTATTCTTAATTTCATAAAATTGCTTAAAAGGGATGAGGCGGTCCATGGTGAGGTGGACCGTGATGTGGTGGTCCATGATGTGGTGGTCCATGGTGTGGGGGTCCATGATGTGGGGGCCCATGGTGCGGAGGTCCGTGATGTGGTGGTCCGTGATGTGGGGGTCCATGGTGAGGTGGTCCGTGGTGTGGGGGTCCGTGATGCGGTGGACCATGTGGCGGGCCAAACGGTGGTGGCGGTGGCATCTCTGAAATTTATCAGCAATTATCGGAATACAAATTTACGCATGGTTTCATGAAAGAGGTTGAGGACGGCGTTTGCTCCAGACGATTTGGAATTTGTGAAAATATAATGATGCAAATATATTTCTATTTTACTAAATATTATTAATTCATCTTATCCTTACGTTACGATATTCATCATTGAATAGTAAAGTAAGAAATATTGCAACGAATATAATGTATTTATTTATAAATACCATAAAGAAATAGAGAGATAAAAACCATAGAGAACAAATACTATAGACCAAGGCGATACTATATATATATATATATATATATATATATATATTACTGTTTTTCAACACACCTTTTAAATGAAATTGTATACAAAATACAGCTCTTTTACAAGATTTATTTTTAATATATTTTTTTTTTTAATATATTTATATGCAAAACGAATTTAAGCTAAGACAAATAATCGACGTTATATATAACTTCTTTATAGACAATAATGTTTAAAAAAATATAACAATAAAAAGCTTTTATTCAACTTACTGTTTCAGGTTAATTGAACTACGTGTACTTTGTTGTTTGAATCTTTTTGCACTGGCTCACCAAATGTTATAGTTTATTATTTAAATGGGCTTATATGTTATTGATTACATATCACCCAGATAATATGGAAATTACGTCACTCTTTTATGTCATAAACGATATTCTTTGAAACGCTCAAAATTAGTCAATAATTCCTTGTAAATATTTAGTCAAACTGTTTGAAAATCTATCCTGTGGACGTTTTCCTTTTGTTCCAAATATGTTTAACATAACATAACATAACTTCACGCCTTTTGTTACCCGAAGGTGTAGGCAGCGGCTATTAAGCCCCGTATCGCCGTTATGTTTACATCCCAAATGGAATAGGTGGCGAACCTATTGCCATACCGGGCACAAAGTTTTCAGTCATCGATATTTATCACACATAACTTTCGAAAAACAATTTCGAAAAGTCATTGGTGTGAGCCAGTGTCAGGAATCGAATCCGGACCTCTGGATCAGAAGCCGTGTGCTTGACCACTGGGCCACCGAGACTAGATTTATTCCATGTCAACTGTGGTGGTTTTTGGTTGTATGTTGATTGAGGTATACTTTGCTAATGAAAGAGAGTCGACGAAAAAAAAGTAGAGTCACCTAGAGTCTTCCTCTATCTAATTTCTAGACGACAACGTTAAAATGAAACTGTAGTGATAATAGTGTCGTGTTATTATACTCGTACTAGCAATACTTATTTATTACAGTATATACCTTTCAAATACCGCATGTTTTATCTTCCTAAGTCGTATATTTCTCGGGCTATTACCAATGTGGAAACCAATAACATTTAAAAAAATCAAAAAGCTTAGAAATTTTTCGAAAATTATCGTGAATTTTTATAAACCATTATAAACATAACATAACACAACTTTACGCCAGTGGCTATTAAGCCTCGACTCGCCGTTAAGTTTACGCCCCGAATGGAATAGGTGGCAAACCTATTGCCATACCGGGCACAAAGTTTTCAATCATCGATATCTATCACACATAACTTTCGAATAGAATAACGAAATGTCATTGGTGTGGTACAGGATTCAAACTCGCGAATTCAGAAACGGGGTACTTTCATAAATTTTCTTATATATCTGCAAATTACTACAGTAGATATATGGCAATATGGAATATTAAAACTAGAGGTTTTTATATATTATTTTTTTTTCATTTTATTTCATGTATAAAAATATAAGTATTTTATCAATTAAACAAATATAAATATTAACACTGTATTATAAAGTTTAGAATGGAATTAGGGGTGTGGAGGTCCATGAGGGCCAGGTGGTCCATGAGGTCCGGGTGGTCCATGAGGGCCCGGGGCCCCATGTGGGCCAGGTGGGCCATGAGGGCCAGGTGGGCCATGAGGTGGGCTATGCGGTGGTGGTGGTGGCATTACTGAAAATTAACATTAAATACTTATTATTTTATTAGTTACAGACAAGTTCTGTTCTGGGAACTTGGTCTTTAGCTATGTGTATCAAATATAGGATATAAATATTTGTCACTGAAAGTCAAACTCTATTGAGTAAGTTTCACAATCTTGCGGAAAACTGTGCTGAAATAGGCTGTTATTTTTTTTATAGTATCGTGGCTAGTTTTTTTATAATTGCAGTTAATAGACAATAATATATTATAGAAGTTTAATATTATATACTTTTTAACGTATAGAAAAATAGTTAAAAGTAATATGAAAATCGTTGTTGTTTCACATTATTTTTTTGAAACATATTCTTCTGAGAGGGATTTTTCCTTAGCAATATCATAAGAAAGTAACTCAAATTATTACTGAATTGAAGAAAATATTGGCCAAAAATGAGAGCATTAAATATTCCATGAAGAAGAAATTTAGCGTTAAAACAACAAAACATTAAACAACTTTAATTTTTATTCTCCGAAAAACGAAAAAATAACGATTCATTAATATTCAATATCTTAATTGAGTTTAAGGAAAGGATACGACCCACCTAGCTTTTTATATTAAATACATTTCAATATTTACACACTTTTTTTCGCTGAGAAATATAATAAAAGTTACTTACTCTATGTTTTTTTTTATAATTAAAACAACGAAATTTATGGTACGAGCGATCTATACAAGTATAGATCATAGACTGATATATGGAAACTTTTTATGCAACTCCTCATTATATAATATCGATTCTGTGTGGGCTTGTATTAGATAATGGATATTTACAACAGTCCTAAAAATGTATTCCTGGAAATTCACAAAGATATGTTTGCACTTGTTGTATTTGACGAATGACTAATATAATCTTTGCTAATGGCAATTTAGGATGATAACGATTTTATATGTTTGTATAAAATGTATTCACTTATAAATTATCAATAGAATGTCTATATGAGTATTTATAAAAATATGGACAATTACTTAGTGGAGCATGAGACCCTCTTCTGCCCATGCCACTTGCGAACTGTATCCCATCTTAAAAGTCGGCAATGCTTCTGTAACACCATCTATTTTGCAGGTATTAATTGGCGAAGCTAGTTACTTAAGCTATAAAAATATGTAAAATTAGTCTTTTAGTATTGTTCGACTTTAATAAAGTTTAGGACCTATATACCTAAGCTAGAATTTATTTCGATGAAAAAATGTTATGTAGTATGTTCCAGTATGTTATGTAGTATGTTCCAGTATGTTATGTAGTATGTGTAATATGTACAAAAACTATGAGGCCGGAAAAGTATTTTTCTACCTTTTTTATTGTTCTTCTCACACCTATTGTGGTATTTTTACCCAAAAGATATATCATCATAATTATATAGTATAACTAGCTGACCCAGCAAACGTTGTCTTGCCGAAAAATAAAATTTAATAAATAGGGGTTGATTGTAGGGGGTTGAAAATTTAGGGTTGCATGTATTTTTGTATCCCGTTTTATAAAAAAATAAGAAACAGAAATATGTCGAAAAATTAAAAAAAAAATTGAGGGGTGGGCTACCCTTGTGATTTAGGGGGATAAAAAATAGATGTTGTCCTATTCTCAGACCTACCCGATACGCACATAAAATTTCATGAGAATCGGTCAAGCCGTTTCGGAGGAGTTCAATTACGCACATCTAGACTCGAGAATTTTATATATTAGAAACAAAGTAACGTGTTAAGATCTTTGAAACTACGCAACGGAATTTGATGTAGCTTTTTTGTATAAGTTAGTAAAATAAATTGATAATTTTCGAGGTGTGGCGCTTTAATTGCAAACGCAAAGTAAAGTATACCTTTAAAAGGTCTACAAAAAGGTCAAGGATAGTGTATGTCTATTTCGGATAACTTAAAATGGCCATTTTTATTTCTTCTGATTGCTTCTGGGGCGAAACAAAGTTCGCTGGGTCAACTAGTTCAATAATTATTATTTAATAGTACCTAATTTATAATAACTTATCGAAACATCCAGTTAATCATCGAAAACGATATCAGCTTCTCAAAGAGTGCAAGCCGTGTGATAAAGAGTGAGTGAGACATTCTAAAATCGAATCAGTCAGAGATTAGTAGCTATTTTGTTTTATCTAATTCTTGGAAGAACATTATTGCAATACCGCCTGATAGTAATGTTTTGGCTGGTATACAGCGCCATCTACACTACTCTACAGACTTCAGACATGTACATTCAATCATACATATATTAATTCATTTATTTATTCCGAACTTTTAACAGTGGTAGAGCCACACCGTTCGCTGTATGAATCAACTGGTGAAATACCATATATCAGAATACCGACGTAAAGTCTCATGCCACGTTTTGCTCGGTGAGAGAGGTAACCGGAGGCCCAATTCTTTCTCCTCTCCCCTTCTTATCCCACTTTCAACCCCTTCCTTACTGTATTGTAAGGGACGGCAACGCATCTGTAACACCAACTGTGTTCAGGTGTCCATGGACGGCGTTTGTTGCTTGCCATCGAGTGACGCGCCTGCTCGTTTGCACACTAGCCCATAAATAAAAAAAAAAAAATGTCAGTATAGTATGTTGTTTATTTTAGAAATAATAAACTACACAAAAATTGTATAACATTATACACACATTATTATATATTATACATAACATTATCACATATAATTCTCCTCATAATATTAATTTAGTCTTTTATGTCATGACTGTAAATAACAAAGTTATCTACAACAAAAGAAAAGAATATATATTTAGGTATCAGTTAGTTGACAAATCTTTGTGACTTTTTGTCCAAACAGAATGTACGCCAAAAGTTCCGGGATTTGTAGATCTGTATTAGTCACATGTCGTCACGTGTCGTATATAAAAGTATAAAATCGATTAATTGTACCACACTGATACCATATCCGAGTGATAAATAGTCATACCGATGATATGATTATCATTCAGCCTTGATACAACAAGCTGTAAACAGGTTAATTAAAAATTATAATTACTTTTGTGCACAAAGAAAGCGTAAAGTGAAAGGTGAGGATAAAACTTTATACTTATATTATTTAATTAAATTTCTTGTGATGGCGTGCTCGCTCTTAACAGTTTAGAGCTTCTATAAAAATGCATTGTACTTTGTGGTTGAGGAAGTGAAAGCAACCACTTTTTTTTTTGTTTTCATATGTACACAACGTTATTTTATGTATAAATGTAAATACGTTTAGCCGTTGTAGATCTGAATTGTTTATTCATTGACACCGGATAAATACCAAATCCCATTGTTATAGAAGATGGTCATGCCTTGGATGTGGAACGCCTTAGATTCGACACCTTAGTGGCAAACCTCGTAGTAGTGGTAGGGATAGATGGTACTGCTGTTGCATCAGTGCAGAATCTCGCAGTGCAAAGTTAATAGCAATTATTCTGCGATACGCTGGGTTAATTTTGTGGTCCAAAAAGCTTTTTATTTAATAAGGGGTTTGGGGGTTGAGACTCTAAGGACATGGGGTCCGAATGCTCGTGAACTCTATAAAGATCACGCAAAGAGGCTGCACAGAGGATTAGCTTTGCCATTCAGCGTGGCATTGCGTCAAGTCTTCTGGGCACGCTGCTAGAGGACAGAGATGCGGATAAATTTGATTTCAGCTAGTCTTTTAATTATATATATTGTAAATAATGTAAGTTATTTATTTCTAAATAAATAAATAAGTTTATTTATTTTAATAAGGTTTATATTCATGTTACAGTGATGCCGCCTCCACACGCACATCCGTGTGGTCCGTTCTGCGGGACAGGTGCGTGCGCGCCACACTGCTACCATCGCAACAGGGTGTACCACCCTCCACCACCGCCACACCACTTTCCACCTCCACCACCTCATCATCACCATCCACCTCCACCACCTCATCATCACCACCCACCTCCGCCTCCTCATCATTACCCTCCACCACCGCCCCATCATTACCCACCACCTCCACCACATCATCACCACCCACCATACCCTCTTCCGCGTTAAAGAATTTTATGATAGCAGATCTGATATCATTTTTACAAAGTCCTCACTACTGGAAAAGTTACATATAGCCATACAACTCGCTTAAGAAATTTTGACTCATTTTATTTTGAAATTGTATTTAAATTTCTTCGTGTTTTATTTAAAATTGTTTACGAAATCTATTATCTGGACGTGGTTTCTGATTTTTAATATTGTTTTATACTCATAGACATTCCATTGTGAATGAATGTAACCAGCATCTCAATTGGAAACATGACTCATTTTGTTATTTAACCAGATCTGTACCTATACTGATATCGAAATTGATTATAAATAAATTTATATCTTATCATACATTTTTTATAAGTAATACAGTTTTATTTTGAAATGTAATATAATAATTTGTATTGATATTTGAAAACAAATTTATTATTATAAATTGTATGGACTGATATCTACACTCAAATAAAAACAATTATTATTTGTTTAACGTGGTTTATTTTAACTTGGTATGAACAATACTGGCTCTAACACAAATGACTTAAAAGAAATCATGTGTGATAAGTATCGATGAGTAACATAATTGTATGCGATAACGACCATTAGGTTCCGCCAATTAGGGAACGCAAAATCTCTAAGAGTCTATTAGAATAAGCCCAATTTATAAAAAACGATAGTTCCATTCTCTATACAGAAGTAAGTAATAAAATAATCAAGAACACAAGTGATTCCTCCCAATTCCACAGGAGGGTTACACAGGGTTAGAAGAAACCAAACAGCTCCCTTATTAAGAAAGTTTCCCCTCATAACAAGATTACGTACGCCAGATGCGCTAGATTGTGTTGGCGCGAATGTTGGAAAGTACATATAATACATGTTTTGTTACTTTGAGAAATAGTAATAATCGAACAATATTTATAAAAAATAAATGGACAGAAAACTTAATTTTAATTTCTTCTAAGAATTTTCCTGAAATTTTTGAATACAATTAAGATACTTATAAGACAATAAATCCAATCAATCTCACTCCTACTTACAACTTCCATAATCTTATGATAACATGTAAAAATAATTGAAACGCAAAACATTAGACAAACAGTATATGTTATTAATATTAATAGTCATATAATCACTAATCACAATATAAAATATTGCCACCTTTTTGTTAAAACCTTTTTATTGCTTTAAAAAAAAACAAATTATTAACGTAATAAACAAAAGATAGTAACAAAAGGAAACTTACTCGGTAGTCTTTTATTCGTTTATACGTACATTAATAATTATTATCGATCGATGTTAACAAAGACAAACAGCTTAAAATATTTATGTTGTATTGATCTTTTAGTCGAGTAAGTGTATACTACGTAGAAATATATTTGTAACGACAAAAAAAGGAAATAACTTTAACTTTCGAAATTCTTTTCGGAAGTTATGTGAGATAGATATCGATGACTGAAAACTTTGTACCCGGTATGGCAATACGTTCGACGCATATTCTATTTGGGACGTAATCATAACGGCGAATCGAGGCTTAACAGCCACTGCCTACACCTTCGGGTAGAAACAGACGTGAAGTTATGTTTATCTAAATCTGAAGCTCCTTTGTGGGATCGATTCCTTGCTCACCAATGATTTCTCGGAATACTTTCCGGAAGTTACTATGTGTAATGGTATTGATGACTGATAACTTTGCGGCCGGTATAATAGCACTAGGTTCCACCACCTTTTTCATTTGTGAACGATTCGGCGATTCGGTACATATATACCTTGGTGTATAAAAAGGCGTGATTGTTATGTTATGCACTTTTTTAACAATATTTCAACAATACATTGGAGGTGTTTTATGATGTATCTGCTGTACAAGTCTACGATTCTATTTGATGTAGATTTTCTGTGATTCTTAGAAATGATAAGCTGCTTTTGTATTTATGCTTAATACGTATGTGGTTTTCATAAGTTCTAAGTACACACACGATGTTTGGTGTTCCTAGAATAATATCTAATGCAGAATGTGTCTTGACTTACTCATTCATTTACAAGTACCATATACCATACAACTTTAGTCTGAATCTGTAATAAGAACTCATGAGTAACAGCATGATCAAGCTTTGCAATTATTTTAAGAAACTCTAAACCTCTTATGACAGAGATTTTTCATTTGTAATAAGGTTACTCATATAAGCAATATGTATGGACTGTTACAATGATTTTTCGGAATTCTTTTCGGAAGCTGTGTGTGATAATTGTGATAAATATTGATGACAGACGACTTTGTGCCCGATTTAATGGCAATAGGCTCGCCACATATTCTATTTGGGATGTAACGTAACGATAACTACAACTTCCGGAGGAAAAAGCCGGACAGTTACATTTTTTTCATGGACTGTTACAAGTTCAAACTAATTGCTGTCCAAATACAAATATGTAATAATTTATATTACAGTGTAAAATTCTCTGCCGTAAGAATATATTAACAATAATATGACTCCTGATCAAAAACTCTATAAATCTTTCCAAGCTATTTTCTTAATACCATGATATCATCCATCCCTGAAAATCCCCTTGTCGATGTTAAAGGAGTATATCATTAGTACAAATTTAGAACCGGTACTACGGTCACAATCCCCACATCTTTACGGCACTTTTGGGAAATGATGAGGTAATATTTTCACAAAGAGGCTTAAATGAACCTTCATTAGTTATCCTTCGGTAAACTTTACTAACTACTAAATTTTTATTTGTCTCGTATCCTGTAGCTTAATAGTTATTGAGGAAAATAATAATAAAAAACATAGGATAAAATAACAAACAACTTATTATATTATTAACTTCCCTTCCCTTGCATCCACCTGGACTTTCTAAGGACGACAACTATATCCACGGATTTTAATGAAACAAACCCGTCATACTCCAAGTTGAGGTCTATCAAGCTTTAAAATATTAAATCAAAAGTTCAAAAACAACCAACTGATTGAGTTAAGGTCGGTGGGTTCGACTTCCACTCCTATACAAATATTTATGTGTCTTTATGTGAACGATTTTTTCGGTGTATAATTAATATGCTTTTACAAAAAAAAGCAATTAGTTGCCTAGCTTGTAAAGCTGAAAGAAGTAGTGAGTATTGTATCCAACATATTGTAAACAACAGATAAAAAAAAATTAAAACGATCTATGGAAATACCAACATGGATTCATGAATAAAGATATAGATATAGCCGCATATCGTTTCATTCCACTCAGAGCAATAACATTTCGCAAAAAGGAGAGAACGGAAAGTCCATAAATATCACATTCGCGCACAGTTCGTTACGTGGGCAAGGGAACGGAAGAAAAACCCTAACTCGCGCAAATTTCTCCCTCGGCTTATTCCACTCTGTGTTTTTATTAGCCAATACGTTTTAGTTGTAACACGAAAAGGAAGAAAATACATTGAATAAAATACAGTATTTAAAATAACATGTAGGTTTATTCAACAAGTGCTAAAGGGTTTGAGCTCACAAAGGCTGTTGTTGTTGTTAGTTTTGTGATATTCAAAAGTAGTTTAATAGGTGAATAAAAATAACACCTTATGTAGTAAGATTGAAACTCTTTTACAGAAACATAAATATTTCTATTTGTATTAAATTTTTGAGTTAAATAAACATAATATTTATGTTTGAAGTATTTAGGTATTATTCTCTATTACGGCACCGTATTTGAAAATAGTCTGATTTTATTGGTGCCGTAAGAGGCAACCAGACTTCTAGTTCAGAGCTCCCGAGTGAGAATCCTATTTAACACAAATAATTTTTCAGAAGTCATATTTATTATAAATAAAAAATATCACTAAATATCAAAATTATGTCTGATTAAAGATTTAGAAGACGTTTAGGACTAAAAAATTAATATGGCGTTACCTATGAAATTACCTTATTATGAGAACATATTATATATTTTTAATATTACTGCTATTATTTTTATTATATAATAACAACCGCATAATTTAACAACGTATGTGTTATCATAAAATAATATCAAATAAAAATAGTCTCAACATATAATTATAACACTGCTCGGTTGACCGGGCAAACTTTGTTCCGCTTCAAAAGTAATAGTTATTATTTAATTATTATAAGTAAATTTTGAATTTATCACTCTTTATTTTCTATATCATAGATGAATTATAGTAAAAACCATCCCGTTGAGACTCTCTATGTATTAAAACAAACCGCATCAAAATCCGTTCCGTAATTTCAAATATCTAAGCATTTATGGCGACAGACAGCGAAAAGTGACTTTATTTTATACTATGTAATGATCTCGGTGTCCCAGTGGTCGAGCACACGGCTTCTGATCCAGAGGTCCGGGTTCAGATTCCTGACAATGGCTCACACCAATGACTTTACGAAATTGTTTTTCGGAAGTTATGTGTGATAAATATCGATGACTGAAAACCTTGTGCCTGGTATGGTAATAGGTTCGCCACCTATTCCTTTTGGGACGTAAACATAACGGCGAGAAGAGGCTTAACAGCCGCTGCCTACACCGTCGGGTAACAAAAGGCATGAAGTTATGTTATGTTATGTAATGATAAGATTCTAGTAAATGAAATATAATATAATACAAATTCATCAAAATTCTCACTCATGTTCGCATTCAAGTAAATTAAGTTTTGATGAAATCGCCTTAATGACTGGTGGAGATATAAATTTAATATTACCACGGCTCGTTGACGTGAAAAATTATACACGAACATCTTATTGCTGTAGTAAATTAATAATAATAATAATATCTTGGACACAATACACACAGCGCCCTCTAGTTCCAAGCTAAGCAACTAAATGCTTGTGTTATGGATACTAGATAACGAATATTAATACATATATACTTTTTTTTTGTAAATACATACTTATAATACATAGAAAAACACCCAGACGCCACACAAATATTCATGTTTGTCACAAATATTTGTGCTCGGGTAGGAATCGAACCCCCGTCCAAGAGCCAGATGCAAATTTGGTTAATTATTTCTTCTCGATAGATAATTGGCGATACGCATCAGACAACAGTATCATAAAGCCCTATGACCGTCAGCTGCGGCACAGTGGGTGGGATGAGTAGTTGTAACCTCCCACGCTTGAAGAAAAAAAAAAAAAATTCACTCATTTCCTCTCCGCTAAAAGTTAATCAAGTTATAGCTAACCCAATACCTGAACAAAAAGAAAAAGTCAGCTGGCTATAACAGAGTGCATTGTACGTCAGCTGATGGCTAGATCATGGAAAAAAAAATCTTCGAGAGGATATCACTTTCAGTGATACTGATTATTTAAAGGCATCAGCTGACCAGGTTTCCCTCGACTTACTGCTAGCTGATTTTTTTTATTTATCTAAGTATTATATTTACAATCAGCTCACAAATTTTCGTGTGGGCGGAAATGACGACTCTTTACTTATTCTTTTTATTTTTAAAGATTCAAACGAATTTTCGTGCCCGGCTCACGAAGAAGCAGACACAAAAATGATTTTCCATGTCTGCAACATTGATATTAATGCAAACGTGACGATTCGTTGTTCCGACACTGACGTGTTAATAATTATGTTAGCTAACATGGCTAATATATCAGAAAACATCAACATTTGCATGGAAGTTGGAGTTGGAAAAGTCCAAAGATTTATTAATGTTACTCAATTATATGAATCTTTGGGATCTGATTTGAGCGCAGCACTTCCGGCATTTCACGCATTCACAGGGTGTGATTTTAACCCGGCCTTTTTTCGAAAAGGAAAAAAACATCCGTTTTCAATAATGGCTAAATCGAATGATTTCATCGAGTGTTTCATCCAAATGTCAAAATCATCAGAGGATAGAGACAATATTTTTGAGAAAATTAAAGAGTTTGTTTGCCATATGTATGGATTTAATTGTCTGAAAAAGGTCAATGAGGCAAGAGTAGCGCTGTTTGAAAAAACATATAAATTCTTGGATACGGAGACATTCAAGTTACCAAAGAAAGGTATTGATGGCTCTTCTCTACCGCCTTGCGAGTCAGAGCTATATCAACAATTTTTAAGAGGCTACATTGCTCAAATTTGGTCAAATGCACACTTGAAGGTTCCAACTTCTGATGATCCGGAAGACTATGGTTGGGAAGAAATTAACAGTAAATATGATTTTACCTGGTTCTTTGGAAGGCAGTTACCAACATCGATTGATGAAATAACTATCCTGCCCGAAAAAGGTAACATTTTATTATCATATTAATGATATTATGCTAAAATACGCATTCTAATATTATTTTTTTTACAGATGTTGACGATGAAAATATAACAGCAGACAGCTCTGACAGTGACTCGGACAATGAATCAGAGAGAGATGGTTGTGACTCGAGCCAAAGCGAAGCCGAAAATGATTCAATAACATTGTCATTCGTATTGTAATTTGTCATATTTTTTTTATAATAAATATTTTTTATGAAGTAACTAGTTAATTTATACTAAGCAAATTGACTATTGAAATATTGGAATATATCTAAAATTATATGATTATATACGTAAAAGTTTAAAAAATATTGATATGGAATATTTGTTTCACCTCAACACTCATGTTGGAGTGCTATGCCGAATAATTAAAGAGGCGTCATTTCCTCCCACACGAAAATTTGTGAGCTGATTGTAAATATAATACTGAGATAAATAAAAAAAATCAGCTAGCAGTAAGTCGAGGGAAACCTGGTCAGCTGATGCCTTTAAATAGTCAGTAAATGCTTCTGGCTAACTTCTACGTAACGACCTTCAAAGTATCAGCTGACGATTTTTCCACCGAGATACAGCCAGCTGACGTATATATTTATCAATAGTTACATATAAGCTATCATCTGGTAAATTTTTAGCCGAGAGGATATCACTGAAAGTGAAGATTTTTTTTCCATGATCTAGCCATCAGCTGACGTACAATGCACTATGTTATAGCCAGCTGACTTTTTGTTTTTGTTGAGGTATTGGGTTAGCTATAACTTGATTAACTTTTAGCCGAGAGGAAATGAGTGAATTTATTTATTTTTTCTTCAAGCGTGGGAGATTACAACTGCTCATCCCCCCCACCGAGCCTCAGCTGACATTCACGAGGCTTTATAGTTCGATTTTCTGATGCGTTTTACTAATTATCACTTGAGAGGAACTTGGTCATATAAATCTGTTACTGGCTCTCGGACTCACGACCTCTCAGAAGATCGACGTAAAGTGGCTAATGCCGCGTTTCTTTCGGTAAGAAAGGTACCCGGAGGCCCACCCCCCTTTCCCCATCCTTTTCATTCCCCTATCCCTTAAAGGTCGGCAACGCAATAGTAACACTATATGTGTTGCTGGTGTCCATGGACGGCGTTGGTTGCTTACCATCAGGTGACACGCCTGCTCGTTTGCCCTCCTATCCCATAAAAAAAAACATATTATTTGGCAGATTTTTTAAGATTTATATACAGTAGACCACTGTATTATATTATTAAATTGTGGTTCTCAAATGTCCATGATATTATGCAAATTCATCATCAGCAATATGACCCTACACTCTAGTAAATTGAAGAAATAAATCGCGAGCAAATATGGGTATGCCCACAGATGCAAATAAAATGAACATAAAGAATTTATTAATCTTGTAAGCAAAGAACAACACAGTGGCTACACTACGTTATTACAGAACGTTTCGATACAAAATGGCGCTTCATTTGAAATATGCGACACCAAATGAAATCATAAATCCTAGTAATACAGAAAACCAAAGCAAACGTACTGCATCCGATTATTTTCTTGGAGCGTTCAATTCAATTTTGTCGATGTACTTTTGGCTTAGAGAACGCAGTTTGTATTGCAGGGTCCTGGTTGCGAATGAGTATTCGGAAATATTTGTCACATCTAATACTGTACTTTCTCCAACTTCGTATATTAAGAACATTTAAGTGTTAATCAAATAATAATAATACAGATAACTACGAAGGTCTATTACTTTGAATGAAATGTTTAAAACTGCTTTGTAGCGAAATAAATGCGGTTTATGTGATAGATGTCACCAAATGATTGTCCTTGCTTAGTACTGATACGCCAAGTCAAACCACAATATAGAAATCGCTTAGACTACAAACTCAAACTATCACATTTCACACGGGGATTTGAGATGGGATTTTAGTTTGTGACTCCACACAATTTTTTAATTCTTATTTTTATACAAGACGTGTTTTTTTTTTGCAACTTTATTTTTAAATGCAATTTAAAAGACGTGGCGTACCAGAAAACACCATATTCTCGGCATAAGATAAATAAAGTTCAAAGTTACCTCACTAAAGAATCTCATAAATGTTTATTAAATTCTTTGCTCAAAAGACCTGTACCTGTTTCTTGAAATTTTATTAAAATCATTTTTCACAACTCTGCTGCACTGCGATTTGATTAGCTTTTATGTGCAATATTATATTCTATCTTTCATAAAACACAAGCCTCACTCCATTACCTAAATTTCAGTGTAGTGTAATAAAAAGTACAGTCAGACAATTTATGAACACAAGCAGCATTTTTTTTCTCTAAAGTCAGCAACACAACGACGAATAACAATGCATTCTTTTCTTTGTCTTCGTATCGATTTAAATACGAATCGGATATTTTACCAAAAAAATATGATAATGTCACACTTTTAATTTATGCAACACTAGGTACTTAGTGGTAAGCAACCACATACGCACACTATATTACCTGTTATGTGTTTCTTGTCTGATGCAAAGTTTACAGAGCTTCAGAGCCATCTTGACACTCTTAACTAACATTAATCTGCAGCTACACTGTATCTACTCTATACAATGCTGTGTAGAGTAGTGAGTAGTCCCAAATAAGTTATGCCTTAAAGGTCTTTGATGCCAGGTCATAAAATTTAAAAAAAAGTAGTGAGTAGATGTTTTTTTTATTATTTTGACAGATGACCAGAGGTGGCATCATAAATTATGTGAGTTCTTTTAGGCTGTCGCTATATTAAAATATGTGTATTATAGGATTCTGTAATTAACCTATTCAGGAAATAATAGACAACTTATATACAATACTCGTATATATATAGTTATATATGTTCCATTAGTACTACGTAAAACTTTATACACATCCGTAGCTAGCCCCGGCGTTTGCGCTACAAATGCGAATCTAATACTACAATAAATCGTACTCCCCTCCCCTCTCCTGCACACTTCCGCTACGCTCTATCCGCTCCCAAAGCTCCAATAAGTAGGAGCGTGTAATATGAATTAGTATCGATTAAGAACCGAGTATATTAATCGGAACAAATTCAATAACCAAGTCAAGTGTTGGGAATAAAAACTGTTTTTACATCCTGCTCTAGTGCACTAATAACTTAATAATTTTATCATAATTAAAAATCCATGAAGTATATGCATGTTAGTTCCATATTATTTTGTTCCGTTTCGTTAACTAACACGAAATATTATTACTTTTAGTTTAAGAAACTGAAATATAAAAAGCAGCCTAATAACGATGAAGTAAGACAAAAGAAATAAAATAAAATCGCCCCAATAGCTCAGCCAGTACAATTCATAGCCAGAAGTTTCTGTTTTGCATCTAAGTCGGCTCTACCTATCGGCTCTTATTAAACAAACAAAAAGCTTTAAATAAACATAGTTTCAGTAAAAATACAATATTTTTTTTAAATATATATTAAAAAATTTAGGCCACGTGTGCTAAGCAGTGGGCCTTACCTAGTTTATCATATAAATATTACTTGTCGTAAGCGTAATTCTAAAAGAAAGCGTAAACTTTTCATCAAATAATTCCTCCAAGAAAATGTAATAATATTTACGAGTAAAGACGTAACTCCGAAACACTCGTACGTAAATAATAAATTGAATTTATCACGTAACACAAGGCGTATACCATCAGCTAAATATGAATTATACACAAATAGAATCAGCTTTAATACGGTTTATTTTGCATTTAAATATGTCTAGCTCCTTACATTAGAGATGTATGAACAGAATAAAAACATTATAGCCTTTTTTGAAATAAGTTCGTTGGAATACACAACCATTTAGGTAAGCTGGCCATCTTGGCTTTCTGGAACATTACCTTCAGCGAAACACTATTCACAGTAGCATAATAAATAAATACAATTTCAATTTGGTGCGTGTGGTGCAAGGTGGCTAGCAGTTCGCTGCATGAATGGGTCGGCTCGACCGCTGAAATACCACGACCTCCCAGAAGATAATTAGGGAGGTAAGGAGTGTGGGCCTCCGGGCCCACCCTCCTTTCAGCACTTTACGTTGATCACTTTCCAGAACCTTCCCTACCCCCTATTCCCTATCCCTTAAAGGTTGGCATCTCTCTCTGTGTGTATTAGAAATCCTGAGGTCAACTCCTGACTCATACCACTTGAGATCAATATAGCTTGAACAAAATATACAAGTACTAGTTGGCAGGCGACTTTGTTCCGCATAAAAGTAATAAATAAGTACACTTTGGACTGGACCTATCTTATACTTTTACTTTACTAGATTATACATAAAATATACGTATAAGCCACCCCGTGGACACCCTTATATATTAAAATAAACCGCGTCCGCGCGTAAATCCATTGCGTAGTTCTAAAGGATATTACTACGGACTCTGTTTTATATCATGTAATGATACGAAATTAAAAGAGGTACGTTAAAATCTCTAGAATACAATTACTAAGCTTTGCTTCGCGAAGCTATATTGACTCAAAATCTCTAAACATCCAAGATTAATATCGACATTGATCGAAACCACTTCAGTTGGGATTTTCAAGACTCCTTTTATGCCCGAAATGAGCGGCACAAGGGCCAATTTAAATTAGTCCTTTCTTTGACTTAGAAGATTGATGATGAAACGGCCGCCTTTTTACTACAACTTACCCTCTAAGTTAAATTATTATCTTTGAAACTTTTCAAAAATGTTTATTTATCGCTGAAGATTAATCAGTTTATTGACGGATTAAGAAAAATAGTTATAAATGTATTAGTTCTATTACTTACTACAGAGGCTAAGACATTTAGAGTATTCGTATTCGTAGTTTGCTGCATGAATGGGCCTGCTTGCTGCGGTGGAATATATATCACGACCTCTCAAATATCGACGTAAAATTGCTCATGACGCGTTTCAGTGAGTGTGGGGTTCTGTAGTTTTTAGTATTTCATGTTTATTACTACTTCTTCCTCCCTCCCCGTCCTCTTCCGTCAAAGTCTAGTAATGCAACTGTAACACTATCTGTTTTGCAGATGTGCATGGGCGGCGCAAGTAAGTTACCACCAGATGACCCGCTTACTCGGTTGCCTCCTATCCCATTCAAAATAAATAAAAAATCTTCTATATTTTGCCCCCATAAAACAGAGTATTATACTGTAAATAAATTGCTGGATTTTTTTAAGGCTTTTTGTGTTACTGTGATCAATGAGTGGGCTTTGCAGTTTGTAATGGGAGGTTTTCCATCTCATTCTACAGCGTGTGTATACCAATAAACCATCTCTATCTCTAGTCTGAAGCTATTCGAAAAGAGTTTTCAGTCCATAAGTAAAAGAAATGGCTGTCAGTTCTTGTTAACTGAGATTTAGAATGTTTTTTATTCAGTACCAACTCATCCAACTTGATTGATTTATTTCTTATCTACACAACTCATTATAAGAGTCAAAAGTTCTTGTTTTTAAAAAGATAATAATAAATTATATCTAGGATTCAAACGGCATATACAAATTTTAGAGTACCGTAAGTGGTAAAGAGATTAAGGGATTTATGCTTATTTGGATTAATACTTTAAAATCTCCCATATATGTAGAACAAAATAATATACCTATGCTAAAAAATGCAAATGAATATAAGTTATAACTTGGAAAATCTATATTTAAGTTGATACAGACTAGATATTATTTTTTTTAAATTCCCCAATTTATACCAAGAAATAGATAATCATAATCTATCAAACAACGCCATCTACCAAAATATTTAATTAACAAATTACTGTTATAATGTTTAACTACTTTAAATTTAAAATCGGAAATTCTCGATCACAAGCATGCCGTTCTCGTAGTCATAAAGTAACTCAGCCGTGTCATTAATAAATGATGACACACGAAAGCTGGCGGGACTTTTTGTTTGTTTGCGAGAAAAATTCCGGGCGGAAGTTTGTGAAAAGTTTTGCAGTCGAGGATATTTATTTAATGACCCCCGCTTCCATTTTGTCGAAAATGTTTTGAGCGGAGGAATACTCAAATAAATTAAAATAGCTATGGCGTAATTGAAAATTAGGAATAAAGTCTCGACGTGACCTCGTTAATAAATAATTTTGTGCTTATTATTACACGAATATTACTAAATGTAATAAGTTTACTCAGTCTCAAGTGTACTCAGCATTGAAGTAAATTGAAGTGTTATATATTTACAAACATTATGGTTTTTTTAAAATAATCATTAATTAGCTCTTTCCACAAACATTAATTTGTTTTGTAACTAGTTGAGAACACGTTGTTGAGGACCTCAATTCGTAGAATAGATAGATAGGGCACAGAGTATTTTATGTGTGAACAGATAACTTGTTACTCAATATTACACTCATATACTAAAAAAAAAAACTGTCTCGCTGCAGTGATCAGAGTATTTAAAAATGCGAGGTAAAACTCTGCCAAAGCAAATATACATAAGGAGTACAATGGAAGGTGTAGACCGTTAATTCGCTTGATATAAAACTTTTTAATCAAGTTATTGAATTACGGCCAAAACCAATAATCAATCCCGATCCGAATTTTGCTATCTAAGATCAATATTTCAATTTATTTTTACTTATAGGCGTGCCAATATTCAATCTATGGATTGATTTTGTTTGGGGAATCGATCGACAGATACACAATAATCTTAGATTGGCAGAGATCTTAGATTGGCATCTTAGATTGAAGATTGATTATTGGTTTCGGCCGTTAGGGTACTTAAATTCTGCGATCTTTACATATGTCATAATTTTTTCAGTTAATATTGAAAAGTTTTATGTAAAACAAATAAATGTAATGATTTGTACGTATTTTATACGAACGTAATTCTACTTTTATAAATGAAAAGAATTATGAACATCAAGGAACGTAAAGATATGTTTTTGTAATATATTAATATAGTGTTGTCCAGAATAACATATTACATATGGCAAAATATTTTCTCGTGACAAGTGCTGGAAGCGAGTTTGGTTTGGAATCATTGAATGTTTCCTGCTTCTCACAACTTTAACTGTCCCGACTGTCGACTATCGGCCAACGTACAAGTCCTGTTTTTATTTGTATGTTATACTTTTCCTAACTTTATCATATTCTTATTTCTTTAGTCAAATAAATATTCTTTAAGTTACAGTTCAACTGTATAATAACATATTATTATATATTGACAGGAGCCTTAAAAACCGACGAGCCTGTATAACTAGAGTTAGGAACGCCATAAGAGGGGGCGAAGTGTAAGAGATGCGGGCCTTACGGAGCTCTGATCTCTCTGCCTACCTACTCATGAAATTATGTTTAAAATATAATACATATATATACCTAAATGAAGTTTATCATTAATGGAACAGTCGCAGGTCGAGTTTTCCGTAACAATTGTTAAAATGACTTGAGTTTCTTCTCGTGATATATCCTGCACTCAAATTCTATTTATCTTTAAACCTTTAGTATATTAATACTAAAGGTATATTATATTAATACTATAGTATAATACTATAGTATATTAATACTTTTTAAAGAAAATTTAATCAAAGTTTTGTATATTGATTAGTTTATAATTCAATGTAGACATTAAAATTATTGTACGGTGTCCATTAATAATTAGTAATATATCACAGAGTGATTGACATTTTGCACTTCACTTTATAACTTTGAACATTTACCACACAGAATGTAATTACATACATCAAACTTAATGAGCCATTAATATTGATGATTAATTAACTTTATCTTTACTATATTTTCATAAAACTTGATCAGATCGAAATGTTCTTGTACAGGGTTTGGAATTTATATAAATTTATAACTAATTTAGGTCTCGATGGTTCATTAGTCGAGCACCCCGCTTTTGAATCAAGATGCCACAGGTTTAAATCCTGGCTCACACCAATGACTTATACAACTTTACACATAACTTCCGATATTAGTTTCGAAAAGTCATTAGTGTGAGCCATCTAAGCAGATATAGCAGTCCATTTTTTATCTATATAGCTGATCCGGCGGACTTTGTTCCGCATCAAAGGTAATAAATAAGTAAATTTTGGATATCATGAGGTTCAATTTTTGCTATTTATCGACTTTAACTGCTGTCCCGCTATGTTAATACTGCAATATCTTCGAAAATATTCGTTTAACTTGCATACTGTAAAGGGCCAGGATCATCTATATTACATGCACAATCTATTTAAGACACTTAATTGAATGAAAATTAATGCTGTAATGTTTAAAATCGCTTCGTAAATAAGCCATTAGCCATAGAAAGTAAAAATATAAAAATGGTCATTGTGGGTTATCCCTAAGAGATAGACATATGCCCTCGCGGCCTTTTTTGTAGACATTCTGAAGGTGTTTAATAATGTAGACCATTGTTTTGATCTATCGCTTAGGATTCAGGCAGCGTTTGCGATTAAAGTTCTAAACCTTGAAAATTATCACTTTTTTTTACTACACTATACTCGAATTATAGATCAAAACCACCCCGTTGACACCCTCTATGTATCAAACGTATTGAAGAATAACTTATTATATTACTAGCTGACCTGGCGAACTTTGTTCCGCATCAAAAGTAATAACTGCTGTCCCGCTATGTTAATACTGCAATATCTTCGAAATTATTTGTTTAAATTGCATGCTGTAAAGGGCTAGGATTATCTATATTACATGCACAATCTATTTAAGACACATATTTGGATGAAAATTAATGCTGTAATGTTTAAAATCGCTTCGTAAATAAGCCATTATTTCTCTTGTTAAAGTAATAAAATAAAAATGGTCATTGTGGGTTGTCCCTAAAGATAGACATATGCCCTCGCGAACTTTTGTAGACCTTTTAAAGGTGTATAATAATGTAGTACGTTGTTTTGATTTATCACTTAGGGTTCAGGCAGCGTTTGCGATTAAAGTTCTAAATCTTGAAAATTATCACTTTTTTTACTACACGATACATGAATTATAGATCAAAACTACCCCGTTGACACTATTAAAAAAACGGCATCAAAATACGTTGCGTAGTTTTAAAGATATACGCATATAAGGGGACAGACAGCGGAAAGTGACTTTGTTTTATAATAAGTAATGATTAGAAGGGCCTCGTGGTGCATTGGTGATACTACTGACTGCAGAATCGTTGTTGGCGTGTTCAATCCCTACCTGAGTCCAAATATTTGTGATAATCATTAATGTTTGACCGGCGTTTGGGTGTTTTTCTATGTATTATAAATTTATATTTACAACAAGTAGTAGTACAACAAATAATAAGTATTAACATCCGTTATTAGTTTCCATACCACAAGCATTCAGTTTCTTAGCATGGAACTAGAGGGCGCTGTGTGTATTGTGTCCAAGATATTCAGATTAAGCATAGACTGTAGTAGATGGCACATGTCATATAAAAATGTACTAATAATCATCACTGACAGCGCGACCACGAGTAAGCGAATCTCAGGATGTTTATAATTCAACACATAATTATAATTTATTATATATTATTATTTACATATTAATCACTTTTACAAAATTATAATTATGTAAAAGTTGACACTTGGAGGCACTTTTTACGCACACATTGTTAAGTCACATACACATCAACAACCCATTTTTGGTCTCGTTGTTTGACTATTGACGATCTATTTAATTTTATATAATATATTTTAGATATTATTCTAAGATATTTTATTATTATATTGTGGTTTTTATAATAACGTTGATCACTCACTACATTATAATAAAGGATAATTAAAATTTAAAAACGACTTAATTCAACTTGTTTCACAATTTGTATGTTCAGTGATATTATTGCAACATGAAAAGATAATTTTTTAATCAAATTGAGTGCAGCTAGTGCTATACTCGCCTGGAGGTATTGACAGGTCCTTTGGGAAATTATCGCACGACGACACACGAACCAAGCCTAATTTAGCTCTCCACCTATATAATAGGTGTTTATATAATATCTACTTACTGTTCTAGCAACAAGTTTAGTTGGCCTTAAATACACAATGCATAAGTTTCGTAACCTACATATAGTGAATTTGGTATAACTGACTTAAATATAACGAATTTATCCACTCTGAAATAAACTAATATATTTAAAAACAATCCATCCTGGTGATTTAAAACCCTCTTTTCCCATCTTATCCATCAAAAGCCAGCAACTATTCCATATTCCACTATACCTACCACCTGCCTCCCTAACTACCTAACCATTCCATTATAACATAAAAGAAAAATATACCAAAATAGAATTTGAAAAAATATATATTTTCTTGATGTTTAATACTAAGATGGTTATTATTTATTTGCTGCAACCGCGACTTGCCGAACGAAGCTACTGGGCACATGATTTTTTGACAATTATTAACCCTAAATCATACAAGACAATTTTATGTCCCACAATTCAAAACCAAGACTTCACAAACGTATTGTTGAACCTTCAACCTAGCTAGAAGACTCTTACCCTTTTGGATTTCTTTTATCGTAGAAGTAAGATAACATAAAAAGAATTTTTTCCACTCGAACCGAGCCTCGACTCGCCGTTATGTTTACGTCCCAAATGGTGGAAAATCTATTGCCATACACAGGGCACAAAGTTGTCAGTCATCGATATTTATCACACATTTCGATAAAAGAATTTCGATAAGTCATTCGTGTGTGCCCCAAATCGAACCCACTACCTCTTAATTAAGAAACTGGGTGCTGATTTTTCTCAATACTCTAGAATATCTATGCTTAATTGCGTGTCATAAAATGTGATTTTAACTTACCTATTGTTATATTGAGTGTGTAAATATAATAAAACTCTTATTGTTTCGTCAACCTTTATAAAGTAATCTCGACATAAATTTGAACGTTACAAGATTATCGTAAAAGAGATAACATATATATCTATCAGAACGCTTTGCTCATGTACGCATTCATACAAATTAAATTTGATGAAATGATGTAATTTAATATTACCACGGCTCGTCGACGGGAAACATTATGGCGTACATCTTATTGCTGTAGTAAATTAACATTTGTTAATGAAATACCGAATAGAAAACAAGTGAACATGTATATTTTTGCTTGTTTTTGTTTATAAGTTATTCTAGAGGACTATTAGTTGGCGTTACTATGTTTTAAAGATTTGTTGATCATAGTTTGGTTATACTGTATTAAAATCGAATTGCTGTGCATAAAGTTATAATCGCTCGATATTAATTAATTCTGTTTAGTCTAAACTAATATAAAAATTGTATTTTTTTAGTTATCATAAATGAATAAAAATAAAGAAAAAGACATAATCTGTATATAATCTAAGCAGCCAAAAATCTTCGTAAGCAAGTATTCTGTGTGTTTAAAAATTGAGTTTCATCGCTAATATTTAATCACTTAAGGCGATACAAAAGGCAATAAGACATATTTGGACATATTTATATTTCGAATATATACGTTTACGTAATGTTACGTAGTTTCACGCCTTTTCTACCCGAAGGTGTAAGCAGCGATGGCCTCAGTCATCGATATTTATCACACATAACTTTCCATAATTTATTGTTGTGAGTCTGACTTCGACATCTGGACAAACAAGACGAAAACTATATAAAAAACCGTTAGTATATTTCTTCTTTATTTTACTTTTAAAATATCTACCACCGCCCAGCGGTATTGATTGTAGCAGCATTGTTATTATTTAATGAATAGCTACAGTAATAGAAAAGTCGGTCATGGCATTTGTGGAAGTACCTACCTACATGTAGTTTATTTCTTTTGGAAGGACTTTCTTTGACGTTGAATATTTTATCCCTATAATATTGATCGTAAACTTTACTTTTTTGTTAAACTTCACGCCTTTTAGTAGGTAGGACCTATTTACCGACCATCACTGACAACAATATTTATAGGAGTTCCGAAAACAATTCTGAAAAGTCATTGGTGTGAGCCAAGGTACATTTTCTTAATCAGAAGCGGGATATCAAATTAAGGTACGGGCTACCACGGCATTAAATTACCCACCCACCAGAGATTGTGCATTCACATATAACTAAATAGATATTTTTTTATGGACAGGAGGGCAAACGAGCAAGATGGTCACCTGATGGTAAGCCAAGTAACACCACGCTTTGCTGTCCTTTAAGGGAGTAGGAATGAGAGGGGGATCCGGCCTCCGGATACCTCTCTCGCCGAACGAAACGTGGCACGCTTCACGCCGATATTCCAAGAAGTCGTGGTATTTCATCGGTTGAACCGGCCCATTCATGCAGCTAACTGCAAGACTCTACCACTGTCACTCATATACTTTTAACTAAAATAACTAATATTTTGTTACCATTAGTTGAATTCCAATGTCTGTGTCTAAATTATTGCTACAGATTAACTACAAAATCAGAGAATTAACAAGACTAAGCGTCGTAGACGTTCGTAGCTTAGAATACTACTCGTAACATGTAAGAATTTGCTACGTAGACACTATTTACTTTTTTATCGATCACTCGAATGTTCTGTTTATTTATTTTTCATTTTCAAATTCAGAAGACTTCATTCTTCAATTGCCATTCAAACAGGCAATTCTAGGATAGGCTAAATCCTATAATTAGCCTGTACAAAAATCCGAAATGGGTTAATGGAAAAAAAATTTACAAAATCCCTCAATTTTCACATCACTTTCTTGAATTTCAACATAGTACAAATAAATCATGAAATTAAGAAAGATTGAAAAATAAGTCACCAACCAAACCATATGAGCCATAAAACTGAATTTTATTAATCACATAAGCAAGGAACAACAGGCGGCATCACTACGTTACTACAGAACGTTTCGATTCAAAATGGCGCTTCGCTTGAAATATGCGACACCAAATGAACTCATAAATCCTAGTAAACACAAAACCAAAGCAACGTACTGTTTTTGAAAAAATGCTCCAGTGTTTATGAACATTTTGTGTTTTTATTTTACACCTTCACACCTGTTATAATGGAAGGTGAACAAGACATTCTGATATTGTTTATTTTTTGAATTATTAACCTAATTTAATTTTATATTTTTTCTGTCATAACGTCTCAGTTTGTCTGAGGATATCTTATAATTAAATTTGGTCTTCGGTGTCACTATTGAAAGCAAAGACAAAAAGCATGTACATGTAAGCACGTAATTTTGTCAACCTAATTTTTTTATGGGATTGGAGGGCAAACGAGCAAGCGTGTCACCTGATGGTAAGCAATCTGTTAAGCTGTCAATTACCGTTGCGTTGCCGACCTATTAGGGAGTAGGATAGGAAAGGATCGGGAAGGGGGTTGTCCTACGGGTACCTCTCTCACCGAACGAAACGCGGCATACGCCACTATTTGTAGATCTTCTGAGAGGTCGTGGTATTTCACCGGTCGAGCCGGCCCATTCATGCAGCGAACTGCTTGGCTCTACCACTGTTCAATTTGAATATACAAAATAAAACCCGGGAAAACAGTTCAGCCTCACATTTTTTTTCTTTTGTATAAATTATTATTAACATAATAATATCAAAAATTAATGATTATTATATATTTAATTGAATTGTTTTGTTAACTTGCTTTGTACCTCTCTCGTAGTGAAATTAATGCGGTCTCAATGACTGACATAATTGTCCCTGCTCAGAGCTGATATGCAACACCTAACCACAATATATAGATCAAAGCAGGTCACGAATTCGCTCTCGCACATACCAATAGCATTATTGGAAATCTAATTGTTTTGATCAATAAGTTTAACTGAATTTATTTAATTAAAGATCGACGCAAGTTTATGACAAGAGTTAAGATTGTCAAAGAAGTGAGAGAGGCGTGTAAGAATAATGCCTTATAGAACTCTAATATCTGCCTACACCGCAAGGCATTTGTCGTAAAGTTATGTGAGTATGTATTTAATTGTTATTTTTTTTATAATAATTATTATACATTACATAACTTACATAACTTAACATACATAACGTGTTTGTAAGAATCTTCTAAATTTGTAAACACGCTTGTCATATGATGTCATAGTACAATTCAAATACAATATTATATACTAATTGAGCCATGAAGTATGATAAAATATAACAGCCAGCATTTTATAGTAGTGAATCCACGAAGTTCTTTGCAAAAATGAGCCTGTTTCACCGGTGAAATACTGCGGCCTCCCAGAATATAGTAAAGTGGCTTATGATACTTTTCGTTCTGTAAATAATTTAAAGAAAAAAACTTTTTTAAAGAAGCTTTTATTTAAACGCTCTAAAAAGAATAAAATAATTTTAACCTTATACATTTTAACTATCAACTTATAACCTTATTATATACAATTTATGTGATAATAAAAGCTTGTCGCTATGTTCAACCCAACCCTTCCCCCCTCCTCTTCCCATCCCAATTCCGACCCCTTCCATTTCCCATGGAAAGGGCCGGCAACGGAACTGTACCACTATATGTGTTCGGGTGTCCATATATATGTTATAAACCAAAAAAATATATTTGGATAATGCGATCCGTCACAGTAATCATTAAATCTAAAAAAAATATTTCTAGATGGTTATGGATAGCCACTGATAGGTAATTAAACATAGCGACAAGCTTTTATTATCACATAAATTGTATATAATAAGGTTATAAGTTGATAGTTAAAATGTTTAAGGTGAAAATTATTTTATTCTTTTTAGAGCGTTTAAATAAAAGCTTCTTTAAAAAAGTTTTTTTCTTTAAATTATTTTCAAGTTTTTAGTTATCGATGGGTAAGTTTCTCAGTCTCTTCATCTCATTCAAAGCATCATTGTTACAGGGTCGTTTGCCAGTTAATTTTGAACAGTCCAACTCTTCAATGAGGAGACCTCCTAAAGTCTTTTCCCTACTTAAGGCCACGTATGCTTGACCAGCAGCAAAGAGTTTCAAGCCTAACTAAACAATTTTTTTTGTTACTTATTTGTTGATTTTGCAGCTTAATTTTGTTATGTGGGTGGGACTGTTGTTTAATAACAAAATATGTTTAACTACGTGTGATGTGTAACGCCATCTGTTGTTTTAATCAGTACTCTATACTTGCCGACCTGAGTGTAACATAGGAGTGAGTTGTAATAAAAGTTATAGTTCGTTCCCATCATCCACTGTGTTTAATTCTAATAATACCTATAACACCATTAAAATCCGTTAGTGTAGCAATCATGTTAAAGTGATTAAATCCTGTCCAATTTACGTCGGTATCCTGAAAGGGCATGGCATTGCACCGGTCGAACCGGCCCATTCATGCAGCAGATTGCGTGGCTGACCACAATTAAAACACTGTTAACTATTAAAACATAGGTCAACGGAAAGCCGTCGACTGTGATGGACTACCGCCTCAGCCGTAAAGTGGTCGTAAGATTCTCAATGATAGCACTAACTCATTTTGATTATAAATTTGGATGAGCCGCTTAACCCTGTATCTTGACATGGTGATTTGGCATCAGTGACTGAATAGTGAACAACAGATTGACTGACACCGCCCAAACAAGCAGGCCACTAACATCTAGCCGCTCATATTGAAAACCCTATGATATATATAATATTTATACACATTCTAATTTGTTTATAACATTAATTAATAACATAACACAGCTCGACTCCTTTTTCTACCCGAAGGTGTAGGCAGCATCTGTCAAGCCTCGACTCGCCACTATGTTTACGTCTCAACGATCTTTAAGGGAGTAGGATGTAGGATATGGGAGTAGGAAGGGATGGGGAAAGGGAGTGGGCCTCCGGGTACCTCTCTCACCCAAAGAAACCCGGCGTGAGCTGGTTGTGGTATTTCACCGGTCGAGCCAGCCCATCCATACAGTGAATTGCTGGGCTCTACCACTGTTGCCATACAGCGAGCACAAATTGGTCAGTCAAAAATATTTATCACACATGACTTTCGAGAGGAATTTCGAAAGACATTGGTGTGAGGCCAAATTCGCACCCAAGACTTCCTGATTCAGAAGCGGGCTAGTTTACTGAACCACCGAGACATAGTTTTTGAAGTTCTCATATAACTCTTTAATGAAAGGGCCATTTGATACCCACATAGTAGAAACACAAATATTTATTCCACCATATTGGATTTAGAATGACGTCACATTATTTTTCGAGCTACTATTAACAAGCCCTTTCATTTGATACCCATATTGTAGAAATGCATTAAAAAAATCTCGGAAAATCTTGGATGATCCGCCATATTGGATTTAGAATGACGTCACATAATTTTTTTAGTTGGTCCCAATGAGTCCTTTCATTTGATACCCATATTGTACGAAAGCTTAAAATATATATTCCTTCATCTTGGATATTCCACCATATTGGATTTAGAATGACGCCATATTATATTTTGAGTTACACTCAATAAACCCTTTCATTTGATACCCATATTGCAGAAATGCATTAAAAATATCCATTCCGCCATCTTGGGTCGTCCGCCATATTGGATATAGAATGATGTCATATATTATATCATGCATTGTCATCCAAAGTCAACGTGTATACAAAATTTCAGCTCAATCGGTTGAAGGTATCTACTTCAAAATTGAGTTACAAGATTCCACCGAACATACATACTTACATACATACATACATAGATACATACATACATACATACAGTGCAAGTTAAATAAAAGCTTATAAAGAGGTATCCGGTGCCACACGCGTCTTTCCTCTCCCTTCCAATCCATTTCTATTAAAGTTGGCAACGCAACTGTAGCACTATATGTGTTGCAGATGTCCATGGGCGGCGTTAATCACTTCCAAACATATCTATCCCATAAAAAGCCTATATTGCCTATTGTAGGTTTGTCCTTTGGTATTATCTGGCAAAAACTACACCAGCTATTTAAAACAACTTATAAATAATTTATGATATAATCAGTAATATAAAGGGACACAAAGTTTTACAATGGAATTCAATGTTTTATTTGGACGCATGGTCTTGTGGTCGAGAATACGGTTTCTGAATCCAGAGGTCGTGGTTCGAATCCTGACACTGGCTCACACCAATGACTTTTCGAAATTCTTTTCGGAAAACTTTGTGCCCAGTATGGCAATAGATACGCCACCTATTCCATTTGGGACGTAAACATAACGGCGAGACGACGCTTAACAGCCGCTGCCTACACCTTCGTGTAACAATGACGTGAAGTTATGTTATATTAAAACCCTAGTTTTATTTATTTGTACAGACGTACAGAATATACAAAATTTGTTATAACAATTATCACCATCAATATCTATTGGGAAAGTTTATAACTAAAACAATAATAGTTTGTTGACAACAATAACGTAAAGTAAAACCGATAATCGACATCACGAAATTAACAAAGTTCATCCAATTGTACCGAACCCGGTTCATTCTAATATCAGTAGACAACAGAAGGGAAAACAGTTCTCTTTAGTACATAAATATATTTTTAAAATTAATTTTCAGCTTGAATTAAAATTATTTAACCATACTTTTGTACGCCGTACTTGAAAAATGTTATATCCTCATTACAAGAGAAATTTCTTCACAATTTGCTTATACATAAAATTCCAGTTTGCTCTAAGTTCGCTCTAAAGAGATTTCATTTCAAATTTAATTTAAATATTTTTAACGGTTTTTCTTTACTCCCAGATGTTTATTTCAATGTGTTCTCACTATTTCGTCCTAAATACAAGTCTTCCTCTGTTTTATTATTCTACGATATTAAAGTTTCCACGCCATTAATTATGTGCTGTTGGACAATAAAATCAATTTCTTTAATCAGTTTAATCCAGTTATATTTATTAATTTCCACATTTTATAATGTTTATTTTATTATACTAACGTCACATAACTTCACGCCTTTTTTTCTATCTGAAGGTGTATGCAGCAGCTGTTAAGCCTCGACTCGCCGAATCGTTATGTTACGTCCAAATGGAATAGCAGGCGAGCCTATTGCCATATACCAGGCATAAAGTAGTCATTCATCGATATTTATCACACATAATTTCCAAAAAGAATTCCGAGAAATCATCGGGAGAGTCAAATGACTTCTGAATCAGGAGGGGTAAGCACTGGACCACCGAGACTTTCGTTTTTTTTTATTATTATAATTATAGTAAACAGTCTCGGTGGCGCAGTGGCTAGCACCCCGCTTCTGATTCAAGAAGTAGTGGGTTCAAATCCTGGCACACACTAATGACTTCTCGAAATTTTCGGGAGTTACGTGTGATAAATATCGATGACTGACAACTTGGTGCCTGGTATGGCAATAGATTCGCCACCTATTCCGTTTGGGACGCAAACATAACGGCGAGACGAGGCTTAACAGCCGCTGCCTACACCTTCGGGTAGAAAAAGGCGTGAAGTTATGTTATGTTATAGTAAACGTGCCAACATGACGGATTCTTCCGCGCTTTAATAATCATATTTCGTTGCCAACTCTTTGAGTCAACTTACCAAATGAAATCAAATACCCAGTTATTGTAAGCTATAAGATGCAACAAGTTGTGTATTTCTTGTGTGTTGCTAAGTTTATCTGCACATTAAACTTTACAGCATTGCAGTAACCGACTTTAGAGCCATGTTGTGGCATTAACTGTCAACTTTTATCTGCAGATGCATCCCTCTTTGCAAAAGTATCATTTTTCAAACTCTTCGCAATTAAGTTTCAATGTGCCTAATATTTATGAACCGATATCTAAAAGGGTGAACCCTATTATACCATCAGTAACATTTTAATTCGTCTACGATATTTATAACACGTAGCTTCCGCAAAGATTTCCAAAAAGTCCATTGTTGTGTCCGACCTCTGATTTAGAACACGGAGTGCTGAACCCATAGGGAAAAGTTACGATAAGAGATTTAATCTCTTTCTGCAGTTAGGTTAGCGCTATTTCATCAAGAGTTAAGTATAACTATTCTATAGATGAAAGTTCAAAGGATATATATCGTATATTAACAAAAAAGAGGTATATCGGTTGATGTCAGCATTATTCTAAAAGGAGGCATAAACTTTTCATCAAATAATTCCTCCAGCAAAATGTAATAATATTTACGAGTAAAGACGTAACTCCGAAACACTCGTATATAAATAATAAATTGAATTTATCACGTAACACAGGGCGTATACCATCAGCTAAATATGAATTATACACAAATAGAATCAGCTTTAATACGGTTTGTTTTCCATTTCAATATTAGATGTGGACTAGAGGGGAGTACCTAACGAGACTCCTGTCTACTAATGCTGATGGTACTTAGTCCTTTGAAAGATGTATTCATTCAGCAAAGCAGAACCTCTATCCTGTAACGCATATATGAGGCGCTGGGCGCTTTTTAGAGAATTAAATTTTAATAGCTGCTTGGATGAGCAAGCATTTTGTAATCCTTGTACCGGGTAGGAGAATGTTATGGGGTTAATGTGTCTGTATCTGTAATCTGTGAGTGGTCTTTTATATTTATTATGTTATAAATAAATATACGAGTCTTGTTACTTATTACTCTTTATTAAAATAATATAGATCTGCAGATAAGTACATATCAGTCCAGGTTTAGAAAACAGCGAAATAAATATCTGAACGGGTCGTCTGGACGGACAAATTAAGTAAGTAAGAACAATTTAACAGTGGTAGAGCCACACATTTCGCTGCATAAATGGGCCGGCTCGACAGTAAAGCGAACAGAAGCGAGTTTTATTCGATCACAGAGACATCCGAATGCGTTCTTTAAATTAGCTATGACTCTCTCCGAGTTGTAAATAATGCACATGTCCTTGGTTGGGACTTCAATTTCGACAATTTGAAATAAAAATGTTTTTTTATTATTTATGATATGCGCAAGCGAGACAAATAATAAAGGGTTTTTCAATAAGTGCAGCTAGATGTCGGCGGCGTGTAGCGACCTGCTTTTTTAGGCGGCGTATGTCTAACCTGTTGTTTACTTTTCAGTCACTGTTGCTAAGATACACGGCTAAGTAGCGCGTGCAAACGATCAAATTTTAACTTCAAAATGAGTAGAGAGGTATATATGTAATATATATACGTTTTATTTTACTCAGTGTGATACAAATTGCGAGTTCATGTATACATTATATTAGAGTAAATGATAACGCTAGCAGATTAAATAGATAACTGTAGCAATGAACTAACCTAGTATTATAACTAGCAGGCCCGCCATTGCCTCTCAGCGCAACAAAAAATATAGTGAAAATAGACTTATAGATAGGGATATGCAATAACATTTTTCTGTTACAATATTATTAATTAAATTGCATAACTTCACGCCTTTTTCTACCCGAAGGTGTTAGCAGCGGCTGTTAAAACTCGACTTGCCCAATCCAAATCTAAATACATATAGAGATATATAGATGGTCCTAAACCGAATAGGTGGCGGAACCTATTCCCATACTCCGAGCACAAAGTTGATAGACATCTATATTTATCACACATAACTTCCGAAAAGAATTCCGAGTAATCATTGGTGTGACCCCGGAATAGATCCCACGACTTTCGAATCAAAAGCAATTACGGGACTAACTAATAATTAAATGAATTCCGTAATATAATTATAACATAAATATAATATGTACAATATCAATATACATCAGAATCGATAAATATTTGACAACGTCCAAACTCCTTCAATTTCCTATTTTATTCACGAAATGAATGATTGAACTAATTTAAATAAGCTCATTATTTGACTGGCAAGATTGATGTTGATGGAACTGTTGGATCCTTTCAAAGTTCAATATTTTAAATTATGGTCTTTGAAACTTTCGTAAACGTTTCTTTGGTAGGTAGCGAAAGATATTGGACAATATTGACAGATATTTAAAAAAAAGAAACAATAGATATACAGAAGTTAATGTTTTTTGAAAACTTACTAACAAGAAAAATAGAACTTTTGAAAGTTAGAAATAAAAGTTTTCATTCTTAGTAAGTCTCGCGTATATCTGTAGTAAATATGACTATAATCCATGATATAGTATCAGCTATTGAAAAGCCCACATGCAAATAAGTCTTAAAGCTCTTCTCAACTAAGACTTATCTCTTATCTTTATGCCGTCTCGACTAATTGGATTGCTTCAAAGTAATTTCTTATCTAACTAATAATATGGTCTCCCTGTTCCCTACAAATGGATCAGTACCCTGAAAATAAAGAGTCTGCAAAACTTGCCGAATCCATTAGCAGATATCGCAACAATACTGAAAAATGGCTTAAGTGAATTTTTTAAATAGTCACAGTGACAAAGTTAAGTTAATTACTAGAGTCGCGTGGAAATAGCCCGCGCTATTAAATATTCAAACGGCAAAGTGCAAATCCGTGTCGTTGCAGTTCGGCCGCATTTAGAGCTCTGTGACTGGACAGCTCGATGTTATGCAGGTCTAAGTGTTACCTTACCTTCTGTTTGATCCCCAAATAGGATCGTACACCGGGAGCTGAGAGCAAGCTTTCTAGAAAATTATATTAATTCATATAACATAACATAATTTCACGCCTTTTTCTACCCTAAAGATGCCCAGCTCTTAAGACAGGCATAGAATTTACGAATTAAAGAGTTAGAAACAATTTTATCACATACATTGACGAGCCTCGTGGTGCATTGGTAAAGCTACCGACGGCACAATCGAGGTTGGCGGCTTTGATTCCCGCCAGATTACAAATATTTGTGACAAGCATAAATGTTTGTAGGGCATCAGGGTATTTTTCTATGAATTTTAAGTATGTATTTACAAAAGAAATGTATATAATATGTATTATTATCCGTTATCTAGAATATCCATAGCGCAAGCATTTAATTTCTTAATTTGGAACTAGAGGGCGCGTGTGATTTGTGTCCAAGATATTATATTATATTATCACATAACCTCGGAAATCATACCGAGAAATCATTGGTATGAGCCCTTGAGAGCTTTGTGTGTGTTTATGTATATCTAAAACCATTATTAATATTATATATTACTAGCTGACCCAGCAAACGTTGTCTTGCCGAAAAATAAAATTTAAAAAATAGGGGTTGATCGTAGGGTGTTGAAAATTTAGGGTTGCATGTATTTTTGTATCCCGTTTTATAAAAAAAATAAGAAACAGAAATATGTCGAAAACATAAAAAAAAAATTGAGGGGTGGGCTACCCTTGTGATTTAGGGGGATGAAAAATAGATGTTGTCCTATTCTCAAACCTACCCGACACGCACACAAAATTTCATGAGAATCGGTCAAGCCGTTTCGGAGGAGTTCAATTACGCACATCTAGACTCGAGAATTTTATATATTAAATCTATAACATCAATAACCCACAATTATTGCTGATTGGAGGCGTTCTGATTATTTTAACTGAACTCATATATTTTGGTTATCGAACTGGCATAATCAATGATGAATCAAAGATCAATCTGGATGAAATGATGTTGATTATGATATTCTGGTTCTTTCACAGTACAATGATATATATAAAGTGTATATTATATATATAGTCTCGACAGTCCAGTGGTCGAGTTTCCCGCTTCTGATTAATAAATTCTGGTATCGATTCCGGGTTCACACCTGTTCGAGTCTAATTTTTGTGTCAATAGATGTCAGTAGTAGATAATTTACAATGATTTCTCGGAATTCTTTACGGAACTTATGTGTCAAATATTAATCGCTTTGTGCCCGGTTTCTGGCAATAGGACGCCACCTATTCTATTTAGGACATAACAGTTTACATGTTTTGTACATTTTTTGTTTTTTTTTTACATTTTTGTTTGTTTACATCTTTGGGTAGTAAAAGGCGTAAAGTTATGTATGTATGTTATGTATTTTCCTAATAAATGAGAATAGCAATTCTCGAATTTCCCATATCGTTACATTTTCTTGTACACGATTTTGAAAATATGTTTGTAAATTGTGACAACGTTACATTCAAAATAATAATAAATAAATAATCTCTGATTTATCTACACTTAAATTCAGTTTCTCATTTATCCACACCAATACGAAGCCAACGTTTATTTTATTTTTTTTATTTTACATTTCGATAAAACCTATCCATATGCTTTTGACAGCTACAGCTACAAAGTTCAAACGAGATTGACGCCGTACGTCCGCTTATCCAATTCAATTGGCCACATTCGTCACATCGTTTGAGCAACCAATTTGTACGTAAATAATTTTATTGATTGACCAATCAGAATGTTTAAAAATGAATAAAATAAAGGTACAAACATAGCAGTTTGCCAATAAGGTGCTTCGTCTACGTGATGCTCTCCGACTATGACAATAGAAAATAGCGATCTG
Source organism: Euproctis similis (assembly GCA_905147225.2). Taxonomy (NCBI): domain Eukaryota; kingdom Metazoa; phylum Arthropoda; class Insecta; order Lepidoptera; family Erebidae; genus Euproctis; species Euproctis similis. Next base: position 18,532,726 of record LR990105.1, on the reverse strand, counting down.
TAAATGTGCAGAATCTTTTGGACATATCGTTTCTATACGTGAACCAAACTGAGCCAGCTGAGTGAGATGAGCCTCCTGTTTTATTCAGAGCCTATTTCCGGAATCCACCTGTCTGGTCTGAAGATATGACAATTGAAATATTGCTTCTCCATTAGCCGGCGCGATAGTTTTAGACTCGATGTGTCAGAGTCATATATACTCGTACACTCGCTATTTCAGTGTTTCACTTTTGCAGCACAATTTATCGATGTTGTATTTATTTATTCAATGATCGAATTCTTTATTCGATTCTTAATACTTTTCAGTGTTTTCTTTTATGTTTACCTAAGTATCCGTTATTAAAGGACTTTTTGTTTTTTTTTTTCTAATGCGCATGAAAAAAAAAGTTCGCCGAAGTTATGCAAAGTTTACTGTCGAGAATATTTATTTAATGATCCAGCTCCCATTTTGTTGAAAACGTTGGAGCAAGTGAGTGCTCGAATAAATTGAAATAAGTAACTAAGGCGTAATGGAAAATTAAGAATGTACTCTCTACAGTGGCTCATTAAATAATTCTTTAAATTGTCTTCTACTTCTCACTTAACCTTTGTCAGTTAAATATATATAAGCCATCAGAATTATGCAGGTAGTTTTCATGTAGCTACTATATAAGTATATCAAGGTATATTATAATAACTTCACGCCTTTTAGCATCGACTCGTCGACTTGTTAACATTCCAGATGGAATGCTGGCGGAACCAACTGCAATAATATGGGCAGAATAATGCAAAAAGGTATTTATTTATTTTATTTGGAACGCCAGTAAACGATGCACATATAATACATTGAGTTACTTAAGTATTTAGTTTCATGACCGGTGCTCATTTTTTTAAGGCACCCACAGCTATTAATAACAACACCCACCATTATATATATGTTTATGTAGCTACAGAATCCACACTAATACTATACACCAATAATTACTAAAATTAATAACAGACATAGGCAGTCTCAGTGGTCCAGTGGTAGAGCATACGGCTTCTGATCCAGAGGTCCGGGTTCGAATCCTGACACTGGCTCACACCAATGACTTTTCGAAATTGTTTTCGGAAGTTAAGTGTCATAAATATCGATGACTGAAAACTCTGTGCCCGGTATGGCAATAGGTTCGCCACCTATTCCATTTGGGACGTAAACATAACGGCGAGACGAGGCTTAACAGCCGCTGCCTACGCCTTTGGGTAACAAGAGGCGTGAAGTTATGCTATGTATGTTATGTAATAAATAAATAATAATAAAAAATAAAAAAAAATAAAAAAGCCTTTTTATTTCTTGTAAGAATACAAAGTGTTAGTTTACAAAGCATAAGCTACATTTAAAGTATTAAAAAAATAAAGAAATTAATATTATTCCTAATCCTTATAACATTAAATATATAGCCTAAAATAAATCTAAGTGAGTGAACATAGTTGTATATATATTAGTAATAAATGTTAGTTTAATATAGCCTAAGTTTAATTAAATGTGTCTATTTATGTTGGTACAAGAACCCCTCCGCAGGTGAAGGCCTCCTCCAAGGAATGCCATATTTCTCTATTTTGTGTTGTTTGCATCCAATTTGGGCCAGCCGTCTTAATTATTTCATCCGCCCATCTCGTAATGTTAGGTAATAACAGAGATAATCATAAATATAGATTGATAAAAATCAGCATCTTTCTGTACATCATCATCATCTCATGTCATCTCTCATGTATCAGACATAATTACCCAAGATAATTCGGAGAAGTCCAGAATCGACTCCACGACTTCTTTACTCAGAAGCGGGAAGTTTTACCTAAACGAATTATATGGCAATTTTGAGTCTATCAAAACTTTTTTTGTTTACCTAGTAGTAAAATAATATAATATAAGCTAGATAAGTTCTGTAGACAAAGTTTTGGTAACACAATCTCAACTTGACATAATATTTTCTCGTGACAAGTGCTAGAAGCGAGTTTGGTTTGGAATCATTGAATGTTTCCTGCTTCTCACAACTTGAACAGTCCCGACTGTCGACTATCGGCCAACGTACAAGTCCTGTTTTCATTTGTATGTTATACTTTTCCGCGACTCGTGTCGCTTCTACTAACTTTATACTTCTAAGTCAAATCAATACCCAATATTTTCTAACTTCTGCATATCATTTATAGAAGGACTTATAAAAGACTTAAAAAGATTTTTTCGCAATTATTATTTACAAGACATAATAAACGTTAGTAGTGATTGGAATTTTATGTCATCTTGAATAACTTAATATATACTTTATACATACAACAATTACACATAACTTTACGCCAAGTCTCTTGTGGGGTAGGTAAAAAGGACTTAGTGCCAGAAAAAAAAATTTTCTTACATAGCTCTTCCTTAACTTTATCTCATCGGTTTTAAGCCTTCTGATTTCACCTTCAAACAAAGCACTTTCAACTTAATTATAAAAAATTTGTCGTGGCCTTGCTCGACTATAATATCTTTCTTGATTTTATGCTGTATATCTGCTTAGTGAAATTTAATCACTTACATAAATGTAACTCGCAATTAATGAAATGATTACAATTGATTAATTAACAAGACTAAATCCCGTTCATCTATTTTGTAGAGAGTCGAACAGATCAATTGGAGTGTCGTCAAGACTTACAGGACACTCTAAGGGACTCAGAACTTTGTACAATTAATGACAAATTCCATAATGCGTCGGTCGCATTATGCCACCCCTGAGTATCGTAACCAGAACTCTAAACAATATAATACCCTATTGAATTCAGGTAATACGTTTATGAATTACAACCGGAAGAGATTAGCCCGGGATATCTATGGAGTACGTTTACAGGAAATGCGAGGAAAGCCTGTTTATAATTGGATTATCGAGCCATTGGCGACCTTTTTTTCTCATTCTGCTTGAAAACAAAGCGAATTCTTTTTTCAGGTTTGGTGGGGATGCGAATGACATGTAATTGTTCTATTAATATTGTAAACAAGCTGACCCGGTGAACTTTGTTTCGCCTCAAAAGCATTAAATGAGTAAATAAAAGAGTTTTTTAAAATTAAAAGTAGCCTAAGTTACTTCTTATTACATCAGCTAACTGCTAATAAAAGTACCGTCATAATCGATCAAGCCATTTTAGAGATTAGCCGGAACAGACAGACAGACAACAAATAGTTATAGTTAAGCGTAATCTGTTGTACAAGTTAAAAATAATCACAATTTACAAATTAAGCTTATAGGTACCAGCGCAATATAACTGCAGCTTCCATTTTCGAAATAACGGTTAGTCGAAGCGTAAAAACAGAAAAAAAGTCATGAAGCAACGAAAAAATTATTAAATTATCCAATTATTAAATAGTTGAAGCTAAATTTGGCTTTGATTACATACATACATACATACATAACTTCACGCCAAATCCCTTGCGGGGTAGGCAGAGAGAACAGAGCGCCATAGGGCACGATTCTTACACACCTCACTCGCTTCGTTGACTTTCATAACTCTTTTCATGCACGCGCGTCGGCTTTGATTAAACTTTCAAATTATTCTTGCTTTAGCTATAATACTAGTCCGTCTATAGTTAATTATGACTAATAGAGTTTTCGACAAATGTTGATAATGTTTATTTAGTATACATATACATGCATGAAAAGAGTTATGGAAGTCAACGAAGTGAGTGAGGCATGTAAGAATCGTATCTTATGGCGCTTTGTTCTCTCTGCCTACCCCGCAAGGGATTTGGCGTTAAGTTATGTATGTACATATTTAAATAGAAATTATAAGGTGACGAGGAGAAAACGAGACGCGGCCAAATGGTAACGTGCTCTATCTAACATCGTAACGAAATTAACTGGATCCAGGGGCCTCGGACAAAGTGGGAGCCCACGGTATCGGAATTTATTTGACAGGCCTCCTGGTGGATAGCTAAAACAACAGTCTGCAGAGCAGAAGTTAGCGGGTGCCATCTTAATTTGTATGTTTACATGTGTTGTCTAGTTTCTATAAAACAAGCACTTAGTTATTTAGCTTAGAGCACTAGAAGTCGATAGTATCATTCTCAAAATTTTAAAACATCTATTCTTAAGTTTACAGGAACAATATACATACCAATAAAACATCCACTCAAGATTTTATCGGGTTCATTTAACCTATTTATCCCGACGTTTGAGATGCTTACCCAAGCTCCCATTTTTATTCGTTAAATAAGTAAAATAAATGTGTGGATGTTGTTTTATATGACATTGACGAGTGATCTATTTGAAGTAGAAAAACGATCAGGATATTAATCAGCTTATCGATATAGTGATTGTTTTTGTGTGAATTTTGTTCTACTATAATCCATTAAAATATTATTTATTTTTAAATAGTAATAAATAAACATGAGAAAATTAAAAATCAAATTAGTTGTTTAAATCGACAGTTTGTATTTAATACTGATATTATCGTGTCATTGATTTTGTTAATGAACTGATAAGATCGAGATGGTGGGTTTGCCCCTTGCATCTTACCTCAGTTGCTCTCCTTGGTAATGCTCAAATCATATAATTTTAAACAGACTTTCATAACATTACAAACCTTATTTATTCCATTCAGGAATTCTAAGAATCCTCCTTTATAGTGGCATTTTTATTAATATCACGTTGTCCATTTATTTTTTATCTACAAGTAATTATACTAATTAAAATTGTATAATAAGTTATTTTATATTCACACATTGCAGACATTATTTGCAAAGTACTAAGAGAATATTTCTTGTTCAGTGGTAAAGAAGGAAAACGGGCGACTAGGTCAGTTGATGGTTAGCGACAAATGCCTAAGAGAGTTCCCCCTAAAACTTTTCTTACCAAACTAAACTCAGCATAATCCAGTTGACTTCGATTTTCTTAGAGGTTGTGTTATTTCATCGGTCGAGCCGACCCATTCGTATAGCAAACTGACGCTACCACACATAATTTGCTACTGTTGCCATAACTATGTATTTAGATTTTATTAAAATTTTATAATTGAGGACTTTTCGAAATTGTTTTCGGAAGTTAAGTGTGATAAATATCGATGACTGGAAACTTTGTGCCCGGTATGGCAATAGGTTCGCCACCTATTCCATTTGGGACGTAAAAATAACGGCGAGACGAGGCTTAACAGCCGCTACCTACACCTTCGGGTAACAAAAGCGTGAAGTTATGTTATGTTTGCTAAAATTAAAATTTTGAACTTTCCTTATAATATACGCTCTCCATAATCTTTGCAACACGACAACATTAATTTTTAATCAAATTGAGTGCAGCCATTGGTATTCTCACTTGGAGGAATTGACAGGCCCTTAGGGAAATCATCGCACTACGACACACTAAAGCCTGGCTCTGCTATACCTACCTGAACATATCAACGTCACCTGATTATAATTGCTTTAAATATACAATACCTTCCCTACTTATGCATAAGATTCATAACCTGCTTATAAATGTTGAACCTTACTTTTCTGTGTTTTTTTTATGGGATAGGGCAAACGAGCATGCATGTCACCTGATGGTAAGTGACCAGCGCCGCCCATGGACACCTGCAACAGTTACAGTTGCGTTGCCGACCTTTAAGGGAATAGGACGAGGAAGGGAGGTGGGTATCCGGGTACCTCTCTTCATCAGGCTGTATTGAATGTGAAAGCAAATCTAAGCGCCAGTTCCGGCGTCAGGGTTTCCTGAGAAGAAGTGGCAAGAAGAGTCGGCCTTGAGTTTCTTGCCACGCTCCACCTAGTAAATACAATCAACATAACACAAAGGGAGCAATTCAATTCCAAACGTTTTTATCATTTATGTAGTGTCCGACCGAACATTCGGCTTCGGCTTCGGCCACCTTCGGCCAGAAATCCATCTTCGGCGAGATCTTATGGTCCCGCTGAAGTTCCGAGAATAGTCGATATTAAACGAACTGTTACGAAAGAGTGAGTGACTGACGGACCGGACTGCACTTAGTTCAGTGCGGATACCTCTATCATCGAGAGAAAAGCGTCATGAGCCACTTTACGCCGATATTCTTCTTTAGCTGTGGATAATATTGAAGAAAATTATTAAATTACTAATAGTTTGTAAGCCTTCGGCTTCGGCTTCGGCCGAAGGTTGTGGAGATTGCCGATTAATCGACTTCGGCCAAAAATAGGCCTTCGGTCGGACACTACATTTATGTAATCTGAGATACAGTTGTAAGTTATGTACCTATTCTAGTTTTAACATATTTCTTAAATTGAAATTTGACCCATTGATAATTTAACCGCGTCGTATGGAAGTTTATTGTGGAAAATAGTAAGTAGGGTAAAAGTATGTCGTGAACATTTATTTGTGTTAAAACGTAACAAGCCATGAGAATTCTTTCTGAATTCGTGTTGAATTCTAATTACTTGAGCTATTTGAACGCAATTTACTTAATTAAGGGCCAAAAAGGCCAGCCTTCGTTGAGAAATCTTTATACACATAGCGTGTGTGTATTCACTTGATGCATTTGGCATCGTTAGCATGGAATTGGTCAAGAATCCGTTTAAGTTATCGTGGTCAAAGTGATGACCAGATTCGAGTCGGCTAAAGAAACGTAATGACCCTACTAACTAGAACCCAAGGGTTGTCCTGTTTAATTGAATTAAAACTTAAACTGGATACTAACAATCGCCTTTGTGTTCAGTCCACAGATTTTAAAGGCTAAATAAACTTAGTATAAATTAGTAATGCTATAAACATAACTTCACGCCTTTTTGCACCCGAAGGTGTTGGCAGCGGCTGCTAAACCTCGTCTCGCCGTTATGTTTACGTCCCAAAAGGAATAGGTGGCGAAACTGTTGCCATGCCAGGCAAAAAGTTTTCGATATTTATCACACATAATTTCCGAAAATAATTTCGAAAAGTCATTAGTGTGAGCCAGGATTCGGCAAGCGGCAAGCGGGACCACTCGACCACTGGACCACCGAAACCTAATACGAGTATACTATGCTTAACTGTATGATAGTTAGAAAATCATTAGAAAAAAAAAAAACTTGTGTGGTTTTATGAAACCACCGTAAAAGTGAAACTTTTTTTCACATTATAGACATTTAACTAAAAATTTTCGAAATATAATTTTTTTCGAAAGTCGAATGTAAGTCACTGTTCACGTATTTTAGTTACCATAAAATATTTCCTCCAGTAAATATGATATTTTGATTTATTATGAAAATGTGACAAATACATATATAAAGAGCACTATCTTATCGCTAATAAATTGACGAACATAACTGTGTCACATATATGTAGTTCCGGTGGTCCAGTGGTCGAGCACACGGCTTCCGAATCGCATAGGTCGCGTGTTCGAATCCTGGCACACTTTTTGGAATTGGAAACTTAAGTAAAGTAAGAAAGGCGTCAGTCTGCTTCCTCCACTAATTCGTTAGTTACAAGTCAGTGGCAGTTTTGCAAAGAGAGAGAAAACTAGTTTAATTTGAAATCGAACCGGACGTCACCGGCTTTCAGGGGATTGTGCGATAAGGGCGATTTTAATTTAGTTGCCATCTTGTATTTGTTAATAGGGTTTAATAAATGTTTTTTATTTTACGTGGTCACGACAATAATTCCTAGATGGCGCTACTAGGTTGCTACTATTGATGATTCTGCCGTAATATCGTATTATATCGATAGATGTCGCCCGAATCGACAAGTATTCCAGCTACGGCACTAGGGATAACGCGACACCTATTAAACGTTAACAACATTACAACAAAGGATCTTTACAAAACAAAACGATATTTTTTCCTCCAGTAAATATGATATTTTGATTTATTATGAAAATGTGACAAATACATATATAAAGAGCACTATCTTATCGCTAATAAATTGACGAACATAACTGTGTCACATATATGTAGTTCCGGTGGTCCAGTGGTCGAGCATACGGCTTCCGAATCGCATAGGTCGCGTGTTCGAATCCTGGCACACTTTTTGGAATTGGAAACTTAAGTAAAGTAAGAAAGGCGTCAGTCTGCTTCCTCCACTAATTCGTTAGTTACAAGACAGTGGCAGTTTTGCAAAGAGAGAGAAAACTAGTTTAATTTGAAATCGAACCGGACGTCACCGGCTTTCAGGGGATTGTGCGATAAGGGCGATTTTAATTTAGTTGCCATCTTGTATTTGTTAATAGGGTTTAATAAATGTTTTTTATTTTACGTGGTCACGACAATAATTCCTAGATGGCGCTACTAGGTTGCTACTATTGATGATTCTGCCGTAATATCGTATTATATCGATAGATGTCGCCCGAATCGACAAGTATTCCAGCTACGGCACTAGGGTTAACGCGACACCTATTAAACGTTAACAACATTACAACAAAGGATCTTTACAAAACAAAACGATATTTTTTCCTCCAGTAAATATGATATTTTGATTTATTATGAAAATGTGACAAATACATATATAAAGAACACTATGTTATCGCTAATAAATTGACGAACATAACTGTGTCACATACTCGTATATGTAGTTCACTTTTTGGAATTGGAAACTTAAAAGCCTCCGTCGTTTACAATACATACGAATTTATTATATTCCCTTTTATCGTGTCATTTGTTATATTAATAATATAATTTTTTTTTTTCTCCGCCTGCAATACCTACGTACGTATATGTATGTATGTAAAAAACAAACAAACAAACAAACCCGATCCTAGAAAATGTGTCGAAATTGGTAAAGAGGACGGTAATTAGACAATCATTCATACGGGCCTCGTGGTGCATCGGTAAACCGCACTACCGATAACACGAGGTCGGGGCGGGTTCGATCCCACCCGAGTGCAAACAAACAAATATATTTATTGTGTTGTTTGTACGGCGTCTGGGGGTGTTTTTCTATTCTACATGTTTTTACGGTATTTATTTACAAAAATAAAGTGTATATTTGGGTAATTAATTAATAATAAATAAACGATAATAGACGTGAAAGGCGCTCTGACGAGCGCCTTTCACTTTATCCCTACTCCGCGGCCGACCGTCACGCGACATGCAACACGCAGACGAAAAAGTTTGAGACGATGTAATAAAAGTTTCACTTTAAAAAAATCCATGGCAACATTATTACAACCATTTCCGTAATAGATGAGTGTGACATATTCATTAACTAGATGGCTTTTATTATTTTTTTATTAACTTCCTTCATTCACCATTGTCATTTGTTCTGTATGATTACGATCGGTGAAGCGTAGAGTTTGTTCAATTAATGGCTAACAGTGATGCAAGGACTGTCAATTAAATCAGTAGAAAGCGCTTTAATCCCGGTCGGATACTGGACACAATTATTCATCAGTAGAACAAAGCCGGGTAATCCGGCCATATTGACCGGTTTGCTGGCGTCACCGCACCCCTTTCACTATGTATACTCACCCTTATTTGCCATTCAATAACGGTAATGGGTGTCTAAAGGGCTAGGTTTGTTCCGCTTCAATTTATTGGTAAGTATGTACCTATATTTTACGTATCCCTAAAACTAGAACCACGGTATCAAATAAAACGGCTTGTTGCAAGTAACTCGAAAAATAATTTGACGTCATTCTAAATGTAATATGGCTGAAGAAATATTTGTTACGTTATTCTAAATCCAATATGGTAGAATTTGTATTGCTAATGGAAATTTCCAATATGTGTATAAAATAAAAGGCCATTAACATAGTAATTCGAAAAAAAAATGATACAGTGGTAGAGCCAAAGAGTTTGCTGCATGAATGGGCCAGCTCGACCAGTGAAATAACACTACCTCCCAAAATATCGACGTGAAGTGGCTCATGCCAGGTTTCGTTCGGTGAGAGAGGTACTCGGAGACACCCCCTTCTCTATCCTTCCCTATCCCATATCCCTTAAAGGTCGGAAACGCAACAGTAACACTATATGTGTTGCTGGTGTCCGTGGGCGGCGTTTGTTGCTTACCACCAGTTGACACGCCTGCTCGTTTGCCCTCCTATCCCATAAAAAAAGCCATTCTAAATTCAATATGGCGGAATAATTAATGCATTTCTACAATATGGGTATCAAATTAAAGTCCTTGTTGGGAGTAGCTCGAAATATAATGTGACGTCATTCAAATCCAATATGGCAGGTCATCCAAAATACAGGTATAGTTATACTTAATGTACTTCTTCATACGGGGCTCCCCATTGCCACTTTATCTATATGCCACTCTATCTTTATTGACCGTGGAAAAGGAAGAAATTACCCTAATATTAAGAAATTACCCTATAATTAGCATCTGCTAAAACATTGCCTAAGCTGTGTGGCGCCGGCTAGGCTGTGTGGCGCTGGTTAAGAATTCCGCCACCCCATCTCTTCCCGTGGGTGTCGTAAAAGGCGACTAAGGGAAAAGCTAGAAGAATGGGCAGCAGCATTCTCTCTGAAGAAAATACAGCCTACTGCGATCGCCAACCCGCCTGCCAAGCGTGGCGATTATGGCAAAAACCCCCCATGATTGAGCGGACCGGCAGTTGTGGCGCTCTATGGGGGAGGCCTATGTGCAGTGGACCCCAAAAAAACAGGCTAATGATGATGAATGAATGATGAAAACATTGCCATCTGAAATATAATTCAAGTACTGTTGTTTTCAGGAACGTTCTTCTAGACTTTGTTCTTCGAAGTTATCCGATCCACCTGCGATATGTCATCTCTACTCTTGCTGATTCAGGGATAACCTCTCCCAATATTTGGCAGGTATGCTGAAGTTTTATAAATGTCTATTGAAGACATCTTTATATCGCAAATACTGTCCACCAAACTTGCGTTTGCCTTGTTGGAGCTCAAAGTAAAGTGGCCACACCCCACATATTATGCTGCCGTTTAGTTACTAGTGATTCTAGCCATGTTATGCTTGATCGTCGCAATACCTCTGAGTTTGGAATCATGCCATTTGAGGCGTAAAATTTTCCGCAGATATTTCATATGGAAACTGTCTAAGCGCCCTTGTTTGTTTTATAAAGAATCCAGGTAAGATGATATCGTTGTATCTATCGTTATTAACTTTTGGCAGATCTTCACAAGCTAATTCTTAATCGCAAAACCGAAACCATTCATTTTTCTTGCCGCAGATGGTTTGTGCATAGGCACAAACCTGCGGAAATGCATAGGTAGTATAACCCCCCAACCCCTCAATCAATTCTACGCTATCCGATAAATCATCATCATCAGCCTTTCGATGTCCACTGTTGGACGTAGGCCTCCCCCATAGAACGCCACAGCTCACGGTCCTGCGCCTTCCGCATCCAGTGGCTGCCAGCAATCTTGATCAGATCGTCGGTCCATCGAGTGGGGGGACGCCCTACTCCACGTCGCCCAGTTCGCGGTCGCCACTCGAAAACCTTTTTCCCCCTACGGTTATCGGTTCGTCGAGCGATGTGGCCTGCCCATCTCCATTTTAGCGTGCTAACCTTTCGGGCTATGTCGGTCACGCCTGATCTCCTGCGGATTTCCGTATTCCGCAAAGAGATTCCCAACATAGCCCGCTCCATCGCACGCTGAGCGACTTTGAGGCTTGTCATAAACAAGGCTCAAAGAACTGAGACGTCGTCTTTGAATGTTGGCCTCCTAAGGCCTCATATGGTATAAATGCGTTTCGCTAATTGCTAATGTTAATATTAACTGCCATGCAGTAATTTTGCTGTTTTCCATTCAGGGCACTGATTGTTCTCATGGTCACGACGTTTTGATGAGCGTCGCGGCGATTACATGAGTATCGCGACGTTTAGTTGAGCGTCGCGTCGATACATGAGCGTCGCGACATTTAGATGAGCGTTGCGACGTTTAGGTTAGCGACGCAGCGCTTACAGAAGCGTCCCGACGTTTAGGTGAGCATCGCGGCGGTTTCATGAGCGTCGAGACGTTTAGATGAGCGTTGCGACGTTCAGAAAAGCGTCGCGACGTTTAGGTGAACGTCCCGGCGTTTTAGTAAGCATCGCGGCGGTCCCATGAGCGTCGAGACGTTTAGATGAGCGTTGCGATGTTCAGAAAAGCGTCGTGGCGTTTAGGTGCGCACCGCGACGTTTAGAAGAGCGTCGGGGCGATACATGAGCGTCGCGACGAATACATGACCGTCGCGACGTTTAGGTGAGCGTTGCGGCATTTTGCTAAGCATCACGGCGATTAGACAGGCGTCGCGACGTTCAGGTGAGCGTCCCGGCGATTAGATGAGCTTTGCGTTATTTAGAAGAGCGTCGCCACGTTTAGTGTAGCGTTGCGAGGTTCAGATGAGCGTCGCGACGTTTAGATGAGCATTGCGACGTTTAGATGAGCGTCGCGACGTTTAGATGAGTGTCGTAACGTTTAGAAGAGCGTCACGGTGATTAGACGGGCATCGCGACGTTTAGATGAGCGTCGCGACGAATATATGAGCGTCGCGCCGTTTATGTGAGCGTCGCAGCGTTTTGCTAAGCATCGCGGCGATTGGATGAATTAAGGGGCGGTTAGTTGCGCGCCGCGACGTTTAGAATAGTGTCGGGGCGATTTTTTTAGCGTCGCGGCGATTGGATGAGCGTGCTAATTGACGCTCTTCAGAGCTGGACTGTCCGAAATTAACATTTAATACTGATATAATTTTTTTTGCAAGTACACAGGTATAAAAAATGCGTCGCAACGTTTGGTTGAGCGTAATTTTTTTCTTCTTTTTATATCTTTAAATTAAAGCTTATTTAAAAAGGTTTTTCTCTATGGATTTATTTTGTAAAATTTCACTTTTAGCGTTGATTTGTAAAACCATACAGTAAGTTCTTTTATTTCCTATATAAAAAAAAATAGCACATCAGTGTACTTATATGTCGATGGGAAAAGGCAAGAAATACTCGACAATATCAAATTTCGGCATATTATTTTACTTGCAAATTGAAAGTCACAGCTCCGTCGGTGTGCCTATTGCGTATTTTCGGAGTAATCTACTAAAACCGATCTCACCCCATAATCTTAATTAAATTGTCACTATGGCAAACAAATTAAATCAATCGGGTTAACAAGCCAATTTGTTCTATTGTCCTAAATTCCTAGATTAAATAGTATCCGTCAAGAGACGAATTATAAATGTCATTTTGCACCAGCACAATGACTGTGGGTGTAGGATCAGATATCTAGATAAACAGAAAGTGTCCCGTGTAGGAGAAGTTATACGGACACTAACATGTGAAAAGTCAAATCAACGTCGTCATCCTCTTTATTTACATTTACATGACCGGCTCGTCTGCTGGAATACCACAACCTCTCAGAAAAAAACGTCAAGTGGCACATGTTGCGTTTAGTTCTGTGAGAGAGATATCCAGAGGCCCACTCTCTGCTTTCACTTTAAAGTACTTAAAAATATATATTTTGTACTTGGCCAAACCACTGGAGCATGCCCTTCCTTACTTTTACACCGACACTCTCTTTCAATCCAACTTCCTTCTTACAACCTTATTTAGTTCTGTTCATGATATTTTTAAAGATAAAATATCATATATGTCAGATCCCTTCACACTACTTGCGACATATAAAAATAAAGAATTCATCCAGTCTTGCGCTCGTCTAAGGCTTTCTAACAAATTATTTTCAAAATATTACATTTCTAAAATTATTTTCACTGAGATATAACGTGAAGTGACGGTGAGATTGGCTGGTTCAGCAGCAAACTAACAGCGGTATCTATAATAACTGTCCGAGGTACGAGATACCAAATACAATTTGTTGGAGAAATAGAGTATCCATTCGATTCCTTATTTATATGAGTATTTATAAATATATACCTATACAAAACCAGACTGATCACTAGATAGTATAAAAAAGTCGCTTTCCGCTGTCTGTCATATATCTTTAAAACTACCCAATGGATTTAGATGCGGCTTAATACATAGCTTGATTTAAAAGATTGGTTTGTATCAAAACAATGTACTACAGTATTAAACACCTTAACAAGGTCTTAAGATAATCAGCGATTATATTTGTCTACCTTTTAGGGATAACCCACAATGACCAATTTAAATTCGTTACTTGTTAAGAGAAATATGGGCTTATGTACAAAGCGATTTGAAACATTAATTCTTAACTTATACATCATTTTCGAATTGAGAGCAATGCTTGATAGCTAAGCTAAGTTAAGCATACAGCAATATAGCCATTTACATCATATAATATAAATTAATATTTTGGAATAAATTACAGATTTAAAATGCAGGGACGTAGCGATTGTGGTGCGGGCCTATAAATAGTGCCAATTGAACTTAAACCAACATTTACATATTTATTGCTTCTATCTATTCTGAGGCGAATCAAAGTTCCCCGGCTCAGCTAAGTTATTATATATCTAAATGGTTATGTTTGACACAATGTATCATTATAAAATATCTTAAATGAATTAGAAAAAGAAAAACATATTGCAAAATATTTTGTGCTTTTTGATATTACTTCGTTCATATAAAAAGCGAAATGACTACAAAACCAAAGATGTAAAACGTTCACAAAATCTGAGTAGGTTACCTACCTGATGAAATTGACTTCCGTCAAGATAATATATCGACCTTCGACGCAATGGTTTCTACTTTCTAATCCGCAAATATTTTTGAGAAATATTTCACAATGCTTTTGGCTATTATTATATTTAGTTTTATTTTACTAGTGAACGACCCATTGTATGCCAAATTACTAGATGACTTTCCAGTGCATTTCATCGTTCTATGAGATTAAACAGTATGCTGAGATGCTCGTTACACGATACGGTTACTAATGGCAGTCACAGGTTTCTGCATATATGTTAACCAGAGTAACCAGTACTTCCACGGCAGTACGTGACTTGGTTGGAAATAAATTCGATTACTGCACACGATAGATACATCGCCATCACCCCAAAAAGCCAAATCAATTTTAAATTAGGTTAATGTAAATTTCAAATGCATGATGCGCTCTCTTAAATAACTATTTGTACGCCATTTATTGCGGGGCAAATAAAACTTTTTTAAATTTTTAACACTTTCACGCCATTCATAAATCGTCATGTGAATGTTTGGTAATCGATATTTATAACATATAGCTTCATTTTCTCAGTGGTCCAGTGGTCAAGCACCCCGCTTCTGAATCTGGGTTCAAATCCTGGCTCACACCAATGACTTATCGAAATTAATTTCGAAAGTTGAGTGTGATAAATCTCGATGACTGAAAACTTTGTGCCCGGTATGGCAATAGGTTCGCCACCTATTCAATTTGGGATGTAAACATAACGGCGAGTCGAGGCTTAATAGCCACTGCCTACACCTTCGGGTAGAAATAGGCGTGAAGCCATGTTAAGTGTTAACTTCAGTAAAAACGGCCAAAAAGTCATTGGTTTTTCAAACCCATCAAGATTTAAAAGGGGGTTACCGCCTGCCCGTCGTCACTATACCTAACTGTATACAAAATGAAACAAATTTGATAATGTTTTTAAAAGTATTCACTGTTAAATACACAACTGTCGATATCCAGCCATAAATATCGTGTAACTATTTCATTGATCCTTATTAATGAGCCTCGCACATTGAATGACGCTTCTGAACCAACAATGCATCTCGTGCAAGTACGGACAAATATTGACTCCAAAATTTGTATATTAAATGTAATGTAATAAACAATATTCGGTCTCATGGAATAAATGGAAGGGATTTCCGCCTATGACTCGGGACATTTTCTACGTCTGATCGAATTCTTTAGTCGCCTGTTGCAGCCAGTGTAGCTGAAATTATTGAAGATGTATATAAATAAAAATAAATTATCAGCGCTGCTCAATTAACATAGTGAGTATTGAAATAAAATAAATTAAAATTTATCTCATCTCTAAAATTTTATAGACCAAAAACTGTCAAATTAAAAGTGACACCCCAAGTGACTCAGTGAGTTACCAAAAAATAAAAAACTTTAATTTTTATTCAAGGTATTTTAATTCTTATTCCTTTTAGACGACGAAATTAGGCTTCCCTTAAAAGCCACGGGCGCGAACGCAAATCCGATTTGAGTAATGAAACGAGACTAATTAAAAAGTCGGAAGAAAAATTGTTACAAAACAAGGTTTTATTCGAGAAGCTATTTATTTTTGAGGGACTTACTTTTGAAGTAAGCGTTATAAGATGATATTATGATACCAACTTTGTACTTTGATGGTTACGTTGTTAGGACAAAACTGTCCAAGAATTTTGGTATAGGTTTATTTAGGTACTAAGGGCGCGTACACATAGAACATCCGTTTTACAGGATCCTTTTTAACTGATCCGTCGCTACTGGAGGTAATATTCACACAGCATTTACAGGACCGATTTTAACAGATTCGACGCTACTGGAGGTAATATTCACACAGCATTTACAGGACCGATTTTAACAGATCCGACGCTACTGGACTTTCGTTCTTCAGTGTATCGCCTACTTTCTACGAGAATGGACGTTGTCGTATTGTATGTAATTGGGCGAAAAAGGAAGCAGTGACTCCGCAAGATCCGAAATTGAACGGAGATTACTAGAGCGTCAGAACTTTTCCACCTCGCAAAGGACAGAAATAAATATCAAAAGCAGAGATATAAGATATAAGATAGAAGTGATGTTAGGAAACATATTAAGAGGGAGATAGGAACTTTGATTTATAAAATGAAATTAACAAATAAGATTCCAATGATAAGAATTAAACATAAAGATTTAAAAATATTGTATGGGGGTGAAAACTCTTGTATAGGTTTATTAACTACTAGCTGACATTTTTTTTTGCTTTATTACATCATACATACAAACCGTCACCCTCTATCTCCGCATTAAAATCCGTTGCGTCGTTTCAAATATAAGGGGACAGATGTAATGATGATTATAGCTAAAGTTAGGCGTTTTTTGACGTGACAACGTCTTAAATTAGGTTGCGGCTGGGAGTCACTTATGAAAAAGTGTAACGCTCGGTAACGTTACGATGAGTCACCGAACGAGAGAGAGGCCCGCCGAATGCCATATGTCAATGTCATACTATTGATAAATGTTGATAGTGTTAAGTAAATTATTAGTTTAAAATTAATTAATTAATTAATTATTATTTTACAAATTTTCATTAATTTCAAATTTATTTAGCAAAAATTTGAACCTTCGATCTGAATAAATGTTTTGATTTTCGAATTGATTCTTTAAAATTACAAATATTAAGAAAAAGTGGCAGATATAAGAAAACTTGATTTAAACTGTGTTGAGCAAGAATTTTAACATCTAATTTAAGTAAATGTTTTAATTTTCAACTTCATCATTTACAATTACAAATTTTAATTAATTTCAAATTTATTTAGCAAAAATTTGAACCTTCGATCTGAATAAGTGTTTTGATTTTCAAATTGATTCTTTAAAATTAAAAATTCATCCATTCAATTTCAAATGTTCAACAGGAATCACCACTCTCAAAACAATGGAAACGGACGAGCAAATGCCTTCAACTTAATTATATTCATATCAATAAATATTCTACCGAGAAAAAGACGTTGTCACGTAAAATCTTCGCCCGTAAAACCGACTTTACAGGCAACCAGATTTTTTTAACTATGTTACTTCTGATACCTCCAAGACTATGTGTACAAAGTTTCGTGATCATTGATTGAGTAGTTTTTCCGTAAAAAAGTAACAAACGACTGACATTAGCCGACATATATATCCTACCTTTAAGTAAGACTTCGCCGAGTTCAATTCACCGACGAATTACAACACAACACGGAAAGTATAAAAACTATAGACTTTACAAAGCCTTCATGCGGTTCAAAGGTTCGTGCGTTGGATCGCGTGCTAGCTCATGTTCTACGTAAATGCCAAACGTAACAATAAAACTCGTTTTCTTTATTTCGATCCTAATAATAAATTCCACCAAATGTTTTCCAAATTTTCCTTCTAATATTCGTGTCATAGTAACAACATCTATGGAGAGTTCTAGTAAATGTTATAGTCTCTTCCCAGATATTGTCATAATATTTTATCACTCCCATACTGTCTGAGTAATAAAGTTTTAAAGCGGTGACAGCGGCGGCAGGAATTGATCGTACCGTGAAGTTATGCGTCTTCGTTAGCGTCTGTTGTATCGAACGGTTAGAAAATGTCATGATCTTCAGTATTAACAACTATTATTATTCATTTTTTTATTATTATTTATTTATAGTGGTAGAGCCTAGCAGTTCGCTACATGAATTGGCCGGCTCGGAATCCCGGCCCGGACCTCCGTCCGGGCCGGGTCCTAGCGCTCGCTCTGGGAGTGTTAGGGAACAAGGCGAGGCAGCTGTTCACCAGCTGCCTCCGCCGCGGGGTGTTCCCCCTCGACTGGAAGTCGGCGAGACTGGTACTAATCAGGAAGGAAGGGAGGACCGGAGACGCTCCGTCGTCGTTCCGGCCGATATGTCTGCTGAACGAGGTGGGGAAACTCTTCGAAAGGGTTATCTCCGCCCGTATCAGCAGCCACCTTTCGCAGGTGGACCCGGACATATTGGACTGCCAGTTCGGGTTCCGGCAGGGGCGCTCCACAATCGACGCAGTGCGTCGTGTGCGGGCCCTGTCGGAACCGGCAGTCCGATCGGGGGGGGGTCGCGCTGGCGGTGTCGCTCGACATCGTCAACGCCTTCGGGACCCTCCCCTGGCCGGCCATCAGGGAGGCCCTCGTATACCACGAGGTGCCTCCCTACCTAAGGTCGGTCATCGGGGCCTACCTGCAGGAGAGACGGGTCGACTATGTCGACCGGAACGGGACGGAGCAGAGGAAGGAGGTGACGTGCGGGGTTCCGCAGGGGTCCGTGCTCGGGCCCCTGCTGTGGAGCCTCACATACGATCCGGTCCTCCGCATCAGTCTGCCCCGTGGCGTGAGTGTCGTTTGCTACGCAGACGACACTCTGGTGGTCGCCACGGTGCCCGACTTCGAGCGGACGCTCAGGTTCGCCGAGCTGGGGCTGGCAATCGTCGTCAGACGGATGCGCGGGCTGGGCCTGGAGGTGGCGGCTCACAAAAGTGAGGCGCTGTGGTTCCACCGGCTCACCCGGGGCCGGGAACCACCGGCCTCGCGGATCCAGGTGTCCCGGTGGGGCGGTACATGAAGTACCTCGGCCTCACCCTGGACAGCCGCTGGAGCTTCGAGGAGCACTTCGTACGGATGGTCCCCCGAGCGCGACGGGTGGCAGGCGCGCTTCATCGCCTGCTGCCCAACCTCGGGGGACCGGGGGAGGGAGTTCGCCGCCTCTACGGTGGCGTCGTGCGGTCCGTGGCCCTGTACGGGGCCCCCGTTTGGTCGCGAGACCTCGCGGGGGCCTCCCGCTCCAGGGCTCTGCTGAGGAGCCTGGAGCGGATCATGGCCATACGGATCGTACGGGGCTACCGTACCATCTCGTACGAGGCGGCGACGGTCCTCGCGCGTTCAATCAAATCAAAGGCCGCCGCGAGGTTTTAGTGGGTAACCCTAGGATCGGATTGCAGTTTACTGTTTTGGGAGTCCCACACTACCCCCTGCCGCACCCAGGCGGGGGGTGTGCATAAAGCAATTCCTCGCGTAAAAAAAAAAAATAGGTGCGGTCACGTCATAACATATATTGACCAGAATTCGTACCCGGAATCACTCAAATAGAAGTAGAGAACGAGACCACTAAAAATATAATAATTATTATTATTTTTATCATTGTGTGATACATATCGATGACTGAAAACTTTGTGCCCGGTATGGCAATAGGTTCGCCACCTAATCCATTTAGGATAAACATAACGGCGAGACGAGGCTTAACAGCCACTGCCTACACCGTCGAAAAAGGCGTGAAGTTACGTTTAGTTATTTATATCTTTACATAGTATAAAACAAAGTCGCTTTCCGCTGTCGGTCCCCATGCCTCCCCACGTTGCGTTATTTCAAAGATTAAGCTAATAAGGGCAGAGGCAGCGGAAAGCGACTTTGTTTTATACTATGGAATGATTAAAAAAAAAGATAATTTTTCATTATTCATTCAATTTAATAGCAAACGCTGGCTGAACCCCAAATGATAGATCAAAATAATGTACTACATTATTATACACCTTCAAAAGCTCTACTAAAAGTCGGCGTTGGCATTGTCTCACAATGGGCATTTTTATTTCTTGTCTGTTATGTTATGTTACTTCTGAGGCGTAACAAAGTTTCCTGGGTCAAATCGTTTTAAATAAAAAACAATTATCATGTTAACAATATTTATTTATGCATACATATATTAAATAATGTATGTAGAATATAATACCAGTTTATTGCATATTTATTATCTTACTAGAATATTGTTATAACCGACAATCTTATAAGTTCTGCTCAAATATTATAAATACAAGAATATATCATTGGTTACAAAAATATACATTAATACTTATTATCTAACATATTTAAAAAATAATAATAGACATACATACAGTTCAGTTTTAAATACATAACAAATGGTTACAATATTTAATAAATTAATAATATCACATAAAATCAAATCAGATAGTGTCACATATTATATCATACAAATTCTCTAACACATATTTTATTTATATAATCACTACTACATTCCTCAAACTACTTAAAAGTAACATAAAATAGTGGGAATATAATATCAATGAAGTTAACAAAATGACAACAAAGAGACTAATAATGCCATAGAAAAAAATGACCATAAACAAGATTTATTCCGCACACAAACAGGTAATCTCCAAATACACAGATATACTCGGACTTAATAGTAATTATAATGACCTACATATAAATACTTCATAATAATGGAAAGTACATAATAATAACCTTGATAATTAATGATGACAATTTAATAAAATTAAAACAAGGATGATACTAAATTATTCTATTTAATATCATAAGTAAAAATCCTATGCTTTTGGAAATACACAAAAACTACAAAAATATTGTATGTCCAACATGACTTGTTCTTCAAATTAATTAAAGTTCATAACATATCAAGAAATAATTGATTTCGTAAACTGTCATTTTTTTAGATTGAGAAAGATTGGTTGGGAAAATTCTGTGTGATATATATTGGTTACATTAACACTAAATCCATTTGATTTCTTTGATTAACTCATAAAAATACAATCGTGATTGAACAAGAATCAAGGTTGAATCTCAAGTATACTTTGTCGGTTTCACTGGTTCACTACTGCACTGGTGTCCGAATAATGATTAAGTGTACAGTCTGATGACCTTCGTGAGCTGTTCATGACCTCCTTGGACTGGATAAATTTCTTATGGTGTGTGTTGAAACACAAAGTAATATACCAATTTATTGTCCTACAGAGTTACGAATTAAATATATAAAAAAAAAACGTAACTCGTATTCCAGTTTTCACATAGATGTGGGCGACCAGAAGTTCATTTCCCGTAACTCTGAGGGTTTCGGGCGGAATGATGGTGAGGCCTTGGCCGGCTTCGCAGGTGGAGTTGTCATTTCATTTGGCAAGTTCTGGGGCTCTTTAACACGGGGCGCCGGCCCAAGACTTTCTACCGACTCCGCCAAGCGACCTGAATATAAAAAGAAATTGGTTACATAAATAAAAATAATCATAAAATGGTTAGATAAATAAAAATAATAAAATCCAAATAGGCATTAGCTTTAAGTTTAGGCTGAAACTTGGCAAACAGTAAATACTTTTCGGAGGTTATATGATATAAATTGTACCCTACAGCAGTTGACGGGACTGAAAAATCTTTTGTAATAAATAATATTCCAACTTTTTGTGTAAATGTTACTGGCAATACTATTATCTAATATTACAAAAGACAAGTACTTATTAAAAATATTCTGTATAGCATTCTTGACAAAGACCTACACAAAGACCTTAATTCATATTAGTATGCTACACGGCTGCTTAAAACTACTTTATATTAATGTATGTAAGAAATTAAAAGAATACATAATTTGTGTATATTCTATGCTAATTTTAAATTAATAATCATGAATATTAATCAACAATAATGAACTTTAATGTTACAGTAAATTGCTTTTATTTAAAATTTTCCATTAAAAATATAATGTAAATACATTGGCGTAAATTTTCTTGTCTTCGTGTCAAAACTGTTATGTCCCGCTATGTTAATAGTTTAATACTGTAATATACATACATACATAACATACATAACTTCACGCCAAATCCCTTGCGGGGTAGGCAGAGAGAACAGAGCGCCATAGGGCACGATTCTTACACACCTCACTCGCTTCGTTGACTTTCATAACTCTTTTCATGCACGCGCGTCGGTTTTTGAGGCTCTTAACATCACGTTCCTCCAGAACACGTTCTATTTGGTCTTGGAATGTGTGTCTTGGCCGTCCTCGACTCCTACATCCGTCCGCTTTTGCATTGTATATCTGCTTAGTCAGTCTTGCGTCAACCATTCTTTCTACATGTCCGAACCATCGGAGCATGCCCTTTCTTACTTTTACACCGACACTCTCTTTCAAACCAACTTCCTTCTGTATATAATACTGTAATATCTTCGTAAATATTCGTTTAAATTACATGCTGTAAAGGGCCATAGTGATCTAAATAAAAAATACAATCTATTGAGTACACCTAACTGGACGAAAATTAATCCTGTTATGTTTAAAATCGCTTCGTAAATAAATTTTTCGTAAAAAGTTAAGAAATAAAAATGGTCATTGTGGTTTATCTCTAAAACATATGCCATCGCGGACTTTTTTGTAGATCTTTGGGAGGTGTTTAACAATCTAGTACATTATTTTGATCTATCGTTTAGGGTTCAGCGGGCATTTGCAATTAAAGTGCTAAATCTCGAAAATTATCATTTTTCTTTACAACATCATATATGAATTATAGATCATAACCACCCCGTTGATACCCTCTAACTATTAAAAAAAAACCCGAATCAAAATAAATAATTTGCGTAATTTTAAAGATATAAGCATTTAAGGGGACAGACAGTGGAAAGTGACTTTGTTTTATACTATGTAATGATATAGTATTGTTTAAGTATATTGTAAAAATGAGTCTAATTTTATTAATATTACCTATTTTATGTAACATCTGATTTTATATGGGCAATGTTGCCTGCAATAAAAATGTGTTATTATTATTAAAATGTTACCTCTTGCAATGTCAATAACATCTTCTTCAGCCAAAGTAGATGTAGACGTGGCAAAGTCTTTCTTGAACCCAAGTAGTGCCATTGTCAGCCAAGAACGAGTGGAAGTTTCTTCTGTAGCTTCATAGGGTCTTGTGAAGTAACTGAAAATGTTAAAATAAAATTAACAAAAGCAAAATTAAGTTAATATAATGTGGCATTGAAATTTGTTTGATAATATGAAAATTTGTAGCTTTTATAAAAAAATCATTCATTATCTATATACTAAGAGATATATCTAAAGAAAAAACATGTTACTTTAAGTGATATATATGTAAGTAATTATAATTATATGATACAAGTTTTTATACCCGGCTTCACTTGAGCTGGTGTGATAGCGGTAATGTGCAAAATGAAGCTTAATTTTCTATGTTCACCTATTTTTACATTTTTTATAATATGGCTTGGTATGTTCTAAGAGTAATATAAATTATAAGTATCGATTAATATTAATCCTAAGTTGATTGAGAAGGTATTAAATAAATAAATATTTTCTTCAAATTTGTCTGTTTCTGTATGTTTATAAATTAAAATATTTGCATAAACAAACATCATTATTGGTCAACGAATGTCAGGGACATATAAAACACGTGACCTTTAAGAGCACGTTTAATTAATTAATCTTGCATATGCAACGCAACGTCATATTAAAAGACAAATCTGAGTACGTAAACATTAATTTATGAAGAGTAAAATATTTTCGTTTTTATACCTTCACACATTCATTACTCAAAGATACAGCGAAATAAAACTGTCTGCTATTTTTAATTAAAAGTCAATTGCGACACACCGACGGCGTTTCAGTACAGGCAGTATACATAATACTAGCCAGACAGCGACATTTAGTGATATTCTATAAATCGATATTTTTACATCAAGAATTGCAGACATGTTAAAATTCACTACCTCATCATGAACAGACCAGTTCTTATGGTTTTTTTATTGGGTTCGAGACACAGCATTTATATTAAACAACCTTGTTTTAGTTGCAAGGTTATAAGACCATTCTAGAACAAAAACTGTATACAGGTAGGTAGGTATGAACTATTGTGGGTGTGTACGAAACCGGTTCAAACCAGTTGGACCGCCATTTGCATTAACATGACCGGCTATGTGACGAAATGTCAGTTGAATGTTAATGGTCGAAAAATGTCATCCGCGTCAAAGCAATAATATTTGTTCCCAGTCGGTTTACCATTTCATCTACTATGATTATATAGCATAATATGACATAAGATATTTTCAACTCTCCAAAACTATAAAAATAATCATATAATATGTTATGTATATCATTCAATATGTTAATATCAGGAAAGTGATGATAGGTATTATTTTTATTTCATCAGACATGTTGCACACAGTTATTTGTTGCTAAATAGATACTGATATCACTATGACTTTCAATTTGGTATTGACTAGAGATGTGAGTATTAACTCTCTCTCTCTCTCACTCTCTCTGTGTGTATATCTGGAGGTGAATCACCTGTTTAATAGGGGAGAATTAAAGCTATTTTTTTTTGGGTCCACAAACATTTAAATATAATACATACCTCCTGAGAGAATCAATAATTAGTCTAATAAAGAAACGTCTACCGGTGCCAATTTTTGGGAATACCTTTCAATAATATTTCCGAGTCGAATTCAAAGATCTAACAGGAAATTAAAGATAAATTGTACTTGCTTGATTCACGCGTCGAAAAACAAAAACTTCTCCGTAAATCTGAGTATTGATGGCGTAACATAACATGACATAACACAATCACTTAGAACACAGATGAGAGTTTAAAAATGGCTAACAAATAAATATCGCGTAATTAATGACCGCACCCTTAAAATGGCTATTTAATTTGCAAAATCTTACAACACTAGTTTAATTAAAAGCCTTTAACAAGAGCATATTCTGTATGAAAAATACAGGCTAAGTATTACGGCGACATTTAAATTTATAATTACCGATTGGCGTGCATTCTCCTGCGCGAGTTGGGACTTCCTGGTGGTGAGTGCGCTGGTGATGCTGGCAGAGACTTGCTTCCTCGTCGGTGCATCAAATTGTAGTTGCCCATGTGCGGCATGTCAGACTCCTCCTCCGCCGGTGAAGCTATTGTGAATCCACGTGACGATTTAGCCGATATCAGCTTATTGGCCACCTGAAAATATATTTCGTGCGACATGAGTATTTGAATTGCATTTCGATTCGTAGTATCAATAGCAATAATCATACTATTTTGCTGGCATAGCTAATTTATGAAGGTTTGTTTTTTAAATAGGAAACTACGAATGATAATTTCATGAAAAAAAGAAAAGAACTAAAGCTAAACTTCCGAACGCAACAGTAAGATGTTGGCCAGTAATTTTTTTTTATAATAATTATTATAAAAAAACATTACTTTTACTGAGTGAAAAGAGCCGTATGTACCATTAGTAAATTGTATAGTTAAAAATACATTTTATGTACCACGTGATGTAATAATCGTATATGTATTACACTAAAAAAACAAAATGAACTTTTGATAATGGCTAACAAAAACAACTCGAACTGTGGAACTATAAACAGATTACTTCGATAATTTAATTATAATTAATTATTTTCTGCGCGCGGCAGATAATCTTTTCTTATCTTATCGGACTTCTTTTTTGTTATTCCGTATAACCCCAGCCCTTTTATGTGATAACAACAATGAAAATTTAAAAGAAAAACACTAATTTGGCATGACATAACGGTCTTTTGGAAACTATATTTTTATAGTTGGTTGGGTTAGCTATATCAAGGAAACGATCCTCAGCGCTTATGGGAGATGTTCTTTTACGAGTCTATTAAGCATTGGTATAATACAATAAAAGAATGATTATTATGTTAGCTTATCGATATACCTATATTAATTAATTATTTAATATTTCGTTATTTCTACAACGAAATACAGTCAGCGAAATACTGCCTTCAAAATACACTGCCCTTAATACGCTGCAATAATAATCTAGCCCAAAATCTAATCGAAGTTGGTGCCGTATATCGGGTACAAGTTTGCTAGTCAATAATATTTACTAACTAAACTTCCGGAAACAAGCTTGCGTCTGGATTCGAACTCTGGATCTCTAAACTATATGTGTTATGGGGACTGCTGAAAACTTTTCGTAGTCTGCATCAGGGTGTCGTCCACTTATTTAATACACTTCCGAAAGTTGTTGGTGTCGAATTGATGAATCAGATGTCAAACCAGAAACTTCTTGGAGCGTTCGACGATCCATACCCAACCCATGAATAAAAAATATATAAATAAAAAAGATACTGCAGGCCGATCCGATCACTCACCTTGACAATAGAGTTACCGCAAGCGGCGCCTTCGCCCTTGAAGCCGTCGTCGATCCCAGCCGGCTTCGGTTTAGACGTCACCGAGTTAACTGAAAGTATAAGCAGGCATTTAATTAGTTTTTACATTGCAACAGTAATACCTACCACTTACCACCGCTGTATTAACTAAGCAAACATTACCTACGTAATCAACTGTTATGGATAAAACTGCAGTAAACAATAGTCTGTCGGTATGTACATTATTGTATATATGTTATACCTGAATAAATATGTCAAGTTAGATTAAAACTATTTTAAATTATTTTGTAATTTTATCATTTGAGACTCTACTTTTAATACAGCTACGTTTGTAAGTTTGAGATATTGGACAAAACAAACTAATTATGTATAATCTTTATCGAAGAACCAGAATAATAATAAAACAATATTTAGAGTGTTCGTCTGTCTGTCCAGTTTCACGAGGTCTAACTTCAAATATAGGCATCATTTCAACACCGAAAGAGCATTTAACTACAATAGTTAAAAAAATAAATTCCACGCGGCCTGGGCTGGAGACAACAATTAATTCATGAATAAAATTAAAACGAAATTCCACAGTAGTACAAAAACATATTTATATACAATACTGACAAATAACAATTAACAATTTAATATAGGTCTTGGTAATTCGTTATTTTTAAGCGATGCATATAATTTACTGTCCTTTACAAATTGACTAAGTAAGCGTCTACATCAGGGGTCCCCAATTAATTTCGCTTGAGGTCCTTTTTAAAAAATGAAATGACCTTCGCGGTCCACACTTTTTATAGAAAAAATATTTACTAAATAAATAAGTAACAAAGGTGTTTGTTTTACATATCAATGACAAGACGACATATAACTATCAATTCGTTATTCGCCCGGCCTTTTCTTAATTGGCGTCAACAAAAATGTTGCGAAGGATATATTTTTATTAAATTACGTACTCTGTAGTGCAAGTTGCTGAGTTTTCGCGGTCCGCACATAATGACTCGGTGGTCCGGATGCGGACCGCGGTCCGCCATTTGACGACCCGTGGTCTACATCATGGTATGTAGGTGAATTTGTTGGAGTTTCAATAGTAAAAATATAGACAATTTGATATTTAAAAATTATATATTAACAAAGGTTCTTACCAGCAGTGTTGATAGGCGGAATTCCGTGCATCACATCCTGACACGGTTTCGTGTGTTTCGACCAATCTTTCTCCTTGACTATATTGTATAATGAACCGGCAGCAATTGATTGTTCACCGACTACCTTCGGAAGCTCCTTCACTGTCTCCTTGGGCTTGCCGAACAATATATCGGTTTTGGGGTAATTTATGAAGAACGAATCTTCCAACGCTGGCGGCGACGAAGCGAAGGAATCAAACTCTCTGTTGACAAAAGAAATGTACTGGTGAGAAATGTAATAACAATTATAAATCAACTATAGGTCATCTCACTAATCAAAACAAACAGATAAGTTAT
This sequence comes from Euproctis similis, assembly GCA_905147225.2. Taxonomy (NCBI): domain Eukaryota; kingdom Metazoa; phylum Arthropoda; class Insecta; order Lepidoptera; family Erebidae; genus Euproctis; species Euproctis similis. The sequence continues at coordinate 18,504,825 of LR990105.1, read as the reverse complement.
AACTGTTCCGATAGTATAAAAGCAATCCACAACACTTACGACAACATGTTGTTCAACTGTAAAACCATATTCCGTTTTCTATACATTATTTATTTGAAACTATAATTGAAATCCGACTTAACGTGTGAACTAGTTAGAAATAACGAATTGAGATCTACCGAATTTAAATGCACAGCATTCGAACGATTCTAAACAATAATTATTACTGACTAATGTTCGCTTGTATTTTGCTTATATACTTGTGACTAACTATTTAATCTTACCACGATAAGAGGAGGCAAATACATTATAAAAACGGCAATTCAAAACACAATTTTGTTACGAGCTGCTGTGACGTCACGTCGGATCGACCAATGGCTGCAGCTGATTAGTTTACTCCCCTCCACGTCACAAATGTCACGCGGTACAGGTTAAAGACTGAGCAGCTGAGAATAGCATACATACATACCAACGCACAAAACTCTTCAACGATAATAAGATCTTGGCAAACGTTGTTATATTATCGAAAAACATTAATCTATATAGGTATATTTCTGCAAATATAAGCAACCATACGACGGCATTCAAATTTCGAACACATTTTAAAATTTAAACTCGAATTTTGAAATTCGAATTGATCACGTCCATAACTGAAACGTAGCCAATTTCCGGTAAACAAGAGACGCGTTTAGTAAAATTTTCCATTCGTCAAATAGGAAATTCATATTTTATTTTGCTTGTTTATAACAAAATCTAAAGAGTTTAAAGATTATTAATCGATTCGAGACATCCGATTGGCTGTAGTTTGGTAACGATTCAGTTTGAAGTACCTACCTATACTTCAGTCCTGAAACTATAGGACAATATTTATTCTGGTAGTCCACACTATCAGTCGATGATATGTTATGTTTATGGACAATAGATTTATGATAAGTTTCGAGTAGGTACATGTTGTTATTGTGATTATTCAATCTCGTCATACAATAATAACAAGTTGCTAGGCTAAATTATTATCGTCTTTATGTTTTGTTTAAATACGTTTAAGATATCATGTATAACACAGATTATAAATTATATACAGAGTACAAGTGTGCCAATTTTAAAAATATCCGTCCGGTCCGATGTAAATGCAGTTTTTTTTTTTGTTTTATTCGAAATTGTCCTCATAGAGACGGTTATTATTATTATTTGAATCTAGATAAACATTAAATATGGATATAGATAGTTTATATAGCTGCTCAAAAATTAAACCATTATGTCATGTTTTGTGGCAAATGTTTTTAGCTTTTTATTAGCTTCACCTGTATGTTTGTATGTTTGTAGGTTTGTTTGTAACCGACTTCTTTTTCAGTGTTCATAGTTCACAAATCGCACCATCTAGTGGCAATCAGCGGAAAGTTTACGTTATCAACTTGAAACGAGTTCCTTGTATAAGTCACAGATGGCGCTATTCCTCAAATTCGAAACTAAGAAACGCGCTTGTTATAGAAAACCGAACTAAAAAATATAAAATAAATAATAGTTTAAAAAAACTAAAAAAACACGCTTTTTATAGAAAACAGAACTAAAAAATAGAAAATAAATTTTAATGAATTTAAATTAAGAAAATAGTGTTAAAAATTTCAATGAATATAAATTTAAAAAAGCATGAGTGAGAGGTAAGTTCAGAATTTCGACTAGGTTTTATTTGGTTGCTGTCAATTAGTGTGGAAATTTTAGGAAGTAATACAATTACACGTAAAATTTTAAGAATTTAGAATTTCAAGTGAAATTTCCCGAAACAAATTCATAGAAAAGAAAAAAGTTTAAAAAGTTACCACAAGATTAAAATGAAACGGCGATGGTGTAAATAAATCTGTAACGAGTTGACAACAAAAACACCTAATATGACGTATCGGAATAACAATGATAAAAGATACTATTTATATGTATATATTAAAACAATGACATAACTACATAAATCAATCATGAAGTGCAAATATTCACGTACAAAAAAATTGATAACACATACCTGTAAAATCCAACTCAGTCATGACTAAAAGTAAAAAATAGGTGTACAGTCAGGTACTACTGGAATATAGTACCTATTTTAGACTTGGTTACAAAATATTATTACTGGTCCTAATCCATACTCCATGAAAACCTCTAGCAATGCATTCTATCACAATTACATAGCATAAAACAAAATTTCTGTCCCCAGGCTTAGATCTTTGAAACTACACAACGGATTTTGATGCGGGTAATAGTTAGAGGCCAGCAACGGTGTGGCTTGTATCTATAGTTCATGAAAGATTTAGTATAGTAAAATAAATTAATCATCTTTAGATTTAGCACTTTTGCAAACACTAGCTGAACCCTAAGTGATAGATCAAAATAATGTACTACATTATTTATTATACACCTTCAGGTTAAAGGCCAAATAAAGTTCGCTGGGTCAACTAGTGGAATATAATAAATTAGGCCTCAGAAGGACTCGTTATCTAGATCCATAAAAACATTTACAAAAAAAATGTCATGCCATGTCCCGCGGCAATAAGTTCTAGAAACAAGAGTACAAATACTTCAAGAAGGAAAAACCAATGCAACCATTAAATCAAGCGCAAAATATCGCGAACCCGATTACTAATAATAAGTAAGTCTGTACATCGTGCATCACCGTTATTTAAAAATAAAATTATTGAAGCCACGTGCTTTTTGATTGCGAATGTTTAGGTACATGTTGTCATGCAAATAATGAATACTTTATCAAAATATGGCTGTGACAGTATCGTTAAGATTGATGGAGTGACGTCACATATTTATTTGCAATATATGTTTGTTATATTGTTCTTTCCAATGTACTCGCACGACGCGTTCTAAAAGAAGAATGTAAATATACGGTCACGAGTTTACTAATACATCACACAAACAAATAATATTTATTATTCAGTCAACACAAGGAACACTAATTGTTGGTCAGATGCCGCGTCTCGTGAGCCCCACCTCCGTGATGACGTAGTAAAACTGCTTTCATTCCGCAAGCCTGAGTCAAGACTGGTTGACCTCCGCCAATCTACGCAACCGGTATTATGCCGAGGTAAATGAACAATAAAAAGGTGGATGACGTCAGAGAAAACCCACAGTGAATTGCACATATTGGCAGGGGATTGGCAGCATTAGAAACAATTGACTATCACCGACGCCAACTAGACTTTTAGAATGTATCTAGTAAAATATTTATCTCCATATCAATCCTATTGGTCGCAGCGTGTTATATAGCCTAAAACCTTTCTCGATATAAGGACTATGCCGTAAAAAAATATTATTTCAATTTAAACCAGTAGTTGTTAAAATTAGCGCATTCAAACCAACACTCCGCGGCTTTTATATTTATAGATAATATTGGAATAAATAAGAGTCTATACGTTATAGGTATTGGAGAAAAACTATAACATGAGGTATATGTGCGTGGAGCTCATCACATGGACTGCCGGTCAACCCATCCAAGACGCCAACTGTGGACTCTTAATTCCAGCTAGTCTAGACTACTCCTCACTGACTAGCTGGAATTAGTCGTTGATAAATCGAATTTGCAGTGAATTTGACAATGACTACTCGTCACTGACTAGCTGGAATTAGTCGCTGGTAATAGGCAAGGCAGCGCGTAAGCTAGCTGGAATTAAGAGATCATAATATGCCATCTGGTACGTACTAGCTGGCGTATTAAGATCTCTAACTAGTAGGAGGCTTTTTCAAAAATCGACATATTTCAGCTACCGGAAATTGTTTTACATATTTATTTCTCAGAATTTCGCGAATCTCACTCATAGATTAAAACAAATTTTAGGATTATATCGCGTTTATTTATTACTTATTAAAGTGAAACTTTTATTACATCGTCTCAAACTTTTTCGTCTGTGTGTTGCATGTCGCGTGACGGTCGGCCGCGGAGTAGGCCGAGGCCAATATGGCGGCCATGTTGTTGTTTATGGATTTATTTCAATTTTGAGTGCTTGAATTTATTAATTAACTTATTTTGTATGAATATTAAATTAAGTCTTTTTATTTATATTCGGTCCATTCAATATATTTAATTTTATTTAACATTTATTTTTAGTTAAATGTCTATAATGTGAAAAAAAGTTTCACTTTTACGGTGGTTTCATAAAACCACACAATCTTTTTTTATTTATTTCCCGACGCCTCGAACTCTTTACAGAAATCATTTTCACGATTTTTGTTTTAATCATTCGTGTGGAATGTTATAGTAGGAGACCGGGCACCAATTTTTGAATAGGTGTTTGAGGCAAGCTGAAAGCTTGTCACACACCTCTCCTATTATATCCCAACACGGAATTGCAGACCTGGCTGCTGAGTACCGGGGCTAAATCAACCCTTACATTTTTTAATTTATTTTTTTTGTATTCCAAAAAATGTATTTGAGGCAATACAAAATTTATATATGTTATAATTGTATACGGAAACAAATAAGCCAGACCATTTAACCGGGGCTTTTACACTGCCAGATGCATGCAAAAATATTTTACAAAAAATTATAAAGAATGTATTTGAGGCAGCTTGAAATTTTGATGGAGTGTTATTTATAACTAAAAAATAAGATTCCCAAAAAGTAGTGTCCGACCGAAAGTTCGGTTTCGGCGGAAATCGAGTTTCGGCGGAAGTTTCGGTTTCGGCCAAATTTGGCCGAAACTTTTGCCGAAACCGAAACTATTGTAGTACTAATTTTGTAAATTTTGAGTCGTGGTTAACTTTGTTGAGGGTGTAAAAGTATATACATACCTATATACCAAGTCTAAGGGGTAGGCAGAGAAAACAAAGCGCCATTAGGCACGATTCTTACATCCCTTACTTTGTCACACGTGTTCGCTGGTCTTTAAGACTCCTAGCATCACCTTTCTTAAGGACACGTTTAATTTGATCATGGAAAGTCTGTCGCGTCCAACATGACTCGATGAGGGCGACCACATATTTTCCATCCTTCCGCTTCTATACTGTCCATCTGCTAAGTCACTCTTGCATAAATAATTCTTTGTACGTGTCCAAACCATCGGAGTTGGCACTTCCCTTATTTTTTACACCGACACTCTCTTTAAATCCTTTTTTAAACCTTCCTTTCTTATTTTTTTTCGACGCGATTGGTGAACCTCATGCCGCAAATTTTGCGCAGCATTTCGACTGCTTTGCCATTATTTTCATACACCCTCTGTCATGCACAACTCTAGCTTTCATAAGTTAGTGTTGGGATCAGTATCGCACTGTTAGCGAGCTGGGTTTTGTTGCTCAGATTGTTTGCTCCCAGGTATCCCTCAACGCTATTTTAACGCTGTTTTATAATTTTACTGTGCTTTCTACATTCCCGGTGTAACAGTAATTTAAGTAATTATTATAATGAGATGAGATGAATGTAGAAAGAAGAGTGGCGTTAGAAAACAGTGTAAATGGGGAGATGGGCATATTCCTGGACGCAAAGAATGTTAGCAGAAAAGCCCAGCTAGCTATTTATAATGCGGTACAAATCCCAACGCCAAATTATGGAAGCGAGAGTTGGGTATGGCAGTGTGTGCATAAAAGTAGGATAAACGCGGTCGAAATGAGGCCCTGCGCAAAATCTGCGGAGTGACCCTCGCTGACCGCGTCGAAAACAAGGTTTTAAGGAAGGAAGTCGGATTGAAAGAGACTGTCACTGTAAAAGTAAGAAAGGCCATGCCCCGACGGTTCGGATGTGTAGAAGGAATGGATGATGCAATATAGACTAAGCAGATATACAATGCAAAGCGGATGGATATAGAAATCGAGGAGTATGTAGATGAGTGGTAGAGCCACGCAGTTCGCTACATGAATAGACCGGCTCGATCGGTTAAATACAGCTCTTTACCTCTGAGAATAGCAGCGTCAAGTAGCTTAGGCCGCGTTTTACTCGGTGAGGGAAGGATCTCGAGGCCCAAAGCTTAACCCTCTCCCTTCCTCATTCCACTTCCAACTCCTTTCTTATCCCACCAACGAAAACATTCCGAACGAGGATTACGTCAGGCAGGCGGATGGTCATAAAACCGCAGCCAAATCTTCTGACAACATGGATAGTTCTATGAGATGACATACTGTGCCGACCCCACTTAAAGTGGGAAAGGGGCAGGATTATTTTTAGATAAGCAGTATCTCAAAAGAGATAGACGATTCTTGTGAGAATAAATACAAAACAATATTTTAAATAGTAAATCTCAACATACCAAAACCTAGTATTTCATTAAACAAAAACAATTAGCGATTTGAATGTTGGATAATATATAATTTTTACTTTTTTATATCTGGTAAACATTTTGGCTACACCTTAAGGTAGAAAAAGGCGTGAAGTTATATTGTTGATTGCAACAAAATTAATACATATACTCTTTGTTTTTCATTTCCTCTTCTAATTCACACAAAATAATGGGAAAAACCATCAAATTTCAGTATTTTATGGAATTTTATACGCGAACACGTGATTTCGGTTTCGGCTGAAACTGAAGTGGCTGCCGAACATTCGGTTTCGGTTTCGGCCGGAAAACCAGTTTCGGTCGGACTCTACCAAATATAGACAAACTGTAGTGTGAGAATCTTCGTTCTTGCTAGCCGCGTTACTATTGGTTCTGGCGAGGCCACGTGACTTACAATAGACATGAGGTTTCTTGACAGAATTTCTTAGTCGATATTTTCAGTCAATGTCAACACGTTTTAAAACTGAAATATTTAGGAAATGTCTAGTGAAAAGCTAGTTTGTTATTTGTAAAAAAAAATGGTGGTAAAGTAGTTACTTTTGTGGAGAAAGCTCTCAAAAAAAGTCAAGAGCCGCTAGAGACATCATGCTAGTAAACATCATGGGTTAAAATACAATGAAATTGTTTTACCAGTGATTCCTAACCTTACAGATGGTTATCACACAAGTTGTTATAAGAATTTTATAGCTTTGATAAAAAAAATATATTTAAAATACTGTGATTGGATCTAATGTTTCTACTCCTACAAATATAATTATTGTTTCAATTTAATTATTTTTCAAAAAATATATACTGACAAATAAAATAAACTTTTCAGTAATTGTACTATAAACTATTATTACTATATATGTACTATCTATATGTACTATATATTATATAAACTATTTATTTTGTCAGTAGAAAATAGGCAAACTCTAATGAGTTTGCCTATTTTCTACTGACAAAATAAATAGTTCAGTATACTTTTATCATTATTGTATCTTTTGCCTGCATAGATTGCTCAATTCTTGGATTAAAGTTCTGGTCTGTCTTTTTGGGAATCTTATTTTTTAGTTATAAATAACACGCCATCAAAATTTCAAGCTGCCTCAAATACATTCTTTATAATTTTTAGTAAAATATTTTTGCACGCGTCTGGCAGTGTAAAAGCCCCGATTAAATGGTCTGGCTTATTTGTTTCCGTATACATTGAGTATTAAACTACAACATATGTAAATTGCGTATTGCCTCAAATACATTTTTTGGAATAAAAAAAATAAAATTACAAAATTTTAAGGGTTGATTTAGCCCCGGTACTCAGCGGCCAGGTCTGCAATTCTGTGTTGGGATATAACAGGAGAGGTGTGTGACAAGCTTTCAGCTTGCCTTGATTTATTTATCATTATGAAAGATTGGTTAATTTTATTTATTTGACCCATTTTATCTCCGCACGTATAAAGTATTCACATCGAGCGTATCGACACTGATAACCAATCGGTGATGGCTGGGTCAGAATTTTGCACAGAATTAACGAGGCGTTTATATAATTTCGGGTTAAAAAAAAAAAACATTTTTTTAAACATCAACACGGACCGAATTTTTTATACACATGCACCCATAATAATGTAGGTATAATTGATTAAGTATTAATAAATCCATATGCTAAAACATATTTCTTGAGACTAGTTTTTAAAGACAATGACTGTTCATAATTGTTTTCGGAAGTTAAGTGTGGCAAATATCAATGACTGAAAACTTTATGCACCGGTGTGTACCGGTATCGCAATAGGTTCGTCATCTATTCCATTTGGGACGTAAGCATAACGACGAGACGAGGCTTAAGAGCCGCTGCCTACACCGACGGGTAACACAGGCGTGAAGTTATGTGAAGTTAGTTTCTATCTTCTAATTCATACGTGCTACTTATCTAAGAAGGTGAAATCAATCTAATACAGTATGTATACATAAATTACCTACTTTAGACGTTTATAAAATTTATCTTCAAACAATATATACATATATTAGTAGGTGACAGGATATTCCATACAAGATATCCAATAAATTTGTATTGTAACTATGAACTTGACAACCCTTGACGAGCAACAAGTTAAATTAAATTTTCAAATAATTATTATGGTTAGTCGCATGATCCGAAAATAATAACGTAGTCTCCTAAATAGTCTATATAATGTAAAAAACGTAGTTTTTTAAAAAATAGAGCCTAAAACTAGACCGTTCAAAAACAAACTCTGCGCCTATAAAATATAAATGTAGTCATAGAATTAAACAGGTTTTTAGAGCGAATAGCGAATTCTGACGTCAGTCAAGCGTTTGCCATTTCATAATAATGCAGTAGTCATAACAACTTGTTGATACCACGAAGGTATACATTCTAAAGTGTTAAATAATGTACAAACATTCACATCACACACTTTGCTGCACTAATCACTGGAGTTGATTTTAAAAAACTTAAGATCCGTGATGCAATTCTCCAGCAATCAAAACTGATTTAATTCTTATCAGATACATTCTTGCTGGAACGATAGTCTTATCTACAATGTCATATCACGTTGCTTTTTTCGCTTTTTTCACCCGAAGGTGTAGACGGCGAATTTTAACGTCCCAAATGGAATAGGCGGCGAAACCGCGACTTAATCAGTAGAACAGTAAAAACGCATACGCATTTAATATTGCGTTTTTACTGTTCTATATATATATATATATTTTTAATTTTATCATTTTTTATTTTTCATCTACTATTTAATTTAAAAAACCTTAATTAAATATATTAACTTTCTAAAGAAATGTATATGTAAGTAATTTAAATAGTTAATTTATTAACATACACCTGTTGTAGTCCGCGGCACTGCTTGATGAATAACTCACAACCATCACAAAATTTAAGTAATACATACAGCATTTATCTCGCATGAGAATTTGTACTGTACCTTCAAGGATACTACTTTTCAATGATAGTAAATAGTAAAATAGTACATATTTTAAAAATCCTAAGACTATCCTTTGCAACGGATAATAATGGTACAAAGAAGACAAACTAATCGCCGTGGTGCCGCCGGCTTAGAATACCGCCACCCCATCTCTTCCCGTGGGTGTCGTAAAAGGCGACTAAGGGAAAAGCTAGAAGAATGGGCAGCAGCATTTACTCTCAAGAAAGTACAGCCTACTGCGATCGCCAACCCGACTGCCAAGCGTGGCGATTATGGCAAAAACCCCCCCACGATTGAGCGGATCGGCAGTTGTGGCGCTCTATGGGGGAGGCCTATGTCCAGCAGTGGACCTCAAAAGGCTAATGATGATGAAAGCAAGAAAAACAATGGACGTATTTTATATCTTAAATTTGCGAAAACACTGCCATGTCTTATGTGTAATAATGAAAATAAAAAGATGAGCAGGAGGAAAACATACAAAAAAAATGTTTTTTTTTTTAAACTAAAGATATTTAAATATTATTCCCTTAAAACTTGTTTTTACCTCTGTGAGAATTATGCATATTTAAATATGCGTCGTAACAGGAAAATCGGTTATTTTACCCGCACTAAAAAAAGAGTAACAAACATCACATATTATAGAATACATTTGAAAATATAAAAACCGGTAAATATAATTTAATGCTTGAAAGATCAATTAGAGATGAATATTGTTAGATGTTAATATTCTAATGAGATCATACAACTACTAATGGCCTATACAAATGTAGATGATAATAATAACTGGTGCCAAATGACAAGACTTTACCTTTAGAATAGTATAAAATTGGCAACTGGCCTGGTTGTATCAAATAATCTAAGAATAATTTTATACATACTTTGAAATAGTTTAGACGTCAAAACATCAGAAGTTACATATAATTAAGAAATACCATTTAAGGTATGTATAATAATACTTCATTAAATATTGAAACAACAATAAAAACAGTCTGGGTCGTCCAGTAGTAAAGCACACCGTTTCTAAATCCAGAGGTTGCAGGTCCGAATGACACCAATGACTTTTCGAAGTTAATTAATTTCGAAAGTTATGTGTGATAAACATTGATGACTGAAAACTTTGTGCCTGGTGTGACAATAGCCATATAAAACCTAGTCCATTTGGTACGTAAACATAACGTTGAGTCGAGGCAAAACAGCCACAGCCTACACCTTGGGGTAGAAAAAGGCGTGAAGTTATGCTATAATAAAAATAGTTTCAACTTACTTGGTGGGTTTGTTTTTCATCCATGTAGGTATTGTGAAACCATCCTTAATTTCTGGGTCACTTGATGCCATATTTTTTTCTAATCTCTTTGAATATTAAATTGAAGAAAATATATATATTTTTTAATCTCTTTGAATATTATATTAAGGAAAATATATTATTTCAATTAAATATTTTTATAAGTAATAAAAGAAGACAATAGCCTTGAATGTAAACTTAGCACTGACTGATGTTTTATCTTGAGCAGAATTGATAAGAACGTTTCAGTTGGTATTATTAAGCGACAACATTGGAATAAAAATATGATAAATAATAATATTATAGATTAAATTTTTAGCAGTTATATGAAGCGCTCAGGAGACACTAGGAGATGCACTTGACCTCAGTGATAAAGGAAACGATTCCATCTGTAACAAATACACGTGAAATAAATGCCTATTTTATATTGTCACAGACGTTTTAGAATCTGTATTGTGAATAACACACCACAATTATAACAGTTATATGCAAGTTTTCAGTTAATTAAATGAAATTTAAATGAAAATATCAGTGTTCCTAATATGTCATCTAAGGTTGGAAGAGATCGCAGCATGCAATAAGACTGCCTTTATACTAGGCTAACGTTTATAATGTACTACTCACTGTAATTTATTCTTAAAATGGTGTACAACAAAGTGTATTTTATTATTATTTATTATATTTTACATAGGATCATCTAAAAATTAAACTTTTCCAAATGTGAGTAAATTTTTCATTTACAAATGTTATGTATTATCATAATTAACACCATTAACTAAACCATTAGATCAAGATATATGTAGCAGTAAAGGCTATTGATGCAATGATAATCTGGTGCTAATGCATAAAAATATATATGCAACATAAATGCATCAACTAAGACTTAAATTACATTTGTAACAGTAGGAAGTATGTACAATTGTAATATTGCAAGAATTTTGACTGAATGTTATCTTTAGCAATAAACTTCATTATTTATATATTATAACAAGATTTTAATACTAATAATATATTTACGTTACACAATGTAGAAGTAACTAGCATGCTGCAACGTATCAAAACTCCTAACAATAGAAATGCAATGATGAATAGTATAGGCACATATTGATAACAATTACGTATGTCCTTTATAATATATGATAACATTGTAATGATGACAAATATACTTACAGTTTTCAATGTGTCAATCGAAACAATAAATTTAAATAGCATCGCGAACGAGATATAAAATGAATTTTAGTAGAAAATACCTCAACCTGCGCACAAAATATCAAACAAGCAAGAGCATAGGGCATAGAGCAGCGTTACCAACTCGAAATTCGTCAAGGTGGGAGATAGGGTTCTACAAGTTGGTAGTTTCCAACAAACCCTACTATGAAAAGTTGGTAGATCTACCACCCATACTTTTCAAGTCTTTTAGAGACCCTCCAATAAGAATCTGGCATCCTTAATTTACTTTTCGATTGGATGAGACATATTTGAACTATTTTTATTAGAAATCTAATGATAAAACAGAATTACAGACCGCTAATATTCAAAATATCAATAGAAAATAGTCATAATTGAAAAACGAATAATTATGAGTCTATGACTTCAACCAAAGCATAGTTTATAAGTCACTTACAGATAGTAGTAACTAATATTAATGTTGTAAATTTTCTTCGTTTTCACTTTCACTTTCACTCATTTTGATAGTGTTCAATTGAAACGTTTCAAAAATTACAATCAGTTATTTATTGATTGAATCGCGTTAGATATAGAGTGTAAGCACAGATACGTAGAAAGAGTTTTAAGATCTAAGTTAGATCTTAAAACTCTCTAAAAAACAAAACAAACATCATGGCGGCGTTAGATCATCTAACGCCGCCAAGCCGCCATGATGTTTGTTTTGTTTTTTTTTTTATTAAGCCGCCATGATATGACCTGTACATCAACCTGTAACGCCCTCTATTTTCGAGTAAATTCGATGGATCCATCAAAGGGTAAAAAAGCAAGAGAAAGATTACGAAAAATGAAAAAAAAATTATAGTTTCAATATTATTTTCATGGAGGTTTGATTTGGGATTTTTGAAAACTTTAAAAGTTGGTAGATTTTTGGTACAAGGTGGTAGGTTTGACTACGACACTAAAAGTTGGTAGATCTACCGAAAAGTTGGTAGAGTTGGCAGCACTGGCATAGAGGAAATACGGACGGAAAAATATTCACACTTCACACTTCACAGACTAGGTTTTTTATTAAGTGTTTTAAAGACCCAAGTCACTAAGACCTTTAAGTCAAGTCACAGACTAGGTGGTAGTACTCTGTTGAATGTTGGTCAATAAACTTACAACACTCCTAACAAAACTATTGGCGCAAATTCAACTTTTTTTTTATGGGATAGGAGGGCAAACGAGTAGGCGTGTCACCTGATGGTAAGCAACCAACGCTGCCCATGGACACCAGCAACACATATAGTGTTACTGTTGCGTTGCCGAGCTTTAAGGGATAGGGGAAAGGATGGGGAAGGAGGGTGGGCTGGGGTACCTCTCTCACCGAACAAAACGCGGCATGAGCCACTTTACATCGGTCTTCTGAGAGGTCGTGGTATTTCACCGGTCGAGCCAGCCCATTCATGCAGCGAACTGCTTGGCTCTACCACTGTTATAATAAACTTTGCAAATTTTCCAGAACTAAGATCTCTGATGATATTATTAATTATAAATGGCGTTTTATTAGGCACGCGTTTTATGTGTACAAGTCTAGAATATAAATTAAATCATTATACTATAAAATTTAGTCAAACTTACTTTTTTAGTATTCGATTAAACTATATCCTACAAAAAAAAGACATAAAAGTCATATATTTTTTTTTTTTAGTGTTGCCTGTCCTCAAGAAAAAATAAGTCCACCTTTTCTGACTGTTTTGGCGGGAATGTAAAAGAGTCATGTCCGTTCCTTGCATTAATTTCTAAAATTTGTGTTTCAATGGATATAATTGAATTCGTGGTGTTTTATTCAATAAGTGTTCGTATATGTGTGCAAATGTGGAAAGTGGTGTAAATATCGTGTGAAGCGTACTCTCCTGCATGGTCAACAAAACTCTCTTGGAACATCATATATAAAATACCACGACTTTATGGATGATTAGGATAAGTTAGTCTAAGTCTAATACCTACATCCAAACAAATTACTACGGCAGACTTGGCAGTATCGCTTTAAAATTTTAGCCTGTTCATAACTAGACTGCTAATAAAATCCACCCTTGTCTGTCAGAGTGTCTGCTGGTCAGCTGTCTTATGAAATCAAATTCAGCGCAATTTATTTTCGACTTTCCGAGAATTCCGAGTCTTAATTAATTTTACTTTCCTTTGTATTGCTAATGCTAATGACTGCGTTGTTAAGATAATTTTATAAATTTCTCAACAGTAATATATTTATAATGTCTCAAAACGAACCCACAGATTTGGAATGGGTGCAGCTTAGAAAGGATATGGGAAGTCATCAACGTGTAGAAACAACTGCAGAAAAATTTTCCCGGAAATTCTCCGAAAATCCGTTTGTTCCTATAGGTACGTTATTGACTTAAATTAATGATCTTCATTTACTTTATTGTGTTAATGTAACAAGTTGTACTTTATACTAATAAATACTTGTATCGCAACGTAATTCACTACAAGTCAGATTACAACGATGTACTTTCATTTAAAAATGTATTTGTAAATTTTAAAAATTACACAAATTATTGGTAATATTTTACATTATTTACAGGTTGCTTGGCTACTGCTGCAGCACTATCCTATGGACTTTACAGTTTCAAATCAGGCAATAAAAGATTATCACAGCAAATGATGCGATGGAGAATAGCAGCACAAGGATTCACCATAACGGCTCTTGTTGTAGGAGTATTGATGACTGCTGGAAAATAGAATATCAATATTTAATTATTATATTAATGTTTAAAACAATTTAGAAAAGCTTAATATTTTAAAGATGCCTATTTTAAGTTGGTAGCAGAGTAATCACTGTATACTCATAAGCTTTGTTGAAACAATACAACTTGAGTTCTAAGAAAGAAAACTAATGTATCTACATTTTATTTATGAAGAATATACTTGTTGGAAATTGCTTATTATCAGTACTTTTATTAAGTTCTCTTGTTTGTAAACTGTTACGGTGATATTTTTAAATAAAAGCATGTTATGTAATATATTGGATGATGATTCTTGAATCTCACTTGACATTGAGAGATCATTATGTTCACAAGATGCAAGACTATAATTGTAGTCATGACACAGGCCATGTGGTGTAATGGTAAACCAACCAACTGCAGCAATGAGGTTAGCAGGTACAAATATTTATGATAAGTTTGAATGGTCTTGCATGTTTTTCTATAAATTATAAGTATGTATTTATAAAGCTAAGCTAAAGCTGTATTCACATGTATCACAAATTATTAATAGAAAACTGAGAGTGATATCTGATGGTGTGTTGGGGAGGCTCAGGGTGAATTTAAATGTGGAAGGGGATTGATAGACCAGAGAGCAACATTCTAGAACAGCATGGTGGCTGTATGCTGGAAAAAATCATAAAGAAAACAAAAGTTATGCTGTTTGAAAGGAAAGAAACCAAAACAAATGCCAGCATAATGGTTTATGATTTAGTGCTGGAGCAAGTGGATGATTAATGTAACGGTCTGGTGGAGGAGCACCACGGTACTGATTAAATAGTAGTGGGTTCGATTCCGGGCTCACACCAATGATTTCTCTGCGGAATACTTTTCGAAACTTATGTTTAATATCGATACGGGGTAGGCAGAGAGAACAGAGCGCCATAGGGCACGATTCTTACACACCTCACTCTCTTCGTTGACTTTTATAACTCTTTTCATGCACGCGCGTCGGTTTTTGAGGCTCTTAACATCACCTTCCTCCAGAACACGTTCTATTTGGTCTTGGAATGTGTGTCTTGGCCGTCCTCGACTCCTACATCCGTCCGCTTTTGCATTGTATATCTGCTTAGTCAGTCTTGCGTCAACCATTCTTTCTACATGTCCGAACCATCGGAGCATGCCCTTTCTTACTTTTACACCGACACTCTCTTTCAAACCAACTTCCTTCCTTACAACCTTGTTTTCTACGCGGTCAGCGAGAGTCACTCCACAGATTTTGCGTAGAGCCCTCATTTCTACCGCGTTTATTCTACTTTCATGCACACTCTGCCATACCCAGCTCTCGCTTCCATAAGTTAGTGTTGGGATCAGGACTGCATTGTGGATTGCTAACTGGGCCTTTCTGCTAATATTTTTAAAAATAGTCAATAAATAATTAACAATATAGATTTATAATATACTGCTAATGTAAGTAAGGGTGAGGTCGGATGGTGCGTTGGTAAAACTACCGAATGTAGAATCTAGATTGGCGGGTTCGATCCCCACCCAAGTATAAATATTTATCTGGGTCTAGGTAAAATTTGGCTAGAGGCTGCGCCTCACAAAAGTCAGGCTCTGTGGTTCCACCGCCTCACTCGGCGCTGGGAACCACCAGCCGCGCGGATCCAGGTGGGTGACACGGCTGTCCCGGTGGCGAGGTACTTGAAGTACCTCGGCCTCACCCTGAACAGCCTCTGGAGCTTCGAGGAGTACTTCGTGAGGATGGTCCCCGAGTAGGACGGGTGGCAGGCGCGTTAAACCGCCTCCCCCGAGATTCGCCGCCTCTACGGTGGTGTCGCGCAATCCGTGGCCCTATCCCGCAGTGGCTGTTACGCCTCGACTCGCTGTTTTTTTACGTTCCGATTGGAATAGGTGGTAAACCTATTGTCCTACACAGGGTGCAAAGTTTTCAGCCATCGGTATTTATTACACTCATCTGTCAAACATAATTTCGAAAAGTCATTTGTGTTAGCTAGGATACGAACCCACAACTTTTGATTTAGGAGGGGGGTGCTCGACCACTGGACCGCCGAGACTACCGAGATGACTACTATCTACTTCAAAATTGAGTTATAATATTCACCCGAACATACATATGTCGGCGCAGGACGCCATCTAGCGGTATATGATGTCAACTATATACAATAACTCATGAGCCGGCGAACTTAGTTTTTATTTTTTTATGGGATAGGAGGGCAAACGAGCAGGTGTGTCACCTGATGGTAAGCAATCGACGCCGCCCATGGACACCAGCAACACATATAGTGTTACTGTAGCGTTGCCGACCTTTAAGGGATAGGGGATTGGAAAGGACGGGGAAGGGGTGGGCCTCCGGGTACCTCTCTCACCGAACGAAACGCGGCATGAGCCACTTTACGTCGGTCTTCTGAGAGGTCGTGGTATTTCATCGGTCGAGCCGGCCCATTCATGCAGCGAACTGCTTGGCTCTACCACGCATTAAAAGAAATAAATTAGTGATATTTGTATCTTAAAAAGTTCAATTTGTGCTATTTATCAGCACGCGTTATGGCACGCAAACGCAACTGCTATGTACCGCTATGTTGATACTGTAATATCTTCGTAAATATTAGTTTAAATTACATGCTGTAAACGGCTATATTGATCTATATTAAAAGCACAATCTACTTAAGATAGTTAACTGGATGAAAATTTATGCTGTAATGTTTAAAATTGCTTCGTAAATAAACCACTATTTCTCGTAAAAAATAAAAAAATATTAATGGTCATTGTGGGTTATCCCTAAGAGGTAGACATATGCCCTTGCGGACTTTTTTGTAGACCTTTTAGAGGTGTATAATAATGTAGTACATTGTTTTCATTTATCACTTAGGGTTCAGGCAGCGTTTTCGATTAAAGTTTTAAATCTTGAAAATTATCACTTTTTATTTTTACACTATACATGAATTATAGATGAAAACCACCCCGTTGACACCCTGTAACTATTAAAAAAAATCGCATCAAAATCCGTTGCGTAGTTTTAAACATATGCGGCATATAAGGGGAAAGACAGCAGAAAGTGACTTTGTTTTATACTATGTAATGATAATTGATAACCCTATAAAACTGTATTAGGTAAACTGATTTAGTTATGATTACATGTTATTATTAGTCTCGGTGGCGCAGTGGTCGAGCACACAGCTTATGATCCAGAGGTCCGGGTTCGATTCCAGACTTTGGCTCACACCAATGACGATTCGAAATTGTTTTCGGAAGTTATGTGTGATAAATATCGATGAATGAAAAACTTGTGCCCGGTATGGCAATAGGTTCGCCACCTATTCCATTTGGGACGTAAACATAACGGCGAGACGAGGCTTAACAGCCGCTGCCTACACCTTCGGGTAACAAAAGGCGTGAAGTTATGTTATATTATTTATGTCAATATATTACTGAAATATATTTATTATTTAGTTAAGTAAAATACACGAAATTTATAATTATGTGATTAAATAAGCAATTCATTATATTTAATAACTGTTTTGGTGATATTTCCTTTTATTGTTTAAATCCATACTGATGCTGCATGAATATTCGTAATATTTATTTTCATGATTAATATCTTATTATTAGATAGTATCAATTCGTTCTATATAATATTTTTTATTTAAGAGAACTTAATTTTAAAACAGCCTAGTAGCGCCATCCGCCGAGAGATAGTGAAGTTATTGATTATTAAAATAATTAATTTATATATTTACAAACTATTTCGTACTTAAACTGGTCAAGATATTACTAAAATCTATTATTTAGTTAAGTAAAATGCGCGAAATTTATAATTATGTGATTTAACAATTCATGATTCGTAACTGTTTTGGTGATATTGCCTTTTATTCTTTAAATCAATACTAATGCTGCATGAATATTCATAATAATTATTTTCATAATTAATATCTTAATACTAGATAGTACCAACTCGTTCTATGTAATAATTATAACTTAAGAGAACTTAATTTTAAAACAATCTAGTAGCGCCATTCGCCGAAAGATGGTGAATTTGGATTGTTAAAATAAGTAATTTATAGATTTACAAACTATTTCGCACTAAAACTGGTGTCATAATTATCTAAAATTGTTATTTTGAATTTTAACCTATTTTTCAATTATAATTCTCGAGTAGGTTCACTTGTTGTGTAAAAAGATGTTATTCATCATTATTTTTATATCAATTATGACCAGCTAGTACCACCATCCGCTACTAGATGTCTGTACGGGTAGTTTAAAAAGTCGCTATGTCTTTTCGTCCTTGCTTTATATGGATCTTGGCTTTTTTTGTAACCATTGTTTTATATTAATTGTGGCCGCAAGGGGGCGTTAAAACTTAAAAGCGTTAAATGCTCTTGCACGAGACATTAGAAGTTCCACTTCAAAAGTTCCACTTCAATAATAAAAAGTGAAATAAAATTATAGTAGGATGAAACCCATTAGAAAAGGAGGAGAATATTACAAAAATTAAAAAAAAAAAATTACGAGCGATCTGAGGTCGGGAAGGGGATGGGGGTGAGTTTTTAAAGGTAAAAAACGGTTTTTCTAGATTTCCGGCAAAACTAAAAGCTGTAGCAAAGTTCTAGGTAAAAGATAAAGATCTAAAACTTTTGTATGTACACTTTTTTTACATAGGTAACCTCAATGCAGATGCAGAATCGAGATGCAACTCGATTTAGGGTAATTTTAAAGTTGATGTAAAAAAAATATCGTAAAAAAGTTATTGAACAGTCTGAAGCTTAGGAGTCATTGTATCAAGCATTAATTGTTATATCTATGTTGCAGTTAAACACACACATAATATAACAAAACTTCACGCCTTTTTCTACCCAAAGGTGTAGGCAGTGGCTTTTAAGCCACGACTCGCCGTTATGTTTACGTCCCAAATAAAAAAGGTGGCGAACTTATTGCCATACCGGGCACAAAGTTTTTAGTCATCGATATATATCACACAAAACTTTTAAATTTAATTTCGAAGAGTCATTGGTGTGTGCCAGGATTCGTATCCGTGACCGCTGGATTCAGAAACCGTGGGCTCGACCGTTGGATCACCGAGACTATCAGTTGTAGTTAAATTTATCTACAAATGAACAAAAAATATTTCTACTTATCCGATGGTTCATAAAATTAGATATGCAGGATGATACAAGATTGACTAAGTAGATATGCAATGCAAAAGCGGATGGATGCAGGAGTCGAGGATGGCCACGATACACTTTCCCTGACCAAATAGAACGGGTCATGGAGGTAGGTGTCGTCAGAAGATTTAAAAATCGACAAGCATGGTGTAACAAGAGTGTTATAAAAATCAAAGAAGCGAGTGAGGCGTGTAAGAATCGTGTCTTGTACGTGCTCTGATCTCTCTGCCTACCCTGCAAGGTACTTTGCGTGAAGATATATTATTTAAGAACTAAAATAAACTATTTCATTTTGCTATAGGAAATAAATTGGGGAAGATAGATAATTGACAGAAACAGAACAAAGTTAAGTTAATTTCATATCTACATAAATGTGATGCTTTGTTTGCTTTGAACGAATGTAGTCATAAATAATCACGGCTCAATTAAAGGTCCCATTAACTCCGTTCCATGTCAGCTTAGTAAAATATTTCAACTCGAGTTGGAGGTTTTCAACTCGAGTTGACTTGAGTCAGACCCAACTCGAGTTAACTCGAGTTAACCATCACTTTACTGTCTATAGAGTATAGATCCAAACAAATAGGATTTAGCAAAAAGTATCTAAGCATTCTAAGCTTCTAAATGGATTTAGTTTTAATATCTAACAACAAACATACTGTACTCTCACTGCACAGTGAAATGAATGATGATTTTATTACACCTACAAGGCAGATATTATAAGTAAAAGAGTTAGGGGTGCCTAGTGTTAAACTGTTAAAGCTTATTTAAAAAAATGTTCAAATGACCTAAACTCAAAATATTGATTCATGATCCTGTTCCGTTCGTTACTTTCTTCACGTAATGACGTACAGAAAAGATAATGAACACCTAAAACAGAAAACAGTAAAATAAAATTATCAAACACTAAAGGACAGTAATTAAAAAATGAACGGTTTTATAGCTGTGCATTGTGGTATGTATTTTTAAAACTTCATATTTGGTCATTACTTACTACTTATAAAAATGAAGATTTGTAATAATATAGTATGAATGATATAAAGGATTATGTCAATTTGCGAGTATATGACAGTTATAAATAAATTTATTATAACCAATTATCGAAATTTGAATCATTTCATCTATAAACAATTCAGTGTTATTGATTTGTATAAATGTTATAGGAGCTGGTTACCACAGTGATAATCTCAAGAAAGATTACCAAAAAACATGTTATGCTGCCTGTAGAAAAGCTGCTGAAGCTCTTCAGCTAGGTGGCAATGCTGTTGATGCAATTGAAAAGGCTATAATTGGTTAGTTTAGTACCATAAAATTGTTCTTATTCTTATGTGGGTATTATTGTCTTTGAAAGTTCCATGAGGTTACTAGAAGATGCTATTTCTATAAAAAGCCATTGTAAAACAAATTACTAACTACCCTGAATATTTTATACCCAGCATTCTTATTTTGTTATTGATTTCAGAACTAGAGAACAGCCCTTTAACAAATGCTGGATATGGTTCAAACTTAAGTTGGAATGGATCGGTTGAATGTGATGCGTCAGTAATGAATGGCCAAACTTTACATTTTGGTGCCTGTGGAGCTGTCTCAAATGTATGGAATCCTATAATTTTAGCAAAGCAGCTATGCATTAAGCAATGTGAAAATCTCTCACTGGGTCGAGTTCCTCCTTGTATACTCACAGGAAGTGGAGCAAAATCTTGGGCAGAAAGAATGGGTTTAGAAATTGTAGATGATCATAAGATGGTGACTGCTCGTGCTTTTAGAAATTATAAACATTGTAGAAGAAAACTGAAACGTTATTCTATACAAAATGCGACAAAATTCAGTCCATTGGATACAGTCGGAGCAATTTGTGTTGATTCTAATGGTATTGTAGCTGCTGGTGCAAGTTCAGGAGGTGTTTCTTTAAAACATGAAGGAAGGGTAGGGCAAGCTGCTTCCTTTGGCAGTGGAGCATGGGCAGTGATGAGCAGAGATGGATTAAAACCTTCAATAGCTGCTTGTACATCAGGATGTGGTGAACATTTGATTAGAACACAGCTGGCTAAAAATACTGCTGAGAGTTTATTAGAACCTTCCCCTATTTTAGCATTGAATAAATGTCTCAAAGAGAATTTTTTGGAATCCCCATTTTTGTGGGATGTTCCTGAAAGACTTGGTGGCACTTTAGCACTTAAATTTGATTCTATTACTGGAGAAGGAGAGTTGCTATGGGGTCATACTACAAAATCAATGTGTATTGGTTTCATGTCAACAGAAACAAAAAGACCTAAGGTAAAAATCTTTTTTCTTATTCTAGTAGTAAAAAAAAAATTAACTACTAGAAATTTGTGGTATAAATAAATACTGCAAATTTCTAAGATTTCATATTCATTTTCTTTTTTGTAGTCGAGCATCTCTTTTCAGAATAAAAAAGTTATGGAATCGATTCCAGACCTTTATTACTATGCCAGTAAATGGTGTAGGTGGTTGGTTCCTCATATCATCTTATTAATGAAAAAAATTGGGACTCTTGTGTTTAAATTACAGTTGCATTTGGTACACTCAAGATTTTGATCTGCCCCATTACAATTGTTTAACTAATACTATCTCATTGTAATAGAGTGATAATGTTTTACATATTGTTCTAGTGTATTATATCTCACCTGCCAGCTGCAGTCGAGCCTGGAAGAAAACCTGTGGTATCTGGACAACCATTCAAGGTTTCACTACCAACTTGTCCAGACTTTAAATGGGAAGTGAAAACTGAACCAAATTGTAACGGATCTCTTTAAATATAATGTCAAACTTAAATGTAAGACATAATAACACTGAATATAAATGATTGTGTAATAATTTAAATATGTGTTTCTTATTTTTTAGTAGTTAGTAATTGAGTAGTTGGCACTGATAGGGCTGACAGTCTAAATATGTCAGTCATAAAACACAGTTTTATGGTCAGAATTTCGAGACTAAGTACGTTTAAAGTTCGCATTCTGTTTTTGTCGAAAAAATACCTATTACTAACACATAACATAACTTCACGCCTTTTTCTACCCGAAGGTGTAGGCAGCAGCTGTTAAGCCTCGTCTCGCCATCGTCGTTTTTAAATAATATTAAAAATTGCAATTATTATGTAACATAAAATAATACTACATATATTATTACAGAACTGTATTCAAGATTAGTGTGCTAAAATATAAATTCGGTGAGAGGCATTTTTATTAAGTACATACAACAGAAAATAACAAAATGTATAATCTTACTGTATTTAAATGTTATTGGAAGTAACAATGTGGGTGGCTATTCATCATTGTTTTATGGATTTTGAATATTCTTAAAACACACTAAAAGTTAATAATTTAAATTAACATTAAAAAAATAATTCTTTTGCTTTTAAAATAAGAGAAAAGCACCATATTAATAGGACCAATTCATCAGGGACGTAGTAATTAAATATAAATAACAAGTTGTAGTAAAATTTGAAACTGCTCTGCAAAAGTAAATTTCAAACCATAAATTTGTACTAACATTATTTTACGAGAACTGTTTCAATATGTATTATATATATGTATATATATTAAATGTGCTTATTTTGTCTGCGAAGAGAAAAGTTCAGTCAGACTACCTAAAATCTATGTATGTATTATAGCATGACATGGATATACCACTAAGATTAATTGGTCAAAAAAATCTTATCATTAAATTAATATATCACTGACAAAATAAAACTGTCATCAATAAATAGTAAGAACACTACAATCATTTGATATTCACAATCATGAATTTATTTGGACTGCATAAAAGCGAAGCTGCCAATTTCCATATGTTGATATTACAGATACAATAGTAAACATGAAATATTACAAAATCCTCCAAAATACATTTGTACATATTGTGCCATTTATTATGCTTATTACTTACATTATTAAAAATAAAAATGCGCATAGACACGCCGTAAACATTAAAATATCAATAACACTACAAAGGAAACATTAATTGTAAACAAATTAGGTAATTAACATTATTTGTAAACAAAGACATCACAAATATTCCGTTCAAAGGATTAACTTAAAATTTACATTAATATTAGTCATTAATTATTGATAAAATTCATATTGTAGCCTCAAATTTTATCATTTAGAGTATTTACCTCAAATTATAATAAAA
The DNA here is from genome assembly GCA_905147225.2 of Euproctis similis. Taxonomy (NCBI): domain Eukaryota; kingdom Metazoa; phylum Arthropoda; class Insecta; order Lepidoptera; family Erebidae; genus Euproctis; species Euproctis similis. Next base: position 18,481,185 of record LR990105.1, on the reverse strand, counting down.
ACTAAATCCTGTAATCCGTACAATTATGTCATGTAGGTAATTCGTGTGGACAAGGAGGTAATAGATTTTTTTTTTAAATTATTATGTAATGTTTTGTATTACAAACATTAAAAAGTTTTGTTGAACAAATTGTTTCACACATTTTACCATTTGTTATAAAACAATTTCGTCCTGTTTACAAAACATCATTCGAAAACTGGGATTAGATCATTGTTTTATATAATCATCCATCATCATCATAAGGTACTTTTAATGCCAGGTACCGGTACCAATACTAAATTTAATAATTTCAATTCTACAGTAAAAATACTGGAATGTAACCAATTTCTTGAGAAATATGATAATATATGGATGTGTTATAATTACAAATGTAGTCACATTCATTTAAATCGGATAGTTATATTGTAATGTTACATGAGTTATAATGTACTGAACTGATTGTGGTAATTTCTGGAGCTACCTATATAATGTGAAGCAGAGTTTAAGCAGTGCTTGTCGAATTGCCATATGCAATTGTGCTCATTGTTAAATTTGTATAATCAAAACTAATTTCAATCATTCACAATATTTTTCAATGGTTGATTATGATGTTGATTAAAATTATGTTAATTTTCTTTTAATTATAAATAAAAAAATAAATAAATCTATTACCTCCCAAACTTCTATTTTCTTCAAACTCTTAACTGGAGAACTAAAATCCTACTTTAAAACCATCTATGTAGTCTATTTTTAGAAACAATTTTATAATTTTGTAAGGTTTGTAAACATTAAAAGCTGCCAGTTCAATTTTTTGTACTTTATAAATAAAATAAAAACAAGTATCTCTAACAAATATTGAGCCTGGATAAACTTATGAAATATATGTTATCAGAAATATTAAAAGCAATATGTCATGACGTTAGTAAAATTATATTTATTAATTATTTACTTTACTTCGTTTATTGATAATCTTACTAATCAAATTACGTTCCTTCTCAAATATTCTTATACCTATGGGTATAAAGGATCATTAAAGCTTAAAAGAAAATTTATTGACCTCCATAAATGCCAACTAATACTGTTTTATAACATAAAAAAAAATATTATCACATCGTCTAACCTTTGCCAATCTTGTTGCGCCATAAATTATTATCAAGAGGCAAAAGTGGAGCAGTTGCAATCACAACTTATTTAGCAGCAACCTGAATTTTAATTGTTTGAGAGCACTTAATATCATTTGATCGCTTATAATTTTTACATACTATATAATATTTTTTTTAAACAATGCATACCAATTTGGATATTCCAAAAACCGTCATTCAAGGCATCTCATCAGTCTATACATTCATCTTATTTTATTGAGACAGAAAATATTTCGAGAATAATATTATTATTTTATTATACGCATCCATATTCGTACCAAATAGCAGACTCCTTGGAGCTATCAGTTTTTTCATTTCTGTTTATATTTCTCGTGTCATTGCGAAGCTCGTCGCGCTCCTGTAATGTTTCATCAACCGATCGTGAATGTTCCGTCATTGGTCGATGATTTTCTGCGCTTCTATCATTCATGCTCTGACAAGCGCCATCCCCAATTACTGTAGATATCCGGTTGTACACCAAATACGTTGGGTTTTCTTTAACCGGCGTGCTTTGTGGTTTCGAATTCATATTACAGCTAGTCTCGTCGTCTGCAACGTAAACCGTCCGACGGGTACCGGCCGTACCAAATACTGGTGTTGGCGTAGATGCTGTAAGTGAAAAATAATTATTACTTCAGGCCTTTTTCTACACGAAGATTTTGTCAGCGGCAGTTAATGCCTCGACTCATTAAGTTAAGTCCCGAATCGAATAGGTGCCGAACCTATTGCCATTCACCGGGCACAAAGATGTCAGCCATCGGTAATTATCACACACAACTTCAAGAATTCCGAGAAATCATTAATGTGTGTCCGGAATCTAATCCACGACTTCTGAGTCAGAAGTGGGGAGCTCGGCCACTGGACCACCGACCCTTTTAAGTTATTATAAAAAATAATAATAAAGATTGCAAAAACTTAATAGGCATAAAACATCAGAATCTAAGTACGTTATTTCATGGTTAATTTTGACAATATTACCTGTAGGTATTGTGGAATCTGAATCAATGCCTTGGAAGCTATTTCTATGTGATGGTGGCACAGCTTTATGTGGTCGTCTCCGCAATGACGCTCGTATGAGCGCGTCATCACCTCCACCGCTATGTATTGATGTACTAGAAAGACGCCTTACAAAGTTCGACTCGTTTGTTAACCTACTAGAATCCAAACTAGGAATAGATCCACTAACATCGATGTTATCAGATTTTTTCAGCAACTTATCATCAAACCGTCTAGTGTAACCACAATCAGAACTTTGTCTCGGCGATTCTACACTCCGGTTGGAAGACCCTTGGTCTTGATCAGAGGTTTTAGACACCTTCTCTAATTCTTGGCATCCAGGATCTGACTCTCCCGATTCTGAACCGGCCAGAGTAAGTTGAGACTTTGAACGACTGGCATCCTCTATTCTTTTATTATGCCTCGACGGCACTTTGTTAATCAAATCTGTACCAGCTTTTCGAACTCTTTTAACAAACGACGCACCAAAACCACGCCTCTTAGTAGTACAGTTGTCTAACTTTTTGTAATGTTCCATTATTTTCTCTTCTAGTTTTTCTTTCTGTCGACATAAAGCATTGACTTTGTCTGCGAACATTTTCTCTTCTTCATGATAATGTTGTTTATCTTTTAATGAATGCGCAAGAAGTTCGTGATATTGAGTTAGAAGTTGCGATACATGATCCATTAAAGATCTTCTATCTGCATCTAGACTTTTATTCATCTGTATCAACATTTCACAATGTTGATTGGTTTTATTAATTTCGAGTTCCATGCTGGTTATTACTTCAACTTTAGTATTTACCTCACCAGAGATCTCACTATTTCGTAACTTCAATTGAGTTACTTCACTTCTGAGATTTCTATATTCTTCTTGCATATTGCGATACTCGTTCTTTAATCTATCACTAGCTGTAAACAGATTTCTGAAATCATCCTTTAGTTTCGAATGCTCCGCCCTAAGATTAGTCAAATTTCTTGACTCAAGTTTCAAATTCTCCCTTTCAATTTCAAATTCTCCAACTCTCTTCTCGTTATGAGCTAATTTTTCCTTTAATTCCCTATTTTCTAGTTTTAAATCACGAACGGTTACTTTTATTGGCTCACGCTCACTAAGTAATGTTTCATATTCTGTATTGAGCTGCTCGTGAAGTGTTTGTAAGGCTACTTGGTCTCTTAGAAGGTTGTCCTGTTTATCTTTCAAAACTTCCAATTGCTTGATAATTTCTTCTTTTTCGGCAGCCAGTTGACTATTAGCTAATTGTAAAGTCATTTGTTGAGATATCAAAGATCCGTTTTGGGAATTCAAAGTTGCAATTTCTACCTGTAACTTCGCATTTTCTGCTTGGCAATTATCGAGAGTTGTTTGTAATGTAGCAAGATCTGATGTAAGTTGTTCGATTACGGGATTTACTAAACTGTCATCATTATTTGTTCCCTGATTATCATGGGTGCAATCACAGGGTACTAACTTCATTAATTTTGCCCTCGCAGCAATGTCTGATATCAATCCTTCATGATCTACATTCGTTATGATTTTTTCTAAAAGATCTTCTATACTGACATCTCTGCTTAAAACTTCAAAAGCATTTATTCCAATTTTATCCATGCAGTTTCTTAGTTTATCAAAATTAACTTTTTCCGTAATTAAATCCTTTTGAAGAGTTTGAATAGTTTCGGAATCTACTTTCTTTTGTGACTTAAGTTCCTGAGTCTTTTGTTCCAAATCTTGGAAACGGTTGGTAACTGTCTGGCTTATTTCCAATTCTCGTGTTAACCTTTCGTGTTCTTTTTTCTTAAGTTCTATTTCAGTAGTGAATTTATCGAGAGATACGTCTTTCTCTTCAACAGCTTCTCTCAACTTGTTGACCTCTCTTTGTAAATTGTGAGATTCCCTTTCGCTATATGTTAGTTTGGTCTTTAATTCTTCCGATAGAATTATCAGGCCAGTCACTTTATCAGCTTCTGGCTTTACCATGTTTAATTCTTTAGTTCGAGAATCTAATGATTTCTCTAATTCATCTGCCCGTCTTTGTATAGAATCACACAACATTTGAATCCTCTGTTTATCTTTGGTTAACGATTCTAAATGTCGTTCAAAGTCTTGTAACTTATTTTTCTCAGAGTCTCTGTCGATTGATTGCCGATCTATGAATGCTTTTTGGCTGTCGAAAGAATCTTGCAACTTTCTATTTTCTTCCAAAGCGTTTCTAAAAACTTCTTCAAGTTCTGAATTCTGTTGCGAAAGTCTGTTACAATTTTCTTGAACTTGTTCACACTTCAAAGTCAATCTTTTCTTTTCCTTTTCCAACTCAAGCACTTTGTCACTGCTCTCTAATAAAGATTGTTCTCTTAAATTGTCAATAGTTGATAGCAATCTTTTATTTTCTAGTTCAAGTTTTAAAGCTCTTGCTTGAGCATTGCTGGTTAATTGTTCTGACAAACTATTCTCACCGGATTCTAGTGTACTTTCTCCTTCATTATCTGTATCTAAATTACTATTATTGCTTTCGCTTAAAACAGATTTTGTGATATATTGTAAATGATTGTTTTCTTCTATTAGTTCTTGTATTTTCTGTTGATCAGCATCTCTTTCCTATGAAACATAAACATATAGTTGTAAAGTAATTATAGTGGATGATGCTAAATATATTATTGATTTATATGCATTACTTACCAATGCAATATCATTAGCTTCTCTCTTCAATTTTATCATAGCCGCTTCTAATGTAAGACATTGTTCAGCTCGTTTTCTTGCTCTCTGTAGTTGTTCTTCTAGAGCATCCCTAGTCTCCATCAAAGCTTTGTTATCTTCCCGTAGTTCTGTTACACGAGTTTTATAGTATTCCGCGTCAGCAAGGCGATCACGGTAGCGTTGAATTTCTTGTTCGAGCCTTAATACAAATAATATATTATAATTATTAATAACAAACGAAAAACAAATTTAAGTAATGGCACTGGTGAGTCAATTAACATATATATCAGGTTTTAGTGGTACCTTTCACATCTTTCGGCCTTTTCACGCAAAGCGTCAACTTCGTCTCTATAACCAGCGGATTTTCTTGCTTCATTGAACCACTCTTGGCTGTCAGAACGTAGCTTGGTTAATACAAGTTTGGTGTGCTCTAACTCTTCACGGCATTCTGATAACTGTTCAGATTTTTCTTCTCTAGGAATTAATAATAATTTATTAATAATAAATTTGGCGATGGCACAATATCTCAAACTATAATAATTTATTGAAGACTTCCTATAGAATGTAAACTTACAATTCCTGTCGCTGCTTCCGTAGTCGTGACTTCCAATCTGCCAATTCTACAGCAAGATGTTGGTTATCACCATTATTCTGATTAACATTTTGAGTGGACCGAGTTTTTCCATTCTTGTTTTCATTTTCGTTTTCACACAATCCTTCATTTAACACCAAGGAAGCCCAGTTTTGTAAATAATGGTCTCGTTCTTTCGCCAGTCGTCGCATGTGATTGAACATCGTCGGTGATTGAAAAAGGTCTATGGCATCAGGGGTAAGTACGACGGTTTGCATATCTGTTACCTAGAATTGAAGAACAATATAATAAGTCTAATGAAATTAGCTCTGAAGTAGCATTTTATGTGTATTAACCAATTGTAACAGATCTATGTCATTCCAGGTACATTGGAGATATAGAAGAAAAACCAATGTGTACCAACTAATGCATAGTTTTTAATATAGATTTAGTCGTTGTATATCCACATATCTAGTTTAAATTATAGGCACCCTCTTATAAAATCCGCAGGAATATAAATATCATTCATTTTCGAGGGACATTAGGAAATATCCGAAAATACGGACTTGATTAAGAGCCTCAAAAACCGACGCGCGTGCATGAAAAGAGGTGTGTAAGAATCGTGCCCTATGGCGCTCTGTTCTCTCTGCCTACCCCACAAGGGATTTGGCGTGAAGTTATGTATGTATGTATGTATGTACGGACTTGATTTTTATACGGTTCTCACTGGTAATTGAAATTTACGAGAAATAATGGCTAATTTACGAAGCGATTTTAAACAATACAGCATTAATTTTTATCCAATTAAATGTCTTAAATAGATTGTGCATGTAATATAGATGATCCTGGCCCTTTACAGCATGCAATTTAAACAAATATTTTAGAAGATATTGCAGTATTAACATAGCGGGACAGCAGTTAAAGCCGATAATTAGCACAAATTGAACCTCACAACATCCAAAATTTACTCATTTATTACTTTTGATGCGGTACAAAGTTCGCCGGGTCAGCTAGTTTTTAATAAAATAAATTGAGTATAAGACAGGCAAAAAATATTCGCAGAAAAGCCCAGCTATCAATCCACAATGCAATATTGATCCCAATGCTAACTTATGGAAGCGAGAGCTAGGTATGGTATGACAGAGTGGAGTGGAGTAGGATAAACACGGTGAAAATGAGGTTGCAAGGAAGGAAGTCGGATTGAAAGTGTTGGTGTAAATGTAAGAAAGGGCATGCTCCGATGGTTCAACATGTAGAAAGAATGTATAATGCAAGATTGACTAAGCAGATATACAATCCAAAAGCAGATGAATGTAGGAGTAGAGGATGGCCAAGACACACATTCCATGACCAAATAGAATGTGTTCTGGCAGAAGGTGATGTTAGGATCCTTAAAAATCTACCTGTGTGCATGAAAAGAGTTATGAAAGTCAACTAAGCAAGTGAGGTGTGTAAGAATCAGCCTTGTGGCGCTACATTCTGTCTGCCTACCCCGCAAGGGATTTAGCGTGAAATTATGTATCTATAAAATAAAACACCACAATTTATATCAAGCAATGTGAATTTTGGTAAATAAACATGGTCAGGCTGTATCAAATCAAAGTCCAAACACACATTATAATAATTTGACCCTCATTCTAGAGCAACTGATAAAAAATAGATTTTTGAGTATATGCGTAAACTATCATAGTATTGACTTACTAAATTTGTTGGTTTACTTACTCAATACTACAACAAGGACATTTTGGTTTACAAAGCTATTTAGTGACCAACCAATTGACAGCCAACAAGGATACTATAATGTAAACTGGTTATTATTACACAATTGTTTATTGGCTTACAAATTTTAAGTTTCAATGACCTATAATGCAGTCTTTGAAATGTGTACAGTTGTTTTGTAAAAACAGTACATAAAGTTAGGAATTTAGTCACTAGTCTTGTCTTGTTTTGTATATGACATAAGAAACAATAGAATAAATATGTAGAATCTATATTTTTAGAGTTCTTGTTTCTTTGTCAAGTGTTAAATTTGAATAGATTTTTAATATGTCTATTGTGTTTATTGAATACATTTAATATGTGTCCTTGTCATTACTAACAGTAATGATGACTCTTTTGGAGTCACAACAATGACTACTGTATTTATTACATCATGGAACTAGTCTCAATTTTATTAATTAATGATGTATCAACCTTTTCACTAATTTATGTAATTGCAGATTGTCAGACAAGACTTCACTTATAACAATGCAATCCATACAATAATTCAGTCACTTACACCTCTACCATTCCTATCAATTCTGGGAAAGGGATTAAGGAATAGTAACATTTAAAAAAAAATATAGTATAATAAAAAAAATAAAAGGTCAATATATAAGTACCTGTTTTATGCATTCCACAATGTTATGCTGGAGATCGACATTTAACTCCTTAATCCTAGTTATAAAAAGCTCTTTGTTAGGGCACTGGACAGCTGCACCAAGGAGTAATAATATCAACAGCTTCATATTCTCTAGCCCTGCCTTTGTTTCTGGAGATTTTCCCAAGCAAATACATTCTGGTACAACCAATAAAGTCATGCCAAGTTCTTCTTCATATAAGCTCTTTACATTTTTGATTATTGAATCAAAATTTTTAACTCTACCTAATATTAAGGCTTGATCTTCTAATCCTGTGAGCTTAGTTATGTGAGAAGAAGGTTCAGGATCTATAAGTAGATATACTTGGTGCAATATATCACCATTGAAGAGAGATGAATACTCCACTATAACATCTCCATTTGGTAAACATGATTTTAGCTGAAATTTAAACAGTTTTTTTTTTACATTTCTACAAACAGATACATTGTTAAATTAACTGGATTCATCACACTACAATTTCTCTGTGAAATTCCAGTATGTGTATGTGATTATAACAATAGATCATTGAAGAAGCCTGGGAATAAATCTCTAGCATACATTATAAATGTGTAAAAGATAGTGTCTCTCTCTAATCTATAAGAGGTCATAAAATATTCAGTTCTCTGTATATTTTACATGTATTAGATGTAAGGAAGACAGGACTGGACAAGATAATGATATGAGATATTTAAATCTTCCCAAATTGAAAATCATTTTCTTTTTTTTAATATCTATTTTTATAGGGGCCTTAACATCTACTGGCACAAAATTTAAGGGCGTAAAATGGTTATCAAATTAAATATTTTTTAAACTTTTTTTAAAAATTTTATCAAATTTCTACTAGTACCAATTGAGATAGATCTGAATTTATGTTTTGGAATTAATAATAAACATAATATTTATATCTAGACGTTAAATATATTGATGAATAGAGTTCAGGGTGAACAGCAATGTGACAGTAACAAATTCTTAGATCTCAAAGTGATTTCTGTAAAATCTCATTTGATTGTAGAGAAATCACCATCAATATACTGCCGTAATTTGCAAAGCCAACCTACTAAATTATACACGCTGAATTTACGCGCAAAGCAATAAAAACAAACGCCAGAAGCATTGTGCACTCACCCACGAAACCAGAGGCCCGCTTATAAAGTCGTCAATTTCAGTACCAGACGCGGCCATCCTTGCCAAGAGTTAGGGTGAACGGAACCTACTTCTTCGTAATAAAGGATAATAGAGCAGGCATTGCACTGAAAAAAGATTCAGTATTTGAACAAGCAAGCTTTCACATAGCATCTGCAGTAAATTACATGTAAAAACAATCTTTTCGCACTTGCACAACCCTTCAGACAACGTTGATGAAATAAAAGTTCCTAATACTTCCTAAAATCAAAATGACATATATTGTCAAAAATGACAATGGACAGTAGGTACAGCTAGTGAAATAGTTTAAAAATTAACAGGACAGTCAAACGAAAAGTAATAGCGGGGTGAATAGGGAAAAATAAGTAAGGTAAGTAGTCTAAGAAAAACATGTACTCTTATTTTGAAATCTAAAACAGCATATTTAGCAAACAAATATACTTACTTCCTACAAATACTTAATACTCAATAATATTTAAAATAACATTAGCCAAGAACGTTTATCGGTAAATAAAATTGTTCTGCATAGCACTAAACCGCCATTTTATGGAGCCAAGTGACGCCACACCCGGCTTCAATTTTGTGTCGATATGCCACTTCCATAAGTTTCCTCCTTCATTGATACATACAATTTGTATGTATTAATGAAGGAGGAAACATTGATACACTTAACTCTATTTTAATTAAGTTGCTAACCGTAAGTAAGTAACACACTGCTGCAACATACCTCTAGATAGGTACGCCGCACATTAAATGAGAATGACTCAAATTTTAAACTTATCAAGGGACGGCGTTAAAAAAACACCAAACACCTGCAGAACATTTTTTAAAAATTTCTTATGACTTTACAATATTTACAATAGTATTTTACTCGTTACGATAAAAAACTATTTTATTTAGATAATTCCGCAAATAAATTTTGTCAGTTAATTTTTCTCAACAATTTTATACCACCTGAACTGACAGATGGAGCGCAAAACATGGTCTCCTTCATTGATACATACAAAATGTATCTATCAATGAAGGAGGAAACTTAATGGAAGTGGCATGTCGACACAAAATTGAAGCCGGGTGTGGCGTCACTTGGCTCCATAAAATGGCGGTTTAGTGCTATGCAGAACAATTTTATTTACCGATAAACGTTCTTGGCTAATGTTATTTTAAATATTATTGAGTATTAAGTATTTGTAGGAAGTAAGTATATTTGTTTTGTCATTTGTATGATACAAATCATTGACTTGTATAAATGGACGTGACATATTATTCTATACGTACAATTGCTTAAATAATTATTAGGCATTTCGACGGCGCACACATAAAATATATCTGTCTCGTTCTTACTCAGCACTGTCACTCACATGATAACAGTATAACAGTATTTCAGTGCGTACTTAAAGAGAATGAATACGGAAACAAGATTACACGTTAAATACCAAAATGTCGCTAAAAGTCCCGCAAAGTATGGTGGATTTTTTATCAGTTCAGCCAGTAAAAAGTGTTGGGAAAAATTTTACCGACAAAATTTCGTTGCGGAATTTTCTAAATAAATTACTCTTATTTCGTAACGAGTAAAAACCTATTGTAAATTTGCTTAATATGTATTAATTAACTGTTCTTAGACTGAAAGTCATAAGAGATGCATTTGTAACTAAAATGAAACCACCGTAAAAGTGAAACTTTTTTTCACATTATAGACATTTAACTAAAAATAAATGTTAAATAAAATTAAATATATTGAATGGACCGAATATAAATAAAAAGACTTAATTTAATATTCATACAAAATAAGTTAATTAATAAATTCAAGCACTCAAAATTGAAATAAATCCATAAACAACAACATGGCCGCCATATTGGCCTCGGCTGCTCTGACGAGCGCCTTTCACTTTATCCCTACTCCGCGGCCGACCGTCACGCGACATGCAACACACAGACGAAAAAGTTTGAGACGATGTAATAAAAGTTTCACTTTAAAAATGTTCTGAACATGTTTCGTTTTGTTTATCACGCGGTCCCTTTTTAGGTTTAAAATTTGAATCATTTTTATTTGCTGTAGGGGGGCACCTATCTAGAGGTGTGTTGCAGTAGAGAGAGTAAGAAAAACATGTACTCTTATTTTGACATCCAAAACAGAATATTTAGCATAACAATATACTTACTTCCTATTTAAGTGTTAATTCTATAAATGAGTAATACTCAACATTAATTACAATAAAATGAGCCAAGAACGTTTTCGATAAATAAAATTCTTCTGAGGAGCACTAAACCGCCATTTTATGCGGCCAAATGACGTCACACCCGGCTTCAATTTTGTGTCGACATGCCACTTCCTTATGTTTCCTATAGGGATCGTGCGTCTAGACTTTTACGCCAACTAGTGGCAAGCATCCGAAACAGTTGGGATCATGTATTCAACGTAAACATATGTGATTAACTTTTAAATAATTATAAATAAAAAATAAAACATTTTTTTAAACAATGCCTGCTTCGAGAAAAATATGTTGTATTCTAGGATGTAATAATACATCACGTCGAGAACGTGGATTTGGTGTGGAAGTGAAATTTTATAAATTTCCAGAGAGCGTGTTAGGAGCCTCATGGAAAATATTAAAACGTAAACAGTGGATAAATGCAGTGAAAAATTACGTGTAAGTACAATATTAATTAAAATTTATGAAATCGAAATGCACCATTCAGTAAAATTATAACATTTAAAATACGACGTATGTAATAATTGATCATTTAATTGATGAAATTTCAAATATTTGTGACATTTATTTTATAGTTATGACTTAACCATTTACCTTTCTCATCATTCGGGCCATGTATTATATTATTGACTACAGGTTGAAATCCGTATTTTATGATTTTTTCCATTGTTATAATTTTTTTTTAATGTTATTAAATGTTTGTTTTGATCCCACTAAGTTCACGAATAAAACACCAGAGAGCGCTAATTCTGACAGTAGTGCTGCCTCTATGTTTCACGCACGATCCCTATTTCATTGGATAGGTACAAATTAATACTTCAATTTCATGTTGAGTGTTGACATTATTGACAAATGACATGTCGTCCTCTTTGATGTCGTCATTTCCATAGGTTTCCACTGTTTCCAGTTTCCTACTTCTTCATTTCCGATTCAAAATAAATAAATAATTTGTTCTAAATTTTTAATTGTTTTTGTGAGAATTTCATTACTTCCCACTCCAAGTACGAATATTATTAAATTATCCGGTATGTTTGTTAAGCGGGAGATTTTTTCGATTTCAGACAAAAAAATATATTTTGTTTAAAATTTATTAGGTTGATGGTTACTCATTTTTGAATTAGGTATAAACTTGTGTGAGTTCCATAACCATGTTTAATAAAAACGTACATAACAAAGTTAAATTTCAAGACCAACAATTGGACGATTATGTGTTAGAGGTAAAATTACATCCGAAATTCCACTAAATTTAATCCATACAAAAATTAGAAAATAATATTTTTTGTTAATTCTTATAGAATTCTGTACTGAAAAGTAAATTGCAAAGTAAAATTGATGCATTATCAATAATGAGCAGAGAACTAGACAAAAGTAGCATGGAAAGAGACAGATATAAATTATTAGTTGAACAACTTATGTGCAAGAAGGCAAGCCCTATGAGATCTGGTGGTGACTGTTGTAACATTGCGTATATATTGACACCAACAAATACTTTAAGTGGGGGAGAAATGCTTGCCAAGACACAGAATCACAACAATATGCTGAAACTGGAGGTATTATTTATATTTTGATAATAGGTCAAGTTATGACTCCAATAATGAACTTACTCTTCTCTTTCTAAGATCAAATATTATTGTAATATTATTGTAATGTTATTATTATTAATATCAACTAAATACCTTGCTTAATAATGACTATTGAGAGGAACAGAAAATATTACATTAAAAACCAAACTAATATACTCAAACATTACAGACAGGACTACAGATAAATATACCAGTATTAATTTAGGAAGCATTACTAAGAGTTCCTAAAAACAGTCTTTCTCATATAGTACTAATGTCAGTCTGCTAAATTATTAGTTTATATGTAAAATATCTGATATATATCTGTGTGAAATAAGTACATTTGTGATGGTTTACTCAGTCTATGTATGAAATAATAATCAAATATGTGCATGTTAATTTTGATAAAAATTTGCTTGTTCAGGTTGAATCTCTGAAAAGTAAATTAGATGAAGCTGCTGGTGATATAATTGCGTTAAGAAAACAACTACAAAAAAAGGAATCTATAAATGAGGACTGTAACATAAATAATCTATCTTCTATATTTGCCTATACTAATAAAGATTATGAGCAGCTTGTCAATGAGTTGGAGATGATTCAGAAAAAGGTAATATTAAGAACGACTTTCTCGTCTTTTCTAATATAACAGATCATACATTATTTAAATTACTGTAACGCTACAGCTTCAATAGAGAGCCTACTCTTTGGTGAGTATCTGGATTTGAGATCTGATCCTCTTAATCATAAGTGCTTTTCCTAAGCCTCACTATTGATACATTTTTATTTCATTATCTTTAAGCAAATGTCAATCAGTTGAACTTGATAGTAATATTAGTAGTTTTATGTTGACTTAACATAGGGTATGACTTTAAGTTTTTTTTAATTATAGTTACTTATTACTTTAAATGGCATTGCTTATTAATATATCATGTTTTTTTTTCATTCACAATAAATTTGATTATATTAACTGGTTAAATACATATTATGTACATTTTAAATAATATTTTCAGTATCAACAAATTCAATTAGATTACAGAGCAACTTTGGATGAAAAGGAGGAGTTGGTTTCTGATAGAGATTATTATAAAGCTAAAGTCCAAAGACTTAGTCAACAAATCAGCTATATTGTATCAAACAAATCCAAGGTGCAAGAGAACGATGACAATGAATTGGCACAGTCTGCAGTTGATATTGACGCTTTGTTAACTGAAAATAAATATCTTCATGAAAGAATTACTCAAATGCAAGTGGAAAAAGAAATTTCCAAGCGCACATTGTCTAAGTACAAGGTGGATTTATTTTTTCTTAACTTCTTCTAATGTATTGTGATTTGTCTCTTAACATAATAACTACAATATTGACACCAAACAGTATACTACAGAGTACTACACTGTAGTATACATATTAGAATAAAAAATAACTCTCCAATGCGTCCAAAGTAACAAAAGTATTATAACTTAAGTCATAATGGACCTTCAAGAAAATGAGCATACTCCTAACTTAAAGGCAACATGGATGTGACCCCACCGGTGTTGCATGTGTCCATGGGCGGCGGTAGTCGCTTTCCATCAGGTGACCCACACTTTCGTTTGCCCCTTTTTTTCATAAAATAGTACAAACCATGCTCTCTTGTATTGCCATTATTTTATTATTACCTATAAGATAGAAGAATGGCTTGTGAAATTATTTAATCACTTATTCAGCTTTGAAAAAACTTGATTTACACAATAATTATAGAAGTAGTAGAAACAGGTACACACACACACAAACAGATAGGTACCTACTTGTAGTAAATAGTAGAACCAGTAAAGGTCGACCTAGGCGGACCTACCACCATCAAATCAACGACGTGTTAGTGAGAGGCCAGGTCAGGAGTGGCCACAACCGACGAGCATGTATAAAGCGATAATGAGAGTGGAGGAAGCAAGAAATGTATGTCAGGATCGTAGCAAGTACAAAGAATTAGTCTCTGCCTATCCTCATGGGACAAAGGCGTGATTGTATCTGTGCATGTAGGTATGTATTGTAGTAAATACTCGTTCATTTTTCAGACAATACTCGACAACAGGAAGAAAACCCATTCTTCTCACGTCAAGACAGGACTAACTGAAGTCATGACACAAAAGCAAGGTAAATGAAGATATTGCCCCCTATTTCATAAATCATTAGCTGATCCAGCCAAATATTTCTGTGTAACCAAAAAATTTGTTATTGATTAACAAATAAAAAATAGGAGTTGATCTGAGAGAGGTGAAAAATGTAAATGTATTTGAATGCTATTAAAAACAAACATTATCTAAATATTATGGGTGGACTGGACTACCCTTAACATTCGTAGGGATGAAAAATAGATGTTGCATCTGACATGCATAAAAAATTCATCAGAATCGGTCAAGCCGGTGAACCACAAACACTGTGACAAATTATTTTATATATTAGACTAGCTGACCCGGCGAATTTTGTTCCGGATGAAAAATAATAAATGAGTCAATTTTGGATATTATTATGTTCATTTTGTGCATCGGCACGCGTCTTGGCCGGTACTACTACGCGACGTAGCTTCCATGTCCCGCTATGATATTACTACAATATTTTCCAAAATATTCGTTTAAATTGGATACTGTAAAGCTATATTGATCTATATGACATGCACAATTTATTTAAGACACATAACTGGATGAAAATTAATGCTGCAAAGAGCCATTATTTTACGTAAAAAGATTAGAAATAAAAAATTATATTTGTGGGTTATCCCTAAGAGTTAGACATATGCCATCGCGGACTTTTTTGTATAGTTGTTGAAGGTGTATATTAGGCGTTTGCAATTAAAGTGCAAAATCTCTAAAATTATACATGAATTATAGATAAAAACCACCCCGTTGATCCC
The DNA here is from genome assembly GCA_905147225.2 of Euproctis similis. NCBI lineage: Eukaryota > Metazoa > Arthropoda > Insecta > Lepidoptera > Erebidae > Euproctis > Euproctis similis. The sequence continues at coordinate 18,465,601 of LR990105.1, read as the reverse complement.
TTAAAATAATCCGCATCAAAATCCGTTGCTTAGTTTTAAAGATCTAAGCATATAAGTGGACAAACAGCGGAAAGCGACTTTGTTTTATACTATGTAATGATTGCGATTAATCCTACCACAAACAAATGTCTATTTGCAGTGCGCGAATTTCTTGCGGGGATAAATTTAAAAGTCAATATGAAACAAACCTCTGCAACTGAGCTGAAATCTCTTTGTCACGGTTTATTCGAGGCATTGAATGACAAGTCTGTGGCCCTGCAGCATCAGAGGAAAACCAATCTGTGAGTTAATTGTTTTTGGCGATAAATGTATTTAATTTGTCTTTTTTATGGGATAGGAGAGCAAACGAGCAAGTGGGATGGTAAGTAACTTCTCAACGCCCATGAACACCGTGGTGCGTTACCGTCCTTTAAGTAAGTAGGAGGGTAAAGAGAATCGGGCCTCCGGATACCTTTCTCACCGAACGAAACGCGGTACGAGCCACTTTACGCTGATATTCCAACAGGTCGTGGTATTGCAGCGAGCTGCAAGACTCTACCACTGTTAAAACGTCTAGTACTTCCTCGGTAGATAATATTAAGTACTATAAAATCAGCTAAATTTAAGTTAATATATCTGTAGGTAACAGTTAGTGTTAACAGTAGGTTATAGTGGGTTTTTTTGTAAAAAAAAAAACATTACATTAATCATACTTTACGAATCCTTCAATAGGAAAACCATCCTTCCTGTTGTCCAAGGTTAAAGTTGATACCATTATCTGCCATCCTACACATTTTTTTTTATCTCTATTTAAAATAATCTGTAAGCCTTTTGATTATGTATTGGACTAGACTAGTTGTATTCTTGTCTGCGAATGTTTTTTCATGAACCGCGAGGACCTTAGGTACGATTTTCTGAATTAATAAAATTGCCTATGTATGCTTATTACCTACATGTTGAGATCTATATCTGCACTAAAATTCTTCCTACCTTAAAACCTATTAGGTACATTCGGCGACTTAGGGTTGAAGTTACAATTTCTGAATGTCGCCTTAATCATATTTGATGGGCCTCGTGGTGCAGTGTTAAAACTATCTACTGGGGAACGAGGTCGGCGAGTTCGATCCCCACCCGAGTAGAAACATTTTTGACAAATATGTATGTTAGAATAGTTGGCATGTCTGGGTGTTTTTCTATATATTTTAATTATGTACTTACAAAAGAAAAGTATATGTATGATAATACATACATATACTTTCCATAACACAAGCATACAGTTGATTAGCTTGGAACTAGAGGGCGCTGTGTGTTTTGTGTCCAAAAATATTATGTACAAATGTTCTTTTGCAGAATTCTTGCCAATAGAATTACTGAGCTGGAGAAGACATTGGAAAGCTGGTGTAACGGTCAAAAACATGTACCGATATTTCCATCACAAATGTTATTGGACGAATTCTTAACGGATTCCGAAAAATCTGTCGTGTCCAATGATTCGAAAGAAAATGAAAAAAATCTAAATCAGGAGTCGAATGTGATATGTAAATATCCGGATAGTGATGATGACTTATGCAAAGAAAACGGTGCTATGTCATTTAGCTTTAGAAAGAATTATGGGGACGGATGTGATTATCAGGAACCAACTGAAAATCGGAGCATGACAAAGATAGTTCTACCTCAAGAATTGGAGCAATTGGTGAGAGAAGCTCTAGCAGAACTCAAACCATCAGATAGTTAAGTTTCAAAGGATTACTTACGCATTATTTTGGTTTATATTATATATTTATTAATTATTTACATTTTTATTCGTGATAATGAAGCACTATACCAAAGGCATTCTAGTCTACATCAGATCAATGTTCTAGTCGAATATATTAATATTTAAGTATGTGTTATAATTATTAAAAAGATGTTTATGTCATATAATATATTATACGTAATAAGTCCTTTACTTGAAACCAAATACCCAGCTTCCTAATGTCATTATTAGGGACCGGCCTCAACCTTGAGCAATTTATGCTGGAGGTTGGGTGAGGATCCCATGGAATAAAAGCGTGCTGTCATCGTGCCCAATGTGAAGGTAAGGGATCACATTGAATATATTTCTTTTTATGGGATAGGCGGTCAAACGAGTTAGGTCGAACGGTTAGGTATTTAAATTTTAAAATAAGTACAGTCTGACCGCGTCGAAAACAAGGTTGTGAGGAAGGAAGTAGGGACACTCACTTTCAATCCGAAAGTGAGTGTCGCTGTAAAAGTAAGAAAGGGCATGCTCCGATGGTTCGGACGTGTAGAAAGAATGGATGATGCAGGACTGACTAAGTAGGATATACAATGCAAAAGCGGATGGATGTAGGAGTCGGGGACTGCCAAGACACACATGCCATGACCAAATAGAACGTGTTCTGGAGGAAAGTGGTGTTAGGAGCCCCAAAAATCGACGCGCGTGCATGAAAAGAGTTATGAAAGTCAACGAAGCGAGTGAGGCGTGTAAGAATCGTGCCTTATCGCACTCTGTTCTCTCTGGCAACCCTGCAAGAGATTTGGCGTGAAGTTATGTATGTATGTATTAGTGATGTTACGAATGTTGGATTTTGGAAATTCGCGAATGCGAATATTTCTTAAATACATTTGCGAATGCGAATATTTCTTTTAAGCTTTCGCGAACGCGTTCAAACGATTCTCAGACCTACAGTACACAGAAAATTTCATCAAAATTGCAGTTTAGTTAGTGATTAATATCAAGAGAAGGAGATTATTTTGAAAAAGTTTCAAACATAAAAATTGTATCTTTTTCCTGATATAACGCCCTCGTATTCAACCTTGCGGTTGGAGTTTTATAAAAAAAATATGAACTGTAACTTTTAAGTTGGATCAATTTGGACACGGGGTGAAAATTTGATTAAAATCGTTTTAAAAGTTAGGGAGTCCAGCGCGGACGTGGGTAGATAAATCATCCCTTATGGCGCTCTGTTCTCTCTCTGCCTACCCCGCAAGGGACTTGACGTGTAGTTATTTATGTACCTAAGTATATATTCTTAATCTAGTTACCTAATTTAAGGCTGATCCTTAATATAATACTTTTTATACTAATCTAGGATGGTAAAATATTAAACAAAATATAAAGCTTATTTTTCGTATTAAGATAAATACAATTTATTTATTTTTTGTTACTAAAAACATTCGCGATATTTCTTGCGAATGCGAATGTCCAAAAACATATCACTAGTATGTATTAGTGATGTTATGAATGTTGGATTTTAGACATTCGCGAATGCGAATGCGCACGAAAAATGCACACAAAATTTCATCAAAATCAGTCAAGCCATATTGGTGCAGTTATTTAATTATTAATATCACTCGTAGAAGAATATTTTGAAAAAGTTTCTTACTTAATAACACGTTTATTTTCCTGATGTTACGCTCTCGTCTTCAGTCTTGCGGTTAGAGATTTATAAAAAAAAAATGAACTGGAACTTTTAAGTTGGATCAAACTGCATACGGTATGAAAATTTAAATAAAATCGATTTGAGTTGGGTATGGCAGGGTTTGCACGAAATGATAAACGCAGTCGAAATGAGGGTACTGCGGAAAATCTGCGGAGTGACTCTCGCTGACCGCGTCGAAACCAACGTTGTGAGGAAGGAAGAAGTTTTTTTTTATGGGATAGGAAGGCAAACGAGCAAGCGTGTCACCTGATGGTAAGCAACCAACGCCGCCCATGAACAACAGCAACTCATATAGCGTTACTGTTGCGTTGTCAACCTTTAAGGGATAGAGGATAGGGAAGGATGGGGAAGGGGGGTGGGCCTCCGGGTACCTCTCTCACTGAATGAAACGCGGCATGAGCCACTTTACGTCGATCTACTGAGAAGAAGAGACAAGAAGCATTGAAGAGAGAGTGTCGATGTTAAAGTAATTTCTTATTTTGCCCTTTCGGGCACACTCCGATGATTCGGAAATATATAACGAAATGATGATCCCAGATTGACCCAGCAGATAATACAATGCAAAACCGGATGAATGTAGGATACGCAGACTGCTACGACATACAAATAGAACGAGTCCTGGAGGAAGGTGATGTCAGGAGACTTAAAGGTCGACGACCGTATATGACAAGATTTATGAAACTCAAAGAAGCGAGTGAGGCATGTATGAATCGTCCCTTATGGCGCTCTGTACTCTCTGCCTACCCCGCAAGGGACTTGACGTACAGTTATTTATACAACTAATGGCTGATCCATAATATAATACTTTTTATACTAATCTAGGAGTGTAAAATATTAAACAAAATATAAAGCTCATTTTTCTAATCTTGCTATAAATAATTTCTTTATTTTTTGTTATTAAAAACATTCGCCAAACATTCGTAATATTTCTTGCGAATGCGAAAGCGAATACCCAAAAACAGGCGAATATTCGCGATTGCGAATGCGAATATTCGTTACATCACTAGTATGTATGTAAATACCATATAAATTATGTCGTATTGATAGTAGCGATAATAAAATATTAGCCGACACTATAAAATATTGTAGGTATGGATGGATGAAAAAAAAACTGCAACTCATAATTGGTTCACAAAAATAATTTATTTGAATAACATATTTTTAACTCTCTATACATGGTACATTTATAAAAACTATAGTCCAGCATTGACACGTTCCACTAACTACATTAGCATGAACAAAAACACTTATTTATTACAGAGAATAAATGCTACCGGTTATAATTTACAAATAAATATAAAACGCATTCATACATAGCTTTAAATAAGGTAGAGAGGATAAAGTTTCTTTCACTATTTTAATTTCTTGTGACAGTGGTTCATATTTTTTTACTTTTAATAAATTTTGACGCCTAACAACGCGCGCTTAAATAGTACACCAATAGATGTAAGCACAAAGTATAGGTAGCATTTCTAACGCACCGATGATTATTACGTACGTATCAGTCCAGTGCTTATCGACGGATGGCGCCCCCTACCGGCGAGGACTCTTTTTCATATATTTCGGTGGAGGTAAGTGTCATTTATGAAAAATGTTTTTTTAATTGAGCCGAACTCATCTACAAAATATAATTTATATTTAACTGTGCAATTAATTAATACTATCGAAACTCAAGAAAGTTGTTAACAACTATTAATATTGTTTTCTTATTTAAGTATTTTTTGGCATCATCAAGTAAGCAACTTATTAATTACGGAGCACTGGACTAGTGATATAAATTTGATCCATGCATTCCCAATGTGGTCGACATATTCATTCGATAAACAAACTGCAGTTTTTAAATTGGTATATACTTTGTATTTATAGGATTTTATAAGTAATTTGGCTATAAAGGTCTTATATGAGTTATCAGTATAATCCTCAATAAGGTTGGGTTCTCCGAGAAAAATGAAGAACATGCATAATCATATTTTTATGTACTTAAATACCTCACAACTCAAAAGTTAATACACATGTGACTTAAATAAATACAAATCATAATAAATTAATAAAAGAAATTATCACTAAATACCGACTAGGTAATCATAACAATTAACATATTCGGGAAATAATTTGTTATGGTCAAATGTTGCCAATACTTTTAATTAAAACATTTCCTTTAATAATATAAAATAATTCTAATTATTGTTTTGTCGGCTTCCGTTGCTCTCATAAAGATTTATTTTATTTATTTATTTATTTATATACACTTTATTGCACACAAAAGACAATAGATACATGGTAAAACTTTATAACAATAGTAGATAGTACAAGGGGCGGCCTTTTTGCTGTAAGCAATTTCTGCCAGGCAACCTTGGGATGGAAAAAGTAGAAAATAGATTGAGCGGTTAATGTTGCGTACAATTTAAATTAATTTTACTATACTAATAGTAGTTATATGTATATATACATACAAATACCTACATATACTTACATACATTATTTCAATATACACACATTTACTTACACGTACACATATATAAACACATACATACACATACATAAAAATACATACATGGAATATGAATGACTAATAAGTTGACGTAAGTGTAGTAGCAGTTGACATAAACTTACTGCGATGATTCCAGGTAGTGTTCATGCACCAACTTCTTAAATGCTCTTAGAGTTTTAGCGCCTCGAATTTCCACCGGTAGATCATTCCACAAGCTTACAGCCTTTATATTAATTTTGAACCAATATCTCCATTTGATATGGCCATTCGATTCCATTTACTTGCATATTTTCACAAACTCAACAATACATTTCATAGCTTCAAATAACACAACTGCTTTTGTAAGCAAATAGTTTTACTTTTACACAAGTGTCTCTCCTCAACTAATCTCAATATTTAAATATTTCATTATTGCTTAAATAATATAATAGCATTATACAGTTTAATTTTTTTTTTAAGACGACTATGATCATAGTTATTGCCTTATCAATAATTTAAATTCGTAAAATATATAGTCTCATAATAATGCCCGTATGATTGTAGTTTTTTTGGGTAAGTACCATCGAATGGTTTACCAAAGTTCATAAGTTCAAATCCTTTCGATGTTCATCATAACTGTTTGTGATAAATTTAAAATTTGTTATGCCTGATTCCTACAACTTGTTAAGAACGAAACGTACAAGTATGTGAAGCTGGCTTCAATCAAATTAACTTTGAACTTACAATAAAAAATATATAACTAGCAGTTGCCTGCGGTTTCATCTTCTATGTTAATATTTTTAATGCTTTGAGGAACGTTAGTTTCTAACAATATTCTTGTAAGTAATAAAAACAGCTCCAGCTGTTTTCGTTATAACACTTATATTTATCACGAAATCTCATAAAAAAATAAGGATACATATAGAGTACACATTTATAATTAATACAGTGACAGAATAAAAATTTATTCAAATTCAATCTTATTTTTTGTATAGGTAGTCGATTTCTCTGTAAATATTCAAGTTCATTATGGTGAAATGATTGGAGACTATATACCAGAGGTAGCAGCCACATATTACGTCGCAGCTCACGAGATGGTGGAGTAGTGCTCAAGCGCGGCGGCCGTGTGGTGCAGCAGCGCGGCGCTGTCCCCGGAGCGGCGCGCGGCCAGCACCAGGCGACTGAGCAGCGGCCGGTGTTCCCGCTCGCTGTACCGCTCGTACGACTCCAGACCCTCTTGCAGCTTCAGTATCAGGCTGTCGTAGTTCTTGCGGACCACTTCCAATATCTAAATATGTTATACATAATTAATAATTATGTATAAAAATTAATTAATCAATTATGTTATATCGGTTGGACGTGCCGAGTTCATGTCGGTGTTATTTATCGAGGTTATGTCCACTTGAACGTCCGAACGTTTAACGAAAGTTTACACGCGCATTTTAAAAACTATAATCTGCACGGCTGGTAAAAAACCTGTTTTAAATAGTATAATAACTAGCGAACATAATTATCTAGATATCAGACTTCAATAAATCTGTTTTACTCATTTACAAATAGAGCTAGGCTAAACAAACAGTTCCATATTGTCATAATTTGACAAAAAATATTGATTTTTTTTTATGCATCTGTTAGGCACACATTTATTCTAACAAATATGTTAAATTACAATCATATTTGGGAGAGGCCTATGTCCAGCAGTGGACTGCAATAGGCAAATGATGAATGATGATGACAATCATATAAAAAATTACATTACAAAATTTATTCTCAGGCACAATTCGAACAATGGCGTCCTTCTACTTTCGTTTATTCTCTACGTTATATTTGATCGAAAGACTCCAGTACCGTTGGCAGAGATGTGTTTTTTTTTTACGGGATAGGAGGGCAAACGAGCAGGCGTGTCATCTGATGGTAAGCAACCAACGCCGCCCATGAACACCAGCAACACATATAGTGTTACTGTTGCGTTGCTAACCTTTAAGGGATAGGGGATAGGAAAGGATGGGGAAGGGGGTGGGCCTCCGGGTACCTCTCTCACCGAACGAAACGTGGCATGAGCCACTTTACGTCGGTCTTCTGAGAGGTCGTGGTATTTCACCGGTCGAGCCGGCCCATTCATGTAGCGAACAGCTTGGCTCTACCACGGTTTGCTTTTATAGTTTTTATAAACATTTTTAACAACGCTAAGATCCATAAATATGTATATCTATATTTAAAACGTTTCGCCTGTGGAGGCGAAACTTCCCAAAAAGTCCATTGGTGTTTTCACTTTTATGGGAAGTAAAATGTATATGGATCTGTCCGTAATTGGCAATGTAGGTAGCAAACGGTCGAATAGATTCAATATAGTGTAGTGTTCAGTGACCTGATCCTCTGTGGGCGTGGAGAGACTCTGCGAGGCGAGCCAGGAGTCGATCTTGGGCGAGAAGTGCTGTATGATGGCGCGGACGTTCACCAGACAGTTGGCGAGTCGCAGCGCCTCCTGCTTGAACTCGCCGTCACTCGTCGAGTATCGCAATGCTGTTACAAATAATCAATGATTCTACTACCCTTGTAAATATAGCCCTAACAAAATATTTAAACATAATAATCAACATCTTTATGAGATTATTTAAATAAATATTAAACTAATTATTGAAATACTAACAAATATTCCAAACTCATCTAATATACGTACATAAACATAACTTCACGCCTTTTTCTACCAGAAGGCAGCGGCTGTTGAGCCTCGTCTCGCTGTTATGTTTACGTCCCAAATAGATAGGTGGCGAACCTATGGCCATATCGGGCACTGATCTAATATGTTCCCAACAAATTAATTGTGACATCAGAACTCTAAATGAAGTTAACATAAATAAGCTAAGCTTTGTGATGTGTGATAGAAACTGAACAGTGACTTATATTTATTAGTAACAAATAACAAATATTTACTCACCCATATAGAACAGATTATCGAATACTTGATGCATTCTGATCAGTTCGTAGTATAGCTGGTCATACGAAGCAGGCGTCGGTAAGAACGTATCGCCGAATGTTATGAACAGATTAAATATATTTACCACCTAAAAGGAAAAGTTCAGTTTAAATAAGACTGTTGCTGCGTTGCCTGCCTCTTTCCATGAACAAAATGCAGCATGACCCACTTCACGTTGATTTTCTTAGTATTTTACCACCAGCCCAATTTTGTGGCGAACCACTTTTAACGTGATTAGTTTCGTGGGAAACGTGATAAGCTAGGTCTGTGTATTTTTAATTTCGAATCAGAAAATCATCATCAAGGATCATCCTCCATACATACATAACTTCACTCCAAATTGCTTGCCCGGTAGGCAGATAGAACAGAGCGCCATACGATACGATTCTTACACGCCTCACGCGCTTTTGTATTGTATATTTGCTTAGTCAATCTTGCATCATCCATTCTTTCTTCATGTCCGAACCTTTCCTAGTTTTACACCGACACCGTTTGGGAAGTGTACCTGGTGCGCCATGACGAAGACGTTGTGTCGGCGCAGCAGCGAGGCCTCGTTGGCGACCAGGAAGCGCAGCAGCGCGATGAGCGCGGCCCACAGAGGGCGCCAGTCGCGCGCCAGGCGCACGCGGCCGCGCTTCTGGTAGCTCAGCAGGCGCAGCAGCACGCCGGCGCACAGCGAGTACAGCGCGCCCGGGAACTTCTTCAGCAGGTGGCACATCATGAACTCCACCAGCAGGTCTGCACGGAACGACAACAAACTAGCAAGGAGGTCAGTCACTACCGCCGTCTATGAACACCTGCAGCATAGTGTTACAGTTGCGTTGCTGACCGTTAAGACAGGACAAGCAGTGGAGCGGGATGAGATGATACGATCACCGAACGAAAAGCCTTTACGTCGATAGTCGGAATGGTCATGGTATTTCATCGGTCGAGACGGCTTATTGATGCGGCGAACTGCATGGCTCTTCCACTGTTAGAATTACCTCTTTCAGAGATTCCCGATTTTTCCACGAACATAACTTTCCAGCATATCAATCCTAGTAAGGAGGTTCCTAAAGTATCTCGGTCCTAAAGGACCTTCGTGAGGATGGTCTACCAAGCACGAGGAAGTGGCGGCCGCACATCGCCTGCTGCCCAATCTCGCTAGACCGACAAATGGAGGTCGCCGCCTTTACGGTGGCTCCTTATGGACTTAAGACCTCTTGACGAAGCCAGGCAATGGGGTCTCCCATTGCCAGAATGGACTGAGCTGCTGAGCAGCCTGGAGCGGATCATGACCATCCGAATCGTGCGGGGCTACCGTACCATCTCACACGAAGTGGCGACGGTCCTCGCGCGCTCACCTGGACGGGTGGATCGGTAAGTATCTGAGTCGAATTGGCCGTGAAATGACAGCGAAATACCGCCATTGCGCATCTAACCGTGACTCCGCCCAGCATAGGCTGAAGGCATATGCACTGCCTGATGAACCGTTCTTTATGGGAGTTCCGCACTACGCCCTGCGTTACCCAGAAGAGGGGTAATGCATAAAGTATTTCCTCGCGTATAAAAAAGTACAAAGATTTTAAAGAAGGGTTGCTTTGGCCTCCATGATCCCCGTAAGGACTTACAATTTTATTATAACATAATAAAGATCACATTACCTATAAGAGTTGAAGCCAGGGGCTGCGATGGTGGTTCTTCTAGAACGATCTTTCTATGGCGCATTGGAAGTCTATACAATTGTACCTGGAATTTATAGAGCCCTTAAACAAAATTTCAACATCAAGTTAGCGATGTAAAAAAAGAAAGTAGGTCTTGGAGCATTGATGTTAAATTGAGGAAATCAAATTCCGGTCCTTCGACTGTAGGAAAGAATGATACAGCAAAAGCGCACATACTTTTGACAGTCAAAATCATTGTCTTATGAGAACCTAAAATAAGAAGTAACTAAATACTGCACTCACCTTAAATGTTAGATTCTGATCGTGCATAATAGAATTAGCGAACTGCTCCTCAACTATACAAGTCAATATTATGAAGCAGAGACTGCACTTGTTTATGCTTGATTCTGTTCGAGTGTCCGCCATCACTATAGAACTGGAAATTAAGCAATTGTTGCAAAAAAGACACATTACCTTATGATGACTCCAAACTACTTGCGAAGTTGGACGAATATGAGAGTGTAGGGAGGCATTTTGGCTTCGGTCGTTAAACTCGCCTCGGGCGACTTTTACAAACACTTAACGTAATTTATGGACCCCTAGCTAGAGCTAGACCGAGTTTGACAAGACTGTCACTGCTATTTTAATTATTTCTAACTAAATTGTGGAATTTAGTAAAAATGAGACGAAGTCGCAGAAAGAACTAGTAAAACATATTATTAACATGTACACACACTTTCCTATAACCAAAAAATAATGATAATTTGTGATTGACACGTTCATTGACTGCAAGGAGATTTATAAATAACTTCATACATAGTATAAAATAAAGTCGCTTTCCGCTGTCTGTCCCCTTACATGCTTATATCTTTGAAACTACGTAAAGGATTTTGATGCGGTTTTATTAATAAATAGAGGGTCTCACCGGGGTGGTTTTTATCTATAATGCATGTATGATGTAGTAAAGGAAAAGTGATAAATCCAAAGTTTACTTATTTATGATTTTTTTCTGTGGAACAAAGTTCGCCAGGTCAACTAGTGTCTAATAAAACACTATGCAATGCTTACCAATATTGGAAGAAAGTGACAAGTAGATTTGTTGGCTGCTCGTTGTCTAGTGCCTGTATTTGGGACAAATTCGGTGGGGTCTGAAACAATTGATTCGCTTTGATTTAGTTGTATAGCAAATTAGATTGCGCTGTGTATGTATAATGTATGTCCAAAAGCAAAAATATCGAGTCACGGTATGCGTTATGGAATCCCTCCGAAACGGCTTGACCGATTGTCATGAAATTTTGACGTGGACGTTGGACGTCAATTTTTCATCCTTCTAAATGTTAAGGGTAGTCCACCTCATTTGTTTTTTATGAAACAGCATACAAATTTAGCATATATCATTATATCCCTCAATTTTCACTCCTCTACGATCAACCCCTATAATTATTTGTTAATAAAATACTTTATTTTTTTGGCCAGATAACGTTTGCTGGGGTCAGTCATTATAATATTATTTATTAAGACTACCAAAAGTGTTCTAATATTGAATTCTTTACATTGGACTAGGTCTATGGTCGACAGGCTTACCTGGTGCGGGGGCAGGGTGGCGGGCGGGGAGGGCGGCGCGGATGACGCGGCGGCCGACGACGAGTGCGCCAGCGTTGTCATGAAGTTGCGGTTCAGGTGGGCCGCCTCGTACAGCGCCAGAAGCATGCCCTCCTCGCCACAACTGGCGCCACGACAAACAACATTACTTTCCATTATCAGAGTAACGCTAATTATGCACGTTTATTTGGACGACGATATTAAAAACCAATCAATATACTCAATAGGCTTGTTACCACCATTTTTTTGAAAAAAAGGACGGTAAATAAAAAAAATATACACCCCACACGTAATTTATGGACGCCCCCTTATATCTATCATCCAAATATCCAAGTCCTAAGGTATAGTCACTCTGTGTCAATTGAATCATTGATAGTTTTAGATATTACACAGTTCAAGTCGACACTAAAAATTGCTAGCTTTTCTTTCTTAAATAAAATAGAGAAAGATTATTATACGTCACCTATTTCTTTGTCCTCTAACAAGGGGTTGCGTGTCATCGTTCGTGAGGAAGATACCTCCGACCATGCTAGTGAGAGAGGAGAGCCATCCGCCCCCGCCTCCGCCACCTTGCATGCCGCCAAATGTTGACATAACATAGTCGTTCAAAGCCGCCGTTATTACTTGTCCATAACTAAAATAATATTTCTCAAAAATGGCTTTATTGCTTTACATAATATGAAACATGTATGTATGAGTGGTAGAGCCAAGCAGTTCGCTGCATGAATGGGCCGGCTCGACCGGTGAAATACCACCACCTCTCAGAAGATCGACGTAAAGTGACTCATGCCGCGTTTCGTTCGGTGAGAGAGGTACCCAGAGGTCCACCCCCTTTCCCCATCCTTTCCTTTCCCCTATCCCCTAAAGGTCGGCAACGCAACAGTAACACTATATGTGTTGCTGGTGTCCATGGGCGGCGTTGGTTGCTTACCATCAGGTGACACGCCTGCTCGTTTGCCCTCCTATCCCATAAAAAAAATCATCTGATTTTGATTAATTTGCTTAAAATGATGATTATTAAGAAAAAGAAATGGTTTGAGTAGATGAATATCAATTAAATAGTTATTTATTTACCCATTCAAAGCTAGCTCATCGTCTAGTATTGATAATTTTACAACATAAGGATTAGCAGATTCCTGTTTTTTATAATTCACCAGAAACATGAGCAGCATCACCACATCATAACCTAAAAAATAGAGAAATATATAAACCTAATTACCAAATACATGAAGACAAATATTGCACAGTAACCAGGATAAATGATACAAGATACATTCCCAGTCTTCTGTTAATGGGAAAGTGTTTATTGTGTATAGAATTACTATAATTTAATCATTTTCATTTCGTTTCATTTCAATTCTTGCTATCGTACCACTCTAAGTGGGATTGGCACAACATTTTCGAACTATCCATGTTGTCAAAAGATTTGGCTGCGGTTTTATAACCGCCCGCCTGCGACATCAACCGTCCTTGTGAATTACTATAATATGAATTTTATAATATTCTAATTTCATGGGATTGGGTTTTCATAAACCATGCATTCCTCTCTGTCAGCCGGGAGTAAAAGAAAAACTTATGGCTGACAAGCTAGCACAACACCGAAGAATGGCGGGATAACTATTCCAAAAAATATGGGTAAACCCAAATATCCTGGTAGGGACGGGCAGCAGCGTACTTATCTATAAAAGGTTTACCCCTGCGGTCTCCAACCCGTCTGCCCAGCGTGGGGACTATGGGCAAAACCCTCCCATATGAGTAAAGAACCAATCCAACGGTCCCAAGTTCCCGGTGGTCCCGCTATTCCCGGCCAAGGCAGCGGTCGTGGTAACGGCGGGACAGGGGGTGCAAAGAATCTTCGGGTTACCTCAGGCTGCCAAAAACAATTACTCGTAGCCTTATTACGGATTATACTTATAACGGACGCAGTCTTCGGCTGGAACAACCCCACACCGAACTCGAGGTAGAGCTGGTTGCGTGAACTGGCTATCTGAAGTCCGACGAGAGAGGGAGGACACGATAACCCTACAGTCAGGCAGCTTACTCTAGTTTCGGGAAGGTGACCACCTCTCCCAGGCAGGGTGTCGGTTTCCTGGTTCACAAGGACCTCGTTGGCAGCGTTGTGGAGATCAGTAGTGTGTCGACCAGGGTAGCGTACCTTGTACTGAAACTCACCAACAGATACACCCTGAAGGTGATACAGGTATATGCGCCGACCTCGACTTACTCTGACGAGATAGCCGAGGCGACATACGAGAATATTGCAAAAGCAATACATGGTACCGCCAAGGCTCACTACAACGTTGTAATGGGGGACTTCAATGCCAAAGTGGGAGTACAAGAACGCGGCGAAACGAAAATCGGTCCATATGGCTTGGGGTGCCGAAATCACAGGGGCCACCACAACTTCTTGGAGTCTGAAGGTCTTTTCTTGATGAACTCATTCTTCAAGAAGGGATTCTGTGACAAGGAACGATATAGATTCTATCATTACGGATAGTAAGCATATATTTAGAGATGTCTCTGTGATCAACAGGTTCAATACTGGAAGCGATCACCAACTTCTTCAGGGCTCCCTAAATATTAACATGAAAGTTGAAAGGACCCGGAAGATACGGTCTATTCTCCGCCGCTCGAATTAGCCGAAACCGAAAAGTTCCAAATGGAACTTAAAAATCGATTTGATCTGCTGGAAACCACAGGCGATGTGGACGACAAGACCGACACTGTGGAAAGTTTTTCAAAGGTTGTTCCCGAGATCGCAGAAAAAGGAGTCCAAACTCTCTACCGAGACGCTGGAGCTAATGAGGCAAAGGCGAGAAATTCCATCCGATCAGCTGTCTTCGCCAGAATGGAATAGCCTAAACCAGCGTATTAGGAAGCTGATGCGACGCGACCTTCGTCGATCGAATACCCGAGCAATCGAGGATGCGATCGACTGCAACAAAGGATCGAAAGTATTTGCTCAGCAGCTTGAAAGGCCCCATCTGACGAAGCTGAAAACTGCTCATGAACGTGTCGTTACCTCTAAGCCCGAGATTCTTGCAGAGATCGAATCTTTTTATGGGCTCCTTTATTCCACACGGATTACCAAGCCGACGGGACACAGCGATGATGACCACAGAGCCCCGCTAACGCGTCACTATAGTGAGGACATTCCCGAAATCACAGAAAGCGAGATTAGGACGGCTCTCGGGCAACTTTAGAACAACAAGGCACCCGGTGATGACGGAATTACAACGGAGCTTCTAAAATCGGAATTAGCAGGTATTTTTAATTCCGTCATACACCAGGGTAAAACACCACAGGTTTGGAGCAGGAGTGCGGTGATGCTGTTCTTCAAAAAAGATGATAAGACCTTATTGAAGCATTACAGGCCCATCTCACTCCTGAGCCATACCTACAAGTTGTTCTCGAGGGTCGTCACGAATCGTTTCGCTACAAAACTCGACAAATTCCAGCCTCCAGAGCAGGCCGGGTTTCGAAAAGGCTTTAGTACCGTGGACCACATCCATACTGTTCGGCAGATTGTACAGAAATCCGAAGAGTACAATCAGCCGCTGTGTATGGCATTCGTGGATTACGAAAAAGCCTTCGACTCCATCGAAACTTGGGCAGGTCTGAATGCATTGCAGCGATGTCGGATCGACTGGCGTTATATCGAGGTGTTGAGATGCTTGTATAACACCGCCACGATGACTGTCCAGATACAGGACCAGGTGAGGAAATCCATCGAGGTGAATCGAGGTGTAAGATAAGGAGATGTTATATCTACCAAACTCTTCACCAACGCTCTGGAGGACGTCTTCAAGACACTGGATTGGACTGGACAGGGTATCGACGTGAATAGTGAGTACATCTCGCGTCTTCGGTTTGCCGACGACATCGTTGTAATAGCAGAGTCGCTGGAACAGTTAAGCGGAATGCTGCGCAGCCTAGACGAGTTCTCCCGGCGTGTCGGTTTGAGCATGAACTTGGACAAGACCAACGTCATGTTCAATGAACATGTCGTGCCCGGACCGATAACCGTCGATGGGTCAGTTCTCGAAGTCGTAAACAAATACGTCTACCTAGGCCAAATTATCCAGTTAGGTAGACGAAACTTCGAGAAGGAGGCCGACAGGAGGATTCAGCTGGGTAGGGCCGCATTCGGCAAACTGCGTCGAGTTTTCGACTCTCACGGTAGGGCTAGTCCAGAAATTTAAAGTCGCTCAGCGAGCTATGGAGCGCGCTATGCTCGGGGTATCTCTGAAGGATAAACTCAGGAATGAGTATATCCGTTAGAGAACTAGGGTAACCGACATAGCTCGTAGAATAAGCTTGCTGAAGTGACAATGGGCTGGTACGAAGGACCGATGGTAGATGGAGTAAGAAGGATATGGAGTGGAGACCGCGTCTTGGTAAGCGTAGCGTAGAACGCCCACCAGCCCGATGGTCAGACGACCTGAGAAAGGCTGCTGGAAAAGACTGGATGTGGAAGGCAGAGAATCAGATGTTGTGGCGCACATTATAATAATAATAATATCTTCTTGGACACAATACACACAGCGCCCTCTAGTTCCAAGCTAAGCAACTAAATGCTTGTTATGGATACTAGATAACGGATATTAATACATATATACTTTTCTTTTGTAAATACATACTTATATTACATAGAAAAACACCCAGACACCACACAAATATTCATGTTTGGGAGAGGCCTATGTCCAGCAGTGGACTGCAATAGGCTGATGATGAAACCATGCATTCATTTTATAATTTTTGACCAACATTTTTGCTAATACATACATACATAACATCACGCCAAATCCCTTGCGGGGTAGGCAGAGAGAACAAAGCGCCATAGGGCACGATTCTTACACGCCTCACTCGCTTTTATATACTTTTCTTTTGTAAATACATACTTATATTACATAGAAAAACACCCAGACACCACACAAATATTCATGTTTGGGAGAGGCCTATGTCCAGCAGTGGACTGCAATAGGCTGATGATGAAACCATGCATTCATTTTATAATTTTTGACCAACATTTTTGCTAATACATACATACATAACATCACGCCAAATCCCTTGCGGGGTAGGCAGAGAGAACAAAGCGCCATAGGGCACGATTCTTACACGCCTCACTCGCTTCGTTGACTTTCATAACTCTTTTCATGCACGCGCGTCGGTTTTTGAGGCTCCTAACATCACCTTCCTCCAGAACACATTCTATTTGGTCATGGAATGTGTGTCTTAGCCGTCCTCGACTCCTACATCCATCCATTTTTGCTAATAAGTTTGTAATATCTACAGCAACCTTGTTCTGATTACATTATGAGCAAAGAGAATATAGTAATTAATTAATAAATTTACATATTTATTACCATGATGTTGTCTTTCAGTAGAAGTACAAAGTAGCTGTATGAGGGGTTCAAACAATGAGTTCTGCATAAAGTACTCAACAAGTGGGTTTTCATCTATATTTTCTAAACCTGTTGCTATAACTAGGAGAAGTTTCAATACCATAGATTTCAAACTGTCTGGGACATCACCTGAAATATATGCAATTATAGTTTATAGTTAGCAAAATTTACATAGAGAACAGAATTCAAAATATTATTGATCTGAAAAAGAAAAAGGATTTAGAAAGTATATATACTTTATGAGCCCAGTTCATTAAGTATATTTTCCTCTTTATTTTTTAAGTCATATTTTAAATGACACCACTGCAAGTTTTAAATTGATTTTAATAGTTTAAAGCAGACCACAGTAAACAATTGGACACACTGATCAGGTTCTTCTAATAAGACATATGCCTATAGCAAGAAAAACTGACAACCATGACTAAAAAGATTTATGAAATATATGCTGCAATTGATTGAATGAAAAATTTCAAAATTAAATATTGTATTAGTCAACATTCATAAATACTTAAACATTTAAAACAAAAATAGAAATATACCTGCTAAAATAACACTACAATGTTCAAATAACTTTTGCATTTTACTATCTGCTTTGTCAGTGCCAATTAATATGGTCTTCACATTAATATTGGAATCCTGGCTAGACCTCTGGTACATTGTAATTAATAAGGCACTTAGAGTTTGAAGTGCATACACTAATCTGAAATAAGTAAAAATAATATATTTATATTTTTTTAAAGACGCTAGTAGATACTGTATGTATTTAATCCATCATTACATTTATTAAACAGTTTATTCTTACATTGAATAATAGGAAGAAATAAATTCACTATACTTTTGTGTATAGTACATTTAATAATAACATTTAACAATAGGTATAAAAAATTATCTTATTTCAATAAATCTTTATCATAAGTGTTGACTATGACAAAATAGATACAGTACTATCTGCAAAGTACACATATACTAAATATTAAGCAGAAATAAATTGAATTCAAAGTAAACACTAGATTAACAATAGTATGTAAATAGTTAGACACTCTTTACAAGT
Organism: Euproctis similis; assembly: GCA_905147225.2. Taxonomy (NCBI): domain Eukaryota; kingdom Metazoa; phylum Arthropoda; class Insecta; order Lepidoptera; family Erebidae; genus Euproctis; species Euproctis similis. The sequence goes on along the minus strand of LR990105.1, from coordinate 18,447,028 downwards.
ATTATCTGTTTATGTAATATATTAAATTTTACTTGTACTATTGAAATGTCCACATGAAGACCACAACCCTCAAACCCAACTACACTCAGAAATTATCAATATAAACAACAAACTAACAAAAACACAAAATTTACATCACAACTTTCAAGATACTTAGGTACATAGAATGATACTTTAATGCCGTATGATATTGAAATATATTTAAATCAACTTTAATGTACAATCATATAAGGTATTTATTACAACATATGCAGACTTTTCAATTCAATTTTTTTTAAATCTTTATATTTACATACCTGATATGGTGTTCCTGGCCCAACATTTCAATACACTGGGAAACTAGTAAATTTGTACTGTCTTTCATGTTAATAAGTTGCTCTGCAGACAGTTTGTGAATCTCAGCTTCTAATTGAGGTATTTTAGGCTTCAATAGGAAGAATTCATCCCAGAAGCTTGCATTATCTGTAGTCAAATCTTCACCTCTAAAAAATGATTCGTATATTTGAACCACTTTTTCTTTTAAATGTCTTTTAGATCCTGATCCACTTCTCTTGCGCATAGCCATGGTAATTGAACACTGACTGAAGGGATTGTTTATTCAAAAGATAAGTATATTATCTTTTCATACTACTTCGTAAAACACGGGCTATGCCAACAATGCGGTAATCAATAATTATAAATGTGGTAAATATGTTGTTTTGAACTGAACAATAATATAGCTTCGTTTATAATTATAAATTATTCCTAATTTAAAAAATCTCAACAACTGTTTCACGAAATGTGTTGCAAAGCGGTTTTCAAAGTCCTCAACATCTGTTGATCTGTTTTATTTTAATGATTTTTTTTTAATAATGATAATAATAAAAATAGTGATGCCCAACTCGAGTTAATTCAAGGTGCGCTTGACTCGATATAACTCATATTACCTCTAGGATAAATAAAAAAGTTAAACGAATGAAATTAGAGCGACAACTTTATTTAGAGCCGTAATGATTTAAAGCTTCATTTGTTCATAACAAACAAAGTGTCAAATTTATGTTATTTTTGAAAGAGGTTTTGCAATCGTTTACTGGCTGGTATGAAACTTAGAATGCCCGAGATGATTAAATGAGCTTTGAATGATGTGTTTTGTTACTCTCGATCCGTTGCCATGTAAAGTTGTTAATTGTATATTTTAATATGAGTATAAAATAAAATATATTTTCTCCTGGATATTTGTTATTTACATCTAAATAACAGATTTACCTCCAACTCTATCAATTTTATATAACACGAAAAAAGCCCATTGTTTTACTCTTAATAATAGTAGCGTGATGAAATAGCTTAGACGACTGGGCCAATCACTTTTTCTCATTTAAACTTGACTCACATTTATATTTTAGGTAGAATTTCGGAAAATTCTTTTTTATTTAAAATTGTGGCCTTTAATTGAACAACACCCTCAATAGCTTTATAAATTGTAGCCTATGAGTTATTCTTATGTTTAAGCTATATTATTGTAAAGTTTCAAAAAATCCATTCAGTAGTTTTTACATGAAAGAGTATTAAACCTTATTAAACCTAAATACATTTATTCACACTCACAAATTTCGCGTTTTTATCATTATTAAGATCTAGTGTCAGTCATCCATCAGGAATAGTTTAGGGGAAAATTACGTTAATACAAAACAAAATAACCGGCTCGACCTCTCAGAAGATTGACGTATAGTGGCTAATGCTGCGTTCCGTTCGGTGAGAGAGGTACCCGGTGGCCCAACCCCATCCCCATCCTTTCCTATTCCCTATCCCTTAAAGGTCGGCAACGCAACAGTAACACTATATGTGTTGCTGGTGTCCATGGGCGGCGTTGGTTGCTTACCATCAGGTGACATGCCTGCTCGTTTGCTCGAAGTAAGATTCTCATAATTTTTAAATCATAACAGAATCGTTTAAAAGGTCTGTTTTAACATAAAACACAACCTGTAAAACTTGATTTTATCGATAACGAACAATATAGCTCGATTAATTTCGGTGGAAGGAGCGAAAATTGAATTGTCAAAACGTGTAAGTTGAAAACGTCATTTCATTCCATATGTTTGATTGACGTAAATGACACTAAATGACGTATGATGACGTAGTTATTTCGTGTTGTAGAACGAATTTGTCTGAAATAAATTTGTGAATTGCAATAATATTGCTTAATACCATTACAGCTTTTAATAATCTACAAAATTACGTCCTCAATTTATGAAAATGGCCCCTTCCACAGATTGGGATGAAATAAAAAGATTAGCTGCAGATTTTCAAAAAGCTCAACTTAGTTCTACTTCGCAGAGGTAGGTGTTTTAATAGTGAAGAAAATACCAGTTTACATTGTAACGAAAAATTGACCAATTTTTTACACGTCAGATTTATATATTCTCAGCCATAACTGTAATTTTTGTCTAGAAGAAATTAATAGGATTTCATATGTTTTAAATAATGTAGTAAATATTATTTATAACTTATGGCAATAAACTTTAAGGTCTCAAAATTGCAATTAATTAAATCCTAAAACCTATTATGCCTACTGATAAAATTCTTTACTTTTAGACTATCTGAGAGAAACTGCATAGAAATTGTCACAAAATTAATTGAACTGAAATTAATAGATGTCATATTCACCACTGATGGCAAAGAGTATCTTACTCCTCAGCAACTTATCAAAGAAGTAAAAGATGAGTTATACATTCATGGTGGACGCATCAATACAGTAGATCTTGCTAAAGAGCTTAATGTTGACCTTGCACAGATTAATAATTCTGTATCTGATATTATTAAAGGAAAAGAGGTCCAACTTGTTTCGGGCTATTTAATAGCTCATTATTATTTGGAAAAAATTGCAAGAGAAATAAATGAGAAATTACAACTTCAAGGACAAATATCTGTTGGAGAGTTAACTTTATCTTATGACTTACCAGCTGATTTATTACAACACAGCGTCTTGGAAAAATATTTGGGAAAGATTATCATAGGAAAGCAAGATGCATCAGAACCAAGAACATTTTATACTGAAGAGTATATTACTAGGACAAAAGCTAAGATTAGGGGAGCTTTAATAGGCCTATTGAAGCCAACACCTGTTTCTGTTATAGTAAACCATTGTAACTTGTCAGATCGTTTGTTTTTATCACTATTTGATGGAATAAATGCTCCTGGCGTGCTTACTGGACGTCAGGCAGGTGCCTTATATGTGCCCTCATGTTACACAAAAGCTCAAACTGATTGGGTTATGAGTTTCTACAAACAAAATAATTATCTAGAATATGATGCTTTATCTCGTTTAGGGCTATCTGATCCAAAAGGATATGTTAAACGAATGTTAACAAATGAGAACTTAACTTTTCTCAGCAGTTGTGTGATAGGTTCTCAAATTAAACAGCAAGTGGAAACTGCTTTGGAAGAGTGTGTTACGTCTAAAAGTTATGTAGATGTAGTTTCCTTGGTGCCATCAGTACTTACAGATGCAGATATTGAGCATGTTCTTGATGATTTATTGAAGAAGTCTGCATCTACTATTTTATTTGATAATACAGGTAAGACGCATTATTTTATGTTAAATATGCAAACTTAGTTATAATTCATTATAATTAAAAACAAAAATAACTCAGTTTTCAGCAGCCATTACATTCAGAATTTGAAAGAGGCTTGCATGCCCCTAACCCACAAGAAGGCAGAAGAAATTGTAAAGAATGGCAAATACCAGCAATTTTTCTTAGAAAAGCAAATTAATAAAGCAAATGAACTTTCACAAACAAGTCACATAGATCATAAATCTGAGAGAAGGGAGGAACGTAGGAAAAAGGCTGCATCCGGAAAAGGAGGTGGTGGAACGCAGGGACGCGAAACAAAAACGAAAGCTGTTAAAAAGCATGCCCGGTCAAAACAAGCAACATGTGATTCTGATTCTGATGATGGTGCTGTTGCAAATAAAAAATCTCAGTCTCAATTGGAGATTGTTTCCGTTCAAGACATTGAGAATATTATTAAAGGAACTCTTGAGGATGAGGGTCTTGATGATTTATTGACCAAAATTGCAGAGTACCTACAGGAGTAAGCATGTTCAAATAATAATTTTGCAATTTATTTCTTTTTTCACCCAATTCCTTATCAAATACAAATATTTTTGTTATTAATATGGATTATTGAGAACAATTCTCTGTGATCTTTTCAAATTTAAACATAAATAAGACCAGTTTTAGTTGCTTGGTATGGAACTAGATGGCGCTGTATGAATTACGTCCAAAATATGTTTATTGTTAAAGTTTTTAAATATCTTACAGGGGTCTTAACCAAATTGGTTTGACCATTGCCAAAGACACTGCTGATAAATTGCTTCAGGACGCAACACAAAATCGGAAACAAACTCATACGTCTACGCAAGACAAGATTAATATTTTAGTGAATGATGTGAAATTGTATGAGAAGGGTTTAAAATGTTTTCCACCTGATCAGCAACCGCAGTTCATTAAGTATTTACTTAAGTCACTTGGCGGCGATATTCTCGCGGAATTCTGCAAGTACGCAGCGAATCAATGCAATCTATCCGTACAAGTTGACGTACTTTCTGTTGAACAGAGAAACAAAATAATTAATGATTTACCAGATGAATACACGAAACCATTGACAACGTTAAATTCTGCTCTGTCTAACCAAAATATGGAGACATTCTATCAAGCGGTCGATCAATGCTTATCGGAATTTGGTATGATATTGAAAAAGGTGGATAAAAAGAAGGATAAGTGAGTATTTTTAAAATTTAAACCATAGTCAAAGTAATTAGTCCACAGTTCCGCACATATGTACAATTAATGTAGATAGAATTGCTTTACCTTTGCCTATCGGGAGAAAGTACCTATTACTTTTATATGCATTGGTAACACTAAGTTTACTAGCCACACAAATCTTTGAACTCCTCAATTCATTTATTTACCTTAAAAACGATCCCTAGGGCTTAAACATGAAACCTTAAGCGAAGGCTTAAACCGAAAAAGTCCACGATTCTCTTCCAAAACGCGTTGGCAATAATTAACAGTGGTAAAACCAAGCAGTTTGCTGCATGAATGGGCCGGCTCGACCGGTGAAATACCACGACCTCTCAAAAGACCGACGTAAAGTGGCTCATGCCGCGTTTCGTTCGGTGAGAGAGGTACCCGGAGGCCCACCCCCTTCCCCATCCTTTCCTATCCCTTTAAGGTTGGCAACGTAACAGTAACACTATATGTGTTGCTGGTGTCCATGGGCGTTGGTTACTTACCATCAGGTGACACGCCTGCTCGTTTGCCCTCCTATCCCATAAAAAAAAATAAGAAATGTAACAAGTTAGTTTCAACGCCTTCACTGAAAAATATCGTAACATTTTATTAGATTCTTCCCAAATAAAACTTGCGTTAGTAATAGTTAAGCGTTCATTGAAACAATCAACATTTTAGTAAGGCAACGTATTTTTTGACTTACTCGCTATGTTACCGTTCCAAATAGAATAGTTGGCCATACCCTGTGCGCAAAGTTGTCAGTCATCGATATTTATCGCACATAACTTCGGAAAAGAATTCCGAGAAATCATTGGTGTAAGCGCGGAACCGATCCCATGACTTCTTAATCAGAAGTTGGCGACCACTGGACCACCGATACTGTTACTACTACCTAGACTGTTGTTTTTTTTTTGTTATATTATTTTTAAATACCTTCACTCAATACATTTTAGGCTTCTCATCCAGAACCACCGAGAAAAATTGATTTCCGAGTTAGAAAATTGCGAAGATCCCGCCTTGAGTCTTCATCTTGCGGTGTTGGCAATTTTCACAATAGTAACACAAAATATGCTTCATGCTTCTGGCAGACAAGTGCCTCTAATAATATCTTATTTGAAGACCCAAGTTAAAGAAGAGGATTACGAACGTCTTCAATCATGGCATGGTGAGTTAATTGTTTTATTTCACCTGCTGTTATTTTGTTAAATGGGATGTCATGAAAAAAAGCGTTAAGTTTGTTAATACTAAAAATTACCAACGTAGATATTTCATGAAAGTTTTTTTTCAGCAGTGTGAACAGCAAAGTCAGTATCAGTAATCAGAACAGAGCGCCACAAGGCACGATTCTTACACGCCTCACTCGCTGCTTTGAATTTCATAACTCTTTTCATACACGCGCGTTCATTTTTAAGGCTCCTGACATCAGTTTCCTCAAGAACTTGTTCTGATCGGTCAATATCCTGGTCGTCTTCGACTACTATCCATACGTTTTTGCATTGTATATCTGCTTAGGCAATCTTGCGTCGTCCATTCTTTCTACATGTCCGAACCATCGAAGCATGCCCATATATTCTTATTTTTACACAGACACTATCATTCAATCCAACCTCGTTTTCGACGTGGTCAGCGAGAGCCACTCCGCAAATTTTGTACAGTGCCCTCATTTCGACCGTGTTTATTCTACTCTCATCAACGCCCTATTTACGCTGTTTCCTAACGCCACTCTTTTTTCGACTTTGATAGAACTCTATTAAAAAATTATTAATATTGTAATCATGTTTTGTTCTTTACAGAGTCAGTTACGAAATACTTAACTTCAAGTGAAGAAGAAAAAGCGTCTATTGAAGAAAGCCTCTGCCAAGACTTATCTCTCCTGAAAAATATGGTTCAAGAAATTAAGAAACAAAAGTAATTAGAGATCCTTAAAGTTATCTTTATTGAATTTATTTTATTTTTAAATATTACAGAAAATATATATTTTTACACTTAACAAATTAATGCCAATACAGTTGTTACAAAAATTTGCTTGGTGTTTAGTTAAGTAAGGCCACATTCCACCACATCCAGTATAGACATAACTCAGATTTATAATAATAGTCATGCAGTTCGCTGCATGAATCGGCCGGCTCGACCGGTGGAATAACACGACCTCTCAGAAGATCGACGTAAAGTGGCTCATACCGCGTTTCTTTCGGTGACAGCGGTACCGGAGGAGTACCCCCTTCTCCCATGAAGGTCGGCAACGGATACGTGTTGCGGGTGTCATGGGCGGCCCAAACCTGACGCACACGTATCTATTTAATTACGGGAAAGTTAGGGTGTGGTTATGGTAAGCGTCCATTGTCGGTGTGGTCGCTCACTGTAAACAAACAAATACATAGGGAAAGAGATCTGAGCTCCCGTGTGTCCTAGTTTGCAGATTTCACCAAAAAGTATATGTTTAACTACATTATACTTATAGCTTAATTGTAGTGTTGAAATGCTGAATTTTAACAGTGGTAGAGCCAAGCAGTTCAGACCATAGATTATATATTAGTTTATTTTTTATATATTAGTTTTTTTTTCTACCTGAAGGTGTAGGCAGTGGCTGTTAAGCCTCGACTCGCCGTTGTTTACGTCGCATATGGGCATAGGTCGCATAGGTGGCAAACCTATTGCTGTACTGGGCAAATGGACAAAGTTTTTAGTCATCAATATTTATCACACTTAACATTCAAAATTAATTTCGGAAAGTCATTGGGGTGAGCCAGGATTCGAATCCACAATCTCTAGATTCACAAGCTATGTGCTCGACCACTGGACGACCAAGACTTGAATTATTATTAGGATAAGACATTTATTTTAATGAAAAGAATAGATATGATAAATAATTTATTATTGATGCATTATACAGTCGTATGCTATGCTATTATTAATTATGTATAAGCAATTATTGTTAAGAATAGCATGAATGCAAATATTGTTCAGTGTAGCATCAATAAATAGTTTTATCAATTACTTCATATTATTAACTAGAAGCCTTGGCAGCCTGGCGCTTCTTCACATCCCAGTTGTAAACTCTAGCCATATTTACTTCTGTAGTTGTCCACTGATCCCTATAATTATAGACAGGAATATTAGTTTATTTATAAAATTTATAGCACTTTGATACAAAATATACATAACATATATTTTGTATCAAATGTAAAAAGGAGATTATACTTTTCTGAACAGACATTCAACTTAGGGTATGTGAATTTTAAGTACATATATCCTGGAATTTATATTGGCTACGAAATATGTGTGGTAGTGTACAAACACTAAAAACTATTAGTGAAGGAACAGTAAGGAGACATCTAAGATCCTCATTTAAATATTTATGTAAACTGAAGTAGCAGCAGCAATGCTGATTTTCAAGTGAAATAATGGCTGAAGTGAAGTGAGCAGACATGGTAACAACCATATCAGTGACTTTTATTTTGTAGTGACATGTATAACCAGCTAAATAAGCATGAAAGTTGTTAAAGTTTCATATATTTAAATTCTTTTACCTTAAAAAATCTAAATCATGTTCTACGCAAGCCAAATTTTTCGTAGCAGTGGCCATATTTGATGTTAAGAGGTTTTCTGCATCTTCTAAAGTATATTCTAACATGACATTAGCACCAAGCCACAAGCACACTTTATCTGTTGGAGGTATATTTGCCTGAAAATTTAGGAAGATTGAACAATACATTAAAAAAAATAAAGGACTACACTTCAATTGAGTCTCATGTACAAAGAGATTTTATAATTAAGGTTTGAGTTTGAGAAAACAATTATGAAGTAAGGCCTATTAAGCCCATACACTTCTTACACTAACTAGCTGTACAAGTAATTTTGTGATTTCTTCAGCTTTTTTATTAAGGATACTTGTGGGTGGAAAGTATGCATTTTTAAAGTCTGCAGGCTAAATGAAAAAAAAAACATGATTTTTATCACATTAAGCTAGAAAAGAGACTTTCATATCAATATACTCAAATCTAGGTATATTATAAATTGTTGCTATCTTAGTAAAGGGTATTGCATGTATAAATAATTTACTGTATCTTCTTGTAACAAATTTTAATTTTTAATGTGTTCTCACCTTTACAAATACTTGATCACTTAGAAGAAATTTGGTTTCCATATTCTTATTTTGCACTTTTAACTTTTCAATCATTTCCAAGGATCGTGCCAGGTCTGGTATTTGCTGTCGTAAACGTCTACGTTTTGTAGCCAATGACACTTCCATGTGCTTATATTTAGCATGCTGTTCATCTAGATTCCTTAGTACTTTATTCACTCCACCAGAATTTTCAGGCTTATTCATAAATTCATCCACATTATCCTAAAATCAAATGGCATGGCAATACCAAGTATGATCCAACTTCACCGATTGAAAAATCTCACCAGTATTATTTCATTTAAAATTTATAGCCTGAGATATCATGAGAGGGCTCAGCTTAGCAACGGAGAACATTGTATACATATATGAAACATGCCTTCGAACTACCTACTCGATTGCCTACTTTGGGGTTAGGGTGACAGTCTATAAATAATCAACAAGTAAAAAATTTTAACGCAGTAATATGTATCATAGTACATTTTATCGCTGTAAATAGACAACTTTACAGGTAACTTACGACAAACACAGCTTCTGGTATTCCAGAATACGATTTAATATTGGAAGTCTCTGAATCGCCTTCCATTGTTTGATCCAAAAATGAAAATTTGTGTGCTGAAAGCGTAAATTGCTATTTTAATAATGTTATAAACCGCCCGAGAGTTCTAAAAGTATTAAGTAAAACAAATAATACTTAATTTAGTAATAATTCAGAACAGACGGTATCTACAACCTACCTAGGCTCTCTATCGGTGTTGCCAGCCCCAACAAATCAAAAAACAAAAGTTATCTCATTAAAAAACAGTAGATGGGTTCAAAAAGGCAGGTTTCATACTTTTCTCATTTATACTATAATTTAAACAATGGTAGACCAAGCAGTTCGGTGCATGAATGGGCCAGTTCGACCGGTGAAATACCACGACCTCTCAGAAGATCGACGTAACGTGCCTCATGCCGCGTTTCGTTCGATGAGAGAGGTAACCGGAGGCCCACACCCCCCTTTCCCTATCCCCTATCCCTTAAAGGTCGGCAACGCAACAGTAACACTATATGTGTTGCTGGTGTCCATGGGCGGTGTTGGTTGCTTACCCTCAGGTGATACGTCTGCTCGTTTGCCCTTCTATCCAATAAATAAAAAAAAACAATAACCAATGTCGGTAAAAATACTCAATTATTTCAGATACTAGGACACATTCACATTATTATATTAATATAATCACAACATATTGTGTAATAAATAGAGTCCGACGGAAACTGGTTTTCCGGTCGAAACCGAAACCAAAGGTTCGGCCGCACTTCAGTTTCGGCCGAAACCGAAACTCACGTGTTCAAGTTTAAAATTCCTCAAAATACTAAAATTTGAGGCATTTTCTCCATTATTTTGCATTAATTAGGACAGCAAATGAAAAACAATGGGTATATGTATTAATTTTGTTTCAATCAACAACATAACTTCACGCCTTTTTCTATGTTAATGAGGCTGTTAAGCCTATACTCGCCGAATCAGTACATCCCAAAAGAAATAGGCAAAAAACGGAATAGGTATAAAACCAATATTCAAATCGGTAATTGTTGTTCTTTCATGAAATACTAAGTACCCGTTGGTATTTTTAAATATTACTATTTAATACTTTGTTTTGTATTGGTACTTAAAAGAATCATTAATCTCTTTTGAGGTACCACTCAACTAAAAATGATCATCACTTAACCTCACTTTAAAAGAGGTAGAGCCAAGCAGTTCGCTGCATGAATAGGCCAGCTTGACCGGTGAAATTGAAATACCACGACCTCTCAAAAGATCGACGTAAAGTGGTTCATGCCGTCTTTCGTTCGGTGAGAGCAGTACCCGGAGCCCCACCTCCCTTCCCCATCCTTTTACATCCTACTGCCTTAAAGGTCGGCAACGCAACAGTAACACTATACGTGTTGCAGGTGTCCATGGGCAGCGCCATCAGGTGATACGCTTGCTCGTTTGTACTCGCCTCCAATCCCATAAATAAAAAAAAACAAAATAAAATACTTAATTGTTGGTCTCGGTGGGCCAGTGGTCGAGCACACCGCTTCTTAATCTATAGGTGGTGGGTTTGAGTCCTCGCACTGGCTCACACCAATGACTTTTCGAAAGATATGTGTGAAAAATATCGATGACTGAAAACTTTGTGACTGGTATGGCAATAGGTTCGTCATCGTCACCTATTCAATTTGGGACGTAAACATAACGGCGAGACAAGGCTTAATAGCCACTAGGATAGGAAAAAGTTGGAAATGGATTGAGAAGGGGAGAGGAGTAGGGGTTTGGCCTCCAGGTACCTCTCTCTCCGAGCAAAACGCGACCGTATCTAACCGGCCGAGCCAGCCCATTCATGCAGCGAACTGCATGGCTCTACCACTCATCTCATCTCATAATAATAATTACCTTAATTATTGATATACCGGGAATGTCGAAAGAAGAATAAAGATAGAAAACAGTGTAAATAGATCGTTGGGCGGATACCTGGGCGCAAACAATCTGAGCAACGAAACCCAGCTCGCTGTTCACAGTGCGGTATTTATCCCAACACTAACTTATGAAAGCGAGAATAGGCCATGGCAAAAAGTGCATGAAAATAATGATAAAGAAGTCAAAATGAGGTCACTGCGCAAAATTTGCGTTAAGAGATTCACCGATCGCGTCAAAAAAAAAGGTTATAAGGAATGAAGATTTATAAAAGAGGATTGGAAGAGAAAGTCAGTATAAAAATTAAGGAAGTGCCTACTCCGATGGTTTGGACTCGTAGAAAAAATGATTGATGCAAGATTGACTACGCAGAAGAACAGAATAGAAGCGGAAGCATGTTGGAGTTGATGAGGGCAACCACATACTTTCCATTATCAAGTTAAACGTGTCTATAAGAAAGGTGACGCCAAGAGCCTTAAAAACCGGCGAACATGTTTAACAATGTTTATTGAGAGTCAAAAAAGTGAGGGATGTAAGAATCGTACTATATTTTTATATGTTTTTCTATGTATTATAAGTATGTATTTACAAAAGAAAAGTATATATGTATTAGTATCCGTTATCTAGCATCCATAGCACAAGCAATTAGTTGCTTAGTTTGTAACTGGAGGGCGCTGTGTGATTTGTGTCCAAGACATTATTATTATTATTATATGGCGCTCTGTTTTATCTGCTTACCCCACAAAGACTTAGTCTAAATATGTTTGTATGTACTATTACACTCTCAACAAAGATAACCACAAGTCAGAATTAGTACGACAATAGTTTCGGTTTCGGCAAAAGTTTCGGCCAAATTTGGCCGAAACCGAAACTTCCGCCGAAATTTGATTTTTGGTTGAAACTCGACCGAAACCGAACTTTCGGTCGGACACTCATAATAAAAAAACTACTCTAGAATAATCTATGAGAGAAACGAGTACGTAGTATTTTTTATTATTATTATAAAGGTAGGCAGGTATCACACGTATTTGAGAAATTTAAAGTTTCAACTGTAGTTGTGACTAGCATATGGGCTATGGTCAATTAAACTATCCAGATACACAATGTTTTATAACATAGAAATAATAAAGTAAAATATTTTCTTGAGGTAACAGGTGTCTCTCTACACTTATTGAAAATACATTAAAATAGATGGATAAAATAAAAAACAGGGATAACTATTAATAAACCGTAAATCTACTGTTAAAACAGTAGGGTTGGCAGCACTGCTCTCTATCGAAACGAAACACCGATGTTTTTTTTCTTTGAATTTTATTGACGGAGTTATTGAAGCCTTAGAGTCAACTGTTGTTTTTGAAGAAGTTAGATTAGATTAATCAAATGTTTACTGCCGTCGAACAGGGTGCACATTCACTCTGTTCGACGGCAGTAAACATTTGACTAATCTAAAGTTTTTAAATTTATTACTAATTATTTCTGAAAACATTATGGTATTAAAATCAATAGTGATTAGAACAAGCAGTTTATTAAAATAAATTAAGAAGCAACTATTTCAAAAATAGAGCATATCTATTGAAAACTATAAAACCAAAACCGCTTTCTCTGTCCCTATGCATACATAAATCTTAAAATTTACGCAACGGATTTTAATGTCAACGAAACGGAGTGTCAACAAAATACTGCAAGTAAACTACCGGGTTTATTTTTGAATCTAAAGCTTCCTGCAATCCACTTGAACACACTCAAATGAAATATTCAAATTGCTCCAGCCGTTTAGCCTAATTGGAACGTAAATTGGTGTTAAAATGCGCCAGTAGAGTGCGCTAAGTTCAGTGTTCAGATTAAATGTGGAATCAAAAAGTCAATGCTTGTACCTTCATCCATATTTATATTACTTTTTATTAACACTGGTTGATTTAACTTTGATTATTTCCATAAAACTACAACGAAACGAAAGTTATAATATTTTTTAACAAACATTATTATTGCTAAAGAATATGGTGATCAATGCCAACTTAAAGAAAAAACATTTAATTTTCTGTCAATGTGTTGGTAATTTTGGTATCCAAATGCCCGATTGTGCGTGGCGATGCTATAGTTGGAACATCAATGTTAAGCACTATGCCGCATAATTCACTATAACGGTGTAATTGGAAAATTGGGATGGAGTGCGAACGGTAGGCTTTCCTATAGTACTATTTTACACAATATGGCTGTCGATTTTTGAGCATGCTCGAGCAAGTGCTCGTTACTAGCATGCTCTCGTGCTATTAAAGAGTAATGTAACAGTAGTATAATAATTGTAGTGCACGTAAACAGGCTTTGATATACGAGTACTAAATTTATTTAAATATAAATTATTACTTAGTTAATTTAAAATCTTTTTTCTACATTTATTTATATTACTAAGCTACGATTCGGTTTGGGATTGGGTTTACATTATTTTCAAAAAAATGTATTTCAAAGGATCAAATAATATTAGATTGAATAAAATTCTTGGCGTTTTATTTAATAGTGTGCAAATGTGGAAAATGGTGTAGATTACGTGCGAAGCGTGTTCTTCTTCAATGTTGTCAAAACTCTCTTGAAATATTGTGCATAAAGTGCCGTGACTTTATGGATAATTAGGTTAGTTTAAAAATTATGTAAGGTTGTTATATGCTACTTTAAGTTAGATTATGTTTCAAACTGTAAAGAAAATTATACAACAAACAAGGCAGTATGGGTCCTAAGCTATAGCCTTCCGAAATGGCACAAATAAAAAAAAAGATTCTTTGTCAATGTCAGATTGACGTTTACTTGATAATAAGCTATTGTGAATTGTCTTTTTTTGTGCCAATCAGTGGAGTAACTGCTAGTTTCTGTATCAGGATTTACGATTAATTTCCTTGTCTATATATCAATTATCTTCCTTCTTGACGCTGTGAGTTCTCAATATTCAAGTCACAATGTTTTACACATTTACAAACCCATACTAATTACCTGACTTTTTCTTTTCAGCTAAAATTGTGAGAGTGCGGCTACGCCCTGTTTTTTTATTTGAAGGCGTAGATTTTTGTTTTCAACATAGGCCTATCAGATACTGCCGTTATGGATATGATGGTGTCAACATTGCAACAGCAGCGAGCTGTTACAGAGCAGCTACGCCGCGAAGCATCCATAAAACGGATACCAGTCTCTTCTGCAGTTGCTGATATTATCAAATATATAAATGAGCACGAACAAGAAGACTGCCTCCTTGTTGGCTTTTCCAGTCAAAAAGTCAATCCTTTCCGCGAGAAAAGCTCCTGCACTGTTCTTTAAAATTAATGTTAGAGTGAAATAAGAAACTTCAATAACTAAATGGAATTGTCTTAATGATCACACTAAATGTATGTGGTAGCCTAGGTATTAATTTGTTGCATATTAATGCTTTATTTAACATTTCTCGTGCATTAATATTAATTGTGACCCTTCATTACTATATTTTATTTATAATGTTAATTCAATAAATAAACACTTGTACTATAATAATAATGTTTTATTTGTGCATTGTAAATTCAAATTAACACCAATTCCTCTATTAAAAGACTTATTGTTGATTGCTAATTTATACTTTTTAAATATAATTGCAGCAGATATTACACATTGAATTGTTTCTCTTACATTTTCAGCAGCCATAATATAAAAAATTAAGTTACACATGTTTTTTGAAATTATCCTATTTTTCATATAAATACATACATAAATAACTACAAATATGTTTCATTTGGTGTTAATTCTGACAATATTCTCAGCTACTTTATAGATTTAAAGAGTACATTACTATTCAAGCTAAAGTAATTTTTTAGTATGTAGTGTAGACCATATACATCCAAAATACGCTGAACACAAACTTTCAGCTGAATTACTAGAGGTTTTTTTCTAATCACTTTTAAGTGAAAATTAATTACAACTTGTATTTGAACTCTTATTACAACAAAGCAGTTACTTTATTTTCTGTGAAACTGATTTCAGATGAGTGAATTTCAAACTCTGTAGTTTAAGACAATAAAGTTTTAGTATATTTTTGAAATAGTATGTTAAACACATACTATTGCAATTTGTTACTATCTCATGTTAATAAGGAATAAAATCATTTATGATAGTGCATCTAGTAATATAAGTATTATCAATTCAATCACAGTAACTGGTGAACTAGCATAATATCAATTTCTGTTATCAGACTAGATAATTTAAAGAGCTTGTTTTAGACATTATTCCTATGAAACAAAAGGTTTCATAATAATTTATTAGTGGTAGATTCAATATTGTTCTTTGGCCAGGTTGACCTTAGCAAAGTACTACTGAAATTGTGAGCTTAATTCCCTCAGCTCTGTGGGCCTGCTATCATCATTACAGTGCTAAGTTCAATTAAAAAAGCTAGGCCCATTCTCACATTTTTGAAATAAATAACTTTCCATTTAATTTCCATCTTAAAATAACATTCATACAATACTTTTTATAACTAACAACTATTTTACTTCTCTAGATGACAGGCAGTATGTATATGTTTGATACTGTTACAAATTTGTATGGCAAATATTTTTTACGAATAATGAGAACGGGGAGAAATTAATTTATGGAAACTTATATTGTATCTCATAAAAATGTTTGAGCAAATTTTGAATTAAATGAATAAATCTTATACTAGGGGTAAAAATATATAAAAAAAAATTACCAACTATCAGTCTTTTAAATTGATGTTGATTATCAACCATGTGGCAGATTGTTTCTCAAAAGTTTACAAAATATTACAAGGAATAAAATATATTAACATGTATAAGGCATAGATAGGACTAGCAAAATCTATTGTCAGATTGGTTATTAATTTATGTATGTGAAAAGAATCTACAAGTTTCACTAAATATATTCAATGGCTACATTATGAAAGATAATGAATGACTCAACATTTATCAGTTCAGCCTAAATTAAGAATGTTTACAAAGATACTTCTAATAATGACTGTATATATATATCATATTCACTCTTATATTAACTATTATTATTATGATTATTAATATCTAATTACAATAACTCCTTAAGACTTTATCATATTTTTCCAATCCAGCTCATTTTCATAAGATAAATGTTTTATTATACTAACTTCTACAATTTATTTACTAATTAAAATATTCACGGCGATAACCAAGAAGTTGTATTAGTTAGTACAACTTTTAAATAAATATTGCGTCTTTAAATAATATCCCAAAAAAGGCCTCTCAACATTTTGATTTCTTAGCATAAATAAATTCATGCTACCCATATCAATTCCTATATTAAAATAGAAAGTATGCATAATGTATGTCAAATGTAGTATTTTATAACACTAATCAGATTTTTGTAAACTTTTGAGGTGAACCATTCTTACAAATAAATTGAAGATTGAATGTTGAATAAATTCATCATAGCTTGATTCAGATATCTAAAGAGGACATGAGCAGGAACCACATAATCTTTTTAAACATATTTTCCACTGAAAGTTCGAAAAATTATTACTGTGTATTCAGAACTATTTTATTTTTAATATATGGTAGCAATGTTTTTTCTGTAATAAATATGTAAGCACTTGTATTTATTCAAATTTAAAATTATGCAAGCACAAGTGACATTACGGATTGCTACCAAACCTCAAAAACTTATACCTGAATTAGATATTATGTTAATAAATTAGGCATCAGAGACAGGTAAGTGTATGTTTTTGTATCAAGATATGATGAATAATATGGTACATTTTGAAAATATTTCACACAGACTCCTTCACTCGCTCTTGTTTTGGTGGAGACATATCTTCAGTTCCATTGGCCACACTCTGATGATATAGTTTCAACAATTCCATAGCATCTTGAGCTTGACGTTTTTCAAGTAGTATTCTGTAATCAGTAATAAATAATGTACTCAAACTTTCTCCAGCAATACAATAATCAAAGCCAAGAAATATTCTAATATTTTTTTGGTTTATATCATAAATAGAAGGAAAAGGAAAATTAAGGAATAAAAATTAAATATTTTCATAATATATTTACCTCCCAGATGCTTCTTTGATGTGTTCCAATATTATTCTATTATCTCTATCAGTTACTATGTCTGCAAGACTATCAGGATCCATATCTGACAATAATTCCAAGTCTTGTCCTCCTAAAAGTGAGATGTGACACAGATTGTGTTGGAGACGCCCTACTAAATTTGCCACTTGTTCCTTATCACCCAAAACAATATCGTCAGTTTGATCCAAAGAGACCTGATACTTGGGCATATTTGGAGCCCATTTCTCATTTCCGTGTAAAATCATCAGAGATGTGTCAGGATCTAATGTTGAAAAATATTCTTCGTCATCGACCTCAGTGCCATCAGACTCCAAAACTACAGTCAGGTTTTCTGATGGCAAACCTAACTTATCTGGAACTTTAAATAGAAGATCTTCGAGTGATGTTGCGACTATTCCTTTCTTTTTCTCTCTGTTTACATCACAGATCTTGTAGGGCTTGTTTTCAATATCCATTATTTTCAATAAAATATGTCTCGATTATATTCGAAGGTATTCAATTGATTTATGTTGACAATTTGTATTTACCTAAATATTTCTTCCCATAAAAACATAACAAATATTGTTAATATTTTTTTAAAATTCCTTAAGACAGTCCCGTAAATTTAAACAACAAAAGAACAATGATTTATTTTTCTTTGCAACAGCAGGTTTTCATGAATGAAAAATGACGGAAAGCGAAATCGCGCAGCGGTCGATTTGACGTATTTTTTTATACTAACAAATTAATATTGCCAGTTTAAAAATTAGCACACCATATTAATATTTGAATTAAAAAATATTCTGTTTTATATTTACAATTTCTTATTCACTTATTATGACCTTTTAGTTTTAGATGTACTCTGTATGAACGACCGACTATCACGAACTCTGGATTATGACTCCCGTATCGCCGCTGCCGCTCTAGTGCACGGTGTGTTTGTGGCCAAATGAGCCAATAGTAATGTTTGAACAACTTTTTAATAAGTAAAGTAGATAAATGAAAAAAAAGTTCAATTAACTCTTGTTTCAGCGATTCAATATAATTAGGTAGTGTAGCTGTTTATACTACCATAACAAGATGTCATTTCCTAAATATAACAGTGGACCATATAAAAATACACAACAATTTTGATTAGAATCGGTCAAACCGTTTCGGAGGAGTTTTGTGAAAGACGATTAAATATATTTGCCATATATTTTATTATTTTTGCATTATTTATTGATGTTAAAACATTTGCCAATACTTCACGCAAGGCGGATTTAATGCCTTAGGCATTTTCTCCAAGTCAACCTGGGTGATGCAGAGATGAAAAGAGGTAGGCAAGAAAAGGTTTAGAAAAAGCAGAAAAGGTTCATGACTTATGTTATTTATAACAAGAACAATTATAAAAATATGGTAATAGATAGACAATCAATTTAGGAATAGTCGGCAGTTTACTCCCCGCAGGCGTTGATCGCGGCAATGCTGGCGGGCGAGGAGGAGTGGAGGGCTGTGGTCTCCTTCTGCGAAGCTGTGATGCTCCAGAAGGAGGCCGCCGAGCGGGGTCGGGAGAGAGCCTCCTCTTTATAGCGCGCGGTTGGAGCCGCCCCACCCTGGGGGGCCTCTCGCCGAGAGTCCCCGAGAACGGCCCTCCCTCGTGGCAAAGGGGGGAGGCGACGGCGAGGTGGACCAGAGGGCTGACGCACTGTCCTGAGTCACCCCAACGCCGGACGAAGGCCGCTGCGGGGTTTTAGTGGGTAACCCTAGGATCGGATTGCAGTTTACTGTTTTGGGAGTCCCACATTACTCCCTGCCGTTCCCAGGCGGGGGGTGTGCATAAAGCATTTCCTCGCGTAAAAAAAAAAAAATACAAAGTAATAACATAACTGCACCACGCTGAATCCCATGCGGGGTAGGCAGAGGGAACAGAGCGCCATAAGGCACGAATCTTACACGCCTCACTTGTTTCTTTGATTTTCATTAATCTTTTCATACACGCACGTCGATTTTTAAGGCTCCTAACATCCCATTCCCCAAGAACTCGTTTTATTTGGTTATGAAAGGTGTGTCAAGGCCGTCTTTGACAGGAGTCAAAGACAGTTATGATATATTTATGCAATCCAAAAGCGGATGGATGTTCTTACATCGCATTCGTCCTACACCGCTTTTGGATTGCATATCTGCTTAGTCAATCTTGCATCATCCATTCTTTTGACATGTCCGAACCATCGGAGCATGCCCTTTCAATACTTACATTTACAATAATTTATATTAGTTAACCACTCGTCAGTCGGTTACAAATTTGCCACAAAATTTGAAACAGTTAACTTATTTTATATTAAACCAGCTGACCCGGCGCACTTTGTTCCGCATCTAAAGTAATTTTACAGCGTTTTCAATTAAAGTGCTCATTCACCTATTATACATACCAACCACCCCGTTAACACCATTTATCTTTTAAAAAAACCGCATCAAAATCCGTTGCCTATATAGTTAAAGATCTAAGCATATAAGTGGACAGACAGCGGAAAGCGACCTTGTTTTATACTATGTAGTGATACGAGTATACGCGAGATGATACGTAATTATTTTAATGTGCAAATTAAGATAAAATATCGACATATTGAGTAGTTGAGTTAGTTAGTTAAGTGTACTACAAAAAATTAACAACGATACGAAAACGAAACATGCAAGGAAATTATAATTTTAAATTACTAATCGATAATAGTAATTGAAATTGCATCCAGATCTAATGAACGATCATATTCCAAGGTACCTATGTACCTAGGTACAGAAAGACAGGCGCGGGGTCATGTACGGTCACAGAGCGACGCGCCGAGTGAAGATCAATAGTGTCCCCCCATCTAGTCTATCCCCTCTGAACTAAGCTCCACGATGTAAGTTATAGCCATTTATAGTTATCAAAAAATTTCAAAGGTAAGTAGGTATATGCATAAATATTTTATACTAGATGTTAAGAATTTCTCTTTGCAAAGATGGCACAGCGACTGAGCGAGATTTTTCGTAATAATAAGTACAAGAGTGTCAACACAAACTCGACCACTGGACCACCGAGACGGTCTAGTGGTCGAGCCTCCCGCTTCTGATTCAGAAGTCGTGTGATCGTATTCCTAGATCACACCAATAATTTGTTGAAATTATACAGACATACATAACTTCACGCCAAATCCCTTGCGGGGTAGCCAGAGAGAACGGAGCGCCATAAGGCACGATTCTTACACACCTCACTCGCTTCGTCGACTTTCATAACTCTTTTCATGCACGCGCGTCGATTTTTGAGGCTCCTAACCACAGAAATAGATCAAGATAGAACGGCGAATAGGCGTGGCAAGCGTGCCAAAACCATGCACTATATTGCATGCTTTTCGAAACTCGCTCTCATTACGCAACGAGCGTTCCTGCCATGCGTTCAGGACGTAAAAAAATAGATAAAACGTCACATATATGCCTTATTATGCTGTGGTAAATTGTAAAAACAAAAGTAGTGAATCAAATATGAAAAAAGGAAATATTTCGTATGATCAGTAAGTACAGAAAATCAGTAGAAAGTATTTTTTTGAGATTATAAATTATTGTTTTACTTTTACTATGTTCAATAATTACGGTCACAATTTGTATATTTTTTCGTTATGATGAATATCCATTGCTGTCCGCATTCAACGCTCGTATACAAAAACAGTGCGCGTATAAATTATACGCGTAATGTACGTCGATTCGAACGAAATATACAATACACCTGCCAGTTGATCGCTGTGTCTGTTAATCGCTGTGATTGGTCTTCGAATGTTAGAGATGGGCACTCCATGTATCGTTGAGTCTTAGGACTAATCGATAAATTAATTCAATAATAATTTGAGTATCAGCTCATGTCTTGCTTTGTCCCTACTTTAATCTAACACCACAAATTTCAACCAAAGTGCTTCGTAATTACATTGGCAGCAGTTTATTTGACAGTATAAGTTTTCACCAATTTGACCAATCGCCGATGGAAAATAATCTCGTTCTTCTCAAACGGGCAGTAACCGAGGTATATGTAGACGTTCGGCTTCGTTATTTAACCAGGACTGTGAGGCCAACCCTTACAAAAAGGCAAATATTTAATAAATATGTATAGTTTCAAGGACAGTAAAATATTTATAATTAAATTTTATATACTGTTGGAAAAATATGTTTTAGGTTTTAATATGTCGGATTAAAGTATTTAACATGTTTTACTTTCTATGATTATCGTTACACAAAATCAATAAAGTTGGTAAAATATAAAAATAATAAAATTAACACGTTGCCGATATTAACATCGATGTGTAATAATCTATGTGTGTGATAATCTAATGAGTGTGTCTCCTAACTAGTCGCCCCGCTCACAATGAAAATGACGTCACGCTGTGGGCGTGGTTTTTCAAAAAAGTGACACGCTCGAAATGTATGGAAATATGACATCGCGGCCGTTCTATCTTGATCTATTTCTGTGCTCCTAACATTACCTTCCTCCAGAACACATTCTATTTGTTTGTTGAAATTATTTTTCGAAGTAATGTGTGATCAATATCTATGACTGACAACTTAATACCCGGTTTACGGCAATAATTGCGCCATATATTCCATTTGAGATTGTAACGATTCGGCGAAACCTAGCCGCTGCCTACACCTTTGAGTAGAAAACGGTGTGAAGTTATGTTATATTATCAATAGAAGAATAAAATAAAATTATAGATACACCTATTATTGCTATGAACACGTTGACCAGAACGTAGACGGCAAGGAAGAAAATAATTAAATTCACCCTAAGTTATTAAATTTGGACTCGCTTCTATTGTATTAAGTAGGGATTCACCTTTAACTAAAACAAGGAAATTCTGACGAACTGCGACTTAAATAAGCACGCATAAGGTTTTTATAAGCGAATCAATCATTACACTTAGTAGGTACCTACGTACTGTTACAATACGTAATGTAGTTAGATTTGGTTGTTTCAATAAAATGTAGAGTTTTATGAATTTTCTGCGATAACACTTGTACTCACTACAAACAATACCTTCCTGACAAATCCCACGGAATTAAGGCTACTTTTGCAATTACAACAACAGAACTTCATAACCAGACTTTGAAGGGGTAGGCAAAAATAATACATCACCAAAAGACATGATGAGAATCGTGTCTTTTGGTGATGATTATTGGTGATGGTCTTTTGGTATCCGCTTTTCATGTTACCATGCCCCAAACCCAGTGGTTTGCTATTCGCTTTTTTTACGCTTTATTTTACGAGATTATCTAAGGGTGTTAAACACCCATAAATAATCTCTTTCAGAGACATAATGACACGACTTTGCCATTTACATAAAAAAAGTCTAATCTCACGAAAAAACAGTCTGAAAATAAATTACGTTGTTAAATAAAATATGTGAGGATAGTATTGATAACGAAATTAAAAACCATTTAAGTAAGTTATAAACGTCGTATTCATTTATACATAAATATTATTCATGTGAGACAAATTTTATTCAATCGCCCTAAAACTTTAACGACATCATATTTTCCAGTGACAGAGTACCTACAGCTACAGTAGTACCTATAATATAGGTGAATGTATGTATGTATGTATATATATATATGAATATATAGGTATATGTACGTACGGAGTCGGGAGTCGGGAGGTATTCGGTCTCGGCGGTGTAATGCAAACTTTCGTCTAACACGATACCTACATCAGAAGAACATCATATTACTTGTTCAGGTTACATTGTTCGGACAGAAGACGTGACTTCTTCATGTAATACTATCATGTAAAGGTGTATAAAGAATGTTTTCACATGAAAATAGCAATATACAAAAGCTACTAACAGTTAATAATTAAAACGAAAGGAAAATGTGAGTTTGTTCTAGTAATTAAATCTATAAAAGCACTCAGTAGTATCTACTTGTATACAAGTGAATATGGTGTAATTTTTCGTGTACCTACTTTATATGCTACTATTAAAATGTTATGTGTTACTAATCACCAATCTCTACTAAAATGTAATAACATTTTATTTAATAAATATAATACATTTTTGCTATTGTATGTGTTATTAATAACAGCAAAATTTTGGAGCCACCATTTTAGAACCACTTTACGTCAATTTTCTGAGAGGTCGTGATATTTCGCCGGTCGAGCCGGCCCATTCATGCAGCGAACTGCTTGGCTCTACCACTTGGCGTTTGCCCCATATACCATAGAAACGTTATTCGTCAGTTTCTTAGGCCATTAAATCTTGTTTTTGTAAAACAATAGCTGATCAGGCGAACTTTGTTCCGCATCAAAAGTAATAAAAGAGTCCGACCGAAGGTCTATTTTTGGCCGAAGCCGAAGCCCAAGCCGATTAATCGGCAATCTCTACAACCTTCGGCCGAAGCCGAAGCCGAAGGTTCATAAGCTATTAGAAATTTAATAATTTTCTTCAATATTATCCACAACTAAAGAAGAATATCGACGTAAAGTGGCTCATGCCCCTTTTCTCTCGGTGATATAGGAACTTAACTAAGTGCAGTCCGGTCCTCCAGTCACTTACTCTTTCGTAACAGTTCGTTTAATTCCTACTGTTCTCGGACCTTCGGCGGGACCTTCGGCTTCGACTCAGAATCCGGTCGAAGTCGAAGCTCTCGCCGAAGATGAGTTTTTGGCCGAAGGGGGCCGAAGCCGAAGCCGAAGCTTCGGTCGGAAACCATTAATGAGTAAATTTTGGATATATATCAAAAATCGACGCGCGTGCATGAAAATAGTTATGAAAGTCAACGAAGCGAGTGAGGTGTGTAAGAATCGTGCCTTATGGCGCTCCGTTCTTTCTGCCTACCCGGCAAGGGATTTGGCGTGAAGTATGTATGTTATGATATTTATGATATCATGACTGTCATGAGGTTCAATTTGTGCTATTTATCGGCTTTAATTGCTGTCCCGCTATGTTAATACTGCAATATCTTTGAAAATATTCGTTTAAATTGCATGCTGTAAAGGGCCAGGATCATCTATATTACATGCACAATCTGTTTAAGGAACTGGAACACTTAATTGGATGAAAATTAATGTTGTAATGTTTAAAATCGATTCGTAAATAAGCCATTATTTCTCGTAAAAAGTAAAAAAATAAAAATGGTCATTGTGGGTAATCCCTAAGAGATAGAAATACGGACTTTTTTGCGGACTTTTTTGTAGACCTTCTGAAGGTGTATAATAATTTAGAACATTGTTTTGATCTATTAAATTCAGGTTCAGCCAGCGTTTGCAATTAAAGTGCTAAATGTCGAAAATTATATTTTTTTTCTATTCGTCATTATACTTATGTGAATTATAGTTCTAAACCACCCCGTTGACACCCTCTAAGTATTAAAAAAATCCGCATCAAAATCCGTTACGTAGTTTTAAAGATATAAGTATATAAGGGGACAGACAGCGGAAAGTGACTTTGTTTTATACTATGTAATCATGATGGTTCGGCATGGCCGGTATGCCAATTTGGGACGTAAACATAACGGCGAGTCGAGGCTTAGTAGCCGCTACCTACACCTTCGGGTAGTAAAAGGCTTGAAGTTATGTTATGCTATGTTATGTGTGTTTTATAGAAGTTAAAAGGTAGTTACAAAATGTACAAGTTATTAGCGTGCAGTAGTAAATATTCATAAATTGTTTGTTTAACAGTAAAAGCCACTCAAGCTGATGGCTCCACCTGGTGCGAAGTTGTCCGTGTAAATATTGTTGCTGCTCATATTTGCTGTATCATTATAAAACTCTATCTTAGTCGTAGGTAAGATATTATGATACTATTGGGGACACGTCGCCCCGGTTATGTCGGCACTTAGTAAATATGAGATTGTAAAGAAAAAAAAAGTTAAAGTAAATCCTTGGAGCAGTGGCCGAGCACAGTGCTGCTAAAATCAAAAAGTCGTGGGTTCGAATCCGGGCTAAAACGAATAACTTCTCAAAAGTTATGTGTGATGAATATCGATGACTGTTATCTTCGTGCCCGGTATATGGCAATGAGTTTCGCCCGCCACTTATTCTACTTTGGGACGTTAAAATTCTGCGAGTTAGGCTTAATAGCAGTACAACAGCTGCGTACACATTTATAAGAAAAAGCGCGAAGTTCTTAAAAAAAAACTAGTTTTATGGGAATCTATATTTATTTCAATAATAAAATCATGTTTTCTTAATTTATCGCGTTTATTTTGCTCATAATTCTAACGTGTTCAATATTTTATATGTGAACATGAAAGCTTTAAAGTGTAAGGAAAAAGTAGGAATTAATAATTAAGTGAAATAAACTCGGAAAACATAGAGACCTCCAGATATATTATTTATTCAATTCTTCAAGACCGGTCTCATCCAAATCCCATTTTATTCTCGGGTTCAAATAGTAAATTGATACGAAAAATAATAAATATCCATTGTGCCCATGTTGTGTTGTACTGTACCCATACTCCAGTGAATATAAATTATGGGCAGCTAGCTTTCGTAAAAATTATTGACTGTCTATCAGAAAAACAAGCTATAAATACCTGGATAATATTTCTTTATGGATTCTCAAGACATATAGGATTCCGCCCACACATAAGGTTACGTCAACTGGGAAGTCCGGTCTCTGTTGTTGTTTTGACCACTTTTTATGACGTCAGTATTTCTAACAAGAGTGATAGCATGACGTGCTCTCATTTTGGTAGGAGTGTGGATATTGACAAACTAGCTGCTTTTTTGTTTACGTTTTTACTCACAACCAATTGCTTCAGTTCAAAAAAGAAATATTTTCCGTTATAGTATTAAATTTAAATTATTTTTTATGACTGCGCATTATCTTTACTTTTTAAGTTTCTATAGTCTTGTTCGAGTCTTGTTTTATCTGGCAGTTATGTGTGATAAATATCACATTACTATTTAGCGCGATTTCTAACTTATTATTTAAAAACGAGAATATTGAAACTTATCATTTGTCAATATTTGTTATATATATGTTATATATATGTATGTTATATAAGATATCTTTTACTCTGAAACGATCACCATTTGATATGATTACAATGAATTTTGGAATGCAGAATGTACCTAGTCTATTTAGGTAATTGCAGCTCTCTGAATTTAGGTTGAGGTTGACCATTTGACCTCAGGTCTATTTCACATACACATGCAGGTGATGCAGGTGTAACTCTAACAACGATTTAGCATAATTTGCTCTGGCAGCATATGTGCCGTGTATCGGAAATCGATACGAAACAAAGTTTTAAATTAGCTTCACTTCCGGAACCAATATATGAAGATAAAGTGTTTTGAACTATTGTTAGAACAATGCTTTATATACTAAAAGTACCTATTTAGTAATGTGATTTTGAGCTAACAATAATATAAAATTAATATTTTATTATTTTTAGTGTTATAAAAATCAATGACTGAAGACTTTGCGCCCGGTATGGCAATAGGATCGCCACCTATTCCATTTGGGACGTAAACATAACGGCGAGACGAGGCTTAACAGCCGCTGCTTACACCTTCGGGTAAAAAGGGCGTGAAATTATGTTATTATTTGTGTTCAGTTATTTACTTAAACTAATCTATTCCACTATTTACAATATAACTAGATAACCCGGCGAACTTTGTTCCGCATCAAAAGTAATAACTGCTGTCTCGCTATGTAAATACTGCAATATCTACGAAAATATTCGTTTAAATTGCATGCTGTAAAGGGCCAGGATCATCTATATTAGGTGCACAATCTATTTAAGACACTTAATTGGATAAAAATTAATGCTGTAATGTTTAAAATCATTTCGTAAATGAGCCATTATTTTTCGTAAAAAGTAAAAAAATAAAAATGGTCATTGTGGGTTATCCTTGAGTGATAGACATATGCTCTCGCGGACTTTTTTGTAGACCTTCTGAAGGTGTTTAATAATGTAGAACATTGTTTTGATCTATCACTTAGGGTTTAGCCAGAGTTTGCAATGAAAGTGCTAAATCTCGAAAATTAACATTTTTTCTCTACTACATCATATATGAATTATAGATCAAAACCACCCTGTTGACACCCTCTAACTATTAAAAAAAACCGCATCACAATCCGTTGCGTAGTTTTAAAGATTTATGTATACAAAGGGATAGACAGCAGAAAGTAACTTTGTTTTATACTATGTAATGATGATAATAATGTATAGGTACTCTTCTAATGTTTTTTTTCTCTTAAGTTAATAATTTAGTAAAATCTGTCTAATTTAATTGTTTCTGATCGAAAAGTGGAGTTCAGACTGGAAATTACTCGTAGATTTTAGACATAATGCTTATGTACCCACTAACCAAAATTGGCAATAAGGCCGCAGTGATCCTAGTAATGAGAAAGCAACGTTCCTTAACAAAATGTTATTAAAATTTCATTTCCTTTCAGTATGAACGCTTTATTATAAAGAATAATAATAAAGTACAGCAAAAATAATTATCCTGATAGCTGTTTTATATTCAACTAGCTGTGCCCGCGACTTCGTACGCGTGGAATTTGTGATCAGATAGCTATATTTTTACATAGACAGTTGAGAAGTAATTACCTCTAAAATGAAATTGTAACTGGTAGGATAAGTACAGATTGCGGTAGCAATGGTTGTTGCCCGCATTGTTTATTTTCATTTTAACAGGAATTTTTGTAGTATAGCTGTAGCCCGCGACGTCATCTGCCTGAACGCTATACAGCACCAAAAATACCTACGATTATACCTTTTAAAATAACATTTATTTACCCGTTACTTCTTTACATTTCATAAATACAGAAAGTACAGTAACAGAGGGAGACTGTCTTTTGTAAAATTGTTGAACTTCAAAAGTGCTGATTTTCAGTCTGCTTTGAATAAATGACTTTATGGTGATTCTGCTGAATTAAGTAATAAGTTGCGACTGAAGCAAATGTAGAAAATAATGAATAAGAAAATATAAATATAGAAAAGGATAAAAATATATACTTATAAAACTTCTCTATAAACAACATTGCTGGTTTGGCTCTCCGCAGCCAAAATGTAAAGAGAGTCAGGACTGGTGACGCGGGAGCAAGCGACGTACAGCTGCCCGTGTGAGAAGCAGCTCGTCCTGAGGTCGACACCCGCTGCTCTCAGTGTCTGCCCCTGCGACTTATTGATGGTCATCGCGAAGCAAACACTCACGGGGAACTGTACGCGCTTGAACTGGAACGGGAAGTTATGAGGTATGAGGGGAATGCGTGGTACAAATACTGCCTCGCCTACGCCACAACCCGTAAGAATTTCCGCCTCAATGCTGTGTCTGTGGAGCGAGATGACTTTAAGGCGGGTCCCGTTACACAACTTCGGAGGAGATAGGTTCCGAAGAAGCATAATCGGGACACCGACTTTCAGCTTGATAGTATGCGCTGGAAGTCCACTTGCTGACAGAGAGTTCAGAAATTCCACGGGATAATGTGTGGCATCATCTTGCTCGATGACAGTGTTTATAGAGGTGTAAACCACTTCATTCCCCTCAATTTTCGAGAGAATGCATTCGTTGATTGCTTCAGCCTGACCATTTTTGGGCGTCAAAATTGCCCGCTCACATACCCAAGAATTCTGCTGGTGCGGTATATGACTGATGTCCCCGTACACACAGCGAATGAGTTCTTCTAAGCTGGATACGACTCTACCGAGAGACTCTGGAAGCACCACCTGCCCACCTCTCTCCTCTGGTAGAGTGCCTTCGCCAAGACTTAGAAGAACATCGGAGAATTCTTGAGCACGTGCATTGCCGCCGAGCCGAGCTCTCATATTAATGGTCAAGCGCAGCGTACGAACTCGTGACCACAGCGAAGATCGTTTCAACGAAGCATTCACCTCGTCAGCCCTCGATCCCCGCGTCACCACGGGAAGCGTTTGTCGGAAATCGCCACTGAATAGAACTGTGACACCACCCATCAAGTGTTCGTTCCTGCGGATGTCCTGCAGGGTTCTGTCCACGGCCTCAACTGCTTTTCTATTGGCCATCGTACACTCATCCCATACGATCAGAGAGCAATCCTTCAGCACGTGTCCCTTATCACTATTGCGTGACACACCACAAACAGGCGTTTCGGTGCTCTCTAAATCGATGGGAATTTTAAACATGGCATGTGCTGTCTTGCCACCCGGAAGCAGTGTGGCAGCGATTCCCGACGACGCTACAGCAATGGCAATTTTGCCTTGCCTCCTGACCTCTGCAAGTATGCCAGTGGTAACAAATGTTTTTCCTGTTCCACCAGGAGCATCCAAGAAAAACATTTTACCCTGGTTTTGCCCAACGCTTTTAAGAACAGTGTCATAAATTTGTTTTTGCTCTGAAGAGAACAAAGCGACATGGTGATTTCGTATGGTGGTCATTTCGCTCGGATCGTAAATTGTCTCAGCGTTATACTCTCGATTTCCACGGTCTTGATGCGGTGATGATTGGGGAGCTGGTAACCCATATTCGACCAATGGATTGCCGCCGATGGAAATGACCACGTCTTGAAGTGAACTAAGACAGGTGTTCAGCACGCGTTCATCAGTTACTTCGACTTCGTCTCCAGTAGCACGCCTCAAAGCTCGTAGAAAATCTTCAGATAGATGATGTCGATATTTTTCCCACAAAGCTACCGGGTTCGTGACTCCACAAAACACCAAGATGACGGCAAACAGATGACGCATACGGCTGGGGCTGTTACTGACGCTCGCCTCCGCGAGGGTGTCATCCCAGTTTTGGTCACCGTCGAGAAGGTGACGTGCTACACAGGCTGCGCGGTAAGTGGGATACTCCACGCCATCAAATGTTCTCAGAAAGGCAAAAGACGTTGGGCCTCGGATCGTGTGAAGTAATAACCGCAGAAAATAGCATTCGCCATTATTCGGGTGCACGGTATAAACTCTACCCAATACGGTGTCCTTGAAAATTCCCGGAAAACCTTCGACAGCACCTCCTCTTCGACGTCGGTTAAATATTCCCCTTTGCTTGTCGTACGTGTAATATGAAGGCACCTCGTCATACGTAAGGAACCTCGCAAACTGGTCGATTTCGCAGAGCCTGAAAAATGCCAAGAGAGTTGTTTGGCGCGGATTTTCTAAGCGCTCAGCAACGTTGTTGGGATCAAAATATATGCGCTGACCGTTTTCTAGGTGGACGTCTAAATGCATGACGGCAGGATGCCTGTCATGTATAGAGAACGCCAGTATCCGCCAAACTGCTTCAGACGTGCTGATGTAGCGACCGGACTGATACTTGGTCACCTCGTCTCTGTCAGTGTTCTGTAAAGCAAACGTCGCCTGATCGCTACCTTTGTTCACGTATTTGCAGATATATTTGATCGACCCGACGCTGGTGCACGACTCGACGTTGATGTGCGTCTGGAAGGTCCTGGACAGTACTGGTGAGTAAGGAACAATCCATCGGTTATCGACCGGTCGCGCCTGGCCACGCACGCTCAGCTCAGTGGAATGCCCGCCCTCTGCTGGTGATCGGCGCCGGTATGAGGGATATCCATCCTCACCAGTAATGGTTTCGTTGGTAAATTTTTTTGGGAATCTTTTTGTACAACGTCCGTCTTTCATACAAGGGGAACTTGGATTTAACGTGCCACAGGGGCCATGCACCATGTGACTTTTAACAATTTGATGCAGAACAGGATCAACGTCAGGGTCCGGAAGCTCTGCACTTATGACTTGATCAATCTGGATAGGCCTGATCTTTTCTTCCAACCACAAAAGCAGATGCGCGTGTGGCAAGCCGCGTTTTTGCCATTCCACGGAGTACATATGACATCGGACTGTACCAAACACTTTTGCCTTTGTTAGAAGATCCATAAGGCATTTCAACTTCAGGTGGAATACGCGAGAGATCAAGTCGTGCCTGTCGTACGAAACCTGTCCTGCAAGGAGTTGAGCTGTTATTTCAGGCCACTTTGGGTTGGTAGTGATAGTAATAAAGAGGTCCGGGCGACCAAACTTTCGCACATAGCAAAATGCATCTTGGGTCCTCTCGTGCATGTACCGCGGACCTCCTGTGAAGGTGGAGGGGAGAATGACCATCCTTCCTACATCTTGAGCATTGGCATCATTCTGCATGGCATCTCTGAGATGGACGTAGTTCTCAGCTCTCAGCTTTCTTTGATTGGACCTTATAAATACCAAACGCTCTGTCTCAATTTTGGCATACATGTCCACCAGAAACTGACTAAAGAGTGTACGATGATGGTGGAGATAAGAGCCATTGTTCACCCTCAGCTGGATCAAGAAGCTGTAGAACTGCATGGCGGACGTTTTTTTGTTATAATTTGGGGAGCCTGTCTGGGGGTCTACATTATAGTGGGCGAAATGGTAGCCATCCTCTCCGCGACAAAACATGAGCGGATATTGAAGAGAATCGTACGCGCGGTGAGTTTCGCTGATCCTTTGAAGCCGGTCATCGTGCGTGCGTAAGACGATATCTCTTTTATCACACTCCTGATCGACTAAGAGAACGGCGACCTCATTCGTCGTTGGCGCATTATATCGTCCCGGATGGGCTGCAATCGGCTTTCTATCTGCACTGATGACAAACTTAAAGCGGTTGCGCTCGTTCTCAGGCACCGACGCCAGAGCGGCTTTGAAGTTGCCAATGTGCGGATTAACGTTATGCAACATACTTTGCAATCCTCTGACCAGAACAGGGTCCAAATTGGGGATGTGTCTACTTCGTAGGTTTGCTTGTTCTTCAAAATCACTTACAAAATAAATTTGCAAAAATTTTGGAATGTCTGTAGGTAGCAGCGAACCGATTTGATGGTAAACTTGCCCCTGGACCTTGAATGTCGGCATGAAACCTGCTTCAACGATTTGATTTGCACCAAACGAAGTCATCTGGAAGGCGCTGTTATAAGCTCGGATGTTTTTCAAAAAATGGCTGGACTTCGGATGTTCGCCATTTAGTAAGATTCTTAACAGATCTGGTGGGTCTTGCATAGACTCCAAGCGTACCTTACCAGATGCACAACACATCCCAATGGGCTCTCCTTTCCATTTGCGGGCTTGACAGTGGGCACACACTTCTTCTAAGACACCAATATCTCCGTGTGCGGCGTAGTTAATCGCAACATTGTACATAAATCCACTTCCCTCTTTATTTAGCCACGATTGCTCTTCGATATCGTAAACCATGGATTCATCGTCAGATGTTGAAAGTTGATTCATGCTACGCCGCAGACGATCTAGTTCTAGTTGTGCCGCACGCTGTTCACCCGACCAAGATCCTCGAAACTCTTGAATTCTATCCCGTTCTAGCGATAGATGAGCAGACGTATCGCCACACACGTCGTGGTACCGCTGCCGAGCAGCTGCACGACGTTCTTCACGCTGCTCATCGTTCTCTAACGACCGTGAAAGGGCATGCTGAGAACGATCTCTTCTTAACCGGGTCATCCGCTCTTCATGATCTTCGATCGACCGAGAAAGAGAAGTGCGACTCCGCTGCGAATTCAACCTCGTCTCTCGCTGCGTGTATGTCTCTGACGCGCGAGACTCGGCGTGGCGCTCCCGGTCGCTTTCCAGTCGCGCTTCTCGCGCTTCGACACTCTCATAAAATCGAGCGGCATCTGAGCGAGAGCGCTGGGAACTCAACCTCGTCTCTTGCTGCGTGTACGTCTCTGACGCGCGAGACTCAGCGTGGCGCTCCCGGTCGCTTTCCAGTCGAGCTTCTCGCGCTTCGACACTCTCACAAAATCGAGCTGCATCTGTGCGAGAGCGCTGGGAACTCAACCTCGTCTCTTGCTGCGTGTACGTCTCTGACGCGCGAGACTCAGCGTGGCGCTCCCGGTCGCTTTCCAGTCGAGCTTTTCGCGCTTCGACACTCTCACAAAATCGAGCTGCATCTGTGCGAGAGCGCTGGGAACTCAACCTCGTCTCTAGCTGCGTGTACGTCTCTGACGCGCGAGACTCAGCGTGGCGCTCCCGGTCGCTTTCCAGTCGAGCTTCTCGCGCTTCGACACTCTCACAAAATCGAGCTGCATCTGTGCGAGAGCGCTGGGAACTCAACCTCGTCTCTAGCTGCGTGTACGTCTCTGACGCGCGAGACTCAGCGTGACGCTCCCGGTCGCTTTCCAATCGAGCTTCTCGAATTTCAGCACTCTCGCACGATCGAGCGGCATAAGTGCGGCTGCGCTGCAAACTCAGTCTTGTCTCTTGTTGCGTGTATGTCTCTGACGCGCGAGACTCAGCATGGCGCTTCCGATCATTTAATAGCCGCATTTCGTATGCTTCTATACTTTCCAGAGACCGCAACGATGCATTTTGAGTGCGCATAGTATCTAATCGGGACTGGCGCGACGTACTACTTTCTCCATCTCGAATTTCCGCATTGTGTTCTCGAAGAGTAGCTATCCTTGCCTCACGCTCAATGGTGGTTTCAAGAGATCGAGCTAACCTTTTCCTTCGACTATCGTTTGAGGATTGGGATAGATTAGACCGTTTTCTAGGCATTTTGATTATTTTAAGTTTGAAAAATAACAGAAAATAATTTACACGCTGAGAATTTACACACAGATAATGATAGCTAAGCAGTAAGCAGTAGTCCGATTCCGAATGAAGTTTATTTAAGTAAATATTTTTTTTTTAAATTATATTTCAGGAAAGTATTTTCAGTTTTCACGTTAAATTCGACTAAGCACACGATAACTTATAGCAACGCAGGTAACCCCAGTTTCTATGAGTTGTCGCGGCGACATCCGTACTCATAACATCACTTTTGGTGAACGAAATTATAGCGCGATCTAATTCGACGCCAACGCCATCTAGTTAGCGAATAGGAAACATTTTTTTTTAATGGTGTAAAATTATAAAATTACGAAGCAATCATTACACCAATAAATACCGAACAAAAATATTAACAGTTTTTAGCATATACAAATACATTTTTTTAATTGTCTTGCTCATCTCTGAAAAGAATTAACGATACAATTTTAAAGAAGAAAATGCACAACTCCATCTATGACTCTTAAAAACATCTATTGACCGCAAGCGCATGATGAAATTTCAATTATTTATATTCAAAAAGTGTTTAAACATGTAATTCGACTTGATGTTTTTAAAATCTCAAAGATTTATTTATATCTAAAACCAAAAAGTGCTTACACGTGTAATTCAACTTAATGTTTTCTGTTTTGTAAATCTCATAGATGGCACTGTTTTAAAATTGTCTGTTATGTTTAACGGCATAAGTTAATTAAAATGTGAAGCTAACTTATATTATATTATTATTATTATTATATGTATAGATTAAAGCATGGTTATTAACATAATAACACCATAACAACATACAAATATGCGTCGTTAGATTACACGTTGCTACAGAATACATTGAAGAAATAAAGGTTCACTGCTCGTTCCTCGTAGGTGATAGCGTGATAATATGTAGCCTATATGTTGACCCGACTTCTTAATAATTTTCGTGCCAAATTTGAAGTAAATCCATGCAGTACTTTTTGAGTTTATCCCGGACATACATACAGACAAACAGACAAACAGACAAACAGACAAACAGACAAAAATTCTAAAAAGTATATTTTTGGCTTCGGTATCGATTGCAGATCACACACCAAGTATTCTTTTTAAAAAATATTCAATGTACAGTTTTGACTTTTCTACAATTTTATTATATGTATAGATTACGTAAGATGTCTGTTTCTGTAAACAGATATATTTACGGGCTAGAATAATTTTAACCATTCGTTTGTATATATAAATAAAAATGCAAAGATCCAGGGACTTTAGATAAATTTGAGCAAGAAAGCCCAGTCCACTATGCACAACGTGATATTAATATCAATGTTAAGCTATAGTCGGGTATGTCAGAAAATAATATAGTGGCAATACGTAACTTTTAAGCAGTTCTGGCAAATGCCAAATCTTGGGGGATGACGCTCGCGGACCACGTTGAAAACAAGGCTATGGTTACGGTAATGCAGAAATTTGGTAATAAATAAAAAAATAGTGTCGGTTTTTAAGCAGAGATGGGCATAATCTGCTAGTTTAAGTACCGGTTTTTGTGAAAAAAATGGAAAAGACGATAGACTTTTAATGGTCAATGTGACCCATAAAAACGAATGATCGCCAAAACGAAAATTGATGCTCTGTTTTCTGCCGACCCCGTTACGAATTTGGCTCGTTGTTATATTATCCTATGTTGATGTAAAAGCAAAAATATTCTGAGACAAACACTGTAACAGTAGCAGAAGAATATTATAATAACTAGGTCCTTTTTTAAGTAATGAATTAACCGTGTGACTGGAATTGTAAGCCTCGCGGGAATAATATCTGAATTGTTTACACTTCATTTCGCAAATTGCTCTTGGTTGATGAACTAATCTGGAGCGGAGTGGGGTTGGTAATATCATTACTATTTCATACAGCAAAAGGTATTCATATATTTGTCTACCTTTGTACTAGATATTATATACTAACTTAATTATTATGCTATCTTCAATTTCATTAGAAAATATAATGTAATAGCAGAGAATACAATGTCTTTTTTTTGCATTTACTTTTCCTCAAGTTAGTATTTTTATGAGAGTATTATTTTGATTTATTATGTATAGCTCAGCTTAAATTGTGTGATGTATAACGAGTAACAATTTGTTTTATGTTAAGATGTGCAGAGACCTGCATAAATGGGACAGCTCGACCGGTGAAATACCACGATCTCTCAGAATAGTGATGTAAAGTGGCTGCAATGCAACCATCAACTATTTGATCTTAACAATTGTGGATGTTAAGACGAGAAAGATGCGGGAGCCTGGCCTAAGGTCAGAAAATGAGATGTTAATATTGTTTACAATATTTTTATTATCTTTCAATACATGTCGGTTCTTCAGGAATATTTATCATTGAAACTATAGGTTATTCATATTTAAACACTTTGTACACAAACTCAACTAAACTGTCGATCGACCATCTCCTGGCTGGTGTCAAAACACGCGCATGTGTCGAACGCCAGCAGCTGGACGATCGTACCCGCCGTATTTGTCAGTGAAACTAAGCGTTTAACTATATTTAGCCTGCTCAAACACGTATAACGTACGGGAGAGCGATAAAGAAGGAATATAACATCACACAAATACCCACCCGGGCCCTAAATGTCAACAAAAAATTTTAAGTGTCCATCGAGACAATAGCGCATTGTTTGGTGTAATACGACCCGAGTGTTTGTCAAGTGTTTATTTATGATTTCTAAAGTAGTTTTGTATGTTTGTATGGCTTTAGCATATTTATCGGTGAATACCGATCATGAGATTGTAGAATTAATATTCTTATTAGAAAAACTACTCCAATAGGTTTTTTTTTAATTGCGAATTTTTTTTAGCCGTGATTTCTAAGTGCTTGGTTTTTTGTTTGATACTTGTAAAGTAAATGTTTTTAATAGCTAAAACTTTGTCTATCCAAACTATCTAACCAAACTTTAAAACAAATGTGTGTTTTCTGCTACCGCGCCATGTGTTTTCGAAATATCGAATATCGAAATTGCGCCGCTGTGCCGGTCGGAGTGGGGGTGTTAGGTTTTTTTCGTTACGGAATTTCTGGATTCGGTCCCCACGCGCAAGGCCCACGATAGAAGCTATGCAATAGCTTAAAAAATAAATCAAAATCTCATTTATTCAATTTAGGTCAATAAAGACACTTTGAAGGTCAATATTTACAATCCGCCAATTCGATTACTCACGCCCTGAGAAGAATTGGCAAGAAACTCAGGGGAGTCTTTTTTTTTTACTTAATTATCAGTAAACTAAATCAAAAATTATTAGAATAATTTATAGAGCAAAATAAGGTCCCTCACGTCAAACTTAGGACACAGTAAGTTAATATTCTTTGGACGCTTGAACAGACCAGTCCCCACAAACAGCACCCGTTCACGAGTATGACCCATAAATGTCCCATTTCTACATCTCGTATGGAGTTATCCGCGGTTCTACTCAATTAGATCCCGAAAGTGAACCTCTACGCATGATCCGGCAGTGCTAGCATGGATCGCAAAAGAGCCAAGTCGATGGGCTGCTTTCGTGAGCAATAGAATCATTCTATTATTTCTGCTTGCCTAGAGCAATAGAGAGATTTTGCTTTCACGTGTAATCTTTCTTTACTCATTTGTTTTGTATAATTTCGAGTGAACTTAGAATCAATTTGGTTTTCTTTGTTTAAAGTCGGTTTTGATTAAGTTTTAATTATCTGGTTTTTCACAGTGGGCGGTGCAACAACGCGTTTCTTAGAATTGTAGAGTAACCTTCTCTATCGTGTAAATTCAGTCTAATTCTAGTGTGGAATTTGAAAAAGGATGAAGTCCTTTAGTTGGCGGGATGTTTAGAATGTACTAGTAGAGCCACGATGGCCAGATCATAAACTAAAATTAAGGGGTCAGATTTCAGAACTGGCGCTGTGGTGGTAGCTAACTCACGGTTTCGTTTCGTTGCATCCATTATGCGGAATTGTAAACCATATCGTGACTATGTTGTGGATCTGACGCTGACACTTCATAGAAACATTTCCAATCACTCTAAATTATAATCATTTAATGAACAATTACGATGTTATTGGGATGTATGAGTGCTTGTATATTAACAAACAATTTGCTCTGTATAACTGTTTCTACTACACATCAATAGCTGAAAAAGCGAAACAGGTAAAAAAATCAGGCTACATTATTAATCTGTATTAAACTGAGTCAACAGGCAGAGTCTGTGGAGCAATAAACGGATGTTGCTGCACTTCGGCAATTCAGCTTGGCCTCGGGGAACTTCGTGTGATTGTGAGCTCGGTATCTTGAATTGCAATTGTACTTTATTTCAACTATATGTAACTGTTTTCTGTAAACCTATTTATTGACTACTTTATAATTTCATCCTGACATGTTGCTGTAGTTTGTTGATTAATTTAAGGTTAATAATAAGTAGTAGTCTAAATTAATATTTTTATTTAACTTTATTCTTTGTATCTAATTTAAAGATTTTAAGTGGTAAGGTCTACAAAATGAACAATATTTTGATTTTGATTTTAACGTAATATAAAATGAACTCCTGTTCTGTTTACTCGTACAGGTATTTTGTTTGTCTAATAATTTGTTTTGTCTATAGCGGAGTTCAGCACGAGTGATCTTTCTTTCTTCTAATGACGATAATTATTATCAAAGGCAACAGATTTTAATGAAACCGAAAGTTATTACAGCTTCAGGCAAAGTTTAATGGAACAGTATGAAAATCTGTTAAGTACTTTCAGAGACTCAGGACTTCCTCCCGTGGGAGGAAATGATGTTCCTGCGGTAAAATAGTGCTCATATTTCAAGTAAGACTAGAAACTAACATACAGGCTATACGTTTATAAGTGATTCTAGTAAAACATACAGAATGAAATTTTATTTCATTCAACTGACAGACATTACTCTGTTGCAATTTTATTATACATATTATCAATATCACAATATCGGTTTCATGGATATCCTGGTCTACTTATAGGTAGGTACACAAATCTACATCCTCCTTGATATTTTGTTATTCATTCCGTCTAGTTTGTATAGAAAGCACGTTTGCTTCTGCTCGAATGGATATTAAAACTTCCACCGACACGTGAGCCGTGTTCCACACTCTTATTTTGGGTGCGTTTAGCTTTAACACATTTGGTTCCCTAGGGATTCCTATAATCTATAGGTAGGTAATGCCTATGTATCCATATAGATGATAACCAAGGGTAGTTTGTCAGATGTGTACCTTGAAAACACGAAAGTAAACAGTGGTAGAGCCAAGCAGTTCGCTGCATGGACCGGATTCCTCACAGAAGATAGACGTAAAGTGGCTCATGCCGCGTTTCGTTCGGTGAGAGAGGTACCCGGAGGTCCACCCCCTTTCCCCATTTTCCCTATATGTGTTGCTGGTGTCCATGGGCGGCGTTGGTTGCTTACTATCAGGTGACACGCCTGCTCGTTTGCCCTCATATCCCATAAAAAAAATAAGAAATAAAAATAAAACCATTTAGTATTGTTTCGTTTTATTAAAAATAACGTATATAAATTTTTTTCACACACAATAATAGCACTATGAGTAAACTAAATTATTAATTCTCTACTCTGTGTGCATTTAAATGCAGGTTGAAGTTGCAGCACACCACAGATGAGATATTCTCATGATACAGCAACTGCATTTTTAGCAAAATACAAACGCACATCTAAGCAATGTATTTATTAATAATACAAATACAATGGAATACACTCACTACAAATCATAAATACCGCAAAATTAAAAAACCAAACATAGGAAATTTGCATTTTGCCGCATTACATATGAACGATTTATGCATATCAAGAGTTCTACAAAGTGGTGATTTTAACAAAAATATACAAATTTTAGTGAAAAAAGAAAAAAATTATCAGCAAATCAATCATGCTAACTTTATAAGCAGCTTGACATGCTGTCACATTATATATTTTTACTGTTATCGTAAAGAATAACATGGATGGGTGGGCTGGAAGCTTGACCGGTGAAATACCACGACCTCTCAGAAGATCCACGTAAAGTGGCTCATGCCGCTTTTCGTTTGATGAGAGAGGTACCCGGAGGCCCCCTTCCCCATCCTTTCGTATACCATTCCCTTAAAGATCGGCAACGCAACAGTAACATTATAAGTGTTGCTGGTGTCCATGGGCAGCGCAGGTTGCTTACCATCAGGTTGTATTTTTTTTATGGAATAGGAGGGCAAACGAGTAAGCGTGTCGCTTACTCGTTTGCCCTCGCATTACATATGAACGATTTATGCATATCAAGAGTTCTACAAAGTGGTGATTTTAACAAAAATATACAAATTTTAGTGAGAAAAGAAAAAAATTATCAGCAAATCAATCATGCTAACTTTATATGCAGCTTGACATGCTGTCACATTATATATTTTTACTGTTATCGTAAAGAATAACATGGATGGGTGGGCTGGAAGCTTGACCGGTGAAATACCACGACCTCTCAGAAGATCCACGTAAAGTGGCTCATGCCGCTTTTCGTTTGATGAGAGAGATACCCGGAGGCCCCCCTTCCCCATCCTTTCGTATACCATTCCCTTAAAGATCGGCAACGCAACAGTAACATTATAAGTGTTGCTGGTGTCCATGGGCAGCGCAGGTTGCTTACCATCAGGTTGTATTTTTTTTAAGGAATAGGAGGGCAAACGAGTAAGCGACACGCTTACTCGTTTGCCCTCCTATTCCATAAAAAAAAATACAAATGACTTGAAAACTGCATGTAATACATGAGTATATGTAAATAGTATGGTATAGCAACACAGGTCTCACAAATTTGACCGCGCGCCAACAAATAATCAGGTCAAGCCCGCCTGAAGATCGCTCACATATTAATATATGCATCGAGTTCAAAGATATATGTTGACATTTGCACATTTTTTTCATTATAGCTTCTATTTTTAAAATTAGATATCAAATGTCAGGCTGGAATCTACAATATTTTCTTAACTAAGTATATTTTTAACAAGCAAGCAAAATGATTTTTATCTCTGCATACCGTCAAATGGGGTGACTTGGGATCTAAGGGTGAATAGAGATGAAATTTTCCACCTAAATTACTTAATGACAAGTACAGTACAACGTTTTCTTCCGTAATACCCAGATAGGTTTCCTATTTGCAGATTAAACAAAAAACTTATCCATTTTAGTTTAGAATTAAATAGAATTGAGGTGGTACATTTTCATCTCTTTTCACCCTTAGGTCCCAAGTCACCCCATCTGACGGTACCTTCTCCAATCTATACAAATAATGAATCACTGGAAAATTAAAAAAAAACACAAAAAGGTATGATAAAAATGTGTCTCCTGTGTTTATTATTCGTTGTATACTTTTAAGAAGGCAGCAATTCGAGTCTTTTGTCACATACATGATATAGCAGATTGGGATGGTATCTACGTTTTTTAGCATTGCGAAGTTTGTCCTTTTGCACTCGCGAACTTCACGTTTAATATAATACTATAGCATACCTTACCATACCTTACCAGCGGATAAATTAGAATGAAAATGTCAGATTCATTTTTGTTATAATTAACGAGTCAGGTCCGTTCTGTGACCCCGAAAAGCGTTACATAAAATTAGTTCAAATTTTAATCTACCATGAATATCTTTACCTATCCTTTGTTTAAATTACTTGGCTGTTCGTAAACAAAGTTAGAGGTGAATTTGCAAATTTATAGCAAGTACCATCAGCAGTACATACCTCTTCTGCTGTTTACAGTATATATAAAAAAAAACTTTAGTTTGCTCTGTTCTATGATATAAATCGAAATATGATAATACAAAGAACATGAAAATATATAAATATATTATATTCTCATGTCAAACCTCAATCGAATCGAACCGTAATTTAGTGAAAATAGTAGATTTATTACATGATTCCGGTACATTTTAGTAGCTGAGCAATAAAATTTTAGACATCCTAAATGTTTATTACAGTTTATATATCGAGAGAGGGTTGTAACAAAAGGCGTGAAATTAATTAATTTATAAGTTGAGCTCCACGTTTAGTCGTTGTACAAGCCTTCATATAGAGATCGTGGCATGTGCTCCGCCAACACTGACTTGAGCTTCTCCCTAGGGGAGACTGGGGTGTAGCGGGTAAGTGGGAACGTACGAGTCACTCCATCACTCAAGGCGCGTGTAACGGCAGTCAGGTCGGCGTCCTGAAGGAAAAATAATAAATTACTTATAGTATATTTTGAGAATTTCTATTCTGATGATGATATTGATTTAATAATCAGTCAAATAAAGTTATAAAATTAAATCGTGAAAGCTTAAAAACGATATCTCAAGTATGGATCAAATATCACTGCTATACACATCTAAAACATTCTAAGCGGTCCATCCCAATCGTAAAGGGTTTTCTATGTATGACTGTTTTGTAATTTAAAAATATTATTCAAACACACATAAACTCACATAAATATACATACATAAACTCACGCCTGTAGGGGTAGGCAGAGACTTCGGCTCTCAACAAGCTACGATCCTGACACAATTCTGTCGCCGCATCCACAGTCATACATCTCATTATGCATTCACGCCGGTTTCGGGTACCTAATACGCATTTTGCCTTTTATAAAAAAACATTTATTTGGTTGTGGCAGTTCCGTCTTGGTCTTCCGATCCCGACCCCGCCACTCACATTCGCTTCATGTACTCTTTTAGTCAGTCGGCTTTCATTCATTCTTGCAAAAACCATCTTAACTTCCTTCTCTCCACCTTGGTCATCACATCACCGTTCAACTTGCATTATTATTCAAATATTTTTAAGGAAAAAAGAAAGTTTTCTTTTCAATTTAAGTATATAATTTGCTGACCTTACAATGGAGATACAACTTAATGAATATTGTTTGAGCCATTGAAATGACGGCTTTTGATATTCTTAAAGTAAACGTAATTACTGGAATCTTTATTTGTTCGCCCACAATAGGTACTGAAGTTTAATTATGAATTTACATAGTATACATCTTCAAGCAGTTTAGCCGTCGGAATTCTGTTTGAGAGGTCGCGAATTCGAATCGGAGTACAATGCTAAATCATTACGGAAACATTTTCAAAATTTATGTTTATGTCATAAACATAAATGTTGATGGATGTTGATAGCTGTGGGTGCCTTAAAAAAATGGGCACCGGTTATGAAACTTAGTACTGAAGTAATTCAATGTAATAAATGTGCATCATAAAATAAATAAATAACCAAACATAATAGCTTTACTATGGGCCTATTCATCAATATCAATGTTAATATTTATGATGTATGTTTTTGGTATGACCATTCGAACACGGGACCATTGAACGTAGTGCTCCACTCTTCCTCAATACTCATGATAAAACAAAAGGTAAAATTCTATAGTCACGTTGTACGACATCTACCGGTAGAGATGGAAGGCACTATTCTCTAGGGCGGAACATACATTTTCAACTCTTCAAATACAATGAGATATAAGAGTTCATACTTACTAACCTGCAATAACACTTGTACATTTGTGAAATATAAAACAATCCTACTTCCTACTAATGTCATAAACGCGAAAGCCCGTTTGTTTGTTACCTCTTCACGCAAAAACTACTCAACCAATCTTGACGAAACTTTGTCCAAATACTTTTGAAAATATCAGAAGTAACAGAATGCTATTAACTTTAAAAAAAAGTCTCACAATCTGACTACTTTAACGCCATATTATTATAATATATATATTACAATATAATTAAAAAAAAACATAAAAATCATCTAGCTGTTAATTTGTTATCAGTGGTATAACCAAACGCTTTCTACTCAATCACTGACTGTTGTGCGAAACAAAGTTCACGTGATCAGCTAGTAGACTATAAATGCCATATATAAAACAGGTGGAATAAAATAAAATGTCACAATATTTATTATCGATAGGTACCTCCACCACCTACCACCTGCCACCACCACCCTGCTTCGCGCGCTAAGATCATAAGTAAGACAGTAAATGCCGTCAATTTAAGCGTTGTCACGTCTCCGTTACTTACAGCACTTTTGGTGTATTTCTCGAGGCTTCTCAGGGCTTGTTCAAAGTAATCTTCACCATATGCGCCTTTCTGTTCATCGCTAAGCCTTTTCCACATATCGCGTGCCTGTTCCAGGAGTTTGTCTTCGGAGAGCCAAGCGCTGCCAGTTGTATATTCGCCAGCAGCGACCACCACCTATGAATGACAAATTTTGAATAATTTATAACAAGTTTAATTAAATGGTCTCGGCGGTCGACTGGTCGAGCACCCCGCTTCCGAATCAAGAGGTCGTGGGTTCGAATCCTGGCTCACACCAATGCCTTTTCGAAATTAATTTCGAAAGTTATATGTGATACATATATCGATGACTGAAAACTTTGTGCCCGGTATGACAATAGGTTCGCCACCATTCTATTTGGGACGTAAACATAACTCACACACACACACTCACTGTCTGCACCTTGGATTACAAAAAAGGCGTGAAGATATGTATGAATGTTATGTTAATTATGACGCATGATATAAATAGAAGAAATATAATTTTAAAGATTTTTTCCCTTATTTACCTGTAACACTAATCGTGTTGCAGGTGTCCATGAGCGGCGGTAGTTACTTACCACCAGGTTACCTGATCAATTGGCTTCCTATCTTATAAAAACATCTATGATAAGTTTGTAAATCATTCCCAAATTATACAAAGAACA
The DNA here is from genome assembly GCA_905147225.2 of Euproctis similis. Lineage (NCBI taxonomy): Eukaryota > Metazoa > Arthropoda > Insecta > Lepidoptera > Erebidae > Euproctis > Euproctis similis. The sequence goes on along the minus strand of LR990105.1, from coordinate 18,402,429 downwards.
GCTAAAAATAGTTTCTTTCGTAAGTAGTACAAAATATTGGTACCTCTCTATTTAAAAATGTAACAGTTTTGTAATTAAAACTTTTCATCTACTAAGCTGTGATCATGAAAGATTAAAAAGTAGGTCCTGTTAAACATTCAAATTAAATTCGACTTAATCCAAGGCAGTTTAATTAGAGGCATGCTTTGGATTAAGGAAAGATAAAACTGTACATTAAATGTTTTAGAATACTATTTTTGCAATACTTGGAAAGTTGGGACATGATCTACAATCGATACGGAACACCAAATAGGTTTTTTAGAATTTTTGACAATTTGCCAGTTTCTGTATATGTTTGTTAAGGATAAACTCCAAAAAACTTGTATTTATTTATTTGCTTTTATTTCCAATTTTGCACATCAACACATATGCTAACTATTATCACGCTATCACTAATTGGGGGTGAGCAATGAACGCTTATAATGGCCCAGGTATAATATTTTTGCTGCTTTGTGACGTCCTCGCAGACGACGTCGGGCAATAGCTAGTATTTAAAGCATGAGTTTAAAATCTTGCTAATATTCTTTTATATATATTACTTTATCTAAGTAATAGACATTATAATGGAAACTCAATCACCCACAAATAATTTACGACCGACCTTATAGAAAAGGCAATGTAAGGTTTTGATCAGAATAATAACATAACATAACTTCACGCCTTTTGTTACCCGAAGGTGTAGGCAGCGACTGTTAAGCCTCGTCTCGCCGTTATGTTTACGTCCCAAATGGAATAGGTGGCGAACCTATTGCCATACCAGGCACAAAGCTTTCAGTCATCGATATTTGTCACACTTAACTTCCGAAAACAATTTCGAAAAGTCATTGGTGTGAGCCAGTGTCAGGATTCGAACCCGGACCTCTGGATCAGAAGCCGTGTGCTCTCCCACTAGACCACCGATATACTATAGATAGATAGACTAGATGATCAGAATGATCCGAATTGTTTATGTTCAAAAAAAATAATAATGAAAGCATCTATTTTGAGAGTTTACGAATTGACGAAGAAATAGCGATGTGAACGTACAAGATTAATTGTTGGTGTAATAATTTACTTTCCGGTTGACAGCGAGCGTGGGTGTTATAGCTATATAATTAGTTGTTACTTTTTTAATTCTAATGTCTACTTAATATAATAAACATCTTCGAGATATAATGATAGTTCTATTTATAAATAATAAAATATTCTTAACATTCTCGAATATCCAGCTCCAGTAATGAATCAGACATACAAAATAAAAAAATCTTGCATTTGACGTCATGAATATATATCAGTGCGTCAAAGAAAGTTATTTTGATGTGTTAAAAAGAAGTAAAAAAACAACACTTTTTCTAATTTTAAAAATAGAACTTTATATTATGTTGAGTTCATTGTACGTGCTTATTGACTTCATTCAGTGTTCTGTACATATCTACGGTTAGGTCGAGGCACTGATTCTCATCAAGGTCAAAAGGTAGGTTATAAGAATTACATAGGATAAAACAAAGTTGCTTTCCGCTGTCCGCTGTATATATATATATATATATATATATATATATATATATGTCACGGTAAGAGTGAATAATTGAAGATTATTAATAATTATCTATTATTTTTAATAATTACCGAAAGTCGAGGTTAAAGTGATAAATTAATCACATTTGTCGGTTATTATGAATAGTTTAACCCTAGTGGTGACAAATGTAATAAGTGGCTCGGTGTTATTGTTTTAAAAGCACGTGCACGTTATTTGTTGTTGCTTACTAGGGTTAGTTTTTTTTAAAGTGAAACTTTTATTACATCGTCTCAAACTTTTTCGTCTGTGTGTTGCATGTCGCGTGACGGCCGGCCGCGGAGTAGGGATAAAGTGAAAGGCGCTCGTCAGAGCGCCTTTCACTTTATCCGAGGCCAATATGGCGGCCATGTTGTTGTTTATGGATTTATTTCAATTTTGAGTGCTTGAATTTATTAATTAACTTATTTTGTATGAATATTAAATTAAGTCTTTTTATTTATATTCGGTCCATTCAATATATTTAATTTTATTTAACATTTATTTTTAGTTAAATGTCTATAATGTGAAAAAAAGTTTCACTTTTACGGTGGTTTCATAAAACCACACAATCTTTTTTTTTTATGGGATAGGAGGGCAAACGAGCAGACGTGTCACCTGATGGTAAGCACCCAACGCCGCCCATGGACACCAGCAACACATATAGTGTTACTGTTGCGTTGCCGACCTTTAGGGGATAGGGGAAAGGAAGGGATGGGGCAAGGGGGTGGACCTCTGGATACCTCTCTCACCGAACGAAACGCGGCATGAGCCTCTTGACGTCGATCTTCTGAGAGGTCGTGGTATTTCACCGGTCGAGCCGGCCCATTCATGCAGCGAACTGCTTGGCTCTACCATTGTTAAACTGTTAAAGTTAGTTGTTTAGTTTAGGTTTAGGTTAGGTTAGGTTTTAGGTTTTTTTTTTCTAGTCAGGAGTCGGAATCCTCATGGACACCCAAACTACGTCACGTATGAGGTAGTTTGGGTAGTGCCGGACTCTTACCGGCTAAACCTGTCTCCTGCCCTCTATTCTTTCTCCATAGACTGAAAGTCCATGCCCTTTTTGGATTAATTTTGATATTATTTGAATTTGAGTGATTTTAAAAATTGCACCCCAGTTCTAACTAATTCGGTATTGCAAAATTTGTGATAATAATTCGTTTTCGGTTTAAGTAATAAGTATAGTAATTTACTCGCGCATTTATGTTTGGATATGTGACGATGAGGTGAGTGAAACAAAGAAAGTGAAATAATTGGTTAGGTTAGGTTAGTCTAGTTAGTTTTAACCTTGTTTGTGTGATCTCTAATTAATATAACTGTAAGACTGTGTTTAATATTATAAATAAATAAAATTATTAATAATTACTACTAAAAGTAATAAATTTCGATCGTTTATTCACATTTACCAAAACATGTGGTTATTATTAATAATTTTGTAAAAATATTAATAATTTTTCAATTAATCAGATTTACCGTAACATATATATATATATATAGCTATAATGCAAACCCCGGCTGAATCCTAAGTTCATCCCATTTTACACCTTAGGAAGGTCTATCTGGATAACTAAGGGATAACCCACAGTGACCATTTTCATTTGTCTACCTTTTACGAGAAATAATAGCTTATTTACAAAGACAATAAAAAATATTCGCCGGATCCACTAGTTATTGATAAATATAATTTTTTGTTCTTATTATAACATAACATAACTTCACGCCTTTTGTTACCCGAAGGTGTAGGCAGCGGCTGTTAAGCCTCGTCTCGCCGTTATGTTTACGTCCCAAATGGAATAGGTGGCGAACCTATTGCCATACCGGGCACAAAGTTTTCATACATCGATATTTATCACACATAACTTCCGAAAACAATTTCGAAAAGTTATTGGTGTGAGCCAGTATCAGGAATCGCACCCGGACCTCTGGATCAAAAGCCGTGTGCTCTCCCACTAGACCACCGAGACTACTGTTCTTATTATAAGTTCTTATTATTAATTCGAATTATGAGTATATATCTATTTATGAAACAGTACGTGTCATAGGCTAAATGGTTTCGTTCGGGTTTAGATGGCACTGTGCGAATTGCAAAGCACAAAACATTATTATTGTAAATTATCTCAGGTTTATATTTAAATATGTTAAGTGCATAATCCATTTTATTTTGTGAATGGTAGTTTTTAGTTTCTAACATTTTAAGTATTAAGTAATTATAAACTGAGCCTTAGTTTGAAATATTGATAAGCGGTTTCGGTTTTCGGGTTAGTCTAATAATAGATTATTTGAGCGTTCGACAAGTGTTAGGAAATTTAGTAAACAAAATAGAAATTCATTAAAGTTTAGCCGTGCTCAAAATATAATTATGGAAATGTACTAATCAGTAGTAGGTACCTAATATTACAAATAGTTTAAAAGTAAGAAAACAATTTCATTGTTAGTAACATAGAATAGACGACCAATTATTTTCTTCAGCCTTTCCTATACCTTCAGATATTAAGGTTACAATATTGAGTTAGTGCAGACTTATATGCAATTTAAACGTCTCATTCAAGCTCACTGCAAATGAAGCTTAAATTATGCGACAGAAACTTTAATTAATAATTTAATATTTCATCATAATATCTGCTAAACACGTAGGAGATATGATGATGAAATATTAAATACCTTCGCTGTATCTGATTTTCAGACACGAATTGGCTAAATAATGTTTACGAACTGGTTGGTCGAGAACGTTCTTGCTATTTATAATGAGTAGATACATTTCTAATGCAATCTTTTTTTAATGAATGGTTTAAAACTGTCTAGAGCCATTTGGCAGCTGTGTAAGCCGTCACACTTGTGTAGTGCGTCAAAAATCTGAACGCAATCTTATACAGTGCAGACTGTCAAAATGAAATGCCATTATTCTTATTAAAAAAAAATATTTTTATCTACTTGTAAATGATCAAATTACCTACATGTCATAAGACGGATTTTGAAATGACATAATTAAAAATACTATTCTTTTTAAAGCTTTTATTTAACTTGCACTGTATGTATGTATGTATGTAAGTATGTATGTTCGATGGAATCTTGAAACTCAATTTTGAAGTAGATATCTTCAACCAATTGAACTGAAATTTTGTGTACACTTTTATTTTGGATGACAATGCATGATATGATGTGTGACATTTTGACTTAAAGGTCTTAGTTACCAGGTCATTAAAACCCTTAAAAAAATGTGTGACATTATTCTATATCCAATATGGCGGACCACCCAAGATAGATGAATGGATATTTTGAATTTATTTCTGCAATATGGGTATCAAATGAAAGGGCTTATTGAGTGTAACTCAAAAAACATTATGACGTCATTCTAAATCCAATATGGTGGAATTTCCAAGATGGAGGAAAACATATTTTAAGCTTCTGTACAATATGGGTATCAAATGAAAGGGCTCATCGAGAGTAACTTAAAATAATATGTGACGTTACTCTAAATCCAATATGGCGGATCATCCAAGATAGAGGAATGTTTTTTTTAAAGCTTTTCTACAATATGGGTATCAAATGAAAGGGCTCATTGAGAGTAACTGAAAAAAATATGTGACGTCATTCTAAATCCAATATGGCGGATCATCCAAGATAGGGGAACAGTTTTTTTTAATGCATTTCTACAGTATGGGTATCAAATGAAAGGGCTTGTTAATAGTAACTCGAAAAAAATATGTCGTCATCCCAAATCCAATATGGCGGGAAAAATATTTGCATTTCAACAATATGGGTATCAAATGAAAGGACTTGTTGAAATTAACTCAAAAAATAATATGACGTCATTCTAAATCCAACATGGCGGATATTTCACAATATTTGCATTTCTACAATATGGGTATCAAATGAAAGGGTTTGTGGAGATTAACTCGAAAATAAAGTGACGTCATTTTAAATACAATACGGTGGACCATCCAAGATCACGGCATACATATTTTTGATGCATTTCTACAATATGGCTATGAATTAAAAATCATCATTGCGATTAAATGGAAAAAAAGTCTAAGCTGAAATTGAATTAGATGGTCTCCTTATTGAAGAGCTGGACTGTTTGAAATTAAGCGGTAAACTAAATTGCAATAATGATGCATTGAATGAAATGACACTAACCTAGCCAGCTATAAATAAAAATAAAAAATAAATTAAAAGCAAAAACCCTTTTTAAAGAAGCTTTTATTTAAGCGCTCTAAAAATAAGAAAATAATATTTTCTTAAAAATTTCAAGTATCAACTTAGAGCCTCAGTATGTACAATTTATATAATAATAAAAGCTTGTCGCGATGTTTGACTCCCTATCAGTAGGTAATTAAAATGCAATAGATAATATAGTAAAGTTAGTAGATTAATTTACATGAGTGTTTTGCCCATTTCTTCTCATGACAACCTTACACTCAGAATCGTCCGGGCGTTTGTGTTCCAAGAAGGCAATTTTCTCAAGCGCTCGTGTTTTAATATGTTATGCTTTAAATATAATAATAAGTTAAATATCTGTGTTTACGGACTATATTTAACTGTGTCTAAAGACCCATTAAAATAAAGCTATTTTGATTTGATTTGACATTATGAAATTAGTACAGTTTAGTAGTAGTAGTAGTAGTAGTAGTAGTAGTAGTTTAGTAGTAGTTTGCGTCTCGGTGGCGCAGTGGGCGAGGGCACGGTCTCTAATCTCGGTGGCGCAGTGGGCGAGCGCACGGTCTCTGATCCAGAGGTCCGGGGTTCGATTCCAGACACTGGCTCACACCAATAACGTTTCGAAATTGTTTTCGGAAGTTATGTGTGATAAATATCGATGACTGACAAACTTTGTGCCCGGTATGGCAATAGGTTCGCCACCTATTCCATTTGGGACGTAAACATAACGGCGAAACGAGGCTTAACAGCCGCTGCCTACACCTTCGGGTAACAAAAGGCGTGAAGTTATGTTATGTTACAGTTTATTTACAATTCGCGCGACAAGCTTTTATTATTATATAAATTGTACATACTGAGGCTCTAAGTTGATACTTTAAATTTTTAAGGAAATATTATTGTCTTATTTTTAGAGTGCTTAAATAAAAGTTTCTTTAAAAAGGATTTTTGCTTTTAATTTATTATTTCATCATTTTTATTTATGCGGCATAATGCTTAACGTTGACGTTCCAACTACAGCATCGCTACGCACAATCGGGCACTCGAAAAAGTAGTGCTTTCGCATGATGCGTGCCATGGATACCAACATTACCAACTCATTGACAGATAATTATTAAGTGTTTTTTTCTTTAAGTTGGCATTGATCACAATATTTTAAATAAATTTTCTTTAGTATTAACAATATTTGTTAAAAAAATTATAGCTTTCGTTTCGTTGTAGTTTTTTGGAAATAATCAAAGTTAATTCAACCTGTGTGTGATTTTTTATTCCGCATTTAATGTAAATACTGAACTTAGCGCACTCTACTGGCGCATTTCAACACCGAATCGCGTTCCAATTAGGTTTCAGCACAATTCAGCATTGTACGGCACTGAACGGCATAATGCTCTGTAATTGGAAAACTGGGCAAATTATGTTTTCTCAAGTGTCATACACCAACAATGATTAATGACAGTAACTAATCTTCAAAGTGTTTCATTGGCATGGCTACCAAAAATATTAAACATCTTAGTGTTGATGATAGTGCCGTGTAATCAGCTTGTCACGTTTTGATTTATTATAGATGTCGCCCTTCTCATCCTAACTTTTGTAAAACTAATATATTGACAGGAGTAAACAACTGAAATATGAGTAGCGTGACTAAGAATGTCGCTATAAAGATGGAGAATCATAGTGGAACATAAAAAGTTGCGATCGCATTGTGGTTTAGCACTTAATCGTCCAGTTGAGAAGACCCGAGTTCTAATCCATGTGACACTAATAATAATTGATTATATATGTCGTTTTGGTAGTTTTATTCAATAAGTATGATTCTGGAGTGTCTGGAATCGAACCCGGACCTCTGGATCAGAAGCCGACCACTGCGCCACCGAGACTCTCGGTAAAAACTCGGTAAAAACTCTCTGACTCGAAAAAAGAAGATTAATCTTATTCTTGTAAAATCCCTCGTTACAAATGTATACTTAAGAAAGATTTGTTTCAATTAGGTGTGTTAAATGACAAGGAAAGAACAAAATTCAATCAAAGATTGTCACGGAACTGTCGTTAACAGGAGTTAATTTATTTATAATGCCTATTAGCAACTCGTCGAGTGCCTTCACGTTTTCATCTTTAAAAGCTATTAGATTATTATTTATTTTATTAAATGGATTTTTTATGCTAAATATTTTAAATACATTAAACCGACTTGATTAAATCGTGAGATGTGGCGTAGGAAAGGTGTTTGGATCGTAGATCGAGGTAAGCCAAAGTCTCTGTCTACCTCTGAATTGATACGGGCGTGAGTATACTCGTATATGTTATATTAATAAGAAATAGAAATTTAATCTTCTAATACATAGCCTAAACATTCGGAACTAAATAATTAGTCCAGACTGTCCCAGAGTATCACTGCCTACACCCTCTGATATAAAGGAAACTACAGTCACATTTCGCTACCCTAATTTGCAAACCTAATAACTCCACTTTTTCACGAAACCGGCAGAAACTAAACAGTATATAGTTTCTATTGGTATCAAAATGTAATTTTCGTGAAAAGTTGGAGATATTAGGTTTGCAATTATGGGAATTTATTTATTATGACATTAAATTGTTTATTAGTGAAAATTATTCAGTTAATATGTCAGATATACGTTGACGCCATCAAATCGGTATGCAAGCAATGTCAGTATATTAATAGCACTCGAAGTGCTGTAGTCCAATCGCTAACTAATTCAACAAACGGCCATGCAGCAATAGCCGCAACTGTCATAATACGAAACAGAAATATACATTGAATATTTTCCAAAGATAATATTAAGAGATATATTTAGATACTTAAAATACAGCGACCTTGTATTTCCACCTTGAAGTTGCATTAAAGCTATATACAAAATTGTTCCGATCCTCAATAATATATTATTTATTGCTTTACGTTCAAGAATATGTATTGGTTTAGGGTAATCGTAATCATTTTGTTACCATCCCGTTTGCTTTTGATTCCTCGAATAAAGTCTATTAATTGACCAATTCTTGGGAATCTACATAAGATTTTAGAGAAATTTTAATTTGGACTCAATACACATAGCGTTCTCTATTTTCAAATTAAGCATCTAAATGCTTGTGCAATGGATACTAGATAACGGATATTAATACAAATATACTTTTTGTAAATACATACTTATTATGCATCGAAAAACACCCAGACGCCATATAAACTTTCATGCTTGTCACAAATATTTGTCCTCAGGTGGGGATCGAACCCGTCAACCTCGATTCTGCAGTCGGTGGTTTTACTAATGCACCACGAGGCTTGTCAAATTGTTTGATTATTATGTATTGTACGCAGTAAATATTGTGAATACTAAAACTTTTGGTAAATGTGTTTTATAGGCAGTTATACAACCCACTCTTATAGTAGACTTGATAAAGAAATATTGTCGATAGTTCAGAAAGAATCTTGAATCGAATATACTTTGCCCATAAACTCCAATAAGTAACTGTTCGAAGATTTATAGTTTGTTGAAATGCATTAACAAACTATTTTGAACATTCAATAAAGTAGGTGGTATGATATGATTATTGTATGAAGAATAAGAAACCAGAACGTGGAAATAAGAGAAGAGGAAGACCTAAGAAAATATGGATGGATTATGTGAAAACGACATTATAAAGAAAGGTGAAGAAGGAAGGCGGAGGAAGAAGGAAGTGTAGAAAAGAAAAACCCAAAACCTGTTGCGCCGACTTCCAACGATCAATGGGAACAGGGCAGAAAAAGAGCAGATTTAATGTAACTTAAAACAAAAACTAAAACCTGAACTGATGCCATTGGATTGTTTGAAATTTTTTGAAAACCAAAGCGCTATAAATAATTTCGTGTATGGTTTCCCTGATGCAGACTTAAAAATTACAATAATGATTTGAACATTATTCGTAGGGCCGTCAAATTTAAAGACAATTATTTTAACAGTGTTGGAAGTTAAGTGTGATAAATATCGATGACTGAAAACTTTGTGCCCAGTATGGCAATAGGTTGGACACCTATTCCATTTGGGACGTAAACATAACGGCGACACTAGGCTTAACAGCCGCTGCCTACACCTTCGAGTAACAAAAGGAGTGAAGTTATGTGTATTGAATGTTGTATTGTTTATGTTTTCATTTAACAGAAACACCTTACGGATATACACATTTTTTTGCAAAGATTTCGGGATTCAATCCCGTAACTGCATGCCAAAATATGACGTCAACCTCACAACCTAAGATTTTGTGATCATGAATCACGCCTTCATTACTTCAATCCACTTGTTTACAAACAATTGGGGGACTATTTTGCGACGTTTATTTAAAACTTCGAGAACGACAAAAGTCGAAACAATGTCATGACCTTTATTCGCTATCACTTTGTTTTCTTCATCTACACAATTTAATTTGTTTATATGAGGGGCGTGCCAAGTGCAGAAAATAAACTTGTGAATATTTTTTATGCATTAAGTATGTATTTATATCTAATTGAATAAAATTTCACCACAAATGCAGTTTATTTACTGAAAGTATAAAAAAAACATAATATAATTTCACGCCTTTTCTACCCGAAAGTGTAGGTAGTGGCTGTTAAGTCTCGACTTGCCGTTATGTTTACGTCCCAAATGGAATAGGTGGAAGGCAGACCAGACACAAAGTTTTCAATCATCGATATTTATCACACATAACTTCCGAAAATAATTTCGAAAAGTCATTAGTGTTAGCCAGGATTTGTACCCGTGACTTCTTGATTCAGAAGCGGGGTGCTCTACCACTAAAAATATAAATAATAAAATATATCTCTGAATGCATCAAGAAACTCAAATATTTTGTTGTGTCGGTTGGAAGGATTAACAGTTATTCCAGAAAGACTTACGACATCGACTCCTCGCGGTTTGAGTTCACGTCGAAGACAGGCGGCAAGGGCATCGAGGGCAGCGAGAGAGGCAGCGTGGACCCCGCGCACTGGAGCTGATACATGTGTTAGGATCGAAGAAGCGAGAACGACACGGCCACGTGCACGGCGTACCAACGGAAGCATCACCTGCACCAGGCGAGCTGGACCTGTCATAACCAAATTCATGTGACGTGTTTTATTATTTGTATTACTGTCAATAGATATATGGATATAAAGGTTTTGAGAATATAGTAATGAGAAAGAGGAGAAGATAGTAATTATAAAAGAAATATTTAATTGGTCACGAAAAAAAGAGTAGAATTTTACCTAAATCTTTTGATAACGTCTCATTTAACACGTTGACTATCAAATGCTATTGAAAAGGCATAGAAAATATTGAAATATTATATGAATAATTCAGTTAGCCGCATTATTATTAGCTTAAAATAGGTAGCAATATAATGATTTGATGATTAATATCACTGCATCGTCTAAATAATAAATTATACTGTGAATTAGTACTAGTGACATCTAGCGGAAGTTACACCAATTACAACGCGGGGTAGTTTTGTTGTAGAGCGCTACGACGTAGCAATGTGGCACTACTCACCCAGGAGGTTCACTTCCATCGCACGTTTGATAACGGAGAAAGGCACCCATTCTAGTTCGCCAAGAGCACACCACGACTCGCAGTTTACGATCGCCCACAAACCTTGGGCGCCCTCTGGTAAATGGTCGACAATATACAGAGAGGCCGAGAGAATCTAAACAAAAACAATTTTTATTTTCTTTAAACAATCGTTTAGCACTCAATTTCATTAGTATGCGTTATAGTTAATGTTACAAGTCATTCATAACAACACCTAAAAATAAATAATGTTGACTTAGAATGTTATAACGTTTATACGAATGATTTAAATAAAATAACAAACAGTTTTATTACCAACCCGCCTGTAATACTCGTGAGCCTAAAAGTGCGCACAAATATTTCATTCAAACGAAGCTTCAAGCTCTCGTCGAATGAAATATTTGGCAAACATCACGTACAACTTGTTCATTCAGCGATAATTATCGCAAATAACTTTTAAAAAGAAGATAACTATGAAGTCGATATAAGTACGTATAAGTTATTTGTAATATCTACGTATTAATAATTTAAGTTATGCTCAGGTCTCAGTTTCAAATAATAGGTAATAATAAGTTTGCTGAGTTTTTGAGTAGAAATTTGTAGCCGCTTAACAAAATATGGTAAACTTAAAAAAAAACAAAGAGCATATATTTTAAAATATCTAAAAATAATTTGCGTACAGTTAAAATGTTTGATCCCCAACTGATATCAAACTTAACTTTAGAAAATTTAATGCTGTGTTAACCGTGTTACATTTATTATAATGAACCAAAGTATTATTATTTGGACTACTAGATGTCATTCGTGTGTATATGGGACTGTGTGGAATTAATCTATTCCCATACCGATTACAACATCGTTATACTCTACATTGTTACAACTAGTGTATAAGTATAGTACAAGGTTACATGGATTACGTCTTTGTAAATTAATTTTGTACGTGCACAGCTCAAAGCGAACCTCAATTTGGTTTGCTCCTGGGGCATTCAATCGTCTTTAAATTAATTTGACGTTGAGGTTGATTAAAGAAAATGTTCCGAATCACGTGTTCCAAGCATAACGCAAAAAGTTCTGACAACATTAAGAACGATGTTCTTTTGTGAACGCAGTCCTAATTTGACTAATTCAAAAAGTACATTCGATTTTTTTTAAAAAAAAGAACATGCCATTGTCTGTGGTTGCAATTTCAAATTCTTTGCACGTGATCTGAAATAACACGAATATGGTAACGCAAAACATTTGCGATTCCGATCTTGTTTCTTACAAACTTTTGCTTTAATTTATTGCTTCAAGTTTATAAGGATTATTTTTAATTTGATATCAGTTGTGTTTTGTTTGTGATCAGATAAAACTTCAGCTCCCGCATTACATTATCAGCAAGTTTTAAGAATCTTGGATGCAATAATACAAAAAGATTATGTAGATAAGATAGATGGCATTAGTGTATAGTCCATATTTCATTCGATACTTCATTCATTTTGTTGGGCCGAAGACAATTAAATATATTATACCTGAGTTTCAGACGTTATATCCAATTGTAAAGTATGCAATCTCCCTGAACAATCCTCTTTTAGCATATCTGCATCAATATTTCCAGCTTTACTCTGGAATCCAGCGAAAACATGATAACCTAAGTCATCTAAACGTCTTGCTAAAGCATTGCCGAGTACGTTGTCACAGCCAGTTACTAATACTGCTTTTCCAGCAGCGGTTACCTGATAAAAAAGAAAACAAAATAATTAATAGATAGATGTTTTATTTGTACACCGTATAAAACAAAAGAAAATATTATTAATGACAAATAAAATATAGCACACGGTTCCTGAATCTAGAGGTGCGGGTTCGTACTGGACCACCGAGACCTTTAATTTAATATTATATGATAATACTGGTCTCGGTAGTCTAGTGGTCGAGCATCCCGCTTCTGAATCAATAGATTGTCGGTTCGAATCCTGGCTCACACCAATGACTTTTCGAATTTAATTTTGAAAGTTATGTGTGATACATACCGATGACTGAAAAACTTTGTACCCGGTATGGCAATAGGTTCGACACCTATTCCATTTGGGACGTAAACATAACGGCGAGTCGAGGCTTAACAGCCACTGCCTACACCTTCTGGTAAAAAAGCGTGAAGTTAAATATATAGTGCAAAAGCTGGCCTTAGCTACGCTAGCGATTAAGCTTTTCTTCCAGGCAACCTTTAGATAATACTTGGGATTTGTACAACCTAGTTGTAATTAAAAAAGTTTAACAAGCTTGCTTACTTCAACATAAACTAAATATCACAATCCCAATTGGATCCATAACTGTTTAAAAATACTTTACGAGATTCTGTAAACGAGCCAACGTTTATAAAACGGAAACACTAAATAAAAATTTAAAACACTAACGAATTTTATTACGAGAATATTAAAATGAATAAAATACGTACGTTTCTATTGAAACTGTAGAGAAATGAAATATTGTTTACATGCTCGGGGATATTATAAAACGTGTTAGATCAACGATTTGTTGAAAACTAAAACATTTAATTGTATAAAAATGTGTATAAATCACAGCTAATGTTAAGTTAAATATGAAATATTTATTATTTAGTATTAAATTAAAGGTCTCGGTGGTCAAGCACCCCGCTTCTGAATCAAGAAGTCGTGGGTCCGAATCATTGCGTGCACAAATGACTTTCGAAATTCTTTTCGGAAGTTATGTATTTTATATATGGATGACTGAAAACTTTGTGCCCGGTATGGCAAAGGGTCGCTAATTATTCCATTTGGGACGTAAAAATATCGGTGATTCGAGGCTTTAACAGCTACTGCCTACACATTTGGACAGAAAAAAGTCGTGAAGTTATATTTGTAAGTTATATGTAATATTAAATTAATATTTATTACCACGACAGTTCTGCTTTAATCTAATCGTTGTTATATATAGACTAAATCTTATGTCTCAATAAAATAATTATTGCTTTATTAAAAACTGATTATAATGGGTTAGGGACGAAATTAAGTTTTTCGTTGGAAAATAGATGGCGACAGCATGATTGATGTCCATTATAATAACAGTTGAGTGAATATTTTATTCAAGCCTTTGATACAAGCTACGTATGCGTGACGCGGTGACGTTCGAGGTTAAACTATTTCAGGGTTGGAATTGTTAATTCTTAATCTTGTATATTCCTCTCAACGTTCAAAGTCACGCACAAGTACTTTCCGGTGATACCTTAGTATTGTTAAATACAAAAAAACAACAATTTGTCGTCTCTATGAAGTATGGAGGTTGAAAAAACCTCTTTTGAATAAAAAAGTTGTGGCATCGAATACGGGCTAATAGAATTATTTTAATATTTAGACTTTGATGAATTATTTTCAGAAGTTATGTGTGAGTAATATCCGTGACTGATAACATTGTGTCCGGAGTATGTCTCCAGTGATGTTGTGATATTAAAAAAAAAGTTTTCATTGTATACGTTATTATTCAATATAGTTTATTTATAATATAGTTTACTTATATTTTAGTCAAAAACTGACATTGTTTCTAACCTAAGGTAACAGTGTTTCTAAATTAACATTTGATGCATCCAATATTTGTATAAGTCAGTGAATCTCGCTAGTATTTTATAAATTAAACTTAATATAAAATAGAAAGTTCAAAAGTACATTTCGCTCATAAAAATATAATTTTAAAGCCATGAGTATATTATTTAGCCAGTGTCTATTCAGTAAAAACATAGCCATTAACCCATTTTAAATCGTACTATCGTATAGATGGATGACACGAATATGGAGGCTGGCACAATGGTACAATTGTTGCAATCTCCTTGGTAATATATAATGCGACATATTCACGCTGACATTTTAAGGGGTCGTGTTACACAATATCTCAGCATACTTGTGACGGAGGTAGAACATGTTCTATTGTATTGCATATGCATAAAATGAGAGATGTATTTATTTAATTCAGTTTATTTTTATGATTATACATATATATTTTACATAACATAACTTCACGCCATTGCTACCCGAAGGTGTAGGCAGCGGCTGTTAAGCCTTGTCTCGCCGATAAGTTTACGTCCCAAATGGAATAGCTGGCGAACCTATTGCCATACCGGGCACAAAGTTTTTAGTTATCGATATTTATCACACATAACTTCCGAAAACAATCGAAAAGCCATTGGTGTGGGCCAGTGTCAGGATCCAAACCCGCGACCTCTGGATTCAGAAACGGGTTGCTCGTCCACTAGTGGGTGGTCTAGTGAGAGAGGTGAGAGAGAGAGAGGACTATAAATATGTTATACGTAGTCATGCCATAAATATTGTAACAAAGAAAAAAATTTTTTTTATTGCAAATAACATTTATTACTTTTACAGTGTGTTACTTTAATACATAAATATAAAACGATATAAAATATAAAAAGCTTATTCGAAGTGGTCTCCATTGGCTGCAATACAGGCCTTTAAACGTTGAGGCCAGTTATCAATAGAAACACGCACTCTTTGCATGGGAAAATTCTTCACTGCCAATCGTATGGATTGTTTTAGAGACTCTAAATTATTATGACGTTTAGAGTAAGCCGTACTCTCTAAAACTGACCACAAATCATAATCCAGTGGATTAAGATCGTTACTAGACGACGGCCAGTCTTCAGCTCTAATGAAGTCCGAAACGTTCGCTTCCAACCAAGATTGCGTGGACCGAGCTTTATGACCCGGTGCCGAGTCTTGCTGGAAGGATCATACTTCGTTATTGAACATGGTGTTGTTAAGGGGTTGACTACCTTTTCAAGAATGGTATCTTGATACACTTGTGCCGATGTTTTAATACCTTTTTCACAAAAATATGTCTCAGTCACTCCTTCGTAGCTAAAGCCCCACCAAACCATCACTGAAGTCGGATAATGTCCACGTTGCACTCTGTCAACTAATTGGGAAGCTTCCTTAGAGCTTTGAGCATAAATACGGTCATTTTGTTTGTTAAAATGTTGCTCAATTGTAAAAACTTTTTCATCCGTAAACAATATTTCTCCCTTTGCGTACCGCTTCAGTAGTTGTTTAGATTTTAACACCCTATTCTTTTTAAAATTATCAGTTAATAAATGACCAGTGCGCCTCTTATAGGCTGCAAGTCCTTTTTTTTTTTTGTTTACGAAGAGGAATGCTTTTCTGCATACCCTGCCGACGCCGACGGGATTGACGGCAACAACGACGGCGTCGGCAGGGTTATGTGGGACTCACCGGCACATTATAGTGTGGTGCCGGAATACCCACTAAACCTCTGCGGCGAACTTCTTCGTCTTAGCTGGGGCGTCAGGGGCTCGCGGTTAGGCTGCAAGTCCTAAGTCATCTTTTAAAATACGCAACATTGTTCTAGGTGCTATCTTCATCTCCTGAGATAAAATCTTTTGCTTGCGGACAGGATTTCTTCGAATTCTTTCCCTTACTGCTTTGACCACCTTTTTCATACGAGCACTACGTGGACGGCCAGGTCTTTTTCTGTCACAAACAGAGGAGGTCTCATTGTACCTATTAATAGCCCGGTACACAAAAATTTGACTAATACCAAGTGTATGGAGAGTTTTAAAAATTGCATTTGGCTCCATACCTACTTTGTGTAATGCAATCACAGCGATTCGGTTCTCTTTATCACCCCACTCTTTAGCACTCCATTTTAATATCGCAAAATATTGTACAATGTATTGGCGCCAAAACGAGAAAACACAATGAACAATCGTATAAAAATGACAGATTCCAAATTCAAATGTAATATTTTTTTATTTTTAGTTGTAACAGTATTTATGGCCAGACCAAGTATATATTTTACTTGCGTATTTTATTAAATGTATTGCTATTATAATTAATTGAATATTGATATATATTTCACTGTCTCGGTGGCGCAGTGGTCGAGCGCACGGATTCTGATCCAGAGTTCCGGGTTCGATTCCAGACACTGGCTCACACCAATGACTTTTCGAAATTCTTTTCGGAAGTTATGTGTGATAAATATCAATGACTGAAAAACTTTGTGCCCGGTATGGCAATAGGTTCGCCACCTATTCCATTTGGGACGTGAACATAACGGCGAGACGAGGCTTAACAGCCGCTGCCTACACCTTCAGTTACCTGCGTGCGCAAAAGGCGTGAAGTTATGTTATGTTATGATATATATTTGAGACTGATCGAGGCCTCTCGCGACCAGAGGGCTGGTCTATTCTTCGCACAGATAATAAGCATTGCCATTCAGCGTGGCAATGCGGCCAGTTTTCTGGGCACACTGCCAGTAGACCGAGATTTGGAGAATTTTTAGCTAGTTTCTTAATTGTTTATATTGTAAGGAATGTAATTTTTTTAGTATTGAATATTACTGTGACACTAATATACTGTAGAATATAATAGAATTATCTAAATCAACTTTGTCACATGAGTATTTGCCACGCTAATGAAATAATTTGAACACTAACACTTGTGACTAACACTTGACTTAAAATTTAAAGAATTTTAAAATTTAATCCATAATTTTACATTTTTCAATGTGTGCTTTATATATTTTCTACTCAAATATCTTTTATTAAATGATTGTAGTATAAATATAACTTAAAAATTTATTAATTTAAGTTCATTCGCCAACAGACGCCCGTACCCGTACCGTACGCCAGTACCTAATTAATATCACATAGAAAACAAAATAAGATTTTATAAAATTTTATAAAAAAAAAAAAGATTTTATTGTGAGTGAGTACAACATTCAATTCATTTCTTTCATTCAATTCATTTCTTTCATTCAATTCATTCATGAAATTAATATCAATTTAATACTCAGACAAACTCATTTACCAACGTAACTTGATTTAATATTTTAATGAACTAACTAAAATTTTATTATTGTAGTGAGATTGACTCCAGTGTTATATATTTTGAAGGAATATTTTTTTACAATTAGGAAAATGTCTATATTTATTATTGTCTATATTTTTTATGCTTCAAAGACTGCCATGAAATCGTCTGAGAACTATGGATATCTACGATTTTAACATTAATATTGGCTTCAATTACTATTCTAACAGTGGTAGTGCCATGCAGTTTGCTGCATGAATGGGCTGGTGAAACCTCCGGACCTCTAATAATATCGATGTAAAGTGGCTTATGTCATTTTACATTCGGTGAGACAGCTATGCGGAGGCCTACCCTCTTCCCCCTCAAATCTCATCTGACTACCTCTCCTATATTTATTTCTAAGATTTACGCGAATCTCACTCATTGATTAAAACAACTTTTAGGATTATATCGCGTTTATTTATTATTTATTTCCCGACGTTTCGAACTCTTTACAGAGATCATTTTCACGAGTGATGAACAAAAAGATGGTAGTTGTTCAAAAGCTATTTTCATTGATACAGAGAGCACCCACTTTTTGGAAATAAAAATCAAACAGTTGATGTTAAAAAGGTTAAAAAGGTAATAGTGTCAAGACGCGCCAGGATTAATTTTATAGGCCCAAATGACGGCTAAAATTATCGGCTTACATCAGACGCAATCATGGCAGACTTTCTGAAAGAAACGTTTGATGTCTGCGACATATTACCCCTAGAAACTTATTCATGTGAGCCAAGATCACGGGACCTTTGTTATAGAAGTTGTAGTAATGATGCACTTAGCAGTCAAGACTAATGATACCAGAGACAGTAATTACATGTGGTTAAATCTCTTAGTAGTCGCTTCCGAAGCCGACAGGAACAGAAAATCTCAACAGATAAATGATAAATAAAATCATTAAATATCATTTTCGACGAAATTCGAAAATTCGAATTCACATCTCATCTTGTTTACTGTTCCAGACCGCCTACAAACATTTAATGAGGCATACAGTGGAAAATTATGAGTTTGCTGACACGTTTCCTTTGAAATCTCTTCGACTTTCTTTTTTTATTGCTTAAAAATTATATTGGTCTATTTAAAATATTACTTTATATTAGATTCTACTTACAAATAATATACATTATTACTTGGATATATTCTTTTGACGCGTTAGAGAAAATGATGAGAGTAAATTTTTAAGATTCGTGCGCACACTGTCATAAAAAAAAACCGTCACCCTGAAGTTAGCTATAGTTTTGTGATATTTATATATACTTTATTTAACTTTTTTTTTTTTTTTTTTTTTTTTTTTTTTGGGATAAGGGGCAAACGAGCTTGCGGGTCACCTGATGGAAAGCAATCACCGCCGCCCATGGCGTCTGCAATACCAGGGGCATCACATCAGCGTTGCCGCCCTTTCAGATGGGAATAGGCTCGTTTCTTGAAGGTTCCTAGGTCGTAGCGGTCCGGAAATACCGTCGCCGGCAACTGGTTCCATGAAGGAACAGTGCGTGGCAAGAAGTGCCTGTTAAAACGCACTGTTGTCGACCGCCAACCATTCAGCCAATGCGGGTGGTAGCGTTGGCGCGTCGAACGGTGGCGGAAATCAGCTGGCGGTATTAATCCGAACAATTCCTCAGAGCACTCCCCGTGGTATATGCGGTAGAGGATACATAGAGATGCCACCTCTCTCCGCAACGCCAGAGGATCAAGCCGATCAGTAAGAGCTTGGTTGTCGACAAGCCTAACCGCGCGTCGTTGGATGCGGTCAAATGGAGTAAGCTGGTACTGGGGTGCCCCCGCCCAAAGATGTGAACAGTATTCCACGTGAGGACGGACCTGCGCCTTGTAAAGTTGCAGGCGATGACCTGACGTGAAACACTGTCCCGCTCTATTGAGCACACCAAGCTTTTTGGAAGCCAATTTGGCCTTGCCCTCCAGATGACCGCGGAACTGGACGTCACTCGACAAGTCGACACCAAGAATTCCGATAGCGGCTGAGGCGGGTAAGGGAGTGCTCTCAAAACAGGGAGCTACGACAAAGGGTGTCTTTTTAGCGGTAAACGCGCAAACCTGTGTCTTCTTAGGGTTGAATTGGACTAAGTTTAGTCGGCCCCATTCCGAAACCTGACTAAGCAGAGTTTCGATTTCAGACACAAGTTTATTCCGGTGCTCGTCGACGTTTTCCCGAGAAATACGCGGGTGGCCGGTATATAAGGCATCCCCGGTACTGTCATCTGCATAACAATGAAGATTGCTGCTAAGCAGCATGTCATTGATATGCAGAAGAAACAGCGTAGGGGATAGCACACAGCCCTGGGGGACTCCAGCATTCACAGGTTTTAAGTCGGAGCATGACCCGTCGACAACAACTTTAATGCTCCGAGCCGTGAGAAAGCTGGAAACCCAATCGCATAATTTCTCGGGAAGCCCATAACATGGAAGCTTCGAAAGAAGTGCTTTGTGCCAAACCCGATCAAAGGCCTTCGCTACGTCCAAACTAACGGCCAGCGCCTCTCCTTTACTCTCAACCGCTTCCGCCCACCGATGGGTTAAGTACGCTAAAAGATCACCAGCTGAGCGACCTTGACGGAATCCGTACTGACGGTCACTTATCAACTGGTGCTCTTCTAGATACTTAAGGAGCTGGCGGTTGATGAGTGTTTCCATTATTTTGGAGAGTAGGGAGGTGATGGCGATAGGTCTGTAGTTGGACGGATCTGAGCGGTCACCTTTTTTAGGGATCGGATGGACTAAAGCAACCTTCCATGATGCTGGCACAGCGCCGAGAGAGTAGGAGTACCGGAAAAGACGCGTTAGAACCGGTGCCAACTCTGGAGCACACGTCTTCAGCACAATTGCTGGGATTCCGTCAGGCCCACTCGACTTGTGGACATCCAGGGATAGAAGTATGCGTCGCACAGTACTTTGCCGGAAACGAACCTCCGGCATGGCGTGACCGCAATGTGGAATAGTCGGTGCGATGTTACCCATATCGTCCAAAGTCGAGTTGGACGCAAAAAGAGTGCCAAGAAGGTCGGCTTTCTCTTTTGCGTCGTGGGCTAGTGACTGGTCCTCCCGGTGCAACGGTGGAAGAGACGGCTTACAAAAATTCCCAAGAACAGCCTTGGCGAGCGACCAGAACGCACGGGTTCCTGAGGGAAGGCGAACTAGTTTCTCGCCAATTTTGCCTATGTACTGAGACTTTGCTACGGCTATAACTCTTTTGAAGGACCTGGAGGCAAGGTTGTACTTCTTCTTAAGAGGGCCGGTGTCAGAGTCCTGGGACGCCACTGCTTTTGCCCAGGCTTGATAACACTCATGCTTAAAACGTAATGCCGTTTTGCATGAGCGATCAAACCAGGGCTGGGATCTGCCGCCGATTGGCACCACTGAGGATGGAACAAAGAGCTCCATTCCCTGCAGTACCACGTCAGCAACAGAGTCGGCAACGACGTCAGGATCATCCGGCGAGAAGCAAACTTGCCCCCATGGGTAAGATGCGAAGAAATTTCGCATCCCATCCCAGTCCGCTGACCTATAGTGCCACACACGGCGGCGACTCGCAATGTGCGGTCGAAGTGGGCACGTGAGTGGCACCGTACTCCTTATCAGACAGTGGTCCGAAGAACCCAAAGGGGCGTCTACAGAAACCACATATCTGTCCGGATGGGAGGTCAGCAGAAGATCCAACAGGGAAGGTATATGATTATCAACATCTGGGATTCGCGTGGGTGCGGTAACCAGTTGTGTTAGATCATATGCTAGAGCAAAGTCATGAACAGATCTACCCGCGTGGTCGGTGGTGCGAGATCCAAGCCAATCGACGTGGTGGGCATTGAAATCGCCCAGAATAACGATTTCCGCGGATGGGACCTGTTGAAGTACGGAATCTGCAGCCGTTTGAACGTGGTCCATGAGTCGGTCTGTTTCGGTATTACCGCTATGGGACCTATAAAGACATGCGTAGATGCGGGGGTGGTCGTCGCTATCAACACGCAGCCAGAGGGTCGATAGGTCCCTTCCTTCAAGGCTGCCGAGGCGTCGAGCACAGATATCCTCCCGGACAAACACACACACTCCGGCCCGCGGTACAAAGCTGTATTCCAGTTTGTATCCGGGGTATAGGAGATATGAGGTGTCTGCCGGAGAAGATATCTGTGTCTCTGTAAGGAATAGCAAAGCAGGCTTTGCCGTTTCCAGGTGGTGGTGAATGGCAAGCAGATTTGAGTGGATGCCCCTGATATTGCAAAAGTCCACGTTTAGCGTGGCAGGGGGAGTCGCAATGCCCTTACGTTTGCCCCGGACAGTTTTTAGTGACGAGCGAGATTTTGCCCTCCCCAGACTACGAGGGGCAGCTTGAGCGTCCACGCCTTGGTGAATACCAAACCGTGGACGCTCAAGGGGGGATTCTCCAGTGCTGTGGCAGCTGGTACCCCCCTGGGGTAAATGATCTTTTAATGTCGCTGCCATTAAGGGGAGGGTGAAGGGGATGGGCCTCCGGATACCTCTCTCACCGAACGAAACGCGGCACAAGCCACTTCACGTCGAAATTCTGAGAGGCCGTGGTATTTCACCGGTCGAGCCGGCCCATTCATGCAGCGAACTGCTTAGCTCTACCACTGTCAAAAACTAGACTCGATAATGCGTTATAGTAAAAATGACAATAAGTCTGATTGGTTATTAATTATAAAATTATACTTGATACTGTTAAAATAAACCTAGTCAATTAATTTTACTAATATAATATAACCTCTGAATTTATTTGCTATAAAACAGTATAGTAATATGAGCAAAACAGCTTCAGGAGCATACAAGAATCTAGTAATATTATGTTTAAGAATTATACCAAACGTTTCTATTGCCGCATTGAAGTTATAATTATTTGATCACGAATTCACAATTTAATTTAAATATATTAATTATATTTAAATTGAATTATATTGCAAGTTTTGATAACTGAAAACTGATGGCAACGATATAACCCCATATGAATATTTATGATCAATTAACCCTTGTCATTTGCTTTCAAGTTTAGCAGATCGTGGTGTATAATTAAACAAAAAATAAAAGATGGCGTTCATCCTTTATAATAGTCATATAATAAACACATAAACATAACTTCACGCCTTTTGTTACCCGAAGGTGTAGGCGGCGGCTGTTAAGCCTCGTCTCGCTGTAGTGTTTACGTCCCAAGTGGAATAGGTGGCGAACCTATTACCATATAGTTTTTCCAAAATAAAAAATCACATTATGCAACACAATACTATAACTAAATCCTTTTATATGAAAATTTAAACTCCATGTATTGATCAAACGAGAGTTTGTTTTTAATATTAAAAAACCTATAATCTTATCAAGTGAAACTTCTAATCTCTCTTGCGGACGCTTAACGCTCTTAACGCCCCTTGCAGCCAGATAAGCCGGTCAATATAATAACCAACTTAGAAAATGTACATAGCGCCTTTTAAAAAATTTCTATACTACTCATAATTGATATAACAAAGGTAATAAACTCAGTTATTTTTGTTTTGCAATGTATGTATGTCCGTAAGTATGTATTCGGGTGAATCTTAGAACTGAATTTAAAGTAGATATCTTCAACCTGTTCAGCTGAAATTTTGTGTAGACGCTAAGTTTGGATGATAATATTAAAAGCGGTAGTTCCCTGCATGAATGAGCCGGTTCGAATTGTGAAATACGACCTCTCATCCGGAGATATTTTTAATGCTTTTCCAACGAAAGGGCTTCTTGATTGTAACTCGAAAAATAATGGGACGTCATTCTAAATCCTATATGGCGGAATAGATATTTTTAATCCATTTTCACAATATGGATATTAAATTAAAGGGCTTGTTGAGAGTAATTGAAAGATAATGTAACGTCATTCTTGATCAGATATTGCAGTTCATCCAAAAAGTTCTAGTTATTGTACCGGATTCTACTTAGATCCAGAGTAATTATACAATTAAATAAATACTTGTAGTCGGGTGGGGATCGAACCCGCCAATCTCGATTCCACACTAATGCACTATCAGACCCGTCGTAATGTAAGTAAGATATGTTCTTTTTATATTTAGAATGTTATTAATGTATGAATGTTTCAAAGTTTCACTTCTTTAGCGCGGAGGGACTCCAAGTACTATTTTTTTGCTGTCTGGTTCTGTTTAATACTCCTAAATGCCAGTAAAAGAAAGGAATCATCACGCATGTTTAATTTGGTGGTGGTGCAAGATTGACTAAGCATACATACGGCGCAAAATTGAAAGGATAAAGAAGTCGAGGACGGCCACGACATACTTTCCATGACCAAATTTAACAAATAATTGAGGAAGGTGATGTCAGGAGCCTTAAAAATTTACGAGCGTGTATGACAAGAGTTACGAAAGTTAAAGAGGCTAAGAATCATGCCTTATGGCGATCTGTTCTAGGGCGCGCTAAGCCTCTCCAAGCCAAGAGAAGAAGAGAGAAGAAGTTATGTAAATGTCAATTATTACTAAGAATTGTATCAGTTGGTTTTTATCTATATAAGTTCCTGTAAAATTTCATGACGCGAAGGCAGATTTCAATTAGGTCGCATTGATAAGTAACATATTTATGGACTAATATCGTGAGTAAACAAATGCGTATTCGTAACTCAGCTAACGGTACATTGGTGACGCATGAGTTTGCGAAGTCTGTATTTACTTAAAGCTGTTTTGGCATTTAATCTAATAACTTGTGGGAGTAGTTATACGATTTAGATACCAACAAAAGCGATAGCGTGGGTGTTAATGACTTTCTTAAGGGAAATTTATCTTATGCGGTATTGTATGACTTTTAATTCGTTTCCAACGACTTTTAATGGTCAAAACACGTATTTCTCTATATCAATATGAGCATTAAACCTTTTTTTTAATATCTTCCTCATTTAGAGCTCTGAAATAAATAAAAAAGCCGTGACCTCATATGATTCCACCAGTCAAGTGGAAAAAATGTTTTTTTTTTATGGGATAGGAGTTCATAGCAGTGCAAACGAGCAGGCGTGTCACCTGATGGTAAGCAACCAACGCCACCCATGGACACCAGCAACACATATAGAGTTACTGTTGCGTTGCCGACCTTTTCGGGATAGGGGACGGGGAAGGGGGGTGGGCCTCCGGGTACCTCTCTTACCGAACGAAACGCGGCATGAGCCACTTTACGTCGATCTTCTGAGAGGTCGTGGTATTTCACCGGTCGAGCCGGCCCATTCATGCAGCAAACTCCTTGGCTATACCACTGTTAAATCTGCTTCAAATAAGCTTAAAATCTGTGTTTATTTTGTCTATTTGAACGTTCTTCATTAAATATTTGTTATACTTATAATAAAATTGTAGCATATCAATTTCTCTCAAATTGAAAATAGACTGTGAGAAATCAATACAAAGGGACTTTATTAGTGCAGCCGAAGCTGAAACCATATTTTTTCTTTGCCTGTATTGTTGTACGCGCGTTAAAAAACAACTGCATCGACTTTTATTTGATTTCTAGAGATGTATCGGTAGAGTTCTTAAACATAACATAACTTCACACCATTGTTACCCGAAGGTGTAGGCAGCGGCTGTTAAGCCTCGTCTCGCCGTTATTTTTACGTCCCAAATAGAATAGGTGGCTAACCTATTGCCATCCGGGCACAAAGTTTTCAGTCATCAATATTTATCACACGTAACTTCCGAAAACGATTTCGAAAAGTCATTGGTGAGTAGAGTCATCAGTAGAGGTCTTACGAGAAAATTGTGATGATGGTATTTATTATATAGAAGGGCAAACAAGCAGGTGGGTCACGTAATGGTAAGTGACCACCGCCGCCTATGGACAATTTGCAACACATATAGTGTTACAGTTGCGTTGCTGACCTTTTAGGACAGTAAAGTTTAGGATGATGAAGGGGGGTGAGCCTCCGGGTACCTCTTTCACCGAACGAAACGCAGCCTGAACCATGTTACGTCGCTCTTCTGTGAGGTCGTGGTATTTCACCGGTCGAACCGGCTCATTCATGCAGCAAACTGTTTGGCTCTACCACTTTTAAAATTTTTCATATTCATTTAGCTTTTTCATTAAAAAATTATTTGGGCTTATTTTGAAATAGATTTTATGTGAAATCGTATAAAATTGCCTCCCGAGGAAATAACGTGTGTATGTAAAACATTGTTGTTCTAACAGCCATAATTCATTTCGAAGTCCCTTTTCAAACATATAAATTAGCTTGATTTTATTTACGGAATATTACCTATGCTAATGCTTCTATTTTATGTGAAATTCTCTGCACAGTGTAATGACATTATATCAACACATAAAATTAAATAAAATGTGCTTGTTTGTAGTATAAAATGGACGATTTTTTTACCAATAGCATAGGTGATCAGGCAGGCGACCGGTAAAAGTTAGCATGTCTGTTTTGTTTTGGATAATATTTGAATAGATTGGATTGATAATGGCTGGATTTTTGCTGACAGATAAACTTTACTAGCAGTATAACTAGCAGTTCTATATTTTGAATTGTTCGCATTCAATATTTATACATATAATTAAATTATAGGAGAGTCGAAACTGTACATTCAAAAGTTTTTTTTTTAGAATAATTGGGATATATAATGTTATGGATAAACTCTAAATGTCCTGAATGTTTTTATGTCCAATTTTGCATTAATATAGCCAAAAAGTCGGGTCAACTCATGAAAATAATCTCTGTAAAGAGTTCGAAACGACGGGAAATAAATAAAATGAGTGATAAATAAACGCGATATAGTCCTGAAAGTTGTTTTGGTGTCATGAGCGTGATTAGCGAGAATCTTAGAGATAAATATTATAAAGCTATCACTAATCGGGGGTTAGCAATGAATCCTTATAATGGCACAGGCATAGTATTTTTGCTTTACACGCAGACGAAGTTACGAGTAACGTTGCTGGTATGTATATAAAGGGAGTTTGGATTTTTTTTATAATAATAGAATAAATATTAAACAAAATGGAGATTGAAGAGAATGTTAACAAAAATGTATCGAATAACATAACATAACTTCACGCCTTTTGCTACCGCAAGGTGTAGGCAGCGGCTGTTAAGCCTCGTCTCGCCGTTATGTTTACGTCCCAAATGGAATAGGCGAACCTATTGCCATAACGAGCACAAAGATTTCAGTCATCAATATTTATCCGAAAACGATTTCGAAAAGTCATTGGTGTGAGCCAGTGTAAAGAATCGAAACCGGACCTCTGGATCAGAAGCCGTGTGCTCGACCATTGGGCTACCGAGACCTTAATGTATCGAATAGATAAAAAAAATAAAAAAATATTTTACTTATAATATATAGTATATCATATTCCTTTTTTTTACAGTAATGTGCGTTTATTTTCATTTTGAATTCAAATTTAGAGGTACAATTTTAGACGAAGTTAAATAAGCAGCTGGAAATAGACCAAATTAGTTTTCAAAATTATGCAACACACCACTTGTATTTATTTCTTTGGTTAATCACATAACATAAATTACATTTTCCCTGGTACAGCTGAAGGGAAAAGTTATGTAACATAATTTGTTGAGTTCTGCCGGGCAAATGTTTCACTCATTACTCACATAATTTTCTAGCTTATTTGGTAACTTAGTTTGTTGAAGATTTGACGATTAAGATATAGATCATATTATTAAAAAAAAATACGTTGAATAAAAAAAAACATTAAAAAGTCAGCAGTTTTTTTACCATAACCATTATTTTAACATACTTAAACATAACTTCACGCCTTTTTCTACCCGAAGATGTACCTATTGCCGTACCGGGCACAAAGTTATTAGTCATCGATATTTATCACACATAACTTACGAAATTAATTTCGAAAAGTCTTTGGTGTGAGCCAATCTGAGGAACCCGTAACCTCAGGATTCAGAAGCGGGTGCTCGACCACTGGACCATCGAGACTGACAATTACAATTACACAGATTATTTCTTTATTACAAACTATTAAAACGTAGTTTTTCTTTTATTAAATTAACAATTCTAGAAATTAATAATAAAATATTGAACATGCTGTTCCTTAAAGAACTACATGCATACTTTACACGTCCCTCGGAAACTGTAGAGCATCCCAAGTAGATATAGAAAATGTTTTAACTGGGTTAGTAAAATACTGATGCAATCTTTAAAGAAATAAGTTAGATAAAAGAGACATAACATACAAAGAGAAGCGAACGCTTAAGGATTAAAAGATTAAACGCTACATTCTCTTGAGAGTATAAGAAAAAAATATACGAGTTCAAAGATTATCTGTAAAACTGCAACTAACCTGCAAGTTATGGTAAAACCATAAAGATCCAGTGACAGAAATGGAGAACCAGAGAAATAGCGTGAAGACTGATATGGAACTTAGGTGTAGTGCGTTTAGTAGTGTGGATAAGACCACAGCAAGAGCATGGCACAGCACTATTGGTAGAGCACATCGATCGATTATATCCCAAGGCACCTCCTGTGAAATAAATGTGATTATAAGCATTTAATATTTTTTCGTGACCTTATTCTATTATTAACCAAAATTGTAGAAGTTAAGAACTTAAGTTTTTTTTATCACATGTTATAAATAGGCAGCGAAATCTATTGTCACATATCAGACACAATTTTCAACAGCGACAATAATTTCACACCAAGTCTCTTGACGGGTTTGCATAGAGGACAGAGCACCATAAATTATGATTCTTACACGCCTCACTCGCTTCGACCTCCATAAGTCTTTTCATGCAAGCACTCTTAACACCACCTTCCTCCAGAACACGTTCTATTTGGTCATGGAATGTATGTCTTGGCCGTCCTCGACTCCTAAATGCATCCGCTTTTGCATTGTATATCTGCTTTGTCAATATTGCATCATCCATTCTTTCTAAATCTTTTTACACCGACATTCTTTTTTATGGGATAGGAGGGCAAACGAGCAGGCTTGTCACCTGATGGTAAGTAACCAACGCCGTCCATGGACACCTGCAACAAGTGTCACAGTTGCGTTGCCGACCTTTAAGGGAGTAGGATAGGAAATGATGGGAAAGGGGGATGGGCCTCTGAGTACCTCTCTCACCGAACGAAACGTGGCATGAGCCACTTTACATCGATCGTCCGAGAGGTCGTGGTATTTCCCCGTCGAGCCGGCCCATTCATGCAGCGAACTGCTTGGCTCTACCACTACCATTCAATGTGTTAAGCTTGAATTTTATTAGTATACAGGCTTCAGTGGCAGGTTCACTATAATTGATTTGTAAAATCAATCATAGTACCTCCACCCACCACTAGATGTATGGAGGTACCATAATTGACACTAGAAACGCGGCCATTAGTGTCAACTATATTCCTTTATGAATTATTTATTTATTTGAATAGATTAGAATAGAATACACTTTATTGTACATATAAAGAATACATTATAGTGAAAAGTACAAGGTAAATGTTTGGCAAGTACAATAGACGGTCTTATCGCATATAGCGATTTCTGCCAGACAACCTTTAAGTGGACATGTTACGCTAGGGAGAATAATATGCGGTGTAAAGCTGCTTGTTTGAAATATATCAATGAGTTTCATACAGATAGATACATAAATACACATAAAACAAACATGGATATACATATTACATACATTCATACATACACATATTACATACATACATTCCACATACATACTTACATATATACATATATAAATACACATAAAATACATACACAACAATATATGAGTACAGGCGATATATATGTATAGGTACGTATAGAACATTATTCCTGTGGAGTCGTTCCTAGTGACAAATAGTGATCTTTTACATATTTTTTAAAAGTAGCCAAGTAGCGCGATTTAATAAATTGACGTGTAGTGACTATAGTAGTGATCTTACTATAGTTAATTTTAGGTACCCTATGGTATTTTTTATGGGATAGGCAGGCAAACCTAAGTAGGATAGGAAAGTATGAGGAAGGGGGGTGGACCTACGGGAACCTCTCACTGAATGAAAGGCGGCATGAGCCACTTTACGTCGATCTTCTGAGAGGTCGTAGTATTCCACCGGTCGAGCCGGCCCATTCATGCAGCGATTATTTTTCTCTTTTTCTAAATCAATTTCTAACCCTTTTTATTTTCTTTTCTACAATACGAAGTTACACTTCTAACGCGCGGAGGGACTCCGCACATTTTATTGTTTTCAATATAAACTAAACCTACGCAATATCTTTTAGATCCACGATTTACATACGTTGGCTAAGATTCATAGAAAGTTTGATTCGAATAAAATAGCTTAAATATACAACAACGAAAATACTCGCGTATTATAAAAACACATCCTTTGTCAAAAGGTTACTTGCGCTACAGTTAGCTAATATTATTCTATACAATTTCATTTATGTGATTTCTTTTTAAATGTATTCCATAAATAGAAGATTTTAATATGCTCCTGTGTATTTACTTTTAGCATCGATATCTACGTTCTTTATTATTATTATTTTAATATAGAGAAGACTTGAATATATATAAACAGAAAATTTATTCCATACTAAATAACATTAAAAATGGAAAATTAAAATGTAATACTATTATATAATATACTATTTAATAGTACTATAATAATAAGTAGATGTAGATGAGTAGATCATGCATGGCTATCTAATATTTTCATAGTGTTTTGAGATAAAAAAAAAAACATATTTAAATTACTAAAACTGCAAAACTAATGAAAAATCAATCAAATTAAATCGAAATGGCAAAGGTGATGGCCTCGTTGTACAATTACACAAGTAATATAATAAAAAATAATCATACATAACTGCAAAGCAGCCTCTATAGTTTAACTGAAACCCTTCGAACTTAGGAACTTATAAATAGATGCTCACGAGTCAACTCACCAAGATATTGGAACGACTAGAATATACGTAGGAACCACAATAAAAATGTGTAAATCAGTGACATTGAAAGAATGTAAACGGTTGAGGTTATTAGGGAAAATCTCATTATCCCAATGGGTCTCATAATCTCATTTCCAACTGTCGTTTCTGACCGAAATATCCGCTCGTGTTTTTAAAATGTATACACAAAATTACCTTTACGTGAACAAAAATAGTAATAATAAATATATATTTTCGTTCTATTTATATTTATAATCGTAAACATGTATTTAAAGTTGCAAAAAATATTTAGATAAAAATTTAAAACAACACAATGAGAATGATAATTATATACGTTACTGGCATTCTTTTTCGAGCGATGTTTTTATGAGTGAAAAAAAAAAACAACATTAAAAAAAATGAAGTCTTTGACAATGCATGCTTTGTTATTTTTATGTTTTTAAATAAATAAAACCATTAATTGTTTCAGTTTAATGTCTAGTTACTGGCTCTTAGATATATGCATTTTTTTTCTTTTTTGAGTGTGTGTTAGCAGCAAACCGTTGCGCGTTAACCGTGACCAACTGCGAAGATAAATAAAGGTGCTAAGTTTTATCACCGGCTATAAATCTTTTACGGCAAAATAAAAGCGATGAAATAAAACCAAGGTATATATTCTATTAGTTTTTCATAGAAGTTTTCATTCAATTTGCTTGTTCGCGATGCATGAGCACGAGTTGATGAGGTTCAATCCTGCGCTATATCAGTCGACTAGAAAAATTACAAAAAAAATAACAAAATAGAAAGCGGACAAAATAATGTATTCTGAATATTATTAATGTTATACGCCGGGTTATATTATGTCAATGTTATGAACAGGATCGTGTTTCAATAAAATTATCGATACTTACCATTAAAGCTATTCACAGAATTAGCATTGCCGTTCAGCGTGGAAATGCTGCTAGACTTTTAGTTACGGTACCAATGAATTAGAGATTTTAAGGATTTTATGATTTTTTAGTTGTAATTAATATTTTATATAGTGTATGTTTTTTAAAATATAAACAAATATATAAATACCTACATAACTTCACGCCTTTTTGTACCCGAAGGTGTAGGCAGCGGCTGTTAAGTACTATCACGCCGTTATATTTAGGTCGCAAATGGAATAAGCGGCAAACCTATAGCCATACCGGGCACAAATTTACATTCATCGGTATTTATCACACGTAACTTCCGAAAATAATTTAGAAAAATCATTGGTGTGAGCCAGGATTCGAACCCGCAACTTCTTGATTCAGAAGCGGGGTGCTCGACCACTGGACCACCGAGACCTCAATATATAATTAAATACTAAAATAAATACCTACATTTTCTTAAAATGTTATGTTCTTTAAATATATCTACTTATGTTCTAACTAGTTATGTTTAAATGGTTGTTAATGCAGAGATAAATAGGTTTTTTCTTTTTGTTATTCTTGTTCGTCTTTAGAACTGTCAAACTAGCTTAGCTTTGGGAAGACAAAGTTGTTGAAACTTCCTGAAGGCCTCTAACTTCGTTTAACGACTGCAATTTTATGACTATAGCCAGTATATGGGATTGACCTTTACGTGATCCCTAAGAATGGAGTCTCACAATGTTCCAATACTTTTAAACAATTATTTAGCCATTTCGTAGTAACATAAAACTTCATTAATATTACGAAGATTTATAATAGCTTAACACTCAGCAAGTTTGGCATGGCTTTCAACATTCACAATGAATTTTAATGTAATTTCTGAACTGATTACGAGTTGAGGCACGGCCGCTGCCTACGCCTATGAGTATTAACGATGTGAAGGTAAACAATTAAGTCAAAAACATTTTGATATGTGTGTATATATACATTTATAGTTTGGTACATCCTTAACAGCTATTAAGCACTACATAACAGATTGTTGCCACGAGAATATGAGTATTAGAAAACAATTTCTTTTTATTGTATCTTTACACAGTAATAATGTACGACAGGATTAAATAAACTTTGTACATTAAATGTATTAAAATATTTCTTATTTTTGAAGTGAAACTTCATATGTGGCGTGTAATCGTCTAACGCATTTAACGCCGCTTTGATTTGTTTTACTTTTTACCATTAGTGTGTTGTTTGTTACAAAGATTCACTTCTTTAGTGCGGAGGGATTCCTCGTACTATATTTTATTACGCTTTTGTCTACCCGGTGTAGGAGAAAACTGTTAAGCCTCAGCTCGCAAAATTTTCAAATTAGGTGGCTGAACCTATTGCTTTACACCGGGCACAATGTTGTCAGTCTTTGTTAAATATCACACGTAACCTCCGAAAATAATTCCGAATAGTCATAGGTTAGTATTT
This sequence comes from Euproctis similis, assembly GCA_905147225.2. Lineage (NCBI taxonomy): Eukaryota > Metazoa > Arthropoda > Insecta > Lepidoptera > Erebidae > Euproctis > Euproctis similis. The sequence continues at coordinate 18,369,092 of LR990105.1, read as the reverse complement.
GATTGCTTTTGAATTTAGCTTCTTACCTGTGATGTGGATTGTGGTCCTTTTATAAGTGAACCTCGTCTAGCTGATGGCCTTCTATGCATTGAGGGCGCTGTGATGGAGGCGCGGCGGGTCACATCGCCGGCTGCCATGGCTTCTGTTCACCTCAATATTCCTGTATGCGCAACAATATTATATTATTATTATTTTTGGTAACTCCCAACCTTTTTGTACCTAAAGACGTAGGCAGCGGCTGTTAATTCTCGACTCACTGAACATTACATCCCAAAAGTTATAGTTAGCTTAACCCATTGCCATCCAACCGGTGTAACATTTTAGTTAGCGACTTTTACCACACATATATTCCGAAAATAATTACAAGATATTGGTTTAAGCTGCTAATCGAATTCGAGACTTCTTGATTCAGAAACGTGTGCTCCACTTCCAGACCTCCGAGATGACTATAACATAATTATACTACTTAACCGCCGGCCCTTACAATGGGATATGGTAGGGAGAAGGGGTTGGTCCACCGGATACATGTCGTAATTTTTTTTTTATGGTATAGGAGGGCAAACGAGCAGGCGTGTCACCTGATGGTAAGCAACCAACGCCGCCCATGGACACCAGCAACACATATATTCTCACTGTTGGGTTGCCGACCTTTAAGGGATAGGGGATACTCATTGATGTATTCTAGAATTTTATTGGAAACCATAGGCAAGGCGCCAATCCTAGAATACAACATTAAAGAGTGTTCCCGAAGGAGGAACATCGCAATGGTGTTAGCCGGCATACCGTCTTATTTGTAGGCTGTCGGGGGAATAGAGAATCGGGTATAACTTCCAGTTGCCCGAGCTGGTGGTTTTGATAAAAGGTTTTCACACAGAGGCACGTCTTAGAGGCTCACCTCGAGTCCACTATAAAACAAAAAAATATCAATTCATAAACTTTTAGGCAGGATTATATTGAAATAAAAAAGAATTAAATTATGTTAAGTAACTATTAAGTTCCAGCAAAGAATAAATAAATGAATCGACCTACAGATTTTATCATGAAGGTTCGCCTACTTAGGATTTATGAATAAATTTATCTTTAACAATTGAAAATTGCATTGTCAATTACGAAGTTCACTCGTGACATTTAGAAGTGGGTAGAAATTACGTTCACAGATTATGTAATGTACAGATGAAGCCAATAAAATAATTTTAAATATAAATCTCGGTGGCCCAGTGGTCGAGCACACGGCTTCTGATCCAGAAGTCCAGGTTCGACTCCTGACACTGGCTCACACCAATGACTTTACGAAATTGTTTTTCGGAAGTTATGTGTGATAAATACTGACTGACTGAAAACTTTGTGCCCGGTATGGCAATAGGTTCGCCACCTATTCCATTTGGGACGTAAACATAATGGCGAGACGAGGCTACAGCCGCTGCCTACCTCTTCGGGTAACAAAAGGCGTGAAGTTATGTTATGTTATGTTAAATATAAAGAAAGTAAGATTTATTATTTCATGTTGCATAATTTAGGCTACACTAATATTGTTAACTGACATTTTTACAAATTTATTTGCTAATTTATTGCAAAATCTGCGGAGTGACTCTCGCTGACCGCGTAGAAAACAAGGTTGTAAGGAAGGAAGTTGGTTTGAAAGAGAGTGTCGGTGTAAAAGTAAGAAAGGGCATGCTCCGATGGTTCGGACATGTAGAAAGAATGGTTGACGCAAGACTGACTAAGCAGATATACAATGCAAAAGCGGACGGATGTAGGAGTCGAGGACGGCCAAGACACACATTCCAAGACCAAATAGAACTAGAGGAAGGTGATGTTAAGAGCCTCAAAAACCGACGCGCGTGCATGAAAAGAGTTATGAAAGTCAACGAAGCGAGTGAGGTGTGTAAGAATCGTGCCCTATGGCGCTCTGTTCTCTCTGCCTACCCCGCAAGGGATTTGGCGTGAAGTTATGTATGTATGTATGTATGTATTTGCTAATTTTCAAACGTTTATTTATGTTCTCGTTTATAGCTAAAATTAGTTGATTATCGAAGGCAAATGCCTAGGCAGCTCGGTAAGGAGTCACAAATAGAAAGTGCAGTGTAAATGTCGCGAATCTAACGGCTGGGCGGGCGGGCGGCTGGGGCGGCCCGCTCGGACGCCGGACACGGGTTTATTTTTACGCGGCGGTCACAGCGGCGACCTGAAACGATCCCGCCCGTGCCAGATTTATATGATTTTTGATAGACATTGCGTGGACGTCATCAAATTAAAGTCTGACCGAAATGTGTATGTTGCATCCGCTTGTTAAAAGTACCAATACCCACGCGACCGTTAATTTAATTTTTATCATTTTATTTACTTTATTATGATTGCAAATAAACGGGTGAAAGCTTTAAATGAAAAGATTTTGTAATAAACAAAACATTAATAGTTTTATTACAGATATCGTCGGTAGATAAGTCGGTGGGCAAAACTGATTATAAAAATAAAACGGAATGTTTCTTTTTGAAATGTACTTTTTTACGTGGTACTTGAAAGTTTTTACGTGGTCATAGTTAATAATATTAGGTCGGGGAAAAAGTCTTTTCGCATAACGTAGGTATAAACTTATTATAAAATTTCTTTGACTGTACTATTTGTGTCTGGCTGGTTTTGGTAACATTAAAAAGGTTACATTATAAAGAAAAGAAAAAAATAAAAAAAAGTTGTTTCCCGCTATTTTTCATTTGTTTTTCTCTCCGTAAAAATGAGTGAATCTAATAAAGAAATTCGATACATTTTAAAATTTTATTATAAAAAAGGCAAAAATGCAACTCAAGCAGTGAAAAAAATTTGTGATGTTTATGGACCTGATGCAGTGTCAGTAAGAGTAGCACAAATTTGGTTCAAACGTTTTCAGTCCGGAAATTTTGATGTTAAAGATGCACCTCGCTCTGGTCGCCCTGTTACGAATAAAATGGACGCCATTTTTGAAAGAGTGGAGCAAGATCGGCATATTAGTAGTTACGATGTAGCTGAAGAACTGGGAATTGACCACAAAACAGTTTTGACCCATTTGAAGAAAGCTGGTTATACAAAAAAGCTCGATATTTGGGTGCCACACGAGCTCACTCAAAGAAACTTAATGAACCGTGTACTCATTTGCGATTCATTATTGAGACGTAATGAAACCGAGCCGTTTTTGAAGAGATTGATAACTGGCGATGAAAAGTGGATCACGTACGACAAGAACGTGCGAAAAAGGTCGTGGTCGAAAGTTGGCCAGGCTTCACAGACTGTGGCCAAACCTGGCCTAACACGAAATAAGGTGATGCTGTGTGTATGGTGGGATTGGAAGGGCATTGTTCATTATGAGCTTTTACCGTCCGGCAAAACCATCGAATCTGATCTTTACTGCCAGCAACTGATGAGATTAAAGGAAGCAGTCGAGAGAAAACGGCCGGAATTGATCAACAGGAAGGGTGTGGTCTTTCATCACGATAACGCTAGACCACACACATCTTTAGCCACTCAGCAAAAATTAAGAGAGTTCGACTGGGAGGTCCTAGTGCATCCACCATATAGCCCTGACCTTGCGCCTTCAGATTTTCACCTGTTTCGGTCTCTTCAGAATTCTTTAGGTTCTGTAAGGTTGACCTCAAGAGAGGACTGCCAAAACTATTTGTCCCGTTTTTTTGATCAGAAGTCCCAAAGTTTCTACAGTAACGGGATAATGTCTCTGCCCACAAAATGGCAGAAAGTTATTCAACAAAACGGTACATATATATTGTAAATAAATGTAAATAAACTTTGAAAAAAATGTGTTGACTTTTCATACAGAAATACGAAAATACTTTTTCCCCAACCTATTATACAAGTATATAACAAATTTATAAGTACAGATCTTCTTTATGTACTGTGGAAAATGTTCACAGAATTTTCTTAATTACTTTTATGGGCTTCAGTTCGTATTGTTTTCAATCTACTAAAATATGGTAACAAATATCTTCACTTGTATAAGATTATACAGCTCGTCAAGCGTTATGATATTGCTTATTAATCTTATCCAATTAATTAATATTCGCGTAATTTAATATTCAATAGATACATCTCGTATTATTAAAACTAAGTACCTCATAATATAAAGTGAATGGCAAAGGTTAAGGCTTGTGAATATTTGTTAAAAAAAAACACGATGACGCATTGTTTTGTTAATTAATTTAATACATTAGCTAGAAAGTTCTTTTTTTCAAAATGTAAATTTTATTACATTTAGATCTTTTGTCACAATTGTAAAATGAACGTGTCCATTTATTCTTAAGAGATTTTTTGTTAACAACAGCTGTACACGTTTCGTTTTAGTGTTTTAAAGTAACAATATACGATTTTTTTTATAATGCCTATATTTATATTTTATTGAACACCACTATTGACTAGAAATATATAAATATATATTGATTCAATTTGTTGGCACAAGTTCAAACTATAAATGTTTATCTTGAGCGGATATCATGCCGTAAACCGATTTTAAGAACTATTTGAAATAAAAATAATATTCCGTTTTCTTTTTACAGAGCCATTATATGTAAGTCCTTATTCTTTTTACATCCAATTGAATTTGCTTATATATCTTTCTCTGCTTGTAATCTTCAAGTTTACAAAATAAGAACGTTATTTTTGGTTTAAGTTTTATTAAATAAAATGAGTAGAAAAAATGTGCATTGTTATTTTCAAGACTGTTTTTCTATCGAATTAGACTTAGCACTTTACACTTTAGCTGTTACATTTATTGTGGCCTCTCGCTAAGATCCCAGGGTCGAATCTTGCTCACACTAATAAATTATGTTTTATAGCACTCAATCCTTTTTGTATTCTTCGTAAGATTTGGTGGTTTGATTATTAGGATATTTAATAAAACTCACTGGTTTTATCAGGCAGTTTTATCAGTTTTTTACAAGTTATATAATTTATAAATATAACTTTAATACTTTTAATTTCATAAGTAGTAAAACCATTCTGTTTTGTTACTTTTACTGTTTTCATAGCACTATTAGTTTAAATTAAATTATTAACTACATTTACAGTTGTTGTAAATTACTAATCATAATGCATATTTAAACATCTAAGTTCTATGGGTTAGCGCTCGACTTCGACTTCTGATTGAGATGTATCGAGTTTGAATGCGAAATCACACCTTTGACTTCTCACAAGTCGTTTCGGAAGTTATGTGTGATAAATATTGACGCAACTGTACACCAATGATAGATATAATAATATGGCAAAAGGCTCGTATCAAATACATTTCCATACGTGCCAGTGCCCACACCAAAAACTGGCTCGTCATAGATACAAATAATTATATCTTCCAAAAGTGAGGATAGAACGTATAAAAAAAAACTTATCCAAATTTAAGTAGCAGTTCCCAATATGATCATTCACAAACGTAATAAAATCACACACAGCGTACTTCAATCACTTCGCTATTATCAAAACCAAAATTAAACTATGTAGTATATAAAATCTTGATAAATAATAAGATTTATATAAGTATAAATTTAAAATGTATATTTCACATACTTTTATAATAATAGGTAATTATCCAATAGCTTTGTTGTAAGGTTCGTTTTTTTGTGTAGTGCGCGAGCGCGGCAGCCTTATGATTGGATGTATAGGGCGGGCGGCGCGTAGCGGCTTCTATCACATACTGTTCGATCGGTACGTCTGCACCCGAAACGGTCTGCCATTATTACACATATGCCAAATTTAAACGCCACTCTCATTTTAATTTATTAGTATATTTTCGACGATATTAATAAAATACTCGACTTGTATATTCTATGTCAAAACGTGTCAACATATTATTTTTTATTTGAAATGAATCGATCTACTGTGTCCTGTGGTCTGTTTTTATTGGATAGAGGTCAAACAAACAAGCGGGTTACTTGATGATAAGTATGTAAAATGATGGTGTTATAGGATAGACATATTGGACGTCAGCAACACAAATTGTGATACTGTTGTGTTGCTCTACTTTAAGATGGATAGAGCAAGGGTCCGAAGTGGCATAAGAAGGGAAGAGGGGGAAGAGATTGGGCTTCCAAACACCTCTCTTAACGAAAGAAACATCAGCTACTTTACGTCGATATTCTGAGATGTCGTGGTATTTCACCGGTCGATCCGGACCATTCATGTAGTGAACAACGTGGCTCTACAAATGCCAATACATTCACTGTCGACACAGAAGTCTTAACATTCTGATCCATAAATGATGGCAGGTTTTTAGATTTACCCGGTTTTTATTATAAAAATAATTTAAAGAAAAAAACTTTTTTAAAGAAGCTTTTATTTAAACGCTCTAAAAAGAATAAAATAATTTTAACCTTATACATTTTAACTATCAACTTATAACCTTATTATATACAATTTATGTGATAATAAAAGCTTGTCGCTATGTTTAATTACCTATCAGTGGCTATCCATAACCATCTAGAAATATTTTTTTAGATTTAATGATTACTGTGACGGATTGCATTATCCAAATATATTTTTTTGGTTTATAACATATATATGGACACCCGAACACATATAGTGGTACAGTTCCGTTGCCGGCCCTTTCCATGGGAAATGGAAGGGGTCGGAATTGGGATGGGAAGAGGAGGGGGGAAGGGTTGGGTTGAACATAGCGACAAGCTTTTATTATCACATAAATTGTATATAATAAGGTTATAAGTTGATAGTTAAAATGTATAAGGTTAAAATTATTTTATTCTTTTTAGAGCGTTTAAATAAAAGCTTCTTTAAAAAAGTTTTTTTCTTTAAATTATTTTCAAGTTTTTAGTGATCGATGGGTAAGTTTCTCAGTCTCTTCATCTCATTCAAAGCATCATTGTTACAAGGTCATTTGCCAGTTAATTTCGAACAGTCCAACTCTTCAATGAGGAGACCTCCTAAAGTCTTTTCTCTACTTAAGGCCGCGTATGCTTGACCAGCAGCAAAGAGTTTCGAGCCTAAGTAAACAAATTTTATGTTACTTATTTGTTGATTTTGCAACTTAATTTTGTTATGTGGGACTGTTGTTTAATAACAAAATATGTTTAACTACTTCTGATGTGTAACGCCATCTGTTGTTTTAATCAGTACTTTATACTTGCTGACCTGAGTGTAACATAGGAGTGAGTTGTAATAAAAGTTATAGTTCGTTCCCACCATCCACTGTGTTTAATTCTAATAATACCTATAACACCATTAAAATCCGTTAGTGTAGCAATCATGTTAAAGTTATTAAATCCTGTCCAATTGACGTCGGTATCTTGAAAGGGCATGGCATTACACCGGTCGAACCGGCCCATTCATGCAGCAGATTGCGTGGCTGACCACAATTAAAACACTGTTCACTATTAAAAGATAGGTCAACGAAAAGCCGTCGACTGTGATGGACTACCGCCTCAACCGTAAAGTGGTCGTAAGGTTCTCAATGTTAGCACTAACTCATTTTGATTATAAATTTGGACGCGCCGCTTAACCCTGTACATGGTGATTTGGCATCAGTGACTGAATAGTAAACAACAGATTGACTGACACCGGCCAAACAAGCAGGCCACTAACATCTAGCCGCTCATATTGAAAACCTTATGATATTATAATATTTATACACATTCTAATTTGTTTATAACATTAATTAATAACATAACATAGCTCGACTCCTTTTTCTACCCGAAGGTGTAGGCAGCATCTGTCAAGCCTCAACTCGCCACTATGTTTACGTCTCAACGATCTTTAAGGGAGTAGGATGTAGGATATGGGAGTAGGAAGGGATGGGGAAGGGGAGTGGGCCTCCGGGTACCTCTCTCACCCAAAGAAACCCGGCGTGAGCTGGTTGTGGTATTTCACCGATCGAGCCAGCCCATTCATACAGTGAATTGCTGGGCTCTACCACTGTTGCCATACAGCGAGCACAAAGTGGTCAGTCAAAAATATTTATCACACATGACTTTCGAGAGGAATTTCGAAAGACATTGGTGTGAGGCCAAATTCGCACCCAAGACTTCCTGATTCAGAAGCGGACTAGTTTACTGAACCACCGAGACATAGTTTTTGAAGTTCTCATATAACTCTTTAATGAAAGGGCCATTTGATACCCATATAGTAGAAACACAAATATTTATTCCACCATATTGGATTTAGAATGACGTCACATTATTTTTCGAGCTACTATCAACAAGCCCTTTCATTAGATACCCATATTGTAGAAATGCATTAAAAAAAACTGTTCCTCTATCTTGGATGATCCGCCATATTGGATTTAGAATGACGTCACATTATTTTTTTAGTTGGTCCCAATGAGCCCTTTCATTTGATACCCATGTTGTACGAAAGCTTAGAATATATATTCCTCTATCTTGGATATTCCACCATATTGGATTTAGAATGACGTCATATTATATTTTGAGTTACACTCAATAAACCCTTTCATTTGATACCCATATTGCAGAAATGCATTTAAAATATTCATTCCACCATCTTGGGTCGTCCGCCATATTGGATATAGAATGATGTCATACATTATATCATGCATTGTCATCCAAAGTAAACGTGTATACAAAATTTCAGCTCAATCGGTTGAAGGTATCTACTTCAAAATTGAGTTACAAGATTCCACCGAACATACATACTTACATACATACATACATACATACAGTGCAAGGTAAATAAAAGCTTATAATAACTTTGGTGCCTGAAGGCAACATGTCATTCCTCATTATAAATAAAACATAGTAATAAAATATATCTGTTATATAATATAACATAGCTTCACGCCTTTGTTACCCGAAGGTGTAGAGAGCAGCCTCGTCTCGCCGTTATGTTTACGTTCCAAATGGAATAGGTGGCGAACCTATTGCCATACCGGGCACAAAGTTTTCCGTCATCGATATTTATCACACTTAACTTTCGAAAACAATTTCGAAAAGTCATTGGACAATGTCAGGATTCGAACCGAGCACACGGCTTCTGATCCAGACGTCCGGATCAGAAGCCGTGTGCTCGACCACTGGACCACTGAGACTGTTATTCCTTTAATTTCTGTTCGAAAGAGCCATAATGAAGTATTTGTCCAATTATAAATGTGTTGACACAATACAATAATCAGATACAGACATATTTAAAATGAATTATTTGGTTGTTATCATTCATTTTCTGCTTCGTTATTTAACAAGTGGAGACACCACGGTCAAACTTTTTCGGAATACAAAATTCTTTCTTCTTTGTAAAAAAAGGCTATTATTTTTTTATTATTTACGATAAACTATTATAAAGCTGGAGTATTAAAAAAATAGATTATATTAACAGTTTTTAACGGCCGTATTTTTTTTTCTGGGTTTTTTTCATTCATTATTTTACTATACGGTTTTTTATTCCCCTAAGGCTGTTATGCCTTGACTTGCTGAATTTTTATGTCTCATAAGGCGGCAGAATGTATTGACGTACAAGTGGCATAATATTGTCAATAACCGATATTTATCACTTATAACTTTTGAAAAGAAACTGGTGTGCGGCCGGAATCGATGGCACGACTTCTCGATTCAGAAAAGCAAGCTCGACCACTGGACCATTCAAAAATAAATCATCATTATTGTATTGTTATTTAAATATATGTTAAAACTTCTAAATTTATATGGACGGGTGTTTCAGTCATTGTAGTATATGCAAGCGATGCTCATGTGTGATCTACCTACGCGGCTATTTGCGATGCCACATAGCAGGTCAGGTCGTTAAATGTTAGCCATTATATATTCTATGTACTGTCATCAACACAAAGCAATGTCTAAAGAACCATTCGAATAGCAATATAACTGCCGAATTATTATTGGTCTTATGGTATTAGCTACAGTAATTTCATTCGACGCGTGATATTTTATTACTAGTACAAGTAGATCGTAATTTATCTGTTTCCATTTCATAATATTCATTTTGTTAATGGTAATGGCGGAAAAAAATTCAATATTCTTTACTGTACACCAAAACAAAAGGCTTACATTGCATTAACTGGATAAACAAACAAAAAATGCACAATCGGCGGTCTTATCGCTATCGGCGATTTCTTCCAGACAACCTCTGTGGACATACCAAATAAAGCAAGGGTAGTCTTTGGTGTCTAAAATAGAATTTATATAGATATGTAGATATGATTTATGTAGATAACTTAAAAATAAAAATAACAAAACTATAAATCCAACACAAGGAATAAATATAAAGCATATAGTAGATAGATACATATAGTATATATACACGACATATATATAAATACACTTACACATATACTCATAAATATACACATACATATAGATATAGTTTCCGGAATAGGTGTGATTCCGACTGTGCTAAAGTAACCTAATAACCTAATTGTACGTGATAATGATTAACTAGGCGCTTTTTGAACGCACTTAGGGATTCAGCAGATTTTATTGCCAGTGGTAACCCGTTCCACAAGCGTGCAGCTTGTACGGTAAACGATTTATCTGAAAAAAACTTGGCATGTGATGATATTGCCAGTTGCAGATTTTCTGATGATCTTAGAGATCTCGTATGTGTGTCACATAAGAACTTAAAACGTTCTTTAAGATAAATAGGGGCGCAGGGATAAAACAAGATATTGTAAAGAAGAGAAAGAATATGAGAATTCCGGCGAAGGCGTATAGGAAGCCATTCGAGCTTAGCACGAAATTCAGATACGTGATCATATTTGCGCAAACCAAATATGAACCTAATACAAACGTTTTGAAGTCGCTCAAGTTTATTTAGTTGGTCCTCGCTGATGTCAAGATAGCTAGCATCAGCGTAGTCGAGGATGGGTAATAAAAGAGATTGGGCGAGGGTAGTTTTGGTAATAATCGGAAGAAAATTGCGAATCCTTCATAAAGATGCGGCAGAGGCGAAGATTTACCGACTAATGTTCCCAAGCTGAGGACCCCAACATAGTGTCCTATCTATGAGTATCCCGAGGTTTTTAACGTGGTTACTGATGGGAATAACGGAACCGCCGAGACATATAGATGGTATTTGATCCCAGATAACTTTAGAGATCAGTTTGGAGCTGCCAACTAAGAGTGCTTGACTTTTTGTAGCATTTACGGGTAGTCCATAAGCTTCACTCTATTCTAATATGCCTCTTAAGTCCCGGTTAATCCCATCAATAGATTCAGGTAAATGTTGCAGTGAAGCTTGAGTGTAAATCTGCAGATCATCAGCATAAAGGAGGTAGGACGAACGAAGTTTAGTTGAAATTGGATTTATAAAAATCGTGAAGAGTTAGGGAGATAAAACGCCACCCTGCGGCACACCAGCCGTGATACCATTACAAGACGAGTAGGTGTCATGAAAACGAACACGTTGCCGGCGCCCAAACAGGTAATTATCAAACCAATCAACCGCTGGAGATATGTTATGAAACCTGAGCATAGCTAGCGATACTTTGAAGTCGACGGTAATAAATGCGTTGCTGAAATCCAGCAGGCAAGCCACAGTGAGTTTACTGCTTTCCACACCCGCTCTAATGTCTTCTGTAATATTGATGAGAGCAGTTGAGGTACTATGACTACGACGGAAACCGGATTGGTAAGGGTTAAGGTTGTTGTTTGTGGTAAGGAATTTACTGATTTGCTCATGGACAAGGCGTTCAAGGACTTTCGACAGGAACGGTAATATTGAAATTGGACGATATTCGGAAAAGGATGAAGGATTAGCCTTTTTAGGCAAAGGTATAACTTGTGCATCTTTCCACATTGAAGGAAAGATGCCATTGGACATAGAGAAGTTAAATACATGAGAGAGAACAGGAAGGATGATGTCGAGGATAGGAATGATCATATTACGGCTCAGTGCCTCTGTTCCAATTGCATTGGAAGTTATTGATAGCACGTGCTTCTTAACATCACAATCGGCCACTTGAGTAAAGAAGAAAGGGTCGTAATCAGGAGTTGGAATTGATGAAAGATGTTCTAAAGTCGCGACTTTAGTGGTCCTATTAAAATTGGAAGAAGACGTGAAGGGTTGATTGAGCAAATCTATATTTAAATTTTAGAAAGTTCTTCGTTAGACTGTTTACCAACTCCTAGTGATTTCAGAAATTTCCATATTTATGGATATATTGGGGTTGAGCTTTACGACACACCTTACTGCAGTTATTCCGTGCGCTGATGTATCTCTCTAGGTTTTTTGGCGTAGGACGACGCTTGTACCTAAACCTAGCAGCTGCTTTCTTTCCAATTATTGCTTTTATACAAGGAGTTAGCCATGGAGATAGAAGATGATTCAATTTTATAGTACGTTCTGGAGCATGTACGTTATATAGCTCATTCAATTTAGATGTAAATAGACGAACTTTGTCATCGACCTCTTTGGCATTAAACAGTTCTATCCAATCCTTCCAATTACTTCCTAGTGGTTAGCGGGGCCACCTTCGATAGGCAAGCGAGAGGGTTTTGGTTGCGTTGCCGACCTTTATAATACAAAAACAATACAAAATTCAAATTTTTTGCTGGTCACATTTTTGAAAAGAATTGGTCGAATATTATAGGATGCTGAGACTAACACGCTTGCTCATTTGGAGCAAGCGTGTTAGTCTTTGGACATCTCTCTAGCCGAACAATCACAGCATAAGCCTTTTAACGTCTATTTTCTGAAAGGTCGTGGTATTTCACCGGTAGAGTCCGCTCATTCATGAACCGTATTGCGTTGCTTTCTCTCTTCCTTAGTAAAACGTTTAACTACACTAGTTTCAAAGACAAATAGTTGTTTATAGGCAGAGCAATGTCTCCGAGTACCTTTCATAAGAATATATTAGCCAGGTAGGTAGAGCCAAGCAGTTCGCTGTATGAATGGGTCGGCTCGACCGGTGAAATTCCACGACCTCTCAGAAGATCGTCGTAAAGTGACTCATGCCGCCTTTCGTTCGGTGAGAGAGGTACCCGGAGGCCCATCGCCCTTCCCCATCCTTCCCTATCCCGTATCCCTTAAAGGTCGGCAACGCAACAATAACACTATATGTGTTACTGGTGTCCATGGGCGTCGTCGGTTGCTTACCATCAGGTGACACGCATGCTCGTTTGCCCTTCTATCTATAAAAAAAAGATAAATTATAATATTAGAAAAGAAAACTTCTCATATATATTTTGTTTTTGTAAAACACATTCCACGCACAGTGAACTCTAGATTGGGTATAATAAAATTAAACATAAAAGTGCAGATTGCTTAAATAAATGAAGTCGTTTAAAAATACATTAAATTTTATCTAACGTTGCTGAAAAACTGTAATGAGAATCACACCTCTGTTTACACAATAGGTTGGTGAATGTGTTTTTTTTTATTGCAAATAACCTGTACTTTAAATTACTTTGAATAATTCCGCGTCATATATCGATTGAAAGAGAGTGTCGGTATAAAAGTAAGAAAGCTCATGCCCCGATGGTTCGGACATGTAGAAAGAATGAATGATGCAAGATTGACTAAGCAGATATACAATGCAAAAGTGGATGGATGTAGGAGTCGAGGACGGCCAAGACACACATTCCATGACGAAAAGAGCGTGTTCTGTAGGAAGGTGATGTCAGTATATATATCGTATCGTTCTTGCTTCACTATAATCTATATAAAAAAAGTCCTGTAAACATCATGAGTCTTTAGATTCTTTTCTCACTAAACGAAACGCGGCATGCATCAATTTACATCCATTTTCTGAGAGGTCCGTAGTATTTCACCTGTCGAGCCAGTCCGTTAAAGCAACGAGCTATTTCTACCACTCATACACACTACACTTTCTTATGTGTGGATTTGATTCTTCCCTTGGTCAATTGAAGGTAGATGACATTATTTGGAGTGGCCTATAGAAAATACATTTTTTGTTTCTGAAAATGAAAATTAAATGAAGACAATTGGAATCCAATGGTTTAAATTAAAAGCAGTTACTTAAATGTTGAAATGAAAAGACTTAGGTTTCTTCATTTTTGATAGACATTTGCTTCTAGACATTAAATTTTAATTTGGAATTTATTTTTTGACATTGATATATGAGAGGATTTGAATTTTGGATATATTAAATTAGATTTTGAAAGTTCTAGAGCCACGATCTTCGCTTCTTGAATGAACCGTATTAACTGGTAAAATACCAGGACCTCTCAGAATATCGATATAAAGTGCCGGATACCGCGTTTCGCTTGGTGATACAGGTAATCGGAGACGCAACTCCTTTTTCTCTTTCCATCCCACTTACAACCCAATTTAAAGGCCTGCAACGCAAATGTAACACTATATATATTGCAGGTGTCCATGGGTAGCGTTTAGTTGCTTACTATCAGTTGACACGCCTGCACGTTTACCTCTATATTCCATAAAAAATTGAATAAAATGTGACTTCAGAGCAAGGACGGTGTTACATAACTTTTTGTCCAAGACAGAGGTGTAACTAGGCCGAGATAAAAATAGAAGGGAATAATAATATAGTGTTTTATGAGGGTATTATATAAGTGTATCCGTTTCATGTCCTAAATATATCTGTGCCAACTTTCACATCACATCTAGTGAATAGGTAGCTAGGGGAAAAACCACACAAAAACTACTATATAACTTTTAACTAGCCGACCAGGCGAACTTTGTTTCGCCTCGAAAGTATTAAATGGGTAAATAAAAGTTTTTTCAAAAATAAAAGTAGCCTAACTTACTTCTTATTTCATGAGATATCTACTAATAAAAGTCCCGTTAAAATCGGTCCAGCCATTTTATAGATTAACCGGAACAAACAGACAGACAGTCAAAAATTAGAAAAAGTGTTATTTTGGTGTGTTTGATCTCAAAAAGTCACTATTATATATATGTATTTATATATATGTATAGATTACTTGACGTACTTCATATGCTCTAGTTAAACATGAATATGAATAAATAAACACTAAGATTAACTTTGCATGTTGTAAGCCGAAGTGTGCCACTCTAAATATTTCTTTAGGGATTTATTTCGTACCCTTCTATCAATCATGACTTAAATAAATATAGGGCTTTAAAGTAAGACATAATTTAAACTGCTTCTATTTGTAAAGAGTTAAAAGTTTTTTAAATAATCTTTCGTCATAACTTTTTTTATGTTGAAAAGTAATTATAAGTCTATATAAATCCCGGTTGAATTCCCAAAAGAAAAGTTTAAAGTTTACCTAGGAATTCATGGAAAATATTTATTAATAATTAATTTCATTCATAAATCATTTAATACAGTAAAACCTAAACCCGTTTGATATGCTTATTTCTACTAAATCAAGATCAAATATAATCCCGTGATGAGCGCAGAAACAGCAAGTATGCAAATACTTATGTACTTCTGTAAGGCCAGTCCTTATGGCCTGGTACATGACTTGAAATAAAACTAAAAGAAAACGAAGTTCCTTCGGCTAATGTAGAATCGACACAAATTGCAAAAAAAAACGTGCTCAATTTTATGTAGGTTTTCTTGATTTTTCTCTTAAATTTTGCTGATTAGTTTTTATTTAAGTACAAGAAAGTATTTAGGAAATTCAGTATTTTAGGAAATAATAAATTACTTAAAATAAAAAAACATCGTAATTCAAATTATCAACTAAAATAACAAAATATGTCTCTTTATTTTTGTTTCACAACATAAAATTACATAGAAATAGAAAAATAGAAATAATATTATACACTACTCGCTTGTGTATGCGACTGTCGCGCCTGCGCACGTCTCATTTAACGGTTTTATTCCACGCACTTTTTCCACGGATTTTTTCTTACGGTTTTACTATCAAATTTTTTCAGTTCGGTCGCGCAGCAAAATCCCTATCCCCTCCAAGCCTGCCGTAAGGAACTTCGTTCCAAAAAAGTCGTATGACAAGGGATGTATGACTATGTGAGAATGGAACGGAAACATAACATAACATAACCTCACGCCTTTTGTTGCCCGAAGGTGTAGGCAGCGGCTGTTAAGCCTCGTCTCGACGTTATGTTTACGTCCCAAATGGAATAGGTGGCGAACCCATTGCCATACCGGGCACAAAGTTTTTCAGTCATCGATATTTATCACACATAACTTCCGAAAACAATTTCGAAAAGTCTTTGGTGTGAGCCAGTGTCTGGAATCGAACCCGGACCTCTGGATCAGAAGCCGTGTGCTCGACCACTGCGCCACCGAACGGAAAATCATCAAAATAAAACAATTTAAACATTTTTTTCAGTGGTAGAGCCACAAAGTTTTCTGCATGAATGGGTTCGACCGGTGATATATCACGACCTTTCAGGATATCGACGAGCGGCTTATGTCTTGTTATATTCGGTGAGAGAGGTATCCTTATCCAGTGGGATAAGGATACCTTTCTCATAATATTATACACTACTCGCTCTCTCTCTCTCTTGCCAGCCAGCAATGGAGTGCCATTGCTGGCTGGCAACACAACTGTGACACTATCTGCATTTGTGATAATGGTGTCCATGGGCGGTGCCAGTTACTCGCCACTAGATGGCCTTGCTCGCTTGCAAAAAAAAAAACAAATATATTTAGTATACATTTTAAAATGTTTGACTTTCCCAGTCATCTAATCAATGAACTTCGCTAGTATATGTGTACTTGATTCATTTGAATAACTAAATAAACCTGTACATGAAGCTGGTTGGAAACAAAGCCATAATTTCCATTCCAAATTCAAATGTGCCATACAAGAGTAAGCACGAGATTTATATGCAGTTCGTTAGCTATCAGCTAATGAGGTTTTAGAACAAAGTTACGAAAATATGCATTTTTATTTATTTAACACTCTATTCTCGTATGCATTAAGGTCTCTGACAGTGTTTTGTTTGCACTAGGGGTTCTAGAAAAAACGATGCACAGAAAAAGTTATGGGTCTCTACGCTCTCTACGCTCTCTACGCTCTTTAGATTAAGCCTATTCAACCCAAGGATTGCTTTATTATTTTACTTATAGCTCTTAGTGGGGTCGGCCCAATATGTATCATTCAAATTTATATTTATGGTAAAAAGATTTTGCTGTGGTCTTATGCCCAGCCGCCTAACTGATGTCAAACCTCCTTGGGGATATATGTACATATAATATATGTATGTATAACATACATAAAAAAAAAATATACATACAGACGAATTGAGAACCTCCTCCTTTTTTCGAAGTCAGTTAAAAAGGAGATACCAAGTTCTCTTTTTTTAGTGACTTATAAGTTGTAACTTCTGCGCAGATCGAGTAGCGGACAAAAGCTAGTGTAAAAGATCATGCTTAAAATGTATTACATTTTTAAATTCTAACGAGGTTTTCGTCTCTAAGTAGTAGTAGCAGTTGGAAATTAATTCTGAGTATTATTAATTTTAACCACCCACTATATTTTTCTCCATTTACCTGTTCGATACTAATGGTTTGTTGTAATTTTTACTGAAAACATGAATTGTATCTGCTCATGAATTTTCTTTGTTCCCACGTAATGTTGTTAAAGGTACCTTTTTATTTGATAGTAAATATTATGTTACACAGTGATGGATATCAGAAAAATTGAGAAGAGGATAAAAAATAGGTTGCTACTCTACTAGCGTTCTATTTAAAAATAAAAGATTCATATTAATAAACAAAAAATTGGTCATTAGATAGAGACACGCAGTTCCCTGCCTCAACGGGCAAGCTCGACCGGTGAAAGACCACACCATGTCTTAGAATATCGAAATAAAATCGCTCATACCGAGTTTCGCTCGGTGAGAAAGGTAGCCGGAGGCCCAAAAACATCCCCTTCTCTCCTCCCCATCCCACTTCCAACCCTTTCCTATCCCATTTTAAAGGTCGGCAAAGCAACTGTAACACTATTTGTGTTGCAGATGACCATGGGCGTCGTTAGTTGCTTACAATCAGGTGACACGCCTGCTCGTTTGTCCTATGAAATCCTATAATTACTCAGTATACACTGGTTTTCCAGTGTATAACCAGTAATATTTCTTTTAACTTTGAAATTAGTCCGGGCGACTACAAAATTTACACTAGATTACTCGGTTAACAATTGGACATCAAATCGAGTGCTTTACTAAACATCAGTATACGTTACATGCAAACTCAAAACCTTATACTTAATCAGTTTTAAAGAAAGATATTAGAAGTATTTAAAAAAAAAATCAGCAGCAGCTACTCTGCCAGTCACATTACTCAATCGAACACTACACCCAAAAGAGGATTTTTAAACCAATGTTGACATATGTTTCGCCTCAGAAGCAATAAATAAAATATTTTTTTCTAAAATGAAGTAGCCAAGGTACTTCTTATTTTACCAGCTACCTGCCAATAAAAATCCTGTCAAAATCGGTTCAGCCACTTCAGAGATTACCCGAAACAAACAGACAGGCAGACGGACAAAAATTGTAAAAAAAATTTACTTGTTAAATTAAAGTACAATGTTATGTACTTTAATTTTATTAATATTATGTATAGATGATATCATAATAGACATCAACTATATTATAAATCAGACGATATTAGAAATTAATTTAGAACAGAACTGTCAACAGTAACTAAAACTGAACAGTATCAAAACGACCTTGTAGAAGTATTTGCCAAATGCAATTGAACACTATTGTTACGTAAACATGACTTAAATTCTAATACAGCTTATGTTGTATGTATAATAAATTTATAGATAAAAAAAAATACATTTTACTGCCGAATGTTTCACAATCGCTAATATTATTTTGAGCAAGTGTGTCGTATATGTGGAGTGTAGTGTTGCGAGTGAAGTCCGGATCGAACACGTAGGCGACACACCACGATACTATATCCGCTGCAACGTTGAAACGTTGCCAGGCGCCGAACCACAAAAATAATTCTCACTACATATCACATTCGTCACTGTGTTAATACATAATATTTAGATCGGATACATTCAATTTGTATATAAATATATTGGATATATTTATCAACACCATTACATAGTATAAAACAAAGTCGCTTTCCGCTGTCTATCCCGTTGTATGCTTAAATCTTTAAAACTACGCGACGGATTTTGATGTGGTAGTTTTTAATAGTTAGAGAGTGTCAACGTGGTGGTTTACATGTATGATTCATGTATACTGTAGTAAATAAAAAGTGATCATTTTCGAGATTTAGAACTTTAATTGTAAATGCTGGCTAGAAAACAATGTAATACATTATTATACACCTTCAAAAGTCTTCAATAAAATGGGCGATGGTGTATATATACACCTATCTATTATTTCTGCTCCTAACTCCTCCTAAACGGCCCTGAGCGATTTGAATGTATGAGATTCACAAATAAGCCCAGTAGATAGCGCTGCAGTCAGTGTCTAGGATATTAGTCTATACTGCAAGTCAGCTACCGGGCTTATATGTGAATTGAAACCATTATCAAATACTCTTGAGCCCGTTTAGGATAAAATTAAACAGATTTTAATTGTCTTTCAATTCTAAATTTGTATAATATCCTAATTTCTTGGTATGACAACTTGGTCGAACAACGTCTGTCCGGCCCGCTATCGAATAAACTTGTCAGTCAACAGGGCTTACAAGTAATAGAACAATGTCCACACATTGGTGAGGGATGGCAATCTGATCTGCAGAACCTACATTTTGTGGTTAAACTTGATGTCAAAGTTGGTAGCAGTCGGGACTGATTTGACGTCATGAGGTTGCTGACACGATCGTAGAAGTTTCGGCTCTGTTAGTGCTATTGAGAAGGTTCAATTTATTATTATCAGATCTTCCTCATGAAGCTTAAAACCCAAACTCAGAAACAAAACACAATATTACCAGAAAGTGCAGATCAAAAACAGTGGTACAGCCGCATGGCATTTACCACCAGGTGACCTGCTTGCCGGTTTGTTCCCTATTCCATAAAAAACGCGTCTGGCTTTGATTTTGTAAGAGCCAAATCTCTCCCTATCCTCTAAAGCCATTTCCTTCTTTGTATAGTATAGCACATTGCATAACTTCACGCCTTTTTCTACCCGTAGTGGCTATTAAGCCTCGTCTCACCGTTATGTTTACGTTCCAAATGGAATAGGTGGTGAACCTATTGCCATACCGGGCACAAAGTTTTCAGTCATCAACATTCATCACATATACTTATATACATTTACATAACTTCCGAAAACAATTTCGAATATTCATTGGTGTAAGTGACTTCTTCATTCTGAAGCGGGGTGCTCGACCACTGGACCACCGAGAGAGTATAATTTGGATAAAATTAACAGTAATTTCGTAAGTTATCATAATAGAAGTAACTTAAGAAGGTAAAAATATAATATAGATCCAATAAATTCACGGAAAACTCATATAGCAATCAAGTTTCATCGCGAAACTTACTTTAATGATCCCGACATTCTTTTTTTGGATTCGATTAAGTTCTGCAAGTGCTTTCGTAGCCTCTTGAGAAATCTACCTGTTATTTACCGTCTAGAACAGGACTCATTTAATTTTATAATATACGTGCTTTGATTTCACACACACACTGATATACGTTATATTTTTAATCTATGTTTTTTATCTTTACCATAGATTTAGCATAGACTATAATAGATGGCACATGTCAGGAAAAATGTACTTAAATTCATCGCTAACAGCGCAACTGCGTATATTAGATTTTCAGGATATTTACATTTCAAACACATGAACATTATCTATGTAAAAGTTGACACTTTGAAGCGCTTTTTACGCACACATTGATAAGTCATCCAAGCACATCATCAGCCCATTTTTGGTCTCGTTGATTGGGTGACTATTGCCGATCTATTATTCATAAATCTATGATCTTTACAGTAAAATTAATTAACAACTCTGTGCCTTTTATCATTTTAGCCACAAATGTGTTGTAAAATCAATTACCCGAAAAAGTTGTCTATAGTTTGTTTTATTTAGTCTTTTATAATGTGTTTTTCTTTTATACCTTCATTTAGTGTTAATCCAAACCAATCTATCTATCTAAGACAAAATTATTCTATCAAAAATGTGAGTACGGTCACGTTTAAAAATTATTATTTTCGTTGAGAGCATTTAAAATACGATAATCTACGGGTGTCTGAAGGGAGACAATTTATGTTACTTTCTGATAAAATATTTTTCTGAAAATATTAATTCAATCCATTCATTCATTTTCATTCAATCATAAAAATATTATCAGGTGTCTTTGAATGTTTTCGTAAGTACTGTTGCCAAACGTAGATATTTGTTTAAAAACTTATGTTAATTATATGTGAATTACGATTTAGTATTTATTTAACTTAAAAAGACACTTATAAGCCAAGTTTAATCATGAACTTCCTGCTGATGGGCGGATGCATATGATGATATCAGACTACAGCTATTACGGCTATTAAACGGCTTCTGTTTTTTTTGTAGCATGTTTGTACAAATATCTAAATGCCATTTATTAGAAACTGAGTTTCAACAGTGGCGAGCGAAGCAGTTCACTGCATGAATGGGCCGACACGACCGGTGAAATACCACGACCTCTCAGAAGATCGACATAAATTGGCCGCGATTCGTTCATTGAGAGGGGTGCCCGGAAGCCCATCCTCCTTCCCTATCCTACTCCCTTAAAGGTCGGCAACGCAACTGTAACTCTACCTAGTACGTGTTGCAGGTGTCCATGGGCGGCGCTGGTCATTTAACATCAGGTGACACGCCTGCTCGTTTTCCCACCCATTCTATAGTCTCGGTGGTCTAGTGGTTGAGCACACGGTTTCCTAATCCAAAGGTCGTGGTTCGAATCCTGACACTGGCTCACACCAATGACTTTTCTAAAATTGTTTTCGGAAAGTTATGTGTGATAAATATCGATGACTGAAAACTTTGTGCCCGGTATGGCAATAGGTTGGCCACCTATTCCATTTGGGACGTAAACATAACGGCGAGACGAGGCTTAACAGCCGCTGCCTACACCTTCGGGTAACAATGGCGTGAAGTTATGTTATGTTTTAAAGAAAAAAAAAGCTGAGCGACAGTTATCTTGATAGTTGTGACGAAAAGAATGAAAGATTGTATAGGAGTCGAGGAAGGGCATAAGACACTTTGTTGACAACTAAATTGGGGCATATCATCGGAAGGTAACACCCTCAAAACCGGCAAACGTGTATTACAAGGCTTATGAATGTCAAGAAAGTTGTTCTTGTGTGTTGTTTTAAGACGGACGCCTATTTTGACACTCAATGTTCAACATCAAAGGAGATATCATGTTAATATAATCAGGAACTTGCCACAAGTACACACGAATGAATATTGAAATAATATACTTAAAACCCACGTTCATCTTAAGAACAGAAGCCCGAGGCTCAGACTGATCGTCATCTAAAAGATGTTCAAACACACCTTTGACATTTAAAAGTTATTGCAATCATAACTTTAAAAAGTGTAGGTGTGAGTGTGTGTGTCTGTCTGATTCACTCTAAACATTCATAAATTCACGCCTTTTTCTATCCAACCGTGTTGGTAGCGGCTGTTATGTTTACGTCCCAAATAAAATTGGTAGCGAACCTATTGTCACACACCGGGCACAAAGTTTTCAGTCATTGGTATTTATCTCACATACTTTTTAACGGGACTTGTAAATCACCAGCGCCACCCATGGACACCTGCAACACATATAATAGTGTTAAAATTGAGTTGGCAACCTTTAAGGGAGTAGGATAGGAAATGTTGGGGAAGAGGGTGAGAGAGGTGAGAGAGTACCTCTCTCACCGAGCAAAAGGATAGGTGGGCAAACGAGCAGGCGTGTCACCTGGTGTTAAGTTACCAGCGCCGCCCATGGACACCTGCCACACATATAGTGTTACAGTTGCGTTGCTGACCTTATAGGGAGTAAGATATGAAGGGATGGGGAAGGGGGTAGGCCTCCGGGTACCACTCTCACCGAACGATAGCGGCATGAGGCACTTTCCGTCGAACTTCTGAGAGGTTGCAATATTTCAGCGGTCGAGCCGGCTCGTTCATGCGGCGAACTGCTTGGCTCTACCACTGATAAAACTTTCGCAAAGAATTTCGAAAAGTCATTGGTGTGAGCCGTATTCGAACTCTGTGCTCGATCACTGAACCACCGAGACTTTCACTTCTAAGAGAAGACAAATGATTAATTCACTGTTCATAATTACCTCTATATTAATATATAAAGGTCAAGAACAGTAAAGTTATTTACTGAAATATTTGTTATTAATATTTTATGTCAGAGCCAATAGTATTAAAAATCGTTTTACCTTTGTTTCTATGCTCATATTAGTAAAGTTATGACAGGCGTTGTTAAAGACATTACAAACGAACCAATGAACCAATCAATTGGACTTGAACAAATCGGATTATTCGAAGCCCCCCTTAAAAAGCTTTGATGTCTAAGATATAGAAATGAAGAAGTAGATCACGAATTACTTATATTGTGCCATCACTATAACAATTTGTAGGATTTTACAACGATATAAATTTGGACGGCAAAATATTCTGCTTATTAAAATAAAAATATAAAAAAATATAAAATAAATAGTCTCGGTGGCCCAGTAGTCGAGCACACGGCTTCTAATCCAGAGGTCCGGGTTCGATTCCTGACACTGGCTCACACCAATGTAATTATACTTAGTCTGGCCATAAATACTGTTACAACTAAAAATAAAAAAAATATACATTTGAATTTGGAATCTGTCATTTTTATTCGATTGTTTATTGTGTTTTCTCGCTATGGCGCCAATACATTGTATAATATTTTGCGCTATTAAAATGGAGTGGGGCGATAAAGAGAACCGAATCGCTGTGATTGCATTACACAAAGTAGGTATGGAGCCAAATGCAATATTTAAAACCCTCCATACACTTGGTATTAGTCAAATGTTTGTGTACCGGGCTATTAATAGGTACAATGAGACCTCCTCTGTTTGTGACAGAAAAAGACCTGGCCGTCCACGTAGTGTTCGTACGAAAAAGGTGGTCAAAGCAGTAAGGGAAAGAATTCGAAGAAATCCTGTCGGCAAGCAAAAGACTTTATCTCGGGAGATGAAGATAGCACCTAGAACAATGTCACGTATTTTAAAAGATGACTTAGGACTTGCAGCCTATAAGAGGCGCACTGGTCATTTATTAACTGATAATTTAAAAAAGAATATTAAAATCTAAACAACTACTGAAGCGGTACGCAAAGGGAGGTCACAGAAAAATTTTGTTTACGGATGAAAAAGTTTTTACAATTGAGCAACATTTTAACAAACAATGACCGTATTTATGCTCAAAGCTCTAAGGAAGCTTCCCAATTAGTTGTCAGAGTGCAACGTGGGCATTATCCGACTTCAGTGATGGTTTGGTGGGGTGTTAGCTACGAAGGAGTGACTGAGCCATATTTTTGTGAAAAAGGTATCAAAACATCGGCACAAGTGTATCAACATACCATTCTTGAAAAGGTAGTCAAGCCCCTTAAAAACACCATGTTCAATAACGAAGTATGGTCCTTCCAGCAAGACTCGGCGCCGGGTCATAAAGCTCGGTCCACGCAATCTTGTTTGGAAGCGAACGTTTCGGACTTCATTAGAGCTGAAGACTGGCCGTCGTCTAGTCCCGATCTTAATCCACTGGATTATGATTTGTGGTCACTTTTAGAGAGTATGGCTTGCTCTAAACGTCATAATAATTTAGAGTCCCTAAAACAATCTATATAATTGGCAATGAAGAATTTTCCCATTGAAAGAGTGCGTGTTTCTATTGATAACTGGCCTCAACGATTAAAGGCCTGTATTGCAGCCAATGGAGACCACTTCGAATAAGCGTTTTATATTTATATATTAAAGTAACACACTGTAAAAGTAATAAATGTTATTAGCAAAGTAAAAAAAAAAAAATTTTCTTTGTTACAATATTTATGGCATGACTAAGTATATTGATTAATATCGATGACTGAAAACTTTGTGCCTGATATGGCAATAGGTTCGCCACCTATTCCATTTGGGACGTAAACATAACGGCGAGACGTGGCTTAACAGCCGCTGCCCACACTTTTGGGTAATATAAGGCGTGAAGTTATGTTATGTTTAAAAAATGGTACTGTTTGAAAGATCGTCGATATGAAGCTTGATTCTCCTAAAACCTTTTTGGAAAATCCACAAACATCTACAATAATAATATAATTAAAGCATTGAACTTTCTTTGAACGATAAATCTGCATACATCTTCGATTTATTAGCCAAGGACAGGATAACATTAAAAATAATATAACCTATAAAATAAACTATGAATAATCATAGTAAGCTATCTCTTTTATGGCGACTTTAACCACTATTTGAGATGGGTAAATGCAAGTGGTATAAATATAGCTCGTACATTTAATCCAAAGAATGACAAGCCACATTTCAGTATGTATTTGCCGTGTTTTATTTGTAAGGCGTTCAATAAATAAATTATTATCTAAGTTTATATACCAGCACAACCTTTGAAACACTTTGTTTTTCTCCTTATTCTTTTACGCAATAATGAAACTTCATTACATAGTGTAAAACAAAGTCGCTTTCTCTGTCCTTTACCCTATATCCCCACTTATGCTTAAAGCTTTAAAACTACGCAATGGATGTTGATGCAGTTTTTTTTAATAGTTAGAGGGGTGTAAACGGGGTGGTATAAATGCTTTAAATTCATGTTTAATGCATACAGATATAACTTCTCGCGAAATCCCTTGCAGGGTAGGCGGAATGTACAGAGCGCCATAAGGCACGATTCTTACACGCCTCACTCGCTCAGTTGACTTTCATTACCGTTTACATGTACGCGCGTCAATTTTTGAAGCTCCTCACATGAACTTCCTCTATGTCCTACTTGGTCATGGAATGTGTGTCTTGGCCGTCCTCGACTCCTAGGTACATCCATCTGCTTTTGCATTGTATATCTGCTTAGCCAATCTTGCCTCATCCATTCTTTCTACATGTCCGAACCATCGGAGCTTGCCCTTTCTTAATTTTACACCGACACTCTCAACTTCCTTCTTTACAACCTTGTTTTCGACGCGGTCAGCGAGAGACACTCCGGAGATTTTGGGCATTGCCCTCATTTCGACCTCGTTTATCTTACTTTTATGCACACTCTGCCGTACCCAGCACTCGCTTTTATTTGTGTTTCCATCATGTATAATGTAGTTAAGGTAAATAGGTATATCCAGAAATTACTTGTTGTTTGATGCGGAACAAAGTTTACCGGATTAACTAGTAATATTGTAATTTCGAAAGATATAAGAGATAAGTAGGCTTTTAAAAAAATGTACAGTCATCA
The DNA here is from genome assembly GCA_905147225.2 of Euproctis similis. NCBI lineage: Eukaryota > Metazoa > Arthropoda > Insecta > Lepidoptera > Erebidae > Euproctis > Euproctis similis. Next base: position 18,342,853 of record LR990105.1, on the reverse strand, counting down.
CGCTAGTACCAATACTATGAGTATATAAGAGTTAGCCAAATTCGGCAACTGACATTCAAATGTCACCCTTATCAAACGAAACTGTTTAACACATTGACCTATATGATATAGACTTGTAGTAACCTTCTAAAAGTGTGACCACTGGCCATAAGTCTACAGGCTTATGCGAAGCTTATGTCAATTCAGTCATCTGTCAGACGCGAACCGAATAACAATAGGTACAAAATGGGTAAATGCGTAGTAAAAGAGTGCGATTCAAGATCGGAAACCCATAAGAAATTAACCGGAATTACTTTCCACACGTAAGATTAATGTTTACATTAATATTAAAATACAGTAAAATAGATAAAATGTTGAATTTTCATAATTAGCTTCAGTGATACCACTAAAAACTTAGTTTTAGTTTCCCACTTTTGTGGGAGAGTTATTAATTTATGGAAAAGGAGATTTTAAATATTTTTTGTTATAATAATAACACTGCAGGGTGCCTAAAGATGCAGCACGCCGTGACAAGTGGGTGAAAATTATCCGATTGCTGAAAAAAGAAACTGACTGGCTACCTGCACCCGGGAGATCATTTATCGTCAATTCAAGTTGATCATTCGCTTATATTAATAAATGCCTTAATTAATAAATACTTAAAAATAAGATTGTACCACGAAAGCAAATTATTCACTCAGACTTATAAAAAAGAGACTAAAAGGCAATTTTATACAAAACTTATGTTACACCGCTGTGTAACATAAGTTTTGTATAAAATTGCCTAGTAGTGTATAATCAATAATTGCAACAAAGAGTGGTAGAGCCAAGCAGTTCGCTGCATGAATGGGCCGGCTCGACCGGTGAAATACCACCACCTCTCAGAAGATCGACGTAAAGTGGCTCATGCCGCGTTTCGTTCGGTGAGTGAGGTACCCGGAGGCCCATCCCCCTTCCCCATCCCTTCCTATCCTACTCCTTTAAAGGTTGGCAACGCAACTGTAACACTATATGTGTTGCAGGTGTCCATGGGCGGCGTTGGTCACTTAACATCAGGTGACACGCCTGCCCGTTTGCCCTCCTATCCCATAAAAAAAAAAAAAAAAAAAAAAAAAACACAATCCCCCTTGGTAAGTCTGGTTGTTAGACTTTCTGGCTTCTGACTACCCGTAACGACTACCAAAGATGTTCAAATGACAGCCGGGACCCACCAATTTAACGTGCCTTCCGAAACACGGAGGAACTCGTCATGATAAGATGGTCACCCATCTACGGACCGACCGCGCCAAGCGTTGCTTAACTTAATATGATCGATCGACCCGTGCGGCTGTTAGGCCCTGTCCACGTTAAATACAATAATTCCCTTTCAATATAATGAATGTAAGTGCATTATTTTACTACTCAAGCGTTTTCACTATTTTGTGTCATCATCATCATCATCATCAGCCTATTGCAGTCCACTGCTGGACATAGGCCTCTCCCAATTTGCGCCACAACATCCGATTCTCTGCCTTCCGCATCCAGTCTTTTCCAGCAGCCTTTCTGAGGTCGTCTGACCATCGGGCTGGTGGGCGTCCTACACTACGTTTACCAAAACGCGGTCTCCACTCTATGACCTTCTTACTCCATCTACCGTCGGTCCTTCGGCAGATGTGACCAGCCCATTGCCACTTCAGCGAGCTTATTCTACGAGCTATGTCGGTTACCCTAGTTCTCTGGCGGATATACTCATTCCTGAGTTTATCCTTCAGAGATACCCCGAGCATAGCCCGCTCCATAGCTCGCTGAGCGACTTTAAATTTGTGGACTAGCCCCACCGTGAGTGTCCACGTTTCGGCACCGTAGGTCATCACCGGTAGGACGCACTGGTCAAAGACCTTGGTCTTCAGACATTGCGGTATAGGCGAGCTGAAGACCCGACGCAGTTTGCCAAATGCAGCCCAACCCAGCTGAATCCTCCTTTCGGCCTCCTTCTCGAAGTTTCGTCTACCTAACTGGATAGTTTGGCCTAGGTAGACGTATTTGTTTACGACTTCGAGAACTGACCCTTCGACGCTTATCGGTCCGGGCACGACATGTTCATTGAACATGACCTTGGTCTTGTCCAAGTTCATGCCCAAACCGACACGCCGGGAGGACTCGTCTAGGCTGCGCAGCATTCCGCTTAACTGTTCCAGCGACTCTGCCATCACAACGATGTCGTCGGCAAACCGAAGATGTGAGATGTACTCACCATTCACGTTGATACCCTGTCCAGTCCAATCCAGTGTCTTGAAGACGTCCTCCAAAGCGTTGGTGAAGAGTTTGGGAGATATGACATCTCCCTGTCTTACACCTCGACTCAGCTCGATGGAGTTCGTCACCTGGTCCTGTATCTGAACAGTCATCGTGGCGGTGTCATACAAACATCTCAACACCTCGATATAGCGCCAGTCGATCCGACATCGCTGCAATGCATCCAGAACTGCCCAAGTTTCGATGGAGTCGAAGGCTTTCTCGTAGTCCACGAATGCCATACACAGCGGCTGATTGTACTCCTCGGTCTTCTGTACAATCTGCCGAACAGTATGGATGTGGTCCACGGTGCTAAAGCCTTTTCGAAACCCGGCCTGCTCCGGAGGCTGGAACTCGTCGAGTCTTGCAGCGAGACGATTCGTGACGACCCTCGAGAACAACTTGTAGATATGGCTCAGGAGTGAGATGGGTCTGTAGTTCTTCAGTAAGGTCTTATCACCTTTTTTGAAGAACAGCACCACCGCACTCCTGCTCCAAACCTGTGGTGTTATACCCTGGTGTATGACGGAATTAAAAAGACTTGCTAATTCTATTTTGTGTATCAGTACCTAATTGTGTACACTGTACACCTTACCTACAGCGCTTTAAATCGCTGCTCTAAGGCAGGTGTACACAATTAGGTACAGATGAGTGTGATCCAATTTTTTTCGGAACAGCCGATCTAGTACGGAATACACAGAGATCGTTGATCCATTCATTATTTCAGTTATCTTGTAATACATCTGATAAGAAATTAATAAGTAATAGTAAAATATTGAATTTATATTTATTAAATATTTTTACGAGTACATGGCTTGAAAAAGTTGGGTAAAATTTCGCATGGGCTGGCCACCCCACACCGCCATTGCAAATTTATATTGCCATCTTTGTCTAATCAAAGTGACGGCAATGTATTTGACATTTGTGTGACTGAGATAGATATATGTTTAATTTTAAATGTCTAGTGGTTTCAAAGCTACGTCATTGCATCTAAAAAGTGGACACACATTTTTTGACGCATTTGTATGAGGTTTGCTCCTCTTGTATATTTAACTCAGTGGTTTAACATATATCTTTTTACTTTTTTAAAAATAAAATTAAGCCTTGTAACTACTTGTACTACTACTCTCGAGACTAAATTCGAGGCTGTCGCGTTAGCTTATAAAATGTAATTAATATGATAATATATAAATATATTACAAACAGCGTCACTCCAAGTCCCTTGTGGTGTCGGCAGACAGAACGGAGCCTTATATGTCACGATTCTAGTCATGTGCTTTAATTTAAAACCCGTGGCTATAAGCGTACTTCCAAATAGAGGTCTCATAATATTAAGCCATTAGACAACAGCGGGCTGGATCCTCAAATTGTTCATAATGAGCTATCAAACTACAAAAGAGTACGAGTTAATGCATTGACATAAAACATCTAGTTTTAGTTAATAAAATCTGATTAATGTTTTTATCTATAAAAATATAGCTGAAATGACTAACATAAAAGATATAGCCATAACATTGCTCTTAATGATATTAGCAAAGATTAAATTAAAAAGGTATGATATACACCGTCTATAAAACTGGTTGTTATTAGATTTTCTCACCCACACTTACTGCCACAGAAAATCTAACGTAGTCTACGTTATTCATAGACTATACGTAAGTAGTTTTAAAAAGATTTGATTCGTTCTGATATTACGAGTAAATGTTGTATTTTGAGTTAGCTAAGTAGACACAAAGGCTATTTGACTTTTTAAGATACACAACATTAAATAAAATACATTTTGAATAAATATGTTTTAAAATTCTTCTTCTGCTTTTTATTTTAAAATGTTATTAAATTAGGTGAATTATTTGATTACAGATCTAAATTTTAGTTTAGTTTAATTTAGTTGAACACTCTATTCGAGGAGGATTAAGATTATATTCTAAGCAACCAAAAAAAAGTAAAAAGCTTTTTTATTCTCAATGTTATACTTATTTGGGCTAGTTGCCTCACAAGTTGGACTGGTTTGAATTTGATTATTCTTTTGTTTGATAGGTTTTCTAGATTTTTCTTCGATAGATATTATTTCTTACTGCAGTTATTGAAAGCAGCAAACACTAAAATATTGAACGTTTACCTTGTACTCCGTCAGGTTGAACTGTTGAACTATGTTACGTTATTTGAAAGATGTGAAGTGTGAGCCCAAATTCATGAACTGGGATGGTACCTATTGAAATGTCTTTCTTCATGTGTGTCAAGTTAAAGTTACACTATGCACACCTGTAATCAATACAAATAAAGGAAACAAAAAACTAGAATTTATTTGATAGGTCGTCTAATCAATTTGAAATTATAATACCTACTCCCTATGCCAAAATAGTTTTTATGTTAAGAATTTATATAGCCGATTAGCGACTGTATTATTAGTGTATTGTTAGGTTATTTATATCGTCATTATTGGAAAGAGTTAACGAATTGTGCGAATTACGTTTTTTATGTTAGTAGGGGGCAACTGAGATTGCGGATCAACTGATGTAAAGCGACTACCGCCGCTCATGAACATCTGCAACACCAGGAGCATCAGATCAGCGTTGCCGACCATTAAGATGGGAATAGGCTCGTTTCTTAAAGGTTCCTAGGTCATAGCTTTCCGGAAATACCGTTACCGGTAACTAGTTTCACAAAGAAACAGTGCGTGGCAAGAAGTGCCGATTTAAGCGCACAGTCTTCGCCAACCATTCAGCCAATGCGGATGCTAGCGTTGGCGCGTTGAGCGATGGCGAAAACCAGCAGGCGGAATTAATCTGAACAATTCCACAGATAGATGGATAATATATTTGTACCACTTATAGACTAGAAAGAAAACGAAACCATACATTAACTTAATTATATGGCGGCCTTATCGCTACAAGCAATTTCTTCTAGGCAACCTTTGGAAGAACAATAGTGAATATAAGATAAAATACTAAAATCAATAGGATCCTAACTCTAAATTACGTACATATATTTACATAGTGTAATTTTTGATAAGCATCCGTGTACTGTATGTACAGTACACCAAAACCTTCAAGGATACATTTATGTGCGCCAGAAATTACATTGCAGAGAGAACCGACCCTTGAGGGATTCCGGCGTTAATTGCCAATTTGTGGAATGCGATTTTAAGACATTTGAGACTTAAGGTAACTAACTGGATAACTAGAATTTTATTTAACCACTAGCTTTTCGCCTCACGATGTTACTCGTGTACAAACCAAATAGCCATGACGGTGATGATTAAATATAGCCTAAGTTAGTCTGTAGTGAAATTTTAAATTCGGTTGTGTAATTTTTGAGTTTATTCGTTACATACACAAAAACACAAATAATCTCTTTATAATATTGGTATAGATTTCTTTAAGTTTTAATCGACGATTACTAGTTACTTGCAACTTAGTGTTATTTCTCGTGACGAAAATAAAAATAATACATACAGAGAAAAGATCTCCAATAAATGCAAACAAATGTCGTAAAGATACCCCAGAGAGATATTCATTGCTGTTAAGAAACTAATTGTAAATATAAGAAAATGTTTTTTTCTAAGCAATTATTGCGTAGGTTTAGCAGAATGCAACAGTCTAGATTGGTGCAGTGTTTTGTGTACCTAATTATGAAACTATTTCTACAAAATCGATTAAAATTTACTCTTTCTAATGTGACAAAACTGTATTTGTTTTTTACAAATTAAATTATTGCTAGGAAATTAGCCACATTTAACCTCAATAAAAAAATATCTCTTTATTTTTTTCTTTTTTATTGATACCGTGTAACTTTGCAATCAAAACGAATTAGAACGATATCGTAAAGTGAGCAATCGGTAATTGTGACATTTTAATTAGTTTTCTTAAAAAATAATTATTATAACACTTTACAAGTTTCATTGCTGAATCCATAAATAAATTTAACTTAACTTCACATACTTAACTTTATGCCAAGTCGCTTGCGGGGCTAGCACAAATGATACAGCATCTCCATTTGTAAACAAATATCATCTTTCTCCAAAGTATGATTTTTGCGTTGCGGCCTTTAATCCAAGTGTCCATAGGGTAACTATACGGATGGGAACTGCTTACCACCAAACGGCTACATGTTTCTTTCTTTTTTGGTTTTATAAAAAAATATCCCTATTGCTAACATTATAAATACGAAAGTTTTCAAGATCTTTGTATGTTTGTTACTCAACTATTCATGAATTGTTTGACATTGTAAAGACTAAATTATTCAATGGATTTAAAACTATTATCAAATGTCATTAGATTAGTCTCGGTTCTGTGACTAAATTGATTTCGGAATTACACGAAAATCTGTTTAACTCTTTGTCACGCTCTTAAGTTTTAACCAGTGGTTTTAACCGTTTGATGACATTCAATATATGTGACGTGATGACATTAGAATCGTTTATGATAAAATAACTTCAGGTTTTTTTCGTTTAGGAGCGGCTGTTTAGTCCGCCATAAGTTTACGTCCGAAATGGAATAGGTGGCGATCCTCTTGTCATACACTTACACTATTGAAAGTTATGTATGGCATACATAACTTTCAAAAAGAAATGGGGTAGAAGATGGCGTGAAGTTGTGTTATATTATTAAAAAATGTTAGAAAAAGATGTTAGAGTTATTTAATAACTCAATAATAATTTGAAAAATATTTTAAATGCATAATCTTTCTCCTCTGATTCGCCATATTTATACAAAAAGATATAAACCGGTATCTAAATATGTTATTTTAAACATCTTTGTGATTTTTTTTTTTTTTTTAACTTAAACAGTTCACATTGTGTTTTTGACTGACCATTTTTTTATGATATTGGAAGGCAAACGAGCGGGAGTGTCACCTGATGCTAAGCTACAGTGGTAGAGCCAAGCAGTTCGCTGCATGAATGGGCCGACTCGACCGGTGAAATACCACGGCCTCTCAGAATACCGACGTAAAGTGGCTCATGCCGCATTTCGTTCGGTGAGAGAGGTACCCGGAGGCCCACCCCCTTCCCCATCCTTTCCTATCCCCTATCCCATAAAGGTTGGCAACGCAACAGTAACACTATATGTATTGCTGGTGTCCATGGGCGGCGCTGGTTGCTCGTTTGCCCTCTTATCCCATAAAAAAAAAAGCAACTAACGCCACCCATTGACACCGGCAACACAGATAGTGATACAGTTGTGTTGCCCTTAAAATGGATCTGGATGGGATAGTAATGTTCGGAAGCGGAATGAGAAGAGGAGAGGAGAAATGGTTGGGTCTACGGATACACCTCTCACCAAGCTAAACCCAGTACGAGCCACTTTACTTCGATATTCAGAGAGGTCGTGGTATTTCACCAGTCAAGCCGGCCCATTAAGGCAGCGACTTGCGTGTGGTTTTTTGCATCACCATCTCAAAACCCGTATTTTACTTTACCGGATTTTCAAACAAACATTACGAACACGCTCACCGTTAGCTATCAACAAATAATTCGTCTGTACAGTATACACACATTATATTGAGTAACATATAATTGATTTTGTAATACAAACAATGTTTTTTCTCAACGATATTATGTAACATATCTGTAAGGATGAGTTTGACATGTCTGCCAACAAGGGGTGTATCGTGGATACCATCTCCGCAGGGGTCAAATTATATATCTTTTTTATTTATGACAGTGTCATTTCAAGTGAAAAAATCTACGTGTCGTTCAATCTACAAGTATTATTATGTAGAATATGTGTTGTATAGATGCAAGTACCAGGAAACACGTAGGGCATAGAGTTAGATTGAGGGTCTTGTATTTAGAGTATATTGAAAGAATGAAAGATTAAAGAATCTGGTCCAGTGATCGAACTACTTCTTTCATTTCTGGTTCATAAGATGATTGATTGTAATAATTAAAAAAAAAGATTTTAATAATTAAAATTATGCCGATAAAAATCTCAATTACGTATGAAAATTGGGCAGTAATGATAATTATCGCGAAGTGTCAACACTTCGCGATAATTATCATTGTCAACACACTACTGTCAACAGTAGTACCTATAAATGTAGTTAAAATAACTACTCGCCTTTTTCTACACGAAGGTGTGAGCAGCAGCTGTTATGCCACCGTTATGTTTACGTGCCAAATGGAATAGGTGGCAAACCTATTGCCATACACCGGACACAAAGTTATTATTAATATTTATCATACATAATTGTTTATATGAATTTCAAAAAGTCATTAGTGTGAGCCGGGACTCGAACCCACGACACGACTCAGAAGCGGGGTGCTCGACCACTGGACCACCAAAACTATAAATGTAGTTAACGTATGAATATTTATAAGAAAATGTTTTTTAAACTTCAAGTTTACAAACGCGAGCCTAAGAGATTGTGGGCACCATCTCTCAATACCCTAGCTGTATAGCACTCTCTAAAGAATCTGGTCCAGTGATCGAGCTACTTCCTTCTTTTATTTCTGGTTCACAAGTTGAGAGATGATTGATTGTAACCAATGATTTCTCGGAATTCTGATCGGAAATCATGTGTGATAAATATAGATAACTAACTACATCCTGCACGGTGTACGGCAATAGGTATAGGAATATTTGGGACGTGATAATTAGGGGGAGTCGTGTCTTATACAATAATAAAACTCCTTTACAAAAAAAAAAAACGAAAATTTCGTCGCGCAACAAGGCGCGTATTGAAACAGAAGCGTATCGAGTTTAAATTACATACATAACTTCACGCCAAATCCCTTGCAAGGTAGGCAGAGACAACAGAGCACCATAAGGCACGATTCTAAAACGCCTCACTCGCTTCTATGACTTTCATAACTCTTTTCATACACGCGCGTCGATTTTTGAGGCTTACATCACCTTCCTCGAGAACTCGTTCTATTTGGTCTAGTTGGAAGGTGTGTCGTGGCCGTCTTTGACCGACTTTGGCCAACCTCAACTCCTACATCTATCGGTTTTTGCAATGTATATGTGCTTAGTGGATCTTGCGTCATCCATTCTTTCTACATGCCTTAACCATCGGAGCATGCCTTTTTTACTCATCTATATTTAATATTATAAAGAGGAAAGATTTGTATTTTTGTATGTAACGAAGAAACTCAAAAAGTACTAGACTGATTTTAATAATTCTTTTTTCTTTAGAAAGCTACATTATCACTGAGTAAAATAGGCAATATGTAATCGTCATCGTCATCGACATTTTGTTTGTACGCGAGTAACACCGTGAGGCGGGAAGCTACATAAAATATAGCGGTACAAAGTTCGCGCGGTCTGCTAGTAAAATATATAAAAAATATAAAAATAATATAAAAGATATAAAAATGTTCATTGTGGGATGTCCCTAAGAAAATATATGCTATCGCGGACTTTTTTGTACACACATTGAAATTGACTTTGTTTTAAACTGATTCAGATTCAAAATTTTAAAATAATCATATATGTTCACGCTTAATTAAGAAAAGCTTAATGTTATGTAGAGATAGGGGTAGGCAGAGGCATCTTGACATATGTTACGATTTTGGCACGCGTTCTATCGGTTCTCAGGTTCAATTACATATATACTTGTCTATTAGGCATGTTCGCATAGATCGACTTTTACTGAACAAGAGTCAAAGGTCGACTTTGCTCTGATGCTTTATAAATTTGTTCTGTCAATCATTTTTATTCATCCTTTCTATCCAAACCATGTAAGCGTCAATTTTTTATTCATATACCAGTATCTTCTCCGACACAACAACCTTCTGCAATATTTTCCAGTTTCTCATTTTTTATCATTGAACTGTAGAAACAATACATCATGTCATACATTTATTTTTTACTTACAATATATTTACTTAACACATCTAAAGATATATCGGTCGCTCTCGGTGGCACAGTGGTACGAGCACACGGCTTTTGATCCAGAGGTCCCGGTTGGAATCCTGACACTGGCTCACACCAATGACTTTTCGAACATATTTTCGGAGGTTAAGTGTGATAAGTATCGATGACTGAAAACTTTGTGCCCGGTATGGTAATAGGTTCGCCACCTATTCCATTTGGGACGTTAATATAACGGCGAGACGATGCTTAACAGCCGCTGCCTACACCTTCGGGTAACAAAAGGCGTGAAGTTATGTATCTATATACATACATCTATAGACTTCGCCTCGTTTAGGCAGATATACGATGTTATCAGGCAACGTTGTGAAACGGAACGTTAAAAAATACGTCGTAACGCTTCATTACTCGTGGGAAATCAAATAGATAAAAGCTACCAAATGAACAAATATTAGACAGACTCACGCATTGCGGGACCAATTGAAATAATTAAAATTATGCCGATAAAATCTCAATTACGTATGAAAATTGGGCAGTAATGATAATTATCGCGAAGTGTTGACAGTAGTACCTATAAATGTAGTTAAAATAACTACACGCCTTTTTCTACACGAAGGTGTGAGCAGCAGCTGTTATGCCACCGTTATGTTTACGTGCCAAATGGAATAGGTGGCAAACCAATTTAAATACACCGGACACAAAGTTATCAGTCATTGATATTTATCACACATAACTTTTTAAAAGAATTTCGAAAAGTCATTAGTGTGAGTCGGGAGTCGAACCCACGACACGATTCAGAAGCGGGGTGCTCGACCACTGGACCACCAAAACTATAACTGTAGTTAACGTATGTATATTTATAAGAAAATGTTTTTTAAACTTCAAGTTCACAAACGCGAGCCTAAGAGATTGTGGGCACCATCTCTCAATACCCTAGCTGTATAGCACTCTGACCAGCAACACATATAGTGTTACTGTTGCGTTGCCGACCTATAAGGGTGTAGGATAGGAAAGGATGGGGAAGGGCGTGGGCCTCCGGGTATCTCTCTCACCGAAAGAAACGCGGCATGAGCCACTTTACGTCGATCTAACAGCTAACTGCTTGGGTCTACCACTGCTATATTCAAATTTACTTATTTCCTGATGAAAGTTACTACGCCTACTACTTCGTAGGCGTTTTTTAATACCCCGAATTATACAGATGTTATGTAATATTTATGAAGGTATAACGTTTATAGTCTGTATAAATAAATAACGTAATAAAATATAATTAGCTGCTACTTATAAAAAATTAGTAACTGTATGTCTGTTTATTTAAGATTACTTTTTTTATACATAGTAATCTTATCTAGTATAAAACAAAGCCACTTTCCGCTGTCTGTCCCCTTATATGCGCATATCTTTAAAATTACGCAACGGATTTTGATGCGATTTTTTTTTAATAGTTAGAGGGTGTCAACGGGGTGGTTTTGATCTATAATTCATGTATAGTGAGTAGAAAAAAGTGATAATTTTCAAGATTCAAAACTTTAATCGCAAACGTTGCCTGAACCCTAACTGATAGATCAAAACAGCGTACTACATTATTATACACATTTAAAAGGTCTACAAAAAAGTCCGCGAGGGCATATGTCTATCTCTTAGGGATAACCCACAATGACCATTTTTATTTTTTTTGACGACGAGTAATAATGGTCTATTTACGAAGCGATTTTAAACATTACAGTATTAATTTTCATCCAATTAAGCGTCTTAAATAGATTGTGCATGTAATATAGATGATCCTGGCCCTTTACAGCATGCAATTTAAACAAATATTTTCGAAGATATTGCAGTATTAACATAGCGGAACAGCAGTTATTACTTTTGATGCGGAACAAAGTTCGCCGGTCAGTGGCATAGCATAAATTAGTATAAAACAAAGTAATCTTCCGCCTTCTATCCTCTTATATGCTTAGATCTTTGAAACTACACAACGGATTTATATGTGGTTTCTTTGAATAGACAAAATTTTGAAGCGGATGGTTTGTATGTAATAATTCATGCATAATATAGTAGAGAAACAATAATTTTCGAGGTTTTAAAATTCATTGGACGATCCAAAAATTACTCATATACTGGTTCTCAAAAACAAAAAAAAACAATGTTCGCCGGGTCAGCTAGTATACTATATACTTTTGAAATTTTATGTCTGTCTATTCATTTTTTATTAATTTGCACGTGTATAAAGCTAGTGTTAAATAATAATATTTCCTTACTTCTGCTCTAAAGATTATATAATAACCTCAGCAATTGTTTATAAACATACTCATATATAAATTGATATGTAAAACATCTAAATATTTAGTTGGATAACAGTCTAAGGTGCATACATTTATTCACAGCCACGTAATCTATTTTCTCTTTGCAGTAGTATGAACGTACAGTATATATTTACCATGTTCATAGACAATATGAAGGTTGATTAAAACTGGGACCTGTGTCAAAGAATTTAGATGATGCCATCTTTGTATACAATGAAGAATTGAATACATTAAGTGGGATAATAACCCTTAGCTGTAAGAGCATATAGTATATTCTCTAAGTCATAATACGCCTCTTTGTTGTTAAAAGATTAATAATGAAAGAGAATGAGGAATCAAGAACTCTATTCGTGGTCTCTATACAAAACCCTTGGTGAAAATGCAAATCAAATGATTATATTCCAGTCAATAGTGTACGCCTTTTGTTACCCGAAGGTGTAGGCAGCGGCTGTTAAGCCTCGTGTCGCCGTTATGTTAACGTCCCAAATGGAATAGGTGGCGAACCTATTGCCATACTGGGCACAAAGTTTTCAGTCATCGATATTTATCACACTTAACTCCCGAAAACAATTTCGAAAAGTCATTGGTGTGAGCCAGTATCAGGATTCGAACACGGACCTCTAGATCAGAAGCCAGTGGCTTGAGCACTGGACCACCGAGACTACTACTAATTAATAAAACAAAATTTACAAAAAACCTAACACAACACTGATCAGCTGATTAATCTCCGCCATTTTTTGTGGAAGCATTTTTTAAGTCATAATTAAAAAAAAAGGTAAAATAGGTGGTACTTATTTTGTTGTAATTAAATATCTTTTATTTTGTATAACTTCGCGCCTTTATTTAGCCGATGCTCTAGGTAGATATCACACACAATAACACATAACTTCCGAGAAATCATTGGCGTGAGCGCAGAATTGATTTCATTTGATTTCATGACTTCTTGATTGAGAAGCGGGGTGTTCGACCACTGCACCACCGTGACTTTAATTAAAATAAATATCGATCTCCTATTTCATTGACATTGTCACTTAGACATACAGTTTTTTTTTTATTCTACTCGGTTGAGTTGAGCACTAAAAAAAAGGGACATGTATTAACTTGAATATTTTTTGATTTTCTTCTACAGTTATAAAAAAGAATCTATCCATCTAACATTAATATTGGGAAGATTGGATTTTTTAACTCAACTATTATACTGTTATATAACTATCTTTTCTGATCTAGACAAGGGGCTCCGGTTGATAGTAAAATCACGTCGCTTGAGCTCAGCTTGTGTAACCACCGTTGTCACGATTACATACAAAATCAATGACCCAATATTATAACTAAGCATGAAATTAATAAAATCCTTTTATTGTATCGTTATTTTAATTTTAACGTTACATAAAATTATATTAATCATTAGTCTAGTAGTTCAACACGACACATTTGAATCACAAATTGCAACTTCGAATCAATAATTTTCGGAAATTACATGTGATGAATATGACTGTCAAAATTATGCCCGATTCCTAGCATGAACCCAGTAAAATGGGGTAACATAACTTCACGCCTTTTTCTACCCGAAGGTGTAGGCAGTGGCTGTTAAGCCAAATGATATAGGTTGCGAACCTATTGCCATACTGGGCACAAAATTTTTAGTCATCGAAAAATGGGGTATGTCGAAGCATAACTGCTGCTATCTAAAATCGTGTCTAAGAGCGTGAACTCACAAAAAATGGTAGCTAAGTATGGTTTAATTTATCAAGATTTTCTTAACCTCTAATTTTCTAGATGGACATTGATTTACTAATTTTTTTATGATGCACAAGAACTGGCTTCTCCATATATTCCGTATAACCAGTTAATTTAATTGCCGATCCGTTTATTTTCTTGAACCAGTTCATTTTTCACTACATAACAGGAAGAAACTCTGACAAACTTAAAAACATCTGACTAAATTGGAATATTTATTTTATTGACACCATAGTGCTTACCAAACGAACAGTATAGAACTAATTTTGGAACGAACGACTTAAAATTTATTAAGATATATTCATAGATGAATAACAAAAAAAAAACACTTACAAAGATGTGAACTCCAAGACCTCTTATTTTTTCACTAAAACATATACATATCTATTAATTTATTCACCGTACCAATAGTGCTCACACAAATATTGAATTTTGAATTGAAAAAAATGAATATTTTGCATATTGTAATCAGATATGGCATCACTCCTAAATGTATTATCTAATAATTAAAATTCATTAAAATGATATAAATTGCCTAAATTGCACGTGCTAAGTGAGATCAGGTAAATTTAAGTTTTTTAACCAACTGTCCTTCACTGGTTCAATTTTAGTGCCATCCATACCAAGACCGTATGGACTATTGGCTAAAGTTCGTAAATAGTAAAGTCCACGAGACATTGTCGATGAACCATAACCGAGCACTGCGAACTCATCTTTCTCACAAGCGTTTTCTTCAAAGTGTTTCCAACTCTGACAGCGGATCCCTACAAACATCTTAGGGGTTTTTACACTTTCGGTGTATACTTGTGCCGCTCGAAGATGACTGCATGAAGGCATTATGCATCCTGGTTGATTAGGACCTCCACCGTTGATGTAGAAATCAGCATGCCCCAAAGGCTCGATGACTCCTTGAACTAGCCGGTTAGAATGCACAACATCGACATACATGGCATCATTTTTATCCAACCTCTGACTACTGTACGCATACGAGAAACATGGTCCTGCAGGATCTAAACCCGTTATTCGTCCTAAACTGTGACCTTTATACTGACGGAAATATTTTCCAGCCCATCCTGCCACATGCGCGCCAAGACTTATCCCCAACAAATGGAAATCTTCAGCATTCGCGCCAAAATTGTCCAGGTTTGCTAAAAGATTTGCCAGTCTTTTGCCAATGAGTCGAGCATAATGCGCAGCTAATATATAGCCTTCTTTGTTCAGCTCCTCAGCGTCCAGTAGAAATACATTGAACATATTTTTATCGTTGTACGCCCGAGCCAACTCTAGTGGCACAGCAGATAGTGAATTGTCCTTATATCCGTGAATGACAATTTTCGTTTGTTTAGTTATATCAAAAATTGCAGGCTTAGTGAGACCCATATAAGCTTCGTTAATCGGAAAAGATCTAATCGCGGTCCCATCCATGTGTATAATCTTTATTGTCTTTACGAGGTCCTTTTTATCAATCATAGTATTGTAGCGTAAATCCATAATCGCTCTACCTGTGAAAATAAAATAAATAAACAAATGAATTACTCATAATATTATTGCTTTGTAATAAATATATAAATGTGAAAAATATGTTCTTACATGCTCCGGACAGCTTAGCGTAGACTGACTCTGCGAAGGTGAGGTCTGGTTCTGTATTCCCGACGACCGAGAGCGTCACGGTCGATAAGCACGTGACGATCACCACTGACACTACAAGTAAGTAGTGGTGCATGGCAGTAGTAGCCTTCCGCCGGTAACACGGTCACTATGTCACTGTTCGTAAATAGAGAAAGGTCCGTTTCGCTCGAACTACCTAAGGGGCGACAGCATGGAGGGGGTTATCTGGTCCGAATTACGCGCACTCACTGTCAGACTAGTTTTTTTTTTAATGGTTTACTTACTTATTTATATTGACGCAAGGTCAAAAAACAGAGAACTATAAGTTAAGATTATTACACATCACACTGGCTTCTTTTATTTTCGGTCGGTTTTGAAAGCTTCTGATGGTCACCTTTGGCTAGGACATGTACAATTTGGCTTTACGTTTGGCTAATCGTTCTAATATTGAACACTAGCAGACATACATTTTCCACTAAAAAGATTACTAAAATGGACTATCTAACACTAATATTTATTTCAATTCAAGTTCTTGATACATACATACATAACTTCAGGCCAGATCCCTTGCGGGGTAGGTAGAGAGAACAAAGGGCCATAAGGCACGATTATTACACACCTCACTTGGTTAGCTGTTGATATTAGCGACTAACAACCAAGATATAATAGGGTGATAATATTATCAATTTTAATCAACACTTTATAAGTAATATTAATAGAATGTCAGGGACTTAGTCCGAAGCTTTTTGCCGGCTTTTTTTATTTGGTCATTGTCTTTCTACAAAAAAAAAGACCGGGTCACCACATATTTTAACCAGCATGTGTTTTTTTATAATTTAAATGGTGTCGATTTGGCACCTTGGTATTACTCTTATCAAAATAAATTCACTACATTTCAAAAGAGATCACGATATTAAAAATGTTAATAGATGGGCAACTCTATGTGGTATGCTGAAGACCGTAAAGTCTTTATATTTTAGCAAAATACGCCAAGTCGAGGTGCGTGGGTATATCTTGCGCTTCGTCCATTTATATGAAGTCGCAATATTGTAAAGAATTAAAAATAATATTATCATATCTGCTTAGAGAAGTAACTGTGAACTAACGCTAACTTTGACCCAGGACTTTGGTTACATAGATAAAATATTTTTAAATAGTACGTTCGTTTTAGATATTTAGATCACATTAAAGGAATTAGGTACTCTTAAATAGACAGTGGTAGAACCAAGCAGTTCGCTGCATGTATGGGCCGGCTCGACCGGTGAAATACCACGACCTCTCAGAAGATCGACGTAAAGTGGCTCATGCCGCGTTTCGTTCGGTGAGAGAGGTACCCGGAGGCCCACCCCCCTTTCCCCATCCTTTCCTTTCCCCTATCCCTTAAAGGTCGGCAACGCAACAGTAACATTATATGTGTTGCTGGTGTCCATGGGCAGCGTTGATTGCTTACCATCAGGTGACACGCCTGCTCGTTTGCCCTCCTATCCCATAAAAAAAAATACAACTTTTAGGGTTTCGCGTTGCATATTACATAAATATATAATGAACGGGAAATAACGCCACATGTTTAGGTAAACAAATAATCCAAAAATATATAAAAACCTAATTTACGTGTCTTATTAGACTCGGAAATCATTATCATTTAGCAGACCGCGCGAACTATGCACCGCCATAATATTTGTAAATATATATAACATACATAAATGTATATAACATTTATAACTAAAATTTATTGTCCCACTCTTATTAATAACTCAAGTTTGAGTTATTAATAAGAGTGGGACAATAAATTCCTCAATAAATGGACTCTCTAAAACTAATATTTTTTTCAATCCAAACCAGTAGTTCCTGATACATACATACATAAATTCTCGCCAAATTCCTTACGGGGTAGGCAGAGAGAACAAAGTGCCATAAGGCACGATTATTACACGCCGCACTCGCTTAGCTAGTATGTATTAGCGTACTGACAACCAAGATATTGATAATATTTACAACTTCAAAGAAAGCTTTATTAGCAATGCCATTTATGAACAATGAATATAGCAATGAACTTGTCCCAAGTTTTTTGTCAACCTTTACTTTTTTTTAATACTACATAAACAACTTTTTTTATTTGGTCACTATTGTTGACTTCAACGAAAAAAACGGGACACCATATGTTCAAACCGGGGTAGCTAATTCACAGTGAGTGTTTTTTTTTTATAAGTCAAATGATGTCGGTTTTGCGATTAAGCTTATCGAAATAAATTTACTACATTTTAAAAGATATCACGATCTTAATAATGTAAAGTTTATTACATATATCTAGAATGTATTATAAATCAGTCACATCAGTCACACCTTGTCAGTGGTAAAGTCACGCAGTTCGCTGCATGTATGGGCCGGCTTCACCCGTGGAATACCACGACCTCTCAGATTATCGCTGAAAAGTGGCCTTAGCCGCGTTTCACTCGCTGAGAGAGGTATTCGGAGGCCCAATCCCTTTCCCCCTCCCTTTCCGAAACCCACTCCCGACCCCACCCATATCCCATTGTAAGGGCCGGCAACGCAACTGTAACACTGCATGTGGTGAGGTGGCCATGGGCGGCGTTTGTAACTATCATAAGCCTGCTCGTTTGCCCCTTATACAATAAAAATGTAACCTAATTCCTATCCTATCCTACTTCTAATATATAAAATTCTCGTGTCACAATTTTCGTTCCCATACTCTTTCGAAACGGCTTGACCGATTCTCATGAAATTTTGTATGCATATCGGGTAAGTCTGAGAATTTTCAACCCTCTACGATCAACCCTATTTTAAATTTTATTTTTTGGCAAGACAACGTTTGCCGGGTCAGTTATTAATATATAAATGTGAATATAAGTTAGTTTGTGTGTTATGCTTTCACGCGATAACTACTCAATCGATCATCATAAAACTTTGTATACATATTCTTTGAGGTAATTTACATACAGGGTGCTTCACAGACCCTATTCTAACCACTTATATCTAGAATCTAGACATGCTTTGAAATCTAGATATCCTATAGAAAGTAAAAAAAGGCAAAAAAAAATTTTTTTTACTTTTTTTACAAAAATTATCCCGCAGAAATATGAACCATGATCACCCTACTTATGACCTACGACAACTGAGTTCATTGTGACTACTCGCCTAAAGTATTTCATTCATTTTTCCATTTCGATCATCAATAGGGTTGTCATCTCTAATTTTTAATAATTATGTGAAGTTACAAAAAAAATTTAAGCTGACTACATTCTGATCTTCTTTCTAATCATTCTTTAAGAAACCACATGGAATTACCATAAAACATAATCAGTAAATAGTTTTCCCGGTCTACACTCTCATGTATTTGAGGCGTGAAGTTACACAAAAAAGCTATCTGTATTCGGTTCGCATTAAGAAATCTTATAAAATTACTATGAAACATAATCAATAAGTAATTTTCGCTGCCTACACCCGCATGTATTTGGGGCGTGAAGTTACAAAAAAATTTAAGCTGACTACATTCTGATCTGTTTAAGAAATCATATGGAATTACCATGAAACATAATCAGTAAATAGTTTTCCCTGCCTACACTCTCATGTATTTGAGGCGTGAAGTTACACAAAAAAAGGCTATCTGTATTCGGTTCGCAATAAGAAATCATATAAAATTACCATGAAACATAATCAATAAGTAATTTTCGCTGCCTACACCCGCATGTATTTGGGGCGTGAAGTTACAAAAAAATATTAAGCTGACTACATTCTGATCTGTTTAAGAAACCACATGGAATTACCATGAAACATAATCAGTAAATAGTTTTCACTGCTTACACTCTCATGTATTTGAGGCGTGAAGTTACACAAAAAAAGCTATCTGTATTCGGTTCGCAATAAGAAATCATATAAAATTACCATGAAACATAATCAATAAGTAATTTTCGCTGCCTACACCCGCATGTATTTGGGGCGTGAAGTTACAAAAAAATATTAAGCTGACTACATTCTGATCTGTTTAAGAAACCACATGGAATTACCATGAAACATAATCAGTAAATAGTATTCACTGCTTACACTCTCATGTATTTGAGGCGTGAAGTTACACAAAAAAAGCTATCTGTATTCGGTTCGCAATAAGAAATCATATAAAATTACCATGAAACATAATCAATAAGTAATTTTCGCTGCCTACACCCGCATGTATTTGGGGCGTGAAGTTACAAAAAAATATTATGCTGACTACATTCTGATCTGTTTAAGAAACCACATGGAATTACCATGAAACATAATCAGTAAATAGTTTTCACTGCTTACACTCTCATGTATTTGAGGCGTGAAGTTACACAAAAAAAGCTATCTGTATTCGGTTCGCAATAAGAAATCATATAAAATTACCATGAAACATAATCAGTAAATAGTATTCGCTGCCTACACTCTCATGTATTTGAGGCGTGAAGTTACACAAAAAACTGTGAACCCTACTTAATGATTCATTTGTAGGTCATGTGTATATGTGCTGTGTATATGTGTGCACCTCTTACACGTGCTGTGACCTGCTACACGCGCCCGAAACTTCCTTTGAGAATTGCCGCCTGCCTTTCGGCTCGCACAAGGTAACCTTGAACTCATCAGGCGGCATTTATAAAAAGAATTTGTCGGCATTTCTAAATTTACAGTGAAATATTTTGAAATATTAATATTATTTATTATGGGTCCGTATAATTTTAATGTACCAACGCAAATTAATAAAGTATATTATTATTATCATTATGTTGCATAACACGTGAAAGCTTAAAAAGTATTACGTAGGTAAATCCTATGAGTCTCGGTGGTCCAATAGGAGAGCACAAGGCTTCTGATCCAGAGGTCTGGGTTCGAATCCTGACACTGGCTCACACCAATGACTTTTCAAAATCGTTTGCGGAAGTTAAGTGTGATAAATATCGATGTCTGAAAACTTTGTGCCCGGTATGGCAATAGGTTCGCCACCTATTCCATTTGGGACGTAAACATAAGGGCGAGACAGGGCTTAACGGCCGCTGCCTACACCTTCGGGTAAGGCGTGAAGTTATGTTAAATCCGGTATTCGGTATTGTGCGTATTATTACTTAAAATTTAGAGATTTTCTAAAATACTATTCCAATTTGCTTTGGATGAGATTTGAGTGAAATTAAAATATCTAGTAGACTCTGTAGTACAGCGACTAGTATTTTTAAAGTTATTATAAAAAAATAAGTTATCGTATAGAGGTTCCGTATTTTGGTATAACGGTACCCTAAGAAATTAAAAATGGCAGAGACACTAGTATTTAGGAATGTGACATTAAACATAAGAAAACGATTTTTGATTAAACGATTAATTTATTACAATGAAAAAATCGATAATTAATAATCGTATTTATTTAAGAAAATAATCGATTTATTTAAATTAATGGATTTTTAAATTTTTGGGCAATATGTACAATTAGTTTTAGGGGGTCATGTCAAGAGCGTGCACGTCGCGACCCCTGCCGTCCCAGTGGGACGCAATCTTGACCGAAGCAAACTGAGCCGGACGGGCTGCTCCGGCGTGCCCCAGAAGCGACGGGCACCGATTAGCCCCCGTCGGTGCGGCTGCATGCGCATGCGGCGAAGGGGGACGCCACCCTTCACGCAGCGCCAATCCTGGTGGGACGAGGAGAGGGGAGTGCCGTATAGGCACGTGGAATGTTAGAGGTAGTATGATCAGAAAGATGAATGAGATGATGAATGTAATAAATGAGAGATGCCTGGATGCCTTATGTTTGACGGAGACAAAGCGGAGGGGGAGTGAGACCGAGGACCTCCCCGGTGGCATGGTAGCCCTATGGTCCGGAGTGGACCAGGACGTCCGTCCTAGTGGGGGTGTTGGAGTCGTTCTCTCCTCCCACTTTGCTTCCGGAGTGAAAGATTATGAGTTGGTAGGCCCAAGACATCTTTGGGGTCGAATAAAACTGGGGATCACGCGAGTTTTCCTGGTCGCAGCTTATGCTCCCGTAAGCTCCGCGGATCCCCGCGAACTCGAGGAGTCTTGGGAATCTGTTAGGGATATTCTGAATCTGGCTGAGGGACATGAAAGGATAATTCTGTGTGGTGATCTTAATGGATTGGTCGGAACCAAGAGAGATGGCCTGGAGGCTGTACTTGTTCCGAATGGTGACAAGAGAGTCAATGATGCTGGTAAGCCCATCTTGGACGTATGCCTGGAACGGAACCTCGATGTGTCTAACACATTATTCCGTCATAAAGATATTCACACGTATACGTGGAGACGGAATGAACATGATGATTTTGGTAGATAGTCGTCTCCGAAATACTCTAAAGGGATACACGAGCCTACAGAGGCCCCACTCTTGATACGGACCACTACCTGGTAGTAAGCCGTTTCGTGGGCCTTTCAAGAAGTGGAGACACTGGCGAGTGCGTACCCATTTCGGAGAGCTTGAAAAGATAAAATGTGAGAAATTAGAAGGTGAAAGTGTACGGCGTATGTATGTAGACCTAGTCAGTAAAAGACTCAATGAGACGAGTCTTTCTGACTTAGGTGTTGAAGAATGCTGAGAAAGAATGAAAGAAAGTATAGTGGATATTGCAAAAGAAGTATGTGGTAGTGCAAAGAGGCATAAGCATAGGATTCTGAGAGGTGATGCCTGGTGGGACGAGGATGTGAAATCCAGCGTCGAAAGAAAGAAAAAAGCATGGTTGGATTATGTCTCAAGTTTGAATCAGAATGTTAGTATGACAGAGAAAAAGTATGAGAGCTACCGCCGCTGCAGGAATGTTACCAAAGCCTTAGTGAAAGCGAAGCGTGAAAGACTAGTTGCGAATGAGGAAGTGAGGTTGACGGAGAACTTCGAGGCGAATAACAAACTCTTCTGGAGGGAAGTTAGAAAGTCTCGGGGTTCTTCGTCAACATCCAGAATGGACAAAATTATGTCTAAGGCTGGTAACATTCTTGCAAACCCAAGCGATGTATTAGGCAGGTGGAGTGAGTATTTTGGGGAAATGTACGAGTATGTTCCTGGTATGTTTCTATGTTTCTGGCAAGGTAGCTGGAATTGATATGATGTCTGCTTAATGATCAAATACGGTGGAACCTGTGCCCGGGACTCTTTCCTGACTTTGAGCAATCTGTGCTGGAGGTCAGGTAAGGTTCCCACGGACTGGAGGCGCACTGCATACGTGCCGGGATCACGTATGCAGTGCGCCAGTTACAGGGCCATCAGTTTGATCAGTTTAGCAGCAAAAGTGTATGGGAAAATTATTGAAAGGAGAATGAGGGTGATATCTGATGGAGTGTTGTGGGAGGCTCAGGGTGGTTTTAGAAGCGGACGAGGGTGCATGGATCAGATTTTTTCTCTCCGCGACATCGTGGAGAAACAACTGGCTGTTAACCGGAAGGTTTTCTGCGGTTTTGTGTATCTGGAAAAAGCGTTTGACAGAGTATTACGAAAGGATCTGTGGGATATACTCCCGGGCTACGGGGTGAGCGGAGCACTGCTGCGCGCTGTGCAGTCCACTTACGAGGACTGCACAGCGTGTGTGCGTGCTGACGGCGGCTTGTCCCCCTGGTTTGACGTCAATATCGGCGGCAAACAGGGTTGCGTGCTGTCCGCTCGACTGTTCATCCTATACCTGGACAGTTGTCTCCAGAGAGTGAGATCGATGGATGTAGTGATGCAAATGGGTGACCTAGTTGTGAGCTGCCTGCTTTACGCAGATGACGCCGTGCTTCTGGTCGAATTGCCGTCGGACCTGCAAATACTAGTCACTACTATGAAAGATGATTGCATGATTAAAGGCTTGCAGTTGAATGCGACGAAAACGAAAGTTATGGTGTTTGAAAGGGAGGAATCCAGAACAGATGCAAGGATAATGGTTGATGATGTAGTGCTGGAACAGGTGAATGAAATAGTATATCTTGGATGCGCTTTTAGCAGGGATGGAAGGTACACCACGGATGAGACGAGTGGCGATAGGAAATAGCGTAAATGGAGCGTTGGCCAGATTCCTGGGCGCAAAAAACGTCAGCAGAAAGCCCTGCTAGCAATCCACAATGCAGTCCTGATCCCAACGCTAACTTATGGAAACGAGAGCTGGGTATGGTAGAGTGTGCATGAAAGTAGAATAAACGCGGTAGAAATGAGGTCACTGCGCAAAATCTGCGGAGTGACTCTCGCTGACCGCGTAGGAAACAAGGTTGTAAGGAAGGAAGTTGGTTTGAAAGTGAGTGTCGGTGTAAAAGTAAGAAAGTGGTTGGTTCGATGGTTCGGACATGTAGAAAGGATGGATGATGCAAGACTGACCGAGC
Source organism: Euproctis similis (assembly GCA_905147225.2). Lineage (NCBI taxonomy): Eukaryota > Metazoa > Arthropoda > Insecta > Lepidoptera > Erebidae > Euproctis > Euproctis similis. The sequence continues at coordinate 18,318,822 of LR990105.1, read as the reverse complement.
ATTTGACACGATTGACCAGATATACAATGCAAAAGCGGATGGATGTAGGAGTCGAGGACGGCCAAGACACACATTACATGACCAAATAGAACGTGTTATGGAGGAAGGTGATGTTAGGAGCCTCAAAAACCGACGCGCGTGCATGAAAAGAGTTATGAAAGTCAACGAAGCGCGTGAGTATCCATGTAACATAACATAACATAACTTCACGCCTTTTGTACCCGAAGGTGTAAGCAGCGGCTGTTAAGCCTCGTCTCGCCGTTATGTTTACGTCCCAAATGGAATAGGTGGCGAACCTATTGCCATACCGGGCACAAAGTTTGTCAGTCATCGGTATTTATCACACATAACTTCCGAAAACAATTTCGAAAAGTCATTGGTGTGAGCCAGTGTCTGGAATCGAACCCCGGACCTCTGGATCAGAGGCCGTGCACTCGCCCACTGCGCCACCGAGACTTTTAAAAAGTATCCATGTAATATTTAGTAATTTGGAAATATACAATAAAAGAGAACATATCAACCAAATGTCGGCTGATAAAATTGAATTATTCATCTACTCCATCTAGTGAATATTGGAATAAATAAATAACTAAACTGTTTCAAAGGTATAGAAGGAATGCGGTCATTGATGGCGTTAAAAATAACATTATGGAAAAAGTATTCTTTAGTAGTTTTCGTTCCGGGCCAAACTTAATATCGGGGCGTTGCAGATGAAATAAAGTCGGTAATATGTAATTGAATGATTAATAAAATAATCGGTTATTAATCGATTAGTCATATAAAAATAATTACTAAATTTAATAGATTTTTTTACTTTTAGATGTTGATTTTTAATCGATTATTTCAATAATCAATTATTTTTTCACATCCTTACTAATGTTCGTTAGTGATTATTTTTTTAGACGCTCTTCATTATTGTTCGCTTGTTCTATCGGTCAGTATCATATATCGGTGTCAAGTTAGTGAAAGTGCTTTCGTTATTTCGTAATTTTATAATGGCGGAGTATTCAAATGCAGAGTACTATGATATGATTATGTGTGTGGGTGCATCGGAGGGAATCCTTACTGCAGCGCGCGAACTTTATCGACAACGTCACATTGATGGAAGAGAGCTGGAGAATCAGCGAAGACTTCCTTTTTATGCATGCTTCAGGAGGCTGGTCAACCGTTTGCACTCAAACGGTTCTTTCCACAGTCCAAACTCTGAAGGACGATCGAGTGACCGTGCGGGTGCTCGTGTGGAACAGAATATTTTGGATCACTTTGCTGAAGATCCAACTAGAAGTACTAGAAAAGCCTCTGTCGTATTAGGTGTGTCTAGAATGAAAGTATGGAGAACTTTAAAAAAAGATAATCAGCATGCTTACCATTACCAGCGCACACAACAGCTGACAGAAGCAGATTTTTTATTGAGACTGCGATTCTGTGAGTGGTATCGTAGTCAGGTTACTGCTGACCCTATGTTTTCGTCTCGGGTTCTATGGTCTGATGAGGCTACCTTTACTCGTTTTGGACTATCCAATAGCCACAACGAGCACTACTGGTCCCATGAAAATCCACATGCTTTTCGTCAAAGCCATTTTCAGCACAGGTGGAAAATTAATGTGTGGGCCGGTATCATCGGTGACAAATTGATAGGCCCTGTATTTTTGCCGGACCGGTTGAACGGTGAAATCTACTTGGAAATGTTGAGGACCACCTTGGAGGAAGAACTTGAAGGCCTTCCTTTGTTAGTTTACCGCGACATGATTTTCCAGCAAGACGGCGCGCCAGCGCATTACACTCGTTCTGTACGCGAATATCTGGACGATCGCTTTCATGCGTGGATTGGACGTTCTGGAACTGTTCCATGGCCACCACGGTCGCCCGATTTAACGCCAATGGACTTTTTTTTGTGGGGATATTTGAAAAGTGTGGTGTATGCTACGCAGTGTGAAACTGTGAATGATATGCGTCAAAAAATTGTGGAAGCTTGTGGTACTCTAACACCGGAGTATCTGAGCCGCGCCACACAATCTGTATCGCGGCGTGTAAACCTATGTGTTACGAGAGGAGGACAGCACATTGAACCTTTTTTGTAGTCACACTGAGAAATGGTAAGTGTTCACCATAAATCTTAAACGAAAAATCTGGTTAGATATGTATTAAACTATGAATGAATTTTATTTAATCAGAATGAAATACAAAATTTTTATTTTATATCTCACCATAACTTAGCAATATCGGCTCTACTACTACAGAATAAGGTCTAAATTTTTATATCCGTGTTGTAGGTACACAAGAAATTGTACCATATGTTACGATTTCTTGTGTATGTGTGTATGTGATATCAATGAAAGTCTTTATAGTAGGGTGACCATGTCAAATATTATTATTTGCGGACTCAGTAGGAATTTTTTTTTTTTTTCAGATCTAAAATTTCGACTTATCACATTTTAAATATAGCCATCCGATAGGCAATTCCATCCTGTATCCACCCATCGCGGCTTGATATACCCATTGTGGGACACGCTGTATATTTGAACCCGAAGGAAAAACTTATAAAATAGTCTACAACAATATCCTACATACTCTTATAAAATTGTTACAGTCCAAAATTATTTATTTTTGTTACAGAGAAATATATTTTACCTTAAAAAATGTTGTTAGTTTTTTAAACGTCATTGTATGTAGTAAAAGTCTCGGTGGCGCAGTGGGTGAGCGCACGGCCTCTGATCCAGAGGTCCGGGGTGCGATTCCAGACACTGGCTCACACCAATGACTTTTCGAAATTGTTTTCGGAAGTTATGTGTGATAAATACCGATGACTGACAAACTTTGTGCCCGGTATGGCAATAGGTTCGCCACCTATTCCATTTGGGACGTAAACATAACGGCGAGACGAGGCTTAACAGCCGCTGCCTACACCTTCGGGTAACAAAAGGCGTGAAGTTATGTATGTAGTAATTTTAAAAACTAATAATTCCAGCTAAGCAATAAAACAGAGTTATCATATTGATTAACTTCTATAGTAATGATCTTTGATACCTATTTAATGGATTTAATGCGAGCGAAGCCGCGGGTAAAAGCTAGTAACTTTTATAAATAAAAATACCATTAAATACAACAAATTTTAAATTCTAATTAAAGTATTGAGCGACATGATGACAGAGAGAGAAACAACAACACAATATAACTTCACGCCTTTTCTACTCGAAGGTGTAGGCAGCGGCTGTTAAACCTCGTTTCGCCACTATGTTTCCATCCCAAATGGAATAGGTGGCGAACTTATTGCCATACCAGGCACAAAGTTTAGAGTCATCGATATCTAAATACACATAACTTCCGAAAACAATTTCAAAAAGTCATTGGTGTGAGCCAGAATTCGAACCCGCGACTACTTTATTCAGAAGTGGGGTTCTCGACAACTGGACCACCGATACCTTTTAGCAAGAAACAAACGTAAAAAAATGATGTGGTGTCGTGGGACACCAGGTAGGAACGAAGTTCCTTCGGCTAATGTAGAATCGACACAAATTGCAAAAAAAAATCGTGCTTAATTTTATGTAGGTTTTCTTGATTTTTCTCTTAAATTTTGCTGATTAGTTTTTATTTAAGTACAAGAAAGTATTTAGGATATTTAGTATTTTAAGAAATAAAAATGTGTGTGTCCGCTCCGACGCACGACTGGAGTTTACTCCTCAAGAACGATTATAAAATAAAATAATAAAGAGCTCAGGACATTGTATGGAGTGCCGACTCTTATTTATATGCTCTGTGACTATAGCGCATAACGCATTTCGTGTGACATGCTATACTCTCTAGTACGATTTTGGTCCCCATAATTTTCATACCCCGGGCCTATATATGTAAATCGATTCTTAAGGAGTAAACTCCAATAAAATAATAAATATTTACTGTCTACAAATATGAACACATTTCTTCGTAATAGAGAATGGCGTATCGCTATAAAGAGTGTTTCTATAAAGAGCTCAGGACATTGTATGGAGTGCCGACTCTTATTTATATGCTCTGTGACTATAGCGCATAACGCATTTCGTGTGACATGCTATACTCTCTAGTACGATTTTGGTCCCCATAATTTTCATACCCCGGGCCTATATATGTAAATCGATTCTTAAGGAGTAAACTCCAATAAATTACTTAAAATAAAAAAACATCGTAATTCAAATTATCAACTAAAATAACAAAACAAAAATAAAGAGACATACTCTTTATTTTTGTTTGACAACATAAAATTACATAGAAATAGAAAAATAGAAATAATATTATACACTACTCGCTTGTGTATGCGACTGTCGCGCCTGCGCACGTCTCATTTAACGGTTTTTTTCCCACGCACTTTTTTCCACGGATTTTTGGAGTTTACTCCTTAAGAATCGATTTACATATATAGGCCCGGGGTATGAAAATTATGGGGACCAAAATCGTACTAGAGAGTATAGCATGTCACACGAAATGCGTTATGCGCTATAGTCACAGAGCATATAAATAAGAGTCGGCACTCCATACAATGTCCTGAGCTCTTTATAGAAACACTCTTTAAAGCGATACGCCATTCTCTATTACGAAGAAATGTGTTCATATTTGTAGACAGTAAATATTTATTATTGGAGTTTACTCCTTAAGAATCGATTTACATATATAGGCCCGGGGTATGAAAATTATGGGGACCAAAATCGTACTAGTCACGTGAGTGTCACACGAAATGCGTTATGCGCTATAGTCACAGAGCATATAAATAAGAGTCGGCACTCCATACAATGTCCTGAGCTCTTTATAGAAACACTCTTTATAGCGATACGCCATTCTCTATTACGAAGAAATGTGTTCATATTTGTAGACAGTAAATATTTATTATTTTATTTTATAATCGTTCTTGAGGAGTAAACTCCAGTCGTGCGTCGGAGCGGACACACACACTTTTATTTTTTTATTTTATAATCGTTCTTGAGGAGTAAACTCCAGTCGTGCGTCGGAGCGGACACACACACTTTTTGGAGTTTACTCCTTAAGAATCGATTTACATATATAGGCCCGGGGTATGAAAATTATGGGGACCAAAATCGTACTAGAGAGTATAGCATGTCACACGAAATGCGTTATGCGCTATAGTCACAGAGCATATAAATAAGAGTCGGCACTCCATACAATGTCCTGAGCTCTTTATTATTTTATTTTATAATCGTTCTTGAGGAGTAAACTCCAGTCGTGCGTCGGAGCGGACACACACATTTTTATTGGAGTTTACTCCTTAAGAATCGATTTACATATATAGGCCCGGGGTATGAAAATTATGGGGACCAAAATCGTACTAGAGAGTATAGCATGTCACACGAAATGCGTTATGCGCTATAGTCACAGAGCATATAAATAAGAGTCGGCACTCCATACAATGTCCTGAGCTCTTTATTATTTTATTTTATAATCGTTCTTGAGGAGTAAACTCCAGTCGTGCGTCGGAGCGGACACACACATTTTTTGGAGTTTACTCCTTAAGAATCGATTTACATATATAGGCCCGGGGTATGAAAATTATGGGGACCAAAATCGTACTAGTCACGTGAGTGTCACACGAAATGCGTTATGCGCTATAGTCACAGAGCATATAAATAAGAGTCGGCACTCCATACAATGTCCTGAGCTCTTTATAGAAACACTCTTTATAGCGATACGCCATTCTCTATTACGAAGAAATGTGTTCATATTTGTAGACAGTAAATATTTATTTTTGTAAATAAATACCGTAAAAACATGTAGAAAAAAACACCCCCAGACGAGGGATCGAACCCGCCCCGACCTTGTGTTATCGGTAGTGCGGTTTACCGATGCACCACGAGGGCCGTATGTATAATCGTCTAATTACCGTCCTCTTTACCAATTTCGACACATTTTCTAGGATCGGGTTTGTTTGTTTGTTTGTTTTTTACATACATACATATACGTAAGTACGTATTGCAGGCGGAGAAAAAAAAAATTATATTATTTATAAATTGTGTTTTTATAAATTGTGTTTTTTGAAAATTATATTTAAGTACGAATTACATACTAATAAAATAATGAAATATCAATAATATTTTTCGATCTTTGGTAATGAAACGAGGGGCGCCACAGTAGCATCGCCAACATCGTACTCCTAATAAAAAGTGTGTGAATCTCGGAATCGGCTCCAACGATTTTCATGAAATTTAGTATATAGGGGGTTTCGGGGGCTATAAATCGATCTAGCTAGGAATCATTTTTAGAAAATTTCATTTTATCGTGTTTTATCGATAATTAACTTAAACATCAACTTACTTTTTTATTGGAATTCCTGACATCTATTGGCGAATGTGAATTATTTTAAATTGTGAGCACTTAACTTGCTTTAACGACAACAACACTAAAGCTATTCCAGCAGATGGCGTTGTTAACTAATTCCAGCAGATGGCGTTGTTAACTAATTACTATTTGTTTCTAATATAATATGTTAGTACATAGTATATATTAGTATATATTTATTATTGGAGTTTACTCCTTAAGAATCGATTTACAATGTATAATAATAAGAGTCGGCACTCCATACAATGTCCTGAGCTCTTTATAGTCACAGAGCATATAAATAAGAGTCGGCACTCCATACAATGTCCTGAGCTCTTTATAGTCACAGAGCATATAAATAAGAGTCGGCACTCCATACAATGTCCTGAGCTCTTTATAGAAACACTCTTTATAGCGATACGCCATTCTCTATTACGAAGAAATGTGTTCATATTTGTAGACAGTAAATATTTATTATTTTATTTTATAATCGTTCTTGAGGAGTAAACTCCAGTCGTGCGTCGGAGCGGACACACACTTTTACTTTTTTTATTTTTGGAGTTTACTCCTTAAGAATCGATTTACATATATAGGCCCGGGGTATGAAAATTATGGGGACCAAAATCGTACTAGAGAGTATAGCATGTCACACGAAATGCGTTATGCGCTATAGTCACAGAGCATATAAATAAGAGTCGGCACTCCATACAATGTCCTGAGTTCTTTATAGAAACACTCTTTATAGCGATACGCCATTCTCTATTACGAAGAAATGTGTTCATATTTGTAGACAGTAAATATTTATTATTTTATTTTATAATCGTTCTTGAGGAGTAAACTCCAGTCGTGCGTCGGAGCGGACACACACACTTTTTTTTCTTACGGTTTTACTATCACATTTTTATCAGTTCGGTCGCGCAGCAAAATCCCTATCCCCTCCAAGCCTGCCGTAAGGAACTTCGTTCCAAAAATCTACCTGCTAGCTGTCGCGGTCCGAGCTGTCCGAGTCGGATACATCATCCGTAGTGTAACTAAATATTTCCCTATGAAATGAATACTTACATTTTGTATTTTGCGATATCTTTTGAATTAAATGTCCGAATTAAATTATTCAAAAAGTTCTAGAAAGGTATTGAATCCATCTTTTTATTGAAGTAATTTATTTTAAGGAGAATTAATATCAAGGTACAAAATAAAGCATTTTTATAACGACATAAATTTAATTATTTTAAAAAATTCAAAAAACACTTATTGTGAGATAACTACAATAGTTAGACATATGGCGTCGCGGACTTTTTTATAGACAAATTTATGTTCTGTAAAAGTGTAGTACATTGTTTAGTTCTAGAATCAATAGTTTTCGCAGCGTTCACGATGTAAGAATTATTTTCGAGTCATTTTCTTAAACCTTTGGTTACATTATTGGACTTATAGTAAGGATCCCTAATTAATTTGAAAATATAATATAGCCTAAAACCTTCCTCGATAAATGGACTATATAGCACTGAAAGAATGTTTAAAATCGGACTGGTGGTTTCTGAGATTAGCGTGTTCAAACAAACAAACAAACTCTTCCGCTTTATAATATAAGTATAGAAGTATAGATTAAAAAAATTGCCGATTACTGTGTAGGTACTTGATTACAACAAAATAATGCAATATCAGATAAACGTGCGCCATTGATCATCAATTGATTGATTAAAATTAATAGCAATCACCTATGTAGAAAAGCTGAATACCACCTTCTGACAGCATATTTATAAAAAAAAGTCTCGGTGGTCCAGTGGTCGCGCATCCCGTCGGGGTCGCGAATCATGGATCACACCAATGACTTTTTAAAAGCTTTTATTTAGCTTGCACTGTATGTATGTATGTTCTGTGGAATCTTGCAACTCAATTTTGAAGTAGATATCTTCAACCGATTGAGCTGAAATTTTGTATACACGTTTACTTTGGATGACAATGCATGATATGATGTGTGACATTATTCTATATCCAATATGGCGGACCACCCAAGATGGAGGAATGGATATTTTGAATGCATTTCTGCAATATGGGTATCAAATGAAAGGGCTTATTGAGTGTAACTCAAAAAATAATATGACGTTATTCGAAATCCAATATAGTGGAATATCCAAGATGGAGGAAAACATATTTTAAGCTTCTGTACAATATGGGTATCAAATGAAAGGGCTCATTGAGAGTAACTGAAAAAATAATGTGACGTCATTCTAAATCCAATATGGTGGATCATCCAAGATAGAGGAACTGATTTTTTTAATACATTTCTACAATATGGGTATCAAATGAAAGGGCTTGTTATTGGTAACCCGAAAAAAATATGACGTTATTCCAAATCCAATATAGCGGGAAAAATATTTGTGTTTCTACAATATGGGTATCAAATGAATGGGCTTGTTAGTAGTAACTCAAAAAATAATATGACGTCATTATAAATCCAATATGGTGGAATATCCAAGATGGAGGAAAACATATTTTAAGCTTCTGTACAAAATGGGTATCAAATAAAAGGGCTCATTGAGAGTAACTGAAAAAATTATGTGACGTCATTCTAAATCCAATATAACGGATCATCCAAGATAGAGGAACAGTTTTTTTTAATGCAATTCTACTATATGGGTATCAAATGAAAGGGCTTGTTGAGAATAAGTCGAAAAATAATGTGACGTCATTCTAAATACAATACGGTGGACCATCCAAGATCACGGCATACATATTTTTGATGCATTTCTACAATATGGCTATGAATTAAAAATCATCGTTGCGATTAAATGGAAAAGAAAGCTCTAAGCTGAAATTGAATAAGATGATCGCCTTATTGAAGAGCTGGACTGTTTGAAATTAAGCGGTAAACTATAACTTAACTATAACTTGCAATAATGATGCGTTGAATCAAATGACACTAACCTAGCCAGCTATAACTAAAAATAAGAAAATAAATTAAAAGCAAAAATCCTTTTTAAAGAAGCTTTTATTTAAGCGCTCTAAAAATAAGAAAATAATATTTCCTTAAAAATTTCAAGTATCAACTTAGAGCCTCAGTATGTACAATTTATATAATAATAAAAGCTTGTCGCGAGGTTTGACTCCCTATCAGTAGGTAATTAAATTGCAATAGATAATATAGTAAAGTTAGTAGATTAATTTACATGAGCGTTTTGCCCATTTCTTCTCATGACAACCTTACACTCAGAATCGTCCGTGCGTTTTTGTTCCAATGAGCAATTTTCTCAAGCGCTCGTGTTTTAATATGTTATGCTTTAAATAATAAGTTAAATATCTGTATTTACGGACTATATTTAACTGTGTGTGAAGACCCAAGAAAATAAAACTATTTTGATTTGATTTGACATTATAAAATTAGTACAGTTTATTTACAACTCGCGCGACAAGCTTTTATTATTATATAAATTGTACATACTGAGGCTCTAAGTTGATACTTGAAATTTTTAAGGAAATATTATTTTCTTATTTTTAGAGCGCTTAAATAAAAGCTTCTTTAAAAAGGATTTTTGCTTTTCATTTATTGAAATTAATTTCGAAATGTATGATAAATATAATATCGATGACCAGAAACTTTGTGCCCGGTATGGCAATAGTTTCGCCACGTATTCCATTTGGGCCATAAACATAACGGCGAGTCGAGGCTTAACAGCCACTGCGGGTAGAAAAAGGCGTGAAGTTATTTGTTATGTTATATTAATTAAGAAAGGAAGGCCGAAGCAAATTCAAGGAATTTGAATTTATAAGTAAGGCTCCTTGGAGCTGTTTTATTTATTTATTTTTGTCTTTCTTATTGATTAGAATTATTCTCCCTAAGAATCAAACAAGTCAAGTACATTTAAAAATGTATGCCTATAACTTATAATGATTTACCACCTGTTGTCAGTTAGATTATATTCCGATAATAGACAAACTTTGTCACTTAAAATATAATGAGTTGCCAATTTTGCTTACATTTACTAACGAAAATTATATAATCATTATTATTGTGAAGTTTAAAACATCTATAATAAGACAATAATAAAGATATGAATTGTTTTTTGGTTTTAACAATATTGTGGTGAGAACATTAATTCGAGCCTGTATTAAGGGGGTACTTCTGAGTTATCCACAATTGTCTTTAATGCTTGATGAATACAGCGCTGGTATTTGTATACCTACTAATTAAAAAGAAACATTAAATTCGTCTCATTAATATCTAACTATGGACCTGTCTAACCGTTTTTTTTGCTTTATGCACTCCCCCCGCCTGGTACGGCAGCAGGAGGTAGTGTGGGGTTAGGGTTACCCACTAAAACCTCGTGGCGGCCTTCCTCCAGCGTTGGGGTGGCCCAGGACAGTGCTTCAGCCCTCTGGTCCACCCCGACGTCGCCCCCCCTCTGTCTCGAGGGGGTGCTCATCCACGGGGAGCCTCAGTGAGGCTCCGACCGCGCGCCGTAAAGAGGCGCGCAGCTGGTGGCTCCCCGAAGACCCTCCCCGGCCGCACCGGGCGGACATCCTTCCCGAGCCGCGACCCGGCCGCACCCGGCGATCACTGAGCTCACCGCCGCCGCCTTCGAGCGGGATCGGCTCTCTCCCGATCCCGCGCGGCGGCCTCCTTCTGGAGCATTACTGCTTCGCAGAAGGAGACCACAGCCCTCCACTCCTTTTCGCCCGCCAGCATTACCGCGATCAACGCCGGCGGGGACAAGTCTCACCCGATCCCGTCGACCAGGACTCGGCGCTCGGCCGCCCAGGCCGGGCAGACCTCCAGCGTGTGCTGGGCCGAGTCCAGGTCGGATGCGCAATGGTGGCATCTCGCCGTCTCTTCACGTTTTATTCGACTCAACAATTGCCCGATTGTTAACGTATTTTGATGGTCGAAATTTTCGTATTTTCGGTTAACCCACTACTATTTAGTTATTTTACATTAAAGTTCAATATATAATGATATTATAAAACATAAGGATTGCTTAGTTTTAATAAACTTTCTAGGACAGAAAAATAGGAATCGAACGCAACACCGTAAAATGACCGGGTCGAGGATCTCATGTGTTTTTTTTTATTTAAATGCAAAGAATATTCCCTCATTTGTGTATATAAGTAATTATTGTTTACTCATGCATGATTTTCTGGTGTTAAAAGGCAGTTGGAGCTTAATAACTGAAAGAAAGACACCAAGAAACACGCGCAGACTGGTGCGGGACCGGTACAAAAGTTCCCGCACTTTCAATTAATTTTTGTAAACAAAATTGTACCACAGACACTTATATGTGTATGTGGTAGGGCGGCCCTGTTCATATTAAAGCGATTGAAATTTATGTTTTGTACATCGAAGCCTTTTAAAATCGAAAATACCCCTGAGCGGCAGAGGTTTGCAATTTTTCAATTTTGTCCGCTGAGCGGACTTGCGACAGTATGGACGAAAGATACGATGTCCGCAGAGCGGACATTGGACCTAGGACAGGATAATATATGTATAGTCGCGCACAATATTATCACTTTCACCTCCAAGCGTGACTTTATGCCATAAAAATGGCGAAAATAATACAAAACGCAAGAGGTTTTAGACAAAATGCAAACCTTGCGTATCGATTTTCTTTCAGTTAAGGAAGTATACATTACGAGTGTTTTATAGGATAGGGAGCAAACTTGTCCACCTGATGATAATCGACTAACGCTAAACTCCAATAAATTACTTAAAATAAAAAAACATCGTAATTCAAATTATCAACTAAAATAACAAAACAAAAATAAAGAGACATACTCTTTATTTTTGTTTGACAACATAAAATTACATAGAAATAGAAAAATAGAAATAATATTATACACTACTCGCTTGTGTATGCGACTGTCGCGCCTGCGCACGTCTCATTTAACGGTTTTTTTCCCACGCACTTTTTTCCACGGATTTTTGGAGTTTACTCCTTAAGAATCGATTTACATATATAGGCCCGGGGTATGAAAATTATGGGGACCAAAATCGTACTAGAGAGTATAGCATGTCACACGAAATGCGTTATGCGCTATAGTCACAGAGCATATAAATAAGAGTCGGCACTCCATACAATGTCCTGAGCTCTTTATAGAAACACTCTTTAAAGCGATACGCCATTCTCTATTACGAAGAAATGTGTTCATATTTGTAGACAGTAAATATTTATTATTGGAGTTTACTCCTTAAGAATCGATTTACATATATAGGCCCGGGGTATGAAAATTATGGGGACCAAAATCGTACTAGTCACGTGAGTGTCACACGAAATGCGTTATGCGCTATAGTCACAGAGCATATAAATAAGAGTCGGCACTCCATACAATGTCCTGAGCTCTTTATAGAAACACTCTTTATAGCGATACGCCATTCTCTATTACGAAGAAATGTGTTCATATTTGTAGACAGTAAATATTTATTATTTTATTTTATAATCGTTCTTGAGGAGTAAACTCCAGTCGTGCGTCGGAGCGGACACACACACTTTTATTTTTTTATTTTATAATCGTTCTTGAGGAGTAAACTCCAGTCGTGCGTCGGAGCGGACACACACACTTTTTGGAGTTTACTCCTTAAGAATCGATTTACATATATAGGCCCGGGGTATGAAAATTATGGGGACCAAAATCGTACTAGAGAGTATAGCATGTCACACGAAATGCGTTATGCGCTATAGTCACAGAGCATATAAATAAGAGTCGGCACTCCATACAATGTCCTGAGCTCTTTATTATTTTATTTTATAATCGTTCTTGAGGAGTAAACTCCAGTCGTGCGTCGGAGCGGACACACACATTTTTATTGGAGTTTACTCCTTAAGAATCGATTTACATATATAGGCCCGGGGTATGAAAATTATGGGGACCAAAATCGTACTAGAGAGTATAGCATGTCACACGAAATGCGTTATGCGCTATAGTCACAGAGCATATAAATAAGAGTCGGCACTCCATACAATGTCCTGAGCTCTTTATTATTTTATTTTATAATCGTTCTTGAGGAGTAAACTCCAGTCGTGCGTCGGAGCGGACACACACATTTTTTGGTCGGGTTGATCGGGTTTGTTTGTTTGTTTGTTTTTTACATACATACATATACGTAAGTACGTATTGCAGGCGGAGAAAAAAAAAATTATATTATTTATAAATTGTGTTTTTATAAATTGTGTTTTTTGAAAATTATATTTAAGTACGAATTACATACTAATAAAATAATGAAATATCAATAATATTTTTCGATCTTTGGTAATGAAACGAGGGGCGCCACAGTAGCATCGCCAACATCGTACTCCTAATAAAAAGTGTGTGAATCTCGGAATCGGCTCCAACGATTTTCATGAAATTTAGTATATAGGGGGTTTCGGGGGCTATAAATCGATCTAGCTAGGAATCATTTTTAGAAAATTTCATTTTATCGTGTTTTATCGATAATTAACTTAAACATCAACTTACTTTTTTATTGGAATTCCTGACATCTATTGGCGAATGTGAATTATTTTAAATTGTGAGCACTTAACTTGCTTTAACGACAACAACACTAAAGCTATTCCAGCAGATGGCGTTGTTAACTAATTCCAGCAGATGGCGTTGTTAACTAATTACTATTTGTTTCTAATATAATATGTTAGTACATAGTATATATTAGTATATATTTATTATTGGAGTTTACTCCTTAAGAATCGATTTACAATGTATAATAATAAGAGTCGGCACTCCATACAATGTCCTGAGCTCTTTATAGTCACAGAGCATATAAATAAGAGTCGGCACTCCATACAATGTCCTGAGCTCTTTATAGTCACAGAGCATATAAATAAGAGTCGGCACTCCATACAATGTCCTGAGCTCTTTATAGAAACACTCTTTATAGCGATACGCCATTCTCTATTACGAAGAAATGTGTTCATATTTGTAGACAGTAAATATTTATTATTTTATTTTATAATCGTTCTTGAGGAGTAAACTCCAGTCGTGCGTCGGAGCGGACACACACTTTTACTTTTTTTATTTTTGGAGTTTACTCCTTAAGAATCGATTTACATATATAGGCCCGGGGTATGAAAATTATGGGGACCAAAATCGTACTAGAGAGTATAGCATGTCACACGAAATGCGTTATGCGCTATAGTCACAGAGCATATAAATAAGAGTCGGCACTCCATACAATGTCCTGAGTTCTTTATAGAAACACTCTTTATAGCGATACGCCATTCTCTATTACGAAGAAATGTGTTCATATTTGTAGACAGTAAATATTTATTATTTTATTTTATAATCGTTCTTGAGGAGTAAACTCCAGTCGTGCGTCGGAGCGGACACACACACTTTTTTTTCTTACGGTTTTACTATCACATTTTTATCAGTTCGGTCGCGCAGCAAAATCCCTATCCCCTCCAAGCCTGCCGTAAGGAACTTCGTTCCAAAAATCTACCTGCTAGCTGTCGCGGTCCGAGCTGTCCGAGTCGGATACATCATCCGTAGTGTAACTAAATATTTCCCTATGAAATGAATACTTACATTTTGTATTTTGCGATATCTTTTGAATTAAATGTCCGAATTAAATTATTCAAAAAGTTCTAGAAAGGTATTGAATCCATCTTTTTATTGAAGTAATTTATTTTAAGGAGAATTAATATCAAGGTACAAAATAAAGCATTTTTATAACGACATAAATTTAATTATTTTAAAAAATTCAAAAAACACTTATTGTGAGATAACTACAATAGTTAGACATATGGCGTCGCGGACTTTTTTATAGACAAATTTATGTTCTGTAAAAGTGTAGTACATTGTTTAGTTCTAGAATCAATAGTTTTCGCAGCGTTCACGATGTAAGAATTATTTTCGAGTCATTTTCTTAAACCTTTGGTTACATTATTGGACTTATAGTAAGGATCCCTAATTAATTTGAAAATATAATATAGCCTAAAACCTTCCTCGATAAATGGACTATATAGCACTGAAAGAATGTTTAAAATCGGACTGGTGGTTTCTGAGATTAGCGTGTTCAAACAAACAAACAAACTCTTCCGCTTTATAATATAAGTATAGAAGTATAGATTAAAAAAATTGCCGATTACTGTGTAGGTACTTGATTACAACAAAATAATGCAATATCAGATAAACGTGCGCCATTGATCATCAATTGATTGATTAAAATTAATAGCAATCACCTATGTAGAAAAGCTGAATACCACCTTCTGACAGCATATTTATAAAAAAAAGTCTCGGTGGTCCAGTGGTCGCGCATCCCGTCGGGGTCGCGAATCATGGATCACACCAATGACTTTTTAAAAGCTTTTATTTAGCTTGCACTGTATGTATGTATGTTCTGTGGAATCTTGCAACTCAATTTTGAAGTAGATATCTTCAACCGATTGAGCTGAAATTTTGTATACACGTTTACTTTGGATGACAATGCATGATATGATGTGTGACATTATTCTATATCCAATATGGCGGACCACCCAAGATGGAGGAATGGATATTTTGAATGCATTTCTGCAATATGGGTATCAAATGAAAGGGCTTATTGAGTGTAACTCAAAAAATAATATGACGTTATTCGAAATCCAATATAGTGGAATATCCAAGATGGAGGAAAACATATTTTAAGCTTCTGTACAATATGGGTATCAAATGAAAGGGCTCATTGAGAGTAACTGAAAAAATAATGTGACGTCATTCTAAATCCAATATGGTGGATCATCCAAGATAGAGGAACTGATTTTTTTAATACATTTCTACAATATGGGTATCAAATGAAAGGGCTTGTTATTGGTAACCCGAAAAAAATATGACGTTATTCCAAATCCAATATAGCGGGAAAAATATTTGTGTTTCTACAATATGGGTATCAAATGAATGGGCTTGTTAGTAGTAACTCAAAAAATAATATGACGTCATTATAAATCCAATATGGTGGAATATCCAAGATGGAGGAAAACATATTTTAAGCTTCTGTACAAAATGGGTATCAAATAAAAGGGCTCATTGAGAGTAACTGAAAAAATTATGTGACGTCATTCTAAATCCAATATAACGGATCATCCAAGATAGAGGAACAGTTTTTTTTAATGCAATTCTACTATATGGGTATCAAATGAAAGGGCTTGTTGAGAATAAGTCGAAAAATAATGTGACGTCATTCTAAATACAATACGGTGGACCATCCAAGATCACGGCATACATATTTTTGATGCATTTCTACAATATGGCTATGAATTAAAAATCATCGTTGCGATTAAATGGAAAAGAAAGCTCTAAGCTGAAATTGAATAAGATGATCGCCTTATTGAAGAGCTGGACTGTTTGAAATTAAGCGGTAAACTATAACTTAACTATAACTTGCAATAATGATGCGTTGAATCAAATGACACTAACCTAGCCAGCTATAACTAAAAATAAGAAAATAAATTAAAAGCAAAAATCCTTTTTAAAGAAGCTTTTATTTAAGCGCTCTAAAAATAAGAAAATAATATTTCCTTAAAAATTTCAAGTATCAACTTAGAGCCTCAGTATGTACAATTTATATAATAATAAAAGCTTGTCGCGAGGTTTGACTCCCTATCAGTAGGTAATTAAATTGCAATAGATAATATAGTAAAGTTAGTAGATTAATTTACATGAGCGTTTTGCCCATTTCTTCTCATGACAACCTTACACTCAGAATCGTCCGTGCGTTTTTGTTCCAATGAGCAATTTTCTCAAGCGCTCGTGTTTTAATATGTTATGCTTTAAATAATAAGTTAAATATCTGTATTTACGGACTATATTTAACTGTGTGTGAAGACCCAAGAAAATAAAACTATTTTGATTTGATTTGACATTATAAAATTAGTACAGTTTATTTACAACTCGCGCGACAAGCTTTTATTATTATATAAATTGTACATACTGAGGCTCTAAGTTGATACTTGAAATTTTTAAGGAAATATTATTTTCTTATTTTTAGAGCGCTTAAATAAAAGCTTCTTTAAAAAGGATTTTTGCTTTTCATTTATTGAAATTAATTTCGAAATGTATGATAAATATAATATCGATGACCAGAAACTTTGTGCCCGGTATGGCAATAGTTTCGCCACGTATTCCATTTGGGCCATAAACATAACGGCGAGTCGAGGCTTAACAGCCACTGCGGGTAGAAAAAGGCGTGAAGTTATTTGTTATGTTATATTAATTAAGAAAGGAAGGCCGAAGCAAATTCAAGGAATTTGAATTTATAAGTAAGGCTCCTTGGAGCTGTTTTATTTATTTATTTTTGTCTTTCTTATTGATTAGAATTATTCTCCCTAAGAATCAAACAAGTCAAGTACATTTAAAAATGTATGCCTATAACTTATAATGATTTACCACCTGTTGTCAGTTAGATTATATTCCGATAATAGACAAACTTTGTCACTTAAAATATAATGAGTTGCCAATTTTGCTTACATTTACTAACGAAAATTATATAATCATTATTATTGTGAAGTTTAAAACATCTATAATAAGACAATAATAAAGATATGAATTGTTTTTTGGTTTTAACAATATTGTGGTGAGAACATTAATTCGAGCCTGTATTAAGGGGGTACTTCTGAGTTATCCACAATTGTCTTTAATGCTTGATGAATACAGCGCTGGTATTTGTATACCTACTAATTAAAAAGAAACATTAAATTCGTCTCATTAATATCTAACTATGGACCTGTCTAACCGTTTTTTTTGCTTTATGCACTCCCCCCGCCTGGTACGGCAGCAGGAGGTAGTGTGGGGTTAGGGTTACCCACTAAAACCTCGTGGCGGCCTTCCTCCAGCGTTGGGGTGGCCCAGGACAGTGCTTCAGCCCTCTGGTCCACCCCGACGTCGCCCCCCCTCTGTCTCGAGGGGGTGCTCATCCACGGGGAGCCTCAGTGAGGCTCCGACCGCGCGCCGTAAAGAGGCGCGCAGCTGGTGGCTCCCCGAAGACCCTCCCCGGCCGCACCGGGCGGACATCCTTCCCGAGCCGCGACCCGGCCGCACCCGGCGATCACTGAGCTCACCGCCGCCGCCTTCGAGCGGGATCGGCTCTCTCCCGATCCCGCGCGGCGGCCTCCTTCTGGAGCATTACTGCTTCGCAGAAGGAGACCACAGCCCTCCACTCCTTTTCGCCCGCCAGCATTACCGCGATCAACGCCGGCGGGGACAAGTCTCACCCGATCCCGTCGACCAGGACTCGGCGCTCGGCCGCCCAGGCCGGGCAGACCTCCAGCGTGTGCTGGGCCGAGTCCAGGTCGGATGCGCAATGGTGGCATCTCGCCGTCTCTTCACGTTTTATTCGACTCAGATACTCACCGAAGCACCCATGCCCGGTAAGTATCTGAGTCAACCTGTAGGTGACAGTGCCCCATTTACGGAGCACCCAGGCCTCGAGGTAGGGCAGAACGGCACCGACGGCGCGCTGACGCGCACACCCCTGGAGGACCAGCGCATCGCGCCAGTCGCCCAGGACCCGCCGGAAGGCCTCCCGCTACCGCACTTCGTGTTCCCGCGCGTCCGGGTTCCCCTCTCCCCAGCCGAGATCGTACGCGGCTGCGTACATCTCGGCCAGGATGATGAAGGGGGGGAGTCGCCGCCTCGTATGAGATGGTACGGTAGCCCCACACGATCCGGATGGCCATGATCCGCTCCAGGCTCCTCAGCAGAGCCCTGGAGCGGGAGGCCACCACGAGGTCTCGCGACCAAACGAGGGCCCTGTACAGGGCCACGGACCGCACGACGCCACCGTAGAGGCGGCGAACTCCCTCTCCCGGTCCCCCGAAATTGGGCAGCAGGCGGTGCAACGCGCCCGCCACCCGTCGCGCTCGGGGGACCATCCTCACGAAGTGCTCCTCGAAGCACTAGCGGCTGTCCAAGGTGAGGCCGAGGTACTTTATGTACCGCCCCACCGGGACAGCCTGGATGGATCTGTCTAACCTGTGTTAGGATATTACTCAAAAGAAAATTTGAAAATTGTAAATGCCTTGTGCATCCACAAGGCATTTACAATTTTCACAGTATTTATATAATATATGTATAGTCGCGCACAATATTATCACTTTCACCTCCAAGCGTGACTTTATGCCATAAAAATGGCGAAAATAATACAAAACGCAAGAGGTTTTAGACAAAATGCAAACCTTGCGTATCGATTTTCTTTCAGTTAAGGAAGTATACATTACGAGTGTTTTATAGGATAGGGAGCAAACTTGTCCACCTGATGATAATCGACTAACGCATGAACACCTGCAACTCTGGGATAGGGAGGGGAGGATAAGGGGTTCGGCCACCCAATATCTCACCGAACGCAAGGCAGCATGTGCCACTTTATATTAAAGCTTTTTTGCTAGAAACTTGCTCGCGTAAATTAACGCGTAACTTAATTATTATGAACAGACTTGGTTTTTCATAACCAAGCCTGTTCATAATAATTAGTTAAGTTACCCACGCTTCAAATGTATACAACTAGTGACCTTTAAAATTATAATATTAATGGCACGTTGTTGATACCATAGTTGTTTGAAAAATAAAAGATGAATTTCTTTTCCTTGGTGAAGGATTTTTTTAAGGAAAACACCAGTCCTCTCACTAAGATAGACCACTTTAACCATGGAAGAGCCACGCAGTTCCCGCGTCCCCGCATAGTGATCGACGTCATTATATCCCGAAACCAGGCCGCTTGCGCCTCGGGATCGAGCGATTCCGCTCCTTTCGTCCGGTCCGCGACGCTGGCGGCGGTCCTGACCATGTTGCGGTCGAGCCGCTAGAGAGACTAGCGCCGCGGAGAGCCGCTAGTCTGGCGCAGGTGACTCCTTAAATCCCCAGTCCGGGGAGTTTTGCCAAGGCCTTGGTGGCCACAATAAGGGAGACGCTCGGCGAGACAGGCGTGCTAATTTCCTGTCCGTGTAAAATAGGCGACATGAGGGTGATGGACCGCGGCGACTTCATCACCCCCGGAGCTGTTGCGGTCGCGATTGCTCAGACGGGTTGATGTCAATCGAGATTCTAACCTATCGCGATTAGTTTTAGGCTGGTTTCGGTGCCCGCTCGGTGACGTCAGGAAACATGCAGCAGTCGGGCACTGGCGGCGAGGCCACTGTAATGTTATCAGTGCCTCGAACAGGGGGACGTTAGAGTGAGTTGCCCCAACGCCAATAGGAGCGGGTGCTATTACCGGTGTGGGGCGAAGGCCACCTGACGCATAATTGCGAGGCGCTTGCTCCACGAGACCCGGTGCTTGCAACTAGATGGATGGCCGCGCCATTGTAGCGACCCTCCGCGGTGCTGATCTCTCAAGTGGCTCGACCAAGACATAATTGCCTCTGAGGACGGCACTTGTTGCCATACACCAATAATGTAATACCTATTTCAGGATATTTAATGTCTCGGTATACAATAAAAATGTCTCAGTCGTCCAGTGGTCGAGCACCTGAGCTTCTGAATTAAGAAGTCATGGCTTCGGGCTCACAGCAATGACTTTTTCACAATTCCTTTCGGAAGTTATGTGTGATAAATATAGATGACTGACAACACTGTGTCTGTATGGCGATAGGTTCGCCACCTATTCTACTTGGGACGTAAACATAACGGAGAGTCGTGGCCTAACAGTCGCTGCCTACACCTTTGTATAGAAAAAGGCGTGTAGTTATGTTGTGATAATTAATTTTGTGAATGTAATAAATTTTACCAATGTTTTCAATTTAACAACTTATACACAAACTAGGGAAAAAATCCTTCTGAAATATGTCATAAAAAATGCAATAATAAGTAAATATTTTCAAAGGTAGCTAAAACAATAAGCGAAGTAGATTTTCACCCAGGTGGTGGTCAGTGGAGGGTTGATAATAATATTAGAATGAATTCTTTATGATTTATCTGCTAATTTTTTAGACCATGCGTTATGTGACTCGGCTACATTTTACATTATACCGTTACTGGTGGGACACTTGTTTTCATCGACAATGGATTATTAAGGCTTCCTTTATTTTATTAACGAACAAAGAGTTTCGGAGGAATTTTCAGTAAGTTAAGTTGGGTCACAGTTTTCACTTTATTGTATTCAAATGAAAATGAAGAAAGAAAACTTTTCAACAACGTGAGTGGAACTTACTATTGTAAAAAAACAAATGTCAAATGTCAATGTGGTTCTCGAAACACAACAAATGGAAACAAATTAAATAAAAGACACGCCGTCTTTTAATTAAAAAAAAAGTCACGATAAAATTTATATTGTTTATTTAAACTTGCTATATATTATCCATTGTAAATAGCTTGTTTGAATTAATTCTAAGAAATGCCAGTGATATTCATTCCGTTCAATTCAATTCAAATAAATTAGAGTGATTCAAAAAAAAAAAATAATAATACATTGCGAGTATGAGCAACTTTTGAAAAATATCTACACCTTAAAAATAATAATATAAAATATAAAAGCTCAAATATTTAAAAGTACTATGACGGCATTGTCGCTAAAAGCATTTGCATTGAAAAAATTATTAAATTGCACTGAATTGCTCGGTAATGGAACAGGAGTGATTGAAGATTTAAAAATAATTTAGTCATATTAATTCGAAGCTACGATTCGCAGTGGTAGAGCCACGTAGTTCGCTGCATGAATATGCTAGCTCGACCGGTGAAATACCACGACCTCTCGTAATATGTATATGTGAGATGTGTTTCCCCTTCCTTTCTCCTCCTATTCCTTTAAAGGACGACAATGCACCACGGTGTTCATGGGCAATGAGAAGTTACTTACCATCAGGTGACCCACTTGTTCGTTTGCCCTCCTATCCCATTAAAAAATTATCTAATTATATTTTGAAGTAGAACCCGACTGAGTGAACATCTAACAGCCTCAACCACTGTGGGAATTGCTGCAAGCCGTGTTATTGTTATGATAAAATGGAGGCTATATTTCGTCAAAACAATAGTATAGTATGAATAACTACGTGATATGTGTTATCCAAATCTAAATCACAATACTTACAATATTATTTCTGCTTCGATCAAACTTATAAAATAAATTATCTTTATTATATCGGTCGGTCGTAAAGTTCACTAAAATATTGTTATTTCAGGCAATCATATGACCGTTTGTCCGAAATTTGTTTACGTTCAATCTGTTCCGTTCTTCATAATGGGTAAGTTTTTTGATAGATATGGATTTGATTTATATATTCAGCAGCAACAGCAGTTCCACTACAGCAAACTTCTGTCGAGCTCCCTATTTCTGAATCAATTAGTAGTGGCCGTGTGGGGTAAGTGCGCACATTGAAACTTTGATGCTTCAAAAACTCTAATATTATTATTAGAATGAAACAAAACGGTGTTTATTTGTAATCAACTTAGACACAACAATAGCATTGTCAGTAGCTTACATTTTAAGAAACTATAAAAACAAAGATCCTTTCATATGCGTACTCTTACCCCAGTATCGGGGTAACAAAATAAAGAATATTTTAGAACATAAACAATGTGTGTATTATTTTATAATTATAATACTTTTCATCATAGTTTTAAATCAATATATGAGACCAACAAATACTTGGAAACTTTGAAACATACGGGCTCATAACAAACTTGATATTAAGCTGCACTCGATAGTAAAAAGTATTCTTTAAAAAAATACCCGACTACAAAAGATATCATGTCAAATGCCGTAAAGTTAACAAAATATCGTAAAAAATTTCATTTTCATTTTTCATTTATCTGTCAATCCAAAACGGCGCGACAGCAGTCGCTGCATTACGAGCCCTTTTCAGGACGTCCCGCACGGTACCTACTCAAGAGGGGGTTGCCGTTCTATAACGCTATCTATTTTTAAGATATTTAGAATGTATAGATATCGTTGACTGACAAATATCTCGCAGTATTAGGTTCCGCTAGATATTGCATTTGGGACCTAAAATTCGGGATGTTGCCTATATTTTCGGGTAGAATAAGGAGTGAAGTTATAAATATATATATTCAGGAGTTATTGAAACTGCGCAAATTAATAAGTAGCGTTATGTTGATTTTGAGTTCTCAGTGAGAACTTCTCAGTGCAAAACTCAGTGTAATAATACTGCTTATACCGTCAGCTCTTAAAGGCTAAATGTTATAAAAAATCTGGGAAAACCAAATAAAACAAAACGATACCGGCAAGTAAGAGTAAAACGAATTTAAAGGCGTAAAAGGGTAAGTAATATATATATTGTTTATTTTTCGTAAAAGTAATAATTTCACGGGTCCCTATAGGTCACAATAGTTCTTGAATAATAATACAAGATAATAACTGTAGCTTTGCTTTTAAAATTAATTAAAAATACTTTTATGCGGCTTCAATCATTTTCTACTAACGTAAGACGATCCCATTTTATTTCTCTAAGTTTACAGTAAAATTATAAATTATGACTAAGCAGATATACAATGCAAAAGCGGACGGATGTAGGAGTCGAGGACGGCCAAGACACACATTCCATGACCAAATAGAACGTGTTCTGGAGGAAGGTGATGTTAAGAGCCTCAAAAACCGACGCGCGTGCATGAAAAGAGTTATGAAAGTCAACGAAGCGAGTGAGGCGTGTAAGAATCGTGACCTATGGCGCTCTGTTCTCTCTGCCTACCCCGCAAGGGATTTGGCGTGAAGTTATGTATGTGTACAGTAAAATAAAACGAGACTCGTAACTAAGTACCAATCTCGAAATACCTGTCGGCCGAATTAGATTTAATAAAACAAATTACAAAAGGTTCGATGTCCGAATATGTATAGTCGAGAACTCATCTGTGAACATTATAGCATTTTATATAGCGTTGAAAAAGGTATTATTATAACTGTGGGAGGAGAAATTAGGAAAGCGTGACAGGCAAATTTTATTGTGCACATACCAATACAGCTGAGTTTTCGAACGCTATCCCACAAAACTTGA
Source organism: Euproctis similis (assembly GCA_905147225.2). Lineage (NCBI taxonomy): Eukaryota > Metazoa > Arthropoda > Insecta > Lepidoptera > Erebidae > Euproctis > Euproctis similis. Next base: position 18,294,619 of record LR990105.1, on the reverse strand, counting down.
ATCACAAACATGTGACTCACTGTCTGACATAGAGCAGTTTCTTTTATGGAACTTATCCACTCATTGTTAGACGAAATATGACGCACAGATAATATAACGTACGGATTGTTTTTAGGAAAAACAAAACAAGTAAATTTTGTAACAATTAATTTTTAATTATGCAATCTATTTTTTTTATGGTATAGGAGGGTAAACGAGCAGGCGTGTCACCTAATGGTAAGCAACCAACGCCGCCCATGGACACCAGCAAAACATATTGTGTTACTGTTGCGTTGCCAACCTTTAAGGAATAGGGGATAGGAAAGTATGGGGAAGGGGCTGGGCCTCCTGGTACCTCTACCCCACGAAACGCGGCGTGAGCCATTTTACGTCGATCTTCTGAGAGGTCGTGGTATTTCACCGGTCAAGCCGGCCCATTCATGCAGCGAACTGCTTGGCTCTACCAATGCTTAAGTGCTCCAATATTTAATTAACAAAACGCATTATAAAACATTTCTGACGCATGGACTAAGTGGCTAATTGATTGTCATATAATACATAGCCCTTTGAAAACAATACCGAAAAAACACTAAAACACTCACTAAAATATTGATGTATGAATGTGAGTTAATAATATAGAGATTCTATTTTTATAAGGCAGGTTATTTCAGTGCTATTGTGCAAATGATTCCGACATTAAATTATTTCTTAAATGTTAATATACAGAAATATAAAGTATGAGTTGCAGAAAAAAAAGAAACAAATATAACAACAAATATAACATCTTACTATCAATGTCAGGAGGTGTAGGCAGCGCCAATCATGAATGGGCACGAAAGATTGATGAGTCCCAATACAGGTGGCAAAACTTTAGATATCCTTATATAAAACACATAAAATTACGGTCATTAGAGAGAGTCAGAATCCGAACTTGACATTTCCAGACTAGAAGTTGTTGAACCACTACGCGGAATTAATTACATAATATTAATTTCCAGTAGAATAGACCTAAGTCCATACAGATATCCCTATTCAAACAAGACGCCAAACATCGATTGAAACAAATCATATATTCCAATTTGTGAAAAAAATATTTGGTGGTAGATATTATGTGATGTAAAGATTGTGAGGGTAAATGGCGTGACGGCAGGCAGCGACGACCGTGGGCGGGCGGGCTGCGCGGCCTGGTGGCGGCGCGCCGTCCCCAGTAGCTGCTAGCCTTCGCGCCAGGCGCACGTTCCGCGGCACAGCCTCCCACAAGTCCTCGTGTGCTGCGCTCACCCTCAGCACAACCCGCTGCAGCCGCGCCGCCCAACACGCGCCGCGCCGGCACAACAAACTATTGCTCAGTGCCCAAGTTTAACTTTGTGTTTCTGAACGTACCACGAGGGCGCACCTCACGATCATACGCTAAATAAGTAAGTTTTTAGTGCTTCTTTCACAGAGATTGCCTATGAATAAGTTGCTGCTGAATGAACGCTTCTACTGTTGCTTTTTTAATGCTTCTTTCAGTTACGACAATATAAAATACCAGAAAGTTATGAATGCGCGTTATATTTGATAATTGCTTAAACTATCTAAATCAGGTGTAGTTACGCAGTACGAGTTAATGAGATCATGGTATCTTTTAAATAAATGTATTACTACTGGTTATAAAACAATAATAGTCATTTATAACAACAAAGCATTGAATTTATTGAAAGGAATAAAGTGACCGCCTGTAACCCTGCCTGGCGATAGTCGTGTGTTTCAATTCCCACCTGAGATATCGCTTTAGGCTGCCGCAATTTAATAGGTTTAAATCTAATTTGAATGTTAGTTCACGCGTCCGAATGATCTAAATGTTAAATGTAATAACTATGTTTCAACAAAGTACTTTTACTGACATGTGAGGTAAGAGCCACAATGACGAATTCTGATGTTAAAAGCTTTGAACTAAGCTATTTGTAGTAAATAGTTAGAAATCTTTAAAAAATCTATAAATAATTTTGTAAAAGTCGGAGGCTGATAACTTTTTTTAAATAAAATTTGCGTCATATGAATATATAGTAACCTATCTATACATTCAAGTATTATATTAGCTATTTTTAGTAGGAAATAGTAAGATGTAAAGTGGCTTAATACAGAATATGTGTAGAAAATATATATATGCGTAATAAAACTCTGTACACAGTCCCAGGTGTTGAGAATATTCAATAATAAGAGAAATTGATTTCCATTACGTTTACGAATAAATTGAATCAAACAAAAATTTACGATACATTTTCCCCCATAAACATAATATGATGACAGGTATAACATGACATTTAACATACATCCAAATGTCATGTTATAACTGTCACCACGTTAAGTCAGGTAGGTATTTTATCTCACATTTACAGTATTGGAATTTTTTGTTCATGATTTAAACGTCATTAAATAAATATGGTAATCAGTATCAAATAGAAAATAGTATCAAAATTAGAGGAAAAATAAAACTGACCCCTCCAAATAATTAATAAATAAATATTAAAATAATAAAATGCTTTCAAATATTTGGATCACAATACTTTATTTTTGCTATTGACCACTAGTCAAGTCAAGATAACCATGAAGTAAATGGTGCCATGGCGTGGTGGTTTACACTCCGACTTCTGTTTTGAAAGTAGTGATTTCTAATGTATCAGGCTCATCAATGCATATTTGGATTTTTTGGAAGTATATTATGGCTAGATAGTTTGTGCTTGATGGAAATGGACACATTCATCTATTTATTCTATAGCTATAAATATATCATTCGACGAGATGTGGGTATTGGCACAATATTAAATAAATCCCTATGGAACTCAAATGAAATGAAAAAACTCAAATTTTCGTCAATTTGTGGCGGAGTTGTGCTGGAACATACATGGGTAAAATACATTATACCTTAATAGGATCTTATACATTAAACTACTACTTATCCAGAAAACGTAGTCTGGTCAAAAAGTTTATTTCTTAGATTTTCGCGAATAACAGGAAAAGAGATAAAGATAAAGAGGTACCCGGAGGCCCACCCCCTTTCCCCATCCTTTCCTTTCCCCTTTCCCCTGAAGGTCGGCAACGCAACAGTAACACTATATGTGTTGCTGGTGTCCATGGGCGGCGTTGGTTGCTTACCATCAGGTGACACGCCTGCTCGTTTGCCCTCCTATCCCATAAAAAAATAACACTCATAACATTAAAACAACTTTGACTTTATTTTAAATTTAAAGGTAAGTATTTGTTAAAAAATCTACCACTGGGTCAAAAAAAGGGGCCAGTCCTGAGAAAGACACAGCAAGAAAACTCAGCGGCTGTTCTTCAAAACTGATTATTACTTCATTTTGGACGGGCTATTGATAGTACTATTATTTGTAATATTTTGAGAAAAGAAACTTGGTTTCCAGGTTAGTAAAATTATTTTGATTGTATACTGCACTATTCAAAATTTCTACACTATTTTGGTTTCTGACCTGCAACCTAGCTTTTGAACGACTACCATCTTCTTGTTCATCACTGGTGAAAATGATCTCTGTAAACTGTTAGAAACGTCGGGAAATAAATAAAAATAAGTTCTAAATAAACGCGATATAATCCTGAAAAGTTGTTTTAATGTTATGATAAAAAAGGTTTTAATTAATAAATAAAAAATAACAGTTTATCGTAGAAGGGTGAATGACTTTTTAGGGATTTTAGATGCAGTTCTATATAAAAAAAAAATATAGAACAGCATTTTTATAGTTTTATTCTTAGACTTACCCGATATGGCTACGAAATTTCATGAGAATCGGTCAAGCTGTTTCGGAGGAGTTCATTTATCGCACACCGTGTGACACGAGAATTTTATGTATTAGATTACATGTAAGATAAAATACAAGTGAAAGAGCAGGGAAAATAAAATGGCAAGCTTATGACTTCTAGCCATATTTCAGGAAACTTTTGGAAAAAAACAATAGTCCTTAATAAACGCGGGTAGTGTTAAGTGTACGTATATAAATGTATGTATTCCTACAAATATAAAGATCCGAGTAGACAAACATCCTACTTTTGAAGTCGGTTAGATATTTTAATTACATTTTCATTCGATCACAGACATTTTGCTATTTAATGAACATTATGTTAGATTAATTCCAGTCTTAATATTTTCTTTTGTTCATTCATTCTTCTTTATGATATTGTTCCGTACGTAGGTAGTACGTAGGTAGTAGTAGGTTACATGAATAGGACTCAGTACTTATCCTCGTATTGTTTTGACATAAATATTATTTAATATACTGAAACAAAATAAAATGGATACTGGAGGCTTAGAGCCTCCAGTATCCATTTTGTTTATTACATATTGTTTGTTATATTTTGTTTCACGAGGCGGTTTGTTTTGATTCGGATATCTAAGAAAATTGTTCGCTATGACAAAATTATATTATATTTTACTATTTATACTTTTATAAATAACGGTGATCAAAGAATAACTGCCAATAGTAAACGATACATGCAGACACATACATGATACAGCAATTAAAGTTATTTTACAATATATTTTAACTTATTCCCTTTTTTCATTTGACGATATTACTGGGATACAAAATCATTGACAAATCTTTAACATAACATAACTTCAATCATTTTTCTACTCAAAGAGGTGTAGGCAGTGACTGTTCAGCCTTGACTCGCCGTTATGTTTATGTCCCAAATTATTGAGTAGAAATTTATCAGTCATCAATTTTTATCACCGATAAATTCCGTTAACATGTTAAGACTTTTTCATCAAATGCAAACAAATACTCACAGCAAAACCTCGAGTTGATATATCCCTGAGCAAGGTAAGGACGTTTGTTTAAACGCATAATAAATATTGAAATTTAAAGCAACAAAAAATAAATAAATTTAACTGTGGTACGTCCACTGCATTAAAATAAAAAGTGTGTGTGTCCGCTCCGACGCACGACTGGAGTTTACTCCTCAAGAACGATTATAAAATAAAACAGGACATTGTATGGAGTGCCGACTCTTATTTATATGCTCTGTGACTATAGCGCATAACGCATTTCGTGTGACATGCTATACTCTCTAGTACGATTTTGGTCCCCATAATTTTCATACCCCGGGCCTATATATGTAAATCGATTCTTAAGGAGTAAACTCCAAAAAGATATTCAATAACTACATATTTTTACAATAAGATTATTGGAGTTTACTCCTTAAGAATCGATTTACATATATAGGCCCGGGGTATGAAAATTATGGGGACCAAAATCGTACTAGAGAGTATAGCATGTCACACGAAATGCGTTATGCGCTATAGTCACAGAGCATATAAATAAGAGTCGGCACTCCATACAATGTCCTGAGCTCTTTATAGAAACACTCTTTATAGCGATACGCCATTCTCTATTACGAAGAAATGTGTTCATATTTGTAGACAGTAAATATTTATTATTTTATTGGAGTTTACTCCTTTTTTTTTTTTTTTTTTTTTTTTTTTTGAATGACTACTAATTGTTAGCCTTACGGCTGTTACAATTTTACGCGGACTTTTGGTGAGCGCAGAGGGCTCTCAACCTAGTGATTAAACAACCTGTTCCAAGGGCACCCCCTGTGGGGTACGAACCTCGGCTTGGACGGTTGTTGGCAATGTGGTTTGTACCACGTTTCTGATTTTTACGCGAGCGAGTTTGCGCCCTCGGCGGCGAGGACGAAACCGCGGCCTACCATGAGACGAGATGGCTTCGCGAGCCTTTTGAGCCGCGATTTGCGCGAGGGTGGTGGCGTCATCCTGCTCGGTGAGGATGTGACGGGGTCTAGTCCTCCTCGATATGCGGGAGGGTGTGTAATTGCTAGCCGCAACCACTAGCGGGTTGGGGTGTGTGGCAGCAGAGTCAAAGAACTTGATGGAACATTGCTTCATGAATTGCCTGATAGTAGGCAGAAGCAGGTCGACGTGGAGGTCTAGATTACGAACGAACCACGGGGCCCCCGTGGCTCTTCGTAAGAACCTATTCTGTAGTGTCTGAAGCCTATGGATCCTGTGTGGCTGTGTGTGGGCGAATACGGGGCACGCGTATGTCATAATGGGCCTAATACAAGACGTGTAAAGCCTAACCTTGTTGGATAGAGATAGTTTTGACTTTGGATTAATAAGGGAATGGAGTCTGCCCATGACTAGGGCGGCACGGGAGCGCACACGTTTGATGTGCGGTCTAAAACTGAGTTTATCATCAAGGATAACTCCGAGGTATTTGGCTTGCCTGTCCCAAGGGATAGGTTTGCCGAAAATTTGGACATTAGGGAAAGACTTGACGGGATACAGGTGGGAACGCCGCCTGTGAAACAAGACAGCTTGACTTTTGTCGGGATTGATTTCTATTCTCCATTTGGAAAACCAGACGCTGAGGGCGTCGGCTGCCTTCTGGAGTTGTTTAGAGACGGAAGAAGGGCCGCAACCGGCATAATAAATGGCAGTGTCATCTGCGAAAAGGGCAAGCTGGACCGGACTAAGTTTTGGGAGGTCGCTGGTGAACAGCGTGAAGAGGAGTGGTGAGAGTACCGAGCCCTGAGGGACGCCGGCATGAATCGGACGGGGTGAAGAGAGGGTTCCTTCTACGTTGTAGCGAAAGTGCCGCTCTGATAGGTAATCTCGTATGATGAGTACGAGATACTGCGGTATTTCCAATTGGAAAAGTTTGAACAGTAGGCCATTGTGCCATACTTTGTCGAAAGCTTTCGCTACATCGAAGAAGAGGGACCCTATGAAGAGGTTCCTTTGGAGTTTGTCGTAGGTGAATTCTACGAGACGGTGGACTTGTTGGACGCACGAGTGTCTAGGGCGGAAGCCGAACTGCTCGTGGGGAATGAGAGAGTTGGCTTCAGCATAAGCTTTGAGCCGACTCAGAACTATACGTTCGTATATCTTGCCTAGACCTTTCAGGAGACTGATCGGCCTGTAGCTGGACGGGTCGGACTTCTTTTTGCCGGGTTTGGGAATACCAATTACCACGGCCTCTTTCCACTGGTGGGGGAAGGTGCAGTTACAGAGTGCAGCATTATATATGCTAGTGAGCAAAATGATGAGGGTCATAGGGAAGAGTTTAATCACTTTGTTAGTGATACCATCTGAACCGGGGGCTTTCCTGGGGTGGAGATCCTTGATGATTTGTTTGACCTCGTCAGAGGTGACGACAGGGACGGACTGGTTTGGTGGTAAGGGGAGTGAAGCTCTCCTTTCAACTTCGCTATCTATGTGGGCAATGTGGGCGGGGTCGAAGTGTATTGCACTGGGCGTACATTGTTGTTCCAGACTGGAGGCAAGGCATTCTGCCTTCTCGTCGTCGTCGAAGGCAGGAGGTCGGTTAGGTCGGGTGAGAGGGGGCATGGTGCTGACTATGTCCTGTTTGAGGGACCGAGATAGTTGCCAGAAGGCGGTATGAGATGGTTTGATCTCTCGAAGAGTGTCATCCCATCTCTTCTGTCTAAGGTCTGTGACAGCAGTTCTCACTTGCCTTTGGAGTCTGCGCAGTCTAACTCGGTTCTCCTCAGTAGGAAACCTATCGTAATGACGCGTCGCAGCGTTCTTCTGCCTCAACAGGTCACGCACGTCGTCCGGCAGGTGCCCTCTACGATTGCTCGTGTCGGGTGCCCGCCGTGAACATTCACTAATGAGCGAATGAACGTGGCTGGTGAGGCAGTCGATTGCCTTCGACGTGTCTTCCTTTGATGTGATCCTAGGAGGGATGTTGTCGAGGTGAGCTGACGAGGCCGACTTGAGTTGGTGCTCAAGCCGGCCCCAGTCAGTGATCACCTTAGAGGGGGTGTGGCCAAGATCTGTGGGACCTATACGGGGAGCGAACTCTAGCACTACTGGCCTGTGGTCTGAATCTAATTCGTGTAGCACTTCTATTGAACACAAACGTAAGTTTATGTTCCTTAGAAGTGCCACGTCGAGTATGTCGGGTCTGTGAGCTGTCCTCCTAGGGAAGTGAGTGGGTTCTAACGGAGCTATGATGTCAAAATTGAATTTGTCAGAAAGGGATTCCAAGGTCCTGCCTCTGGGAGTGGTGCTGTGGCAGTTCCACAAGATGTTTTTGGCGTTGAGATCGCCTGCGATGATTGTCGAACCTCCCAGATTGACGAGGGCCCTGATATCCTCTTCGGTCAGTTGTTTGCTGCTACCGGGGGAGAGGTATGCTGAAACTATAGTGATGGGTTGGTGACCTGTCATGGCTAGCCTACAGACCGAAGCCTCAATGTACGTCAGTGCAGGCGGATCCATAGGGATGCAGTGAAGCGAATTTTTATGATAGATGAGGGTGCCTCCTTTTAAGGAATCTAGCCTATCGTTGCGAATCAATCTATAGTTCGCGATCTTGGGGTTCCTATTACAGGGTTTGAGGAAAGACTCTTGGACGAGTAATATGTCGAGGTTGTGGTCCCTGAGGAAAGTACCTATTTCGTCTTTTTGATGGAGAATGCCGTCGGCATTGAAGAAGCCTAGCTTAAGGGATCGGGGTTTGACTCTGCTTGGAGTGTGTCTATCCATATTAGATTTTGAAGGAGCCTAATTTCTCGATGACGGTCGAGAACCGGATGGCGACGTCTAACAGGGCAAGACTGTTGCCCTGGTTTTCCCTAAGGGAGTTGGCGATTAGGCGAATCTCATCAAAGTTGATGAGATTCGCGAACCTGGCCACGATGGCCAGGTCGGAGTCTCCGGAGAGGGCGGGCAGGGGGAGTGATGCCCTGGGAGGGGCCACCACTGGGATGGGCTTGGTTGGTTTGGGGGTGGGGGGGGAAGGCTTTTTGAGCCAAGGGTTGGAAGCGGGAGGGGTGGTGGTAGGAGGGGTGGGAAGGGGTGGGAAAGCCGCCCGGCTGACGGTGTTTCCACCCCAAGCCGAGCGGAGGGGAGCGGGGGCCACTGGGGTGGCAGAGGGCCGTTTGGGAACGGGTTTGGGGGCTTTGGGGCAGCCGCGGTAGTTGGCGGTGTGCCCCTTTTCCCCGCAGAGGACACAAGAAGGAGGGTCCTTGCAGAGGGACCTGTCCTTGGGTCTGGGACATTCGGAAGTATGATGGGAGCCCGGACACTTGACGCATCTAGGGGGGGCAAAACAATGGCGGGAGGAGTGGCCATATAGTTGGCAGTTATGGCATTGGGATAGGATTGAGTTTTTATGGGGGGGTTCTATGCGAACTCCGGAGAGTCCACAGAGGTTTTTAAGGTTAAATATCTCCTTGCCCTCTTTAGTGAGGTCCAAGGAGACCAGGACGAGGTCAAAGGGTTGACGCGTGTTGCCACGCACCATCCGGTGGACCTCGTGGATGGGGAAGCCCTGGGAGACGAGGGAGGATTTGACCTCGTCTGTCGGGATTTCCTTAGGGACGTTTCTGAGGACGACCCTGAGAAGGCGGTCCTCGGGGAGGGTGTAGGTATGGAAAGGGACCTGGCGATCCCGGAGGATGCGGGACAGGGAGCGGTGGTCTTGAGAGGAGATCAATTCCACCTTGATCCCCTGGGCTGTAGAGCGCGCGGCCCTGAAATTAATGCGGTGCTGAGTGCACCAGGAGGAGATAAGAGTCCATTTGGACTTGTCTTGAATGAATATTGGAGGGGGAGACGGGAGTTTGGGAGTAGATGTCGAGTTGGGGGCAGAGGCAGGTGCGGGAGGGCGGGTAGCCGGCGGGGAGGGACGGGTTGAAGGGGGGGAGGGGGCCTTGGAGGGGCCCGGAGTGGGAGAGGGGGCCTTGGAGGGGCCCGGAGTGGGAGAGGGGGGGGAAGGTTTGACCGCCTTGGAGGACGGCAGCTTCTTCGCCTTCAAGTTTCTCTTCCTTGAAGAGACCACGGTGAAGTCGGAGTTAACCTCCGAGGAGGAGGATTCCTCCTCGGAGGTTTCGGGGCCCTCGGATGCTTCCGAAGCGTCCATGGACGCCTCGGATGCCTCCGAGGGGGTGATGGAGCGGGTGTGGGGCCTGGATGCAGAGGGAACAGGGGAGCGGGAGGTTGAGGGGGTCGGGGAGCGAGGGGAGGAGAAATGGCGAGTGGGAATAGCATCCCCGAACTTTTTCTTGAGGAAGTTGTAGACTTCCTCGTCTTCCAGCAGCTGCTCGAGAGGCAGCATGGTGGTCCTGTAACTAAATAAACAATTAGTACACTCACACCTCGAGTGAGATACTCGAGGTGTGTATGATATAATAAGTCCCTCCTGACCAGACAAGGGTCAGGAGGAGAGTGCCTGTAAAGAAAAATATATATGTATAGTACAACTGTTGTACTACACGATAATAATATACTAGTAATGTTAAGTAACAACAAATTAGAATCTATAAATAGAATATTATAATATTAAAGAATAAATAATAATAGCTGTCGCCGACCGGCGCGAGCGACCGAGGTCAACGCTCCGTGACGTGACGTCGCCAACGGTCGCCGACGTAAGTCGTACGAAAATTCTAAAAGTAGAATATTAGTAAAAATAGAATATTAACCCTTACCGCGGCCGGTAATCCTGTATTGTTTCTTTCTTGATAGATAGAACGAGGATAGCTTGAGCTGCAGAGAGCGCGCGAGCCCGAGCACCGGAGCCGCTGAACTGGCGAACGCTGGCGTACGACTGGAACAACAACGACAAAGTTAATAATACGAGCGAGCTGGGACGTACGTGCGACCGTACAGTACGAGCTTCGGAACGATAGTGCTGAGTGCGTGCTAGTCGCGGCGTGCGTCTCGAGCGAGTGTTCGGCACGGAAGAGTGGTGTTTACTCCTTAAGAATCGATTTACATATATAGGCCCGGGGTATGAAAATTATGGGGACCAAAATCGTACTAGAGAGTATAGCATGTCACACGAAATGCGTTATGCGCTATAGTCACAGAGCATATAAATAAGAGTCGGCACTCCATACAATGTCCTGAGCTCTTTATAGAAACACTCTTTATAGCGATACGCCATTCTCTATTACGAAGAAATGTGTTCATATTTGTAGACAGTAAATATTTATTATTGGAGTTTACTCCTTAAGAATCGATTTACATATATAGGCCCGGGGTATGAAAATTATGGGGACCAAAATCGTACTAGAGAGTATAGCATGTCACACGAAATGCGTTATGCGCTATAGTCACAGAGCATATAAATAAGAGTCGGCACTCCATACAATGTCCTGTTTTATTTTATAATCGTTCTTGAGGAGTAAACTCCAGTCGTGCGTCGGAGCGGACACACACACTTTTTTGGAGTTTACTCCTTAAGAATCGATTTACATATATAGGCCCGGGGTATGAAAATTATGGGGACCAAAATCGTACTAGAGAGTATAGCATGTCACACGAAATGCGTTATGCGCTATAGTCACAGAGCATATAAATAAGAGTCGGCACTCCATACAATGTCCTGAGCTCTTTATAGAAACACTCTTTATAGCGATACGCCATTCTCTATTACGAAGAAATGTGTTCATATTTGTAGACAGTAAATATTTATTATTGGAGTTTACTCCTTAAGAATCGATTTACATATATAGGCCCGGGGTATGAAAATTATGGGGACCAAAATCGTACTAGAGAGTATAGCATGTCACACGAAATGCGTTATGCGCTATAGTCACAGAGCATATAAATAAGAGTCGGCACTCCATACAATGTCCTGTTTTATTTTATAATCGTTCTTGAGGAGTAAACTCCAGTCGTGCGTCGGAGCGGACACACACACTTTTTTTGGAGTTTACTCCTTAAGAATCGATTTACATATATAGGCCCGGGGTATGAAAATTATGGGGACCAAAATCGTACTAGAGAGTATAGCATGTCACACGAAATGCGTTATGCGCTATAGTCACAGAGCATATAAATAAGAGTCGGCACTCCATACAATGTCCTGAGCTCTTTATAGAAACACTCTTTATAGCGATACGCCATTCTCTATTACGAAGAAATGTGTTCATATTTGTAGACAGTAAATATTTATTATTTTATTTTATAATCGTTCTTGAGGAGTAAACTCCAGTCGTGCGTCGGAGCGGACACACACACTTTTTGGAGTTTACTCCTTAAGAATCGATTTACATATATAGGCCCGGGGTATGAAAATTATGGGGACCAAAATCGTACTAGAGAGTATAGCATGTCACACGAAATGCGTTATGCGCTATAGTCACAGAGCATATAAATAAGAGTCGGCACTCCATACAATGTTTTATTTTATAATCGTTCTTGAGGAGTAAACTCCAGTCGTGCGTCGGAGCGGACACACACACTTTTTTTTTATTTTATAATCGTTCTTGAGGAGTAAACTCCAGTCGTGCGTCGGAGCGGACACACACACTTTTTGGAGTTTACTCCTTAAGAATCGATTTACATATATAGGCCCGGGGTATGAAAATTATGGGGACCAAAATCGTACTAGAGAGTATAGCATGTCACACGAAATGCGTTATGCGCTATAGTCACAGAGCATATAAATAAGAGTCGGCACTCCATACAATGTCCTGAGCTCTTTATTATTTTATTTTATAATCGTTCTTGAGGAGTAAACTCCAGTCGTGCGTCGGAGCGGACACACACATTTTTTTTGTTACATATATTACACGCACATACAATGTTATCGTAGGTATTTCGTTTTAATTAAATTAAACTAATACATAATATTATTTTATAAAACAAATAAAAAGGGCACGGCCGTGGATCAGTATTTGTTTAAAATTACTACACTGACATTATACCTAAATAAATTATTCTTAATTAAGCCTATTATAAGTATAAATCAATTATTTGTTTATTCATCAATTTTCTGCCCTTATTCCACTCTAATTGGGATCGGTACAACTCATCCTTTTCCATTCTCTTCTACCACTCTTCTTCTCCATACTTATTTTCTTAAAACTCATATTAATTTTTATACAGTCCAACCATTTCATATTTGGCCATCCTGTACCGATATGTCATTCTTGTCGCTCTTCTTTTGATATGGATCTCTTCTGATAACATGTTCATACCACGACACGACATCAAATAATAATATGTCTTTAAAGTTTAAAACTCAGATTCGAGTGGATTCCAATTATGATAAAGATGCTATACCATATTATTCTCATGACTACTTTCAAACTTGATCAATATAAAATCCGCTTCAGAAACAAACGCAGGTGAGGCTTCAGTTTATTCTATGCAAAGATTAGTCTATTTATAACTAGATCGATCGCGACTGCTCTCGCGAAATCTCATACTTTGTTTGTGCCTTGACTCGACTTGTTCCTTTATTTTTTTCTTATATATAGGTGGGCAAACGAGCAAGCGGGTCGTCTGATGGTCGTAGGCCGCTCATCAATTCAAAGTCAAAGAAGCTTAATTTTCGTAGGTCTTCACAGACACTTAAAAATAGTCAATGTATAATATTTTACGTATTATTTAAAATGAAGTTCTTAAACACGAGCGCTAGAGGAAAGTGCCTCCGTGGAACAAGAAAACACAAACGCAATCGCCACGAGCCCGATTCCGAGTGTAGGGGCTATCATTAGGAAAATCGGGCAAGACACTCACGTGCCAAATATTCTTTACAAAACCATTTAAAATTAATAACAATAATAAAACGCACCTGCAACACTTGTAGTGTTACAAATGCTTTGCCGACTGTTAAAGGAGTAGGATAGGAAAGTATGGGGAATGGGGTGGACTTCCGAGAACCTATCATACCGAACAAAATGCGGCATGAGCCACTTAGTCTGAGAGTCAGTCTGAGAGTTCGTGGTAGTCCACCGGTCGAGCTGGCCTATACATTCAGCGCACTGCTTGACTCCACCACTGTTGACTTAAATCATTAGCTTTCTATAAGAGTTGCGCTTTCAATTTGCACTACTTGCATAAATATATAGTACAGACTAGGACTATTAATCTATTGGAGTTTATATCCAAAACAAATATATGCTTAAAAAGTATAAAAAGAGGTTTTAGCACCGCATCAATAGAGACACTGTTTCACCGACATCTTGAAGTTAAGATTTCATAAGAAGAGATCGTAAGTGTACATCAGCTTTTTGTTCTATTTAAGTTAATTTGTGAAGATAGTGCTTCAGAAGTATGAAAGGACGACACTAAAAGTCACATTTATTAAGTTAAGTTAGGTTGTTTATAGAATTTCAGGTTGTGTTTTTTGCTATGAATGTCCCGAATGACGACAGACAATAATTGACTTTGCTTACGTACGTATGTACCTATAATTTGAAATAAAAATGCCACCTTGTTGTAACGAGAAAATAATGACAGTGCTATGTTATTTAATTCGTTAGTACTATAATGAATTCTATATATGATATTTGATCACATTAATTTAGCATAATATAATAATAGAAATGGGAAAATAAACTGTAAAGCTATCGATATAAATATAGTTGCACCAAATCGAATTATTGTTTTGACTAAATTGATAATTGATTTAAGATTTGTTCGAGGCCAGTGTTCATTTTAACATGCATAACTTCAAGCCAATTCCTTTGCGGGGTAGACAGAGAGAACAGAGCACCGTAAGGCACGATTTGTACTCGACTCGCTCGCTTCTTTGACTTTCAACTCTTGTCGTTGTCATTCGACTCTAATACTTATTATGTTAAACATATTTTTAATTATAATTTATATCTTACGCACACACATAACATGACATAACTTTACGCCTTTTTCTACTCGAAGGTGTAGGCTGTGCCTGTTAAACCTCGACTCGCGGTCCCAAATGCAATAGGTGGCGAACCTATTGCCATACCGGGCACAAAATTTTTAGTCATCGATATTTATCACACATTAAACTACGTTCGAAATTAATTTCGAAAAGTCATTGGTGTGAGCCAGGATTTTAAGCCGCGAATTTCTTGATTCAGAAGCCGTGTGCTCGACCACTGGACCACTAAGACTATTGAAATTGAAAAAAAAAAATTTTAATAATTAATTAATTTAATGGACAGTAGTAAACTTATACAACTATTTAGTATTAACGTATCTTAGAATTATACAACATAAGGTGTCGTTAATAGCCATTAAAACAAAATGTGAACACAAGATCCAGAATATCGGCTGACATATAATAACTCTCAATGTTTCCAGCCTTGGTAATTATGGTAATATCTTGTCTTGATTGGCCCTCTGGCAATTCACGTGGGAGGTTTATGTTCAGCAGAGGGCCGTAATGAGCTACTTTGATTTCATTTAATGACGAAAAGATATTTGAATCTTTCAGAAAAAAAAACAAAGCAGCTACAAGATTAGTTTTAAATTTATAAAATACTAGCTGACCCGCGTGCAGTCATCAGTAATAAATAAGTAAATTTTGGATTTATCACTTTTTCTTTTCTTTACCGTACATGAATTATAAATAAAAACCACTCTGTTGACGCCCTCTATGTATTAAAAAAAAACGGATCAAAATCCGTTGCGTAGTTTCATAGATCTAAGCATATAAGGGTACAGACAGCGGAAAGCGACTTTGTTTTATACTATGTAATGATAATAATGATATATTTCAATTTATTAACTAACCTATAATTGAAATAAAGAAGGTAGTAGTGAGAATTCCTCAAGTTGGAACATAACACGTATCTAAAGCTGTTAAAGAGATAAAATTACTTTAAAAAAAGTTGGATTAATAAGTTGTTAACTTAAATAAATGCTATATAGTTACTAAATTGTCCGTTTGTCTAATTGTTCATATCTTTAAGAAGCTATAATTATTATAAATTGCTACTTAGTTAAAAGAGTTTAATAATACTTATTATGTACTTATATATTTTTACTATCATACACAAGTGTACAGCCGGAATAGGATAAATGGTAGCGGTAGCCTGAAAAGTATTGCATAAAATAAAATTAAAACAAATCCAAGAATGATATCCTAACCGTTTAGAGTTCATAAGCGTCATCATAAGCACAGCGGGATGTTGGCAGACTGAAGCACATATCTGAGTAACACATGACTACTTCGTAGCAAAAACTCCATACGAGCATACAATTTTCGGTGGGCACCTACGATTTCTCCTGGTTTCCATCATCCGATCCTGACCTGGTAGAAATGGAACCACTTGGGATGTATACGCTATCCAACAAAACAATAATTAAGCAATTTGGTCCAGGCGTCCTCGAATAATCGGATTGGTGAATCTACATAAAAAATATCCCGACGAATTGAGCACCTCCTGCCTTATTTGAAATCGGTTAAAAATATATCTGACTGTCGCTTAAACAGCTTTTTCCAAATGAACTCTTAGATTTCCAGTAATAATACTCAGTCTTTGAAGATATTACGCTACTGAGTTTGTTTCATTTACCCCTAACACTACGACAAGTATGCAAAGGTAGTTAGAGGTGGATTTCTCGCATTCTGTTATTTTCCTCAGGAGAAATCTTTTATTTACTGTAAATAAAACTTTCTTTTGTACAGCTAAGATAAAAATCTTAGAAGTTTTGTTTAATTTTCTCGCTTTTATCACATGCAAGTGTAGGCAATTGTACTATCTGTGGTCAAATAAAATAACTAGTTTTTACTTTATTATTTACTGTTTTTAATTTATTGGCTACGAATCTCATTGTTATACACCAAGTAGAAGTTGTTCATAAATCGTTTCCATCACACATGTGGTTGTTGAACACATGAAATTCAAAAAAATACCTTCTTCTGGCATAAATTTACATACTTGATCCCGATGGCTCATTGATTTGATCCTCTAGGAAATTTTAGAAAACTTGGTCTGATAGTTTATCGATAGAATACAAATAAAATTAAAAGTAAATGTAATTTCTATTCTAGATTCAATAGGTATTAAGATATTGAAAAATTAAATCATCGTTACCCTGCTATGGCAAACTTAACGACCTGGTTTGTTTGTTGGGGGAGAAATACAAATTTTATGTCTAAGAACAAATCAAATTATGAAAATAATTTAATAACAGTCCACAAGTACAGATTTAACATATTATTTAAATTAAATACTAAACATGAGAGCTTGAGTAAAGTACCTCTGTGGAACAAACAAAAAAACACGGACGCAATCGCCACGAGCGGTCCGATTCCGAGTGTAGAGGCTTTTATGAGTAGAACCGGGAAGGAAACTCATCTGCCAAATACTCTTTTCAAACCATTTTAAATAAATAACAATATGATTATGAAAACATAGCAGTAGGTAGTCTTTTATGCACTAAAAGGGGTAACAGCCAGAATACTCGACCATCACTATTAACTAGAGAAGTTCTATGCCACTATAGTAGTCGAGCACAACTGACGAGACATCTTTTAATTGGAGTGTTAACGTTGTGCAACAATTGTGGACAATAATTAAATTTATAAGTATCATATATTGAACACAATATCAAGGCCAGTTTAAAATTAGGACCCTATCAGAAATGATTACAGAACGCCTCCACTCCAAATTAAGTGAATAAAATTCCGAAACGCAAACTACACAATCCACCTTGAGCAAGTAACTTGACGGTCCCAGGGCGACTTGTCCATCATGAAGTCATTGATGGTGTATTATGCACTACCAATGAGACGATCCTTCACAGCCCGCCTAAAGCGATCATAAGACGAAGCCAGAATATGTGCAGGTATCCTATTATAAAACTTTACACCCATTCCCAAAAAAGACTTGTGTACCTTGTGCAGGCGATGATATGGTAACTCAAGCTTATGCTTGCCTCTAGTATTAAAACTGTATACAACGCTATGTTTGGTATATATAAATAAGTTTTTCCTTACAAACATTATCTTATCATATAAAAGATTTGAGAGGTAGTACAAATCTACTTACTTAACTTCACGCGAAGTTTCTTTCGAAATGGGCAGAAAGAATTAATTAAATTTGTTGTCGTACCTTTCTATTTCCCCAAATCTCTGAAGATAACTCTGGATGCTAGAACCCTGCATTTTTATGCTATATCCAAATCATTGACATCACTACTTTACCTTAAAACTTTCTAGACAATGGCAATAGGTTTCAAATAATCATCTTTTAAAAAGAAATTTGTCAAGAAAATCAATTTTAATTATAGTCAAAAAGATTCCTTATATCGGCAGAATTCTACTCGTAAACATAACTCTTCTCTAAATTTACAAATTTTGAAGATAAGTAACTAACAAACAACACCAAAGAACGTGAAACAAGAGTTTTAGTCTAATAAATGTCTCTTTCTCTCTCCCTCTTTCGCTCTCCCGCTTTCTCTCTCTCTCTTACTCTCTTACACGACCCAGTTCACCAGTATGTTGGTAGATAGAGTTAATTGAAAAGCTATACAGATTGAAATAGACCGCGTACAGGATACGGCTAACTAGTTGCTGCGGCTTAGGATATGGCTTATACAGTTGTTTCTGAAATGAACTTGTACCAAGTGGTCAAGAGTGAAAGTGCATGCTCGGTACATACTTGGCTTAGTGTTACAAAACTTTGTAGTCGTAAATATATACTTAATTATTTTAATTTTGCACTATGCATTGAACTACAAGTATATTAGAAATTTATAGATATTTGAAATTATTATGAGACTTGAAATAAAATTTACTAGTATTCTGTTTGGTTAAATAAGTTATTGTACCTGCTTTTAATGGAGTATACTCCAGCAGGTATAATAAATATATTAATGATGTATGATGAAAGAAATGTATTAATATATGTCTTAGTATTGTTATTATTTTAAATGTTTCTTTTTTATGGGATAGGAGGGCTAACGAGCAGGCGTGTCATCTGATGGTAAGCAACCAACGCCGCCCATGGACACCAGCAACACATATAGTGTTACTGTTGCGCTGCCGACCTTTAAGGGATAGGGGAAAGGAAAGAATGGAGAAGAGGGGTGGGCCTCCGGGTAACTCTCTCACCGAACGAAACGCGGCATGAGCCACTTTACGTCGGTATTCTGAGAGGTCGTGGTATTTCACCGCTCAGCAGCATGAATGGGCCGGCTCGCCCATTCATGCTGCGAACTGAAACATAAGTTTTTCATAACAAGTTCATAAATCTTTTTTGTATGGGATAGGAGGGCAAACGAGCAAGTGGGTCTCCTGATGGTAAGCAACTACTCACCGCCTATGAACACCGTGGTACGTTGCCATACTTTAAAGGAGTAGGAGGGGAAAGGAAGGGGAAAGGGGATCGGGCCTCGATATTCCGAGAGGTCGTGGTAATTCACCGGTCGAACGTGCCCATTCATGCAGCGAACTGCAAGACTCTACCACTGTTAAAAATCTATTAATATTTTCTACTATATAGATTTAGTGGGAATTTTCAACAACTTTTGTTTGTATTTCATTTTCGGTCAAAAACCAATGTATTCATTTATTATTTACGAAAAGTACAAAGTCGATTAAAAGAAGTTGTGAACTGTTGTGAATTTTGTGGGATTAAGCTTCATTTCAATTATTGCTGTAAAATTAACAGTACTATTAGTTATTTTTTTTAGTTCTTTATTCGGCATCAACCATTTTTACTAATACATCATGGTCGATACTATCAAATTAATAATATGACTGAAATTAATAAAATTAAAAATATTAAATTAAATTCTATAATTAAGATGAATGGATGAATTTGTATATCTTGTAGGCATTTTTAGTAGGAATGGTATGGTAGCTACACTGCGGATGTCGTAAGAAGAGTGGCGTTTAGAAAAAGCGTAAATGGAGAGTTGGGCAAATTCCTGGGCGGAAAGAATTTTAGCAAGGACGCTCAGGATGCTATTCATAATGCGTTACTAATCGCAATACTAATTTATGGAAGCAAGAGTTGGGTATTGCAGAGTGTGCACCAAAGTAGGATAAACGCGGTCGAAATTAGGGCATTGCGCAAAATCTGCGGAGTGACTCTCGCTGATTGCATCGAAAACAGAGAAGAGAAGAAGGAGATTAGATTGAGAGAGAATGTGTTTAAGAAACAAAGGGCATATTCCGATGGTTCAGACATGTAGAAAGAATGGATGCTGCAAGATTGTCTAAGCAGATATAAAATGCAAAAGCGAATGGATGTAGGAGTCGAGGACGGCCACGACACACCATGACCAAATAGAACGAGTTCTAGTGAAAATCGATGTGATCGATTGTGTTTGTGTGTTATGTACTTTACTGAATTTTACATTTTTTTTATATCTTTAATCCACTCAAGTTATTTTACTTGAGCTTAATATTATTTCAGAGAACTTAATCATGCTACATGCAAAGAATTACTCTTCATTAATGTATATATTTTTCTCAACTGAAATATATACATAATATACGTGTATAAAATATACAATAATAATAGTACATTAAATAATATAATTACCCGACTACGCAAAAGTAAACGCACAATTTTTGTTGTGAAAATATTGTTGTAGCCCGCTTGAATTCCGGGAGATATTGTTTTTAAATCTGATATTATTACAATAAAACATAATTTATGTGGGTGGATGGCGAAATGTGAAATATGTTATTTTAAATGATGTAATATATATATATATATATATATATATATATATATATATATATATATATATATATATATATATATATTGGTATAATATTATTTTTTCAATAAAAATACCACAAGACCCCCGAGACGTCGAATTTTGTATAAATATAGCCAAAAGTTGGGGTCAACACAGGCTAAATATTATCACGCTATCACTATTTGCTGTGTGGCGCCGGCTTAGAATACCACCACCCCATCTCTTCCCGTGGGTGTCGTAAAAGGCGACTAAGGGAAAAGCTAGAAGAATGGGCAGCAGCATTCTCTAAAAAATACAGCCTACTGCGATCGCCAACCCGCCTGCCAAGCGTGGCGATTATGGCAAAAGCCCCCCATGATTGAACGGACCAGCAGTTGTGGCGCTCTATGGGGGAGGCCTCAAAAGGCAAATGATGACTAATTGGAGATGAGCATTGAAGCCTTATAATGGCACAGGCACAGTATTTTTCCTGCTTTATGGCGTCCACGCAGACGAAGTAGCGGGCAACAGCCAGTAAATATATAAAGCTAAAATCACTGTGCTTGATGTATAGCAACAGACTTCCCACCTTTTTTTTGTTAACGCTTTTACGCATACCCTGCCGACTGCCTGCCGAGTTATGTGTGTGATAATACATAAATGCAAATATTCAATTTCCCTAATTTATTAAATCTTAATATGCTTAAACAGTTTAAGTGTTAATTTATCTCTTGTGGCCGATTATTTTGGCATCAAGCTGAAAAATATGTTAAGTTATCGATAATTTCACACATCTTTTATTTATTTTTTATGTAACGCTAAAGTATTTTTTAATCGCAAATTTTAATATAAATAATGTAAATCTGATTAAGAAGATGTAACAACAACTTAATTTAGGGATTTTTATCTAGTATAAATAAAATTACTTGGCTATTTTAAGAAAATTGAAATCTCTATCAAAAATATGTGCAACGGACACCACATCTCACCATCACACTTCTATTTTTCCGACTAAAGATGCTTAAAAAAGTGTCTATCAAAGACTGTGTGGTATAATGACCAGAAAGACGACGCCCCCTCGCCATCAAGGGAGAATTAAATCAAAGACTTTTCTCATAATAAACTAAATTTCATTATTTGATTTCGCCAAGCGAAGGTTTCATTGTTGCAAAGGAGAGAGCACTCGAGCTAAAAGCGCGGTGTAAAATAATATATTTATCTAGCATTTCGTCGTTTCTATTTTAACTAAACCTTTAATTTTGCTGAGACATTTGCATTTCTGAATTCGACGAAAAGTTAACTATATACATCTATAGATGGAAATCAACAGACTTTATTTAGACTATCCAATTAATCTCGGACGTGACGTCACATAGAAAATGCACTATTCTAAAATTGTTGCCATATCTCTTAATATTTTCAGCTTTATACAAACAGGAGTAGAGTCCAATTAGCCTTTTTCCTGGGAAGATTAAAAAAAAATCCGCTAGGGGCAGCACCGGTGGGGGGGTACATATGTTTGGAATTTTCTATTGACAACAACGTTAAACGTACGTGTTATTACTAATAAAATAAAGATATATATTGTGATCAAACACATCATTAAAAAGTTATTATGCCTACAAAACATTGTGCTTTTGCTAATTGTACGTCTGATAGTCGTTACAAGCAGGATGGTGTAAAATCGTGCCTTTTATAAAACCACAAGTTGACAAAAAAAAGTGTTTGGAGTGGATCAACTTATCACGACGAGCGGACTTAACAGTAGAGAAAATAAAAAAACATTCTTATATTTGTACAGAACACTTTATTAATCCAAATGGGCCCACAACAGAAAATCCTAATCCATTGCCATTGATTGGGATGCTGGACACTGACACTGAGCATTTATAATGTTGCTATTATTCTTATTCAAAGCTATACTTATTTTAACAGTCTCGGTGGCGCAGTGGTCGAGCACACGGCTTCTGATCCAGAGGTCCCGGGTTCGATTCCAGACACTGGCTCACACCAATGACTTTTCGAAATTGTTTTCGGAAGTTATGTGTGATAAATATCGATGACTGATAAAAAATTTGTGCCCGGTATGGCAATAGGTTCGCCACCTATTCCATTTGGGACGTAAACATAACGGCGAGACGAGGCTTAACAGCCGCTGCCTACACCTTCGGGTAACAAAAGGCGTGAAGTTATGTATGTTACTTATTTTATATTTCACAGTAACTCTAAAAGAAGATTGTACATCTGCTCTTAAATAATATACCAAATCATTCGCATTATCTTCCATATTCAACACAAAGTCACTCAAACAATATTGTCGTCCTCTTTGAAGTGCTTTCGAGTTTCCACAATTCGGAAGCTGTTCATCATCGTCAGATAAAGTAGCATTTAAATCTAATAGGACCCGTAGTTATATAATTATACATGACAGCATAGCAAAAAGATCGAGGGATAGCTTGGAATGGAAAATTTGCCCAGTTTGTAGTAGGAAAAGTGCAGGATGTTGAACTTGGTAGGGTTGGATTAAGTAATTTCATGCGTAGCTTTTTATCTGCTAGACATTTACCACCATCAATTCCAATGAAAAATTTTTTATCATTACCATTTGCAATGCATTCTTCAACTCTTAAATATACCAAAAAAAAAAGATTGTGTGGTTTTATGAAACCACCGTAAAAGTGAAACTTTTTTTCACATTATAGACATTTAACTAAAAATAAATGTTAAATAAAATTAAATATATTGAATGGACCGAATATAAATAAAAAGACTTAATTTAATATTCATACAAAATAAGTTAATTAATAAATTCAAGCACTCAAAATTGAAATAAATCCATAAACAACAACATGGCCGCCATATTGGCCTCGGATAAAGTGAAAGGCGCTCTGACGAGCGCCTTTCACTTTATCCCTACTCCGCGGCCGACCGTCACGCGACATGCAACACACAGACGAAAAAGTTTGAGACGATGTAATAAAAGTTTCACTTTAAAAAGAAACAACAAAATTTATTTAAAATAATCAAAATTCAAACCACACAGTGACATATAGGATAAAATTTAGAAACCAACTAACCTTTCAACTAGGACATTTTTATTACCTGACACGGTTAAACCACGACATGCAAGCCATTGTTTTAAGTCCTGGACAAGATGATCTTGCACTTTTGCAAATTTTAATTTCGCCCCAGGTACATCATCTTCCGTTAATTCCATAATTATTCTATATACTTAACGTTGTTGTACCCCCCCACCGGTGCTGCCACTAGCGGATTTTTTTTTAATCTTCCCAGGAAAAAGGCTAATTAATAGATATAAATATATTTGTTAGTGTTTCCGTATGATACGTCAGCGGGACACGGAAAAAAGAAATCAAATGACCTTGCGGAAACTTAGAAACTAATGTTATTAAGATAATTACAGTAACTATGTTGGTAGTAAGGAGTTATTTTTATCGTAGACGATATATTTGTGATTATTCTTTGTTATACAACGATAATAATAATAATAATATATCTTGGACACAAATCACACAGCGCCCTCTAATTCCAAGCTAAGCAACTAAATGCTTGTGTTATGGATACTAGACAACGGATAATAATACATATATATTTTTCTTTTGTAAATACATACTTATAATACATAGAAAAACACCCAGACGCCACACAAATATTCATGTTTGTCACAAATATTTGTGCTCGGGTGGGAATCGAACCCCCGACCTCGTTGCTGCAGCCGGTAGTTTTTTACCAATGCGCCACGAGGCTCGTCGTGTATTTGAAGGTAATTCACACAGCGCCATTTAGTGTCTAGCATTTCAGTGTTTTGTTTTATGTTATGTTTGAATTATCGGTCTTCTGAATCAAGAAGTCGAATCCTGAATCAAAAATCGGAAGTCATGTGTGATAAATATCGATTACTGAAAACTTTGTGCCCGGTATGGCAATAGGTTCGCCACCTATTCCATTTGGAACGTAAACATAACGGCGAGACGAATCTTAACAGCCGCTGCCTAGACCTTCGGGTGGAAAAAGGCGTGAAGTTATTCTTATGTTTTGTTTTTATAAATTCTTACTTATAATATATCTATGAAAAAAACAACAATAAATATAATATCAGTAAACACGCAATGACATAAAATTACCTCCTACATTATTATGACTAATAAAAAATATTAAAATTAAAATATTAATATCAAATAATACAAATAATATGAACGAGTTTATTGTAAACAATAATAATAGTAATTGCTCTTATCGATAGTTTGTTATTGATACAAACACTTAACAATATTAAACAGAAGTTTCATGAATAAAGTTACAGTTAAATTGAGCCTGAAAACTAGCAAATTTATAAATAGAAAGTCATAGTTTCAAATGTTATATGATCATGAAAATATTTTTGCAGTAATTAAAATAGTCATAGTGACCAAATAGAACGTGTTCTGGAGGGAGGTGATGTTAGGAGCCTAAAAAATCGACGCGCGTGCATGAAAAGCGTTATGAATGACAACGAAGCGAGTGAGGTGTGTAAGAATCGTACCTTATGGAGCTCTGTTCTCTCTGCCTACCCCGCAAGGGATTTGGTAAAATAGTCAATCTCATGATTTAGATTTTTTATGTGATTGGGGGCAAATGAGCAAGTTGGTCATACAAAACCAACATGTGACCAACGCCACCCATAGACTTCTGAAACGCAAAGAGATTCACAGTAGCTAACCATTAAAATGACTTAGGGTCTAGAGAGAGAAAAAGATATTGAGTGAGTCTTCGGAGAAATTATTCACCAAACGAACGAACCGCGTTTCGTTATATAAGTCAAATCGCGGCACGTCTATTTTCTGAGAGATCCTGGCATTTTACTGGTCCAGCCGCCTATTCATGCGATATGGCACCACAACTATTAAAACCAGAGATACACATAAATGCAGATAAAAGTCATTCTTACACAGAGTTGGTATTACATGTTTCATTTTTCAAGGGAAAGAGAAGAATGTCGGGAGACTTGAAAATCGACAATAGTTTATGACAAAAGTTATGAATGTCAAAAAAATTTGTGAGACGTGTAAGAAATCGTGCCTTATAGCGTTCTAATCCCTTTGCATATCTCGCAAGGGACTTACCGTGAAGTTATGTATATATGTAATTTTTAAGTTAATATTTTGATTCTTCCATTGATATTATTTTGTATACTTATAAATGTATCCAAGTAAAATGGCGCCACGTTATTCTTAGTCATATTTCTTTTAAGCAAATTTAGAAAATAATTCAACTATATAGCTCATACCTGCTCCATATTGTTATGCACATATAACATTATAATACAACAGTATTATTTAACATAGTGTAGTATAAACCCCATTTTACGACTACCGTAGAGTTAATAACGCAAATAGTTTTAGCCAACCTTGGTGCTTCTATATGTAACTAACAAAATATACTTAGAATAAATCTCTGGGGATTCACATCAGCTCGCAACCACTGTTGGAGGATTGAACAGAGAAAACGTTTTTCCCTTATTGCTACCGAAATAGAATTTAGAGTTGCTACACGCGAGAGCGGATTGAAAACACATATCTCTCTCTGTACCCGTGTCTTCGGAAAAGCAATACAGTTTTACTGCAAACTTTGTAGCAGTCAGTAAGAGAAAACCTGTTAAGCGATAACAACTAAGCGCTAACTTGTAAAAGGTACGTTTTTCGGAATTTAAGGAACAATACACTACTGTCTCACATTCTAGTGAATTTAAAAGTGTATTATTTTTTTCTAGCTACTCCTTCCTAATGGAGATTGGTTTAATAAATTGATATAACTTTTCCTCCTTGTATCCAATTTGGATGAAACACTTTTTTATCGCTTCATGACCAGGTTAATCGAATTTTATGAAATTTGGTTAAGTAGCTTTAGAGGGACATTTTTTTATTTCCATTTTGAACCGACTTCGGGCAAGGAAGAGTTTCTCAATTTGACTATATTTATAAATAAATAAATAAATAAATATATATATATATATATATATATTCACCAATTATCTATAAATATAAAATTGTAGGAGGGTCAAAACTGTACGTTGAATATTATTTTTATAGAATACTACCCACAATCGATGTGTTTATTTTTCATGCGATGTCCGTTTATTTTTATTTGAAATTAGCTATTGTAAAATGAAAGCAATTACGAATATGTTGAGTGACACTCCAATTTAAAAATGGTCAATTATGTTGAAAATATACGTATTCATGTCGATATGTACACTTGAGAATTATTTGCGCTATATGAATACTAAAGTAGATTGTGACAGCGGTTTGAAATGGTCTCATTTGTGTCATTGAAATGCAAAGTGCAATCTGAAATTTAACGAAAGCCAACACTACTCTATAATGTTAGCTAAATTACTAGACAAAAGTTTATTCAGCGCATGGTGGGAAAGGTTAGGTGATATCTTTCAAAATGGAGCAACCCATCCTGGTATTTCCAAAAAACAACACTTTGTTCTTTGATCTAAGTTAACCTAAGAGATCCTCTTTTAGCTAGGCTATTGATATGACGTTTGTTCATAGCCCATATGGAGTTATAAGTCTATAGCCCACGGTATTCGTTTACAAGCAAGGTAACCTTGTGCATATTATAATAACTTGAGCTTTAAGTTGAGCTTATATAGCACAAGCTATCTATTCATGTACACGTTGTAACGTTTAGTTAATACTGCCTATCCGCCCAGGATGCTGGCGTGAAGTTATATTATGGTTATATCATAAGAAACGGTCTGTTTCTATCACAAAAATAAAGAAAGAATAGCTAGGAATTTTACTTGATTATTTTATTAGGTTAGTAGTCGTTATATTATCGGTGACCTCTAAAAACCTAAGTTGTGTTTTTGCATGATTTTTATTAGTTTATTTTGTATGAATAGATCAAGTATAATCAAATCTTTCTGCGTTTATGTTTTCTGTTATTATTGTTGTCATTATTTCTAATGAGAGTTCAATAGTAAAGTGGCAGTAAAGTATTTGTGATTGCATCTATCTTAAGTAGCAACACGAGATCTATATAGAAATGAATACAAGTTTTTACAAATCCAATTTTCAAATTTATTTTGTCAAGCCTCGACCCACTGAATATTTACATTAGTAAGTCTCAAATGGAATAAGTGGCAAACCTATTGC
The DNA here is from genome assembly GCA_905147225.2 of Euproctis similis. Classification (NCBI taxonomy): domain Eukaryota; kingdom Metazoa; phylum Arthropoda; class Insecta; order Lepidoptera; family Erebidae; genus Euproctis; species Euproctis similis. The sequence continues at coordinate 18,267,061 of LR990105.1, read as the reverse complement.
CATAAACCGGGCACAAAGTTGTTAGTCATCGATATGTACCACACATAACTTCCCAACAAATTTTCCGAGAAATCACTGGTATGAGCCCGGAATTGAATTTATGAATTCTGAATCAGAAGCAGGTAGCTCTTTTAAACCCCACGTCTATACCTCTGACACGACAAAATCTTGGATTAATCTCAATAATACTAAGTGAAGGCGAGTCTGTTGCTATTAATAACTTCTACCTGTAAAGGTATGCCTATACTTGTAGTACAAAATGTTCGGATGCAAAGCGAACTCTAATCCACCAGCTCCGTTGCAGATTTAACTTTTGCTGTGTATACTTACGTCACAAACAGAACAACTACACTTTGTACTCAGCCTGGCTTACTGGAATCGACTATCTATTTAGGAAAAAATGTATTTGTAGATTTGAATTTTCCGTCAGTTTATATTATACTAGCAGACACGGTGAACTTTGTTAGGCATCAAAAGTATTTTTTACAGCGTTTACTAATAAACTACTAACAAAAGTGCTACATTTCGAAAATGCTCATTTTTTATTTACTATATTAAACATGAATTTATCTACTGCGTTAACTCCCTCTATTTATTAAAAAAACCGCATCAAAATCTTTTGCGTATTTTCAAAGATCTAAGCATATACAGCAGACAGCGGAAAGCGACTTTGTTTTATACTATGTAGTGATTGTTAAGATGTAGAAATTTATTTTTGCTTTTCATATGGATATGAATATTTATATAAAACCTGTATTATCTATTATAGACTTGCATATCTCGATGGACTGAAGATTTGGCATCCCATGTGGGCTCGGGTTAGAGAGTTCTTGTTCAGGCTAATGAATTCGGAATTATTCTCGGACGGGATGTATGATAATTGTTAATTACATTTGGGACCATAATTGTCACTCCTTTTTTAACTTTGGGTACAATAGATGTGAAATTATATAAAAATATTTTACGAGGAATACTCAACAACCCGTCTATATAGGTATATGTTAATATTTGAAGCAACTATTTGAATATTTAGAGACGTAGTGCCGATTTAGACGTTAAAATTCAATTGAATACGGTTAAAGCACTGAGATTCAGACGAAACTTTTTGCCACGCATGACTTATTTATGAAAACAGATGTTGACGATACTATTCGCGGACCTTTACAACTTAGGAATCTACAAGAAAAGAGTGTATTGTCATCTTAAAGACTGAAATTGTGGTTACAGCACCTCGATGTCATAGGTATCCAGGGCGACTGGAGTGACCCGCTTATGACCCACCGGTTTTCTACCATTCCAAAACTACCAACTTTTTGCTACGCAATTCTTTTTTGTCAATCATTTGAAATTTATGTAGCAATAAAACTATTTTTTTTCATGGGATAGGCGGCAAACAAGCAGGCGTGTCACCTGATGTTAAGTGACCAGCGCCGCCCATGGACACCTGCAACACATATAGTGTTACAGTTGCGTTGCCGACCTTTAAGGGAGTAGGATAGGAAGGGGTGGGGAATCAGGGTGCCCACCCGGCTACCTCTCTCGCCGAACGAAACGCGGCATGAGCCACTTTACGTCGATCTTCAGAGAGGTGGTATGTCACCGGTCGAGCCGGCCCATTCATGCAGCGAACTGTTTCGCTCTACCACTCTAAATTTTATTATTATTAAACAATTTAATAATAATTTACAAACATTAAATACTAAGTATAAACATGTGTAGTGCTTAACTTTAATTATTAAGTAGTCGAACAAACAAGATCCATAACTTATGAATATATTTTTGATGTTCTGTCCGCCATATTATTTTTACAAATATAGAACACGCCGAAATTTCCCATTAACTGATTTATTGTTTAAAGTTATTATTGTACGCTTAATTTATAAGCTTTTATTTACCTTGCACTGTATGTATGTATGTATGTATGTATGTATGTAAGTATGTATGTTCGGTGGAATCTTGTAACTCAATTTTGAAGTAGATACCTTCAACTGATTGAGCTGAAATTTTGTATACACGTTTACTTTGGATGACAATGCATGATATAATGTATGACATTATTCTATATCCAATATGGCGGACGACCCAAGATGGCGGAATGGATATTTTTAATGCATTTCTGCAATATGGGTATCAAATGAAAGGGTTTGTTGAGTGTAATTCAAAATATAATATGACGTCATTCTAAATCCAATATGGTGGAATATCCAAGATGAAGGAATATATATTTTAAGCTTTCGTACAATATGGGTATCAAATGAAAGGGCTCATTGGGAAAACTAAAAAAATAATGTGACGTCATTCTAAATCCAATATGGCGGATAATCCAAGATAGAGGAACAGTTTTTTTTAATGCATTTCTACAATATGGGTATCAAATGAAAGGGCTTGTTAATAGTAGCTCGAAAAATAATGTGACGTCATTCTAAATCCAATATAGTGGAATAAATATATGCGTTTCTACTATATGCGTATCAAATGGCCCTTTCATTAAAGAGTTATATGAGAACTTCAAAAACTATGTCTCGGTGGTTCAGTAAACTAGCCCGCTTCTGAATCAGGAAGTCTTGGGTTCGAATTTGGCCTCACACCAATGTCTTTCGAAATTTCTCTCGAAAGTCATCTGTGATAAATCTTTTTGACTGACCACTTTGTGCTCGCTGTATGGCAACAGTGGTAGAGCCCAGCAATTCACTGTATGAATGGGATGGCTCGACCGGTGAAATACCACAACCAGCTCACGGCGTGTTTCTTTAGGTGAGAGAGGTACCCGGAGGCCTACTCCCCTTTCCCATCCCTTCCTACTCCTATATCCTACTCCCTTAAAGATAAGATAATACGATAAGATAAGACGTAAACATAGCGGCGAGTCGAGGCTTAATAGATGCTGCCTACACCTTCGGGTAGAAAAAGGAGTCGAGCTATGTTATGTTATTAATTAATGTTATAAACAAATTAGATTGTGTATAAATATTATATATATCATAGGGTTTTCAATATGAGCGGCTAGATACTAGTGGCCTGCTTGTTTGGGCAGTGTCAGTCAATCTGTTGTTTACTATTCAGTCACTGATGCCAAATCACCATGTCAAGATACAGGGTTAAGCGGCGCGTCCAAATTTAGAATCAAAATGAGTTAGTGCTAACATTGAGAACCTTACGACCACTTTACGGCTGAGGCGGTAGTCCATCACAGTCGACGGCTTTCCGTTGACCTATGTTTTAATAGTTAACAGTGTTTTAATTGTGGTCAGCCACGCAATCTGCTGCATGAATGAGCCGGTTCGACCGGTGTAATGCCATGCCCTTTCAGGATACCGACGTAAATTGGACAGGATTTAATAACTTTAACATGATTGCTACACTAACGGATTCTATATAGGTATTATTAGAATTAAACACAGTGGATGGTGGGAACGAACTATAACTTTTATTACAACTCACTCCTATGTTACACTCAGGTCAGCAAGTATAAAGTACTGATTAAAACAACAGATGGCGTTACACATCACAAGTAGTTAAACATATTTTGTTATTAAACAACAGTCCCACATAACAAAATTAAGTTGCAAAATCAACAAATAAGTAACAAAAAAATTTGTTTACTTAGGCTCGAAACTCTTTGCTGCTGGTCAAGCATACGCGGCCTTAAGTAGAGAAAAGACTTTAGGAGGTCTCCTCATTGAAGAGTTGGACTGTTCGAAATTAACTGGCAAATGACCTTGTAATAATGATGCTTTGAATGAGATGAAGAGACTGAGAAACTTACCCATCGATAACTAAAAACTTGAAAATAATTTAAAGAAAAAAACTTTTTTAAAGAAGCTTTTATTTAAACGCTCTAAAAAGAATAAAATAATTTTAACCTTATACATTTTAACTATCAACTTATAACCTTATTATATACAATTTATGTGATAATAAAAGCTTGTCGCTATGTTCAACCCAACCCTTCCCCCCTCCTCTTCCCATCCCAATTCCAACCCCTTCCATTTCCCATGGAAAGGGCCGGCAACGGAACTGTACCACTATATGGGTGTCCATATATATGTTATAAACCAAAAAAATATATTTGGATAATGCGATCCGTCACAGTAATCATTAAATCTGAAAAAATATTTCCAGATGGTTATGGATAGCCACTGATAGGTAATTAAACATAGCGACAAGCTTTTATTATCACATAAATTGTATATAATAAGGTTATAAGTTGATAGTTAAAATGTATAAGGTTAAAATTATTTTATTCTTTTTAGAGCGTTTAAATAAAAGCTTCTTTAAAAAAGTTTTTTTCTTTAAATTATTTTATTATGAGTCCACAACTTGTGATAACATTTATATATGTTAAGTTAATTTAATATATTCTTAGTCGCTCCGTGAATCAATAATAATCACGTTTGACCTATAAGATATATTTATTTTACAAATATATCTATTTGCTACTCATGATTCCCGAAGGTGGAATAATTCAATTACAACGGTATAGGTGCAGACAGAGCAAGGATTATGTATTTATTTAACAATAATAACATACGGTCAAAGATCACAAGAGGTATTCAAGCGAATGGTAGCGACAAAATGTTGGGTGTTTAACATTTTGGAAGCGATGAAGTAAAGCAATAACGCCTAACGCCCAACTCCCCATATTCCCCACTCTAGCCAAATTCAAAAAACCTTGCACTTCTGACAATTCAAATATCTATACTAATATTATAAACAGGTAAAGTTTGTTTGTTTGTATATTTGTTAAATTGTAAGGGGTAATTTCGGGATCTACTGAACTGATTTTAAAAATTCTTTCACCAATAGAAAGCCATATTATTGCTAAGTGTCATAGGTTATTTAATAAACCGAAAAATAAAAAGGTTTTTACGTGGTAGTCCGTTTTCCAAAGTGAATCGGAGAAAAAACGGTCGAACGGTTTCTTACGAACTATGAAAGATATATTTTTGAGTTCTCGAAAAAATATGTGGAGCTGGAAAATGCCTACAAAAAGTCAACGACAACATATGTATAACTTTTATATTTAAGTTACAAATTCGCGAAAGTCTGAGAAATAAATATGAAAACTATTCATATTTATTTCTCAGACTTTCGCGAATCTCACTCATAGATTAAAACAACTTTCAGGATTATATCGCGTTTATTTATTACTTATTTTTATTTATTTTCGTGAAAATGATCTCTGTAAAGAGTTCGAAACGTCGGGAAATAAATAAAAATTAGTAATAAATAAACGCGATATAATCCTAAAAGTTGTTTTAATCTAAAAATAGTTTTTTTTAATATTAGTATAGATGATTACATACATAACATAACTTCACGCCTTTTGTTACCCGAAGGTATAGGCAGTGGCTGTTAAGCCTCGTCTCGCCGTTATGTTTACGGCCCAAATGGAATAGGTGGCGAACCTATTGCCATACCGGGCACAAAGTTTTCAGTCATCGATATTTATCACACATAACTTCCGAAAACAATTTCGAATTGGTGTGAGCCAGTGTCAGGAATCGAACTCAGGCCTCTGGATCAGAAGCCGTGTGCTCGACCACTGCGCCACCGAGACTGATTAAACTCTTAATATTAATAAATGACTGACTGATTAAATTTTTAATATTAATAACATAATTTAAATACCAAAAATGTTACCAAAAATTATGAATCTTTATGAAAATAAGTAAACTCATCGTCTTAAGGCGCGCGATGACTTCGGGTTTAATTCGTCATTGACCTGAGAAAGCCGTGTTTTTCCCATGGGCAGTTATATGTTGGCTTATCTCGGGTTGGAACTCCTGATAGACAATACATTTTGCTACTAAATGATAACATTACATTCAATATAGTTTACAGATAAGTTTTTTAAGATTACCATAACCAAACTAACTTTACCCGCGACTTGGTCCTCATGGAATTCGTTTATAGCAAATTCCGCAGAAAATGTTTTTTTTTTTCGGACAGAGTTATTTTCGAATTTTGTATTAGCATGCAAATACAAACTATACATACGTATAACCCTCCTTTAGGCAGTTAGAAATTAAAACATAACACTTTGTACTTAAAAAGTATTATTAACATTACGCCCAACGACGTGGGCACGGGTCAGCTAGTATACAATATATATGATCGCGTTTGTATATTGAACAAAGACAAATCGGATTTCATTTGTCTCTTATACCTTGATAAATCTTTACAACATATCTCCGGGACTACCAAGTCCTATACAAATTTCAATGGAATATAAATTTATTTTAAATACATTGTTGACAGTAGAACCTGAAATATAATACTAATAATATATTGGACACAATACGCACAGCGCCCTCTAATTTCAAGTTATGCTACTAAATGCTTGTGTTATGGAAAATAGATAAAGGATATTAATACATATGAACTTATTTTTTGTAAATACATACTTATAATACTTGGAAAAACACTCAGACGCCATACAAACATTCATGCTTGTCATAAATATTGGTATTTGGGTGGGGATCGACTTCGGACGTGGTTTTACCTATATTGGACTTGAAGGCTTCAAAATCTTTTAGAGTATTGGTCATAGCTCTGAAAAAGGTTGCCGTGTGGATAAGGGATAGGCTGTAACCTATCCAGATAAGTGGACATCGCCGAGGTGACAGAAGTATCCGATAACAAACAACATCGCCGGGAATTTGATATGGGAATCGTATCCAGAGCGTTTCTGCAAATACTCGAGGCGTTAAAAAAAGTAAATTGTAGACAATAGCTGTGAATGAAATGTGGAATATATATGATACTCATAAAATTTACATTTTGCGAAGAATCGCCGCCAATTAGGTTAGCGGCGCAATGTGGCCGAGCCAGGACGGCGCTGAATGACTGGGCCACTAACATCTATTATTCATACATCAGCTGAATTAAGCATATAATAATATATTATAAGAGAACAGTAGAGTCATGCAGGTCATATTTACTGGTGAAATACGACCCGCACGAAATCGACGTGAAGTGGGTCCTGCCGCGTTTCGCTAGGTAACTTAAAACATAACACAACTTCGCGCCTTATTCTACCCGAAGGTGTAGGCAGACTGTTAAGCCTCGACTCACCGTTATGGTTACGTCCCAAATGAATTAGGTGCCGAACTTATTGCCATACCGGGCTCAAAGTTATCAGTCATCGATATTAGTCAGACATAACTTTCGAGAGTCATTGGTGTGATCCCGGATCAAAACCCGTGACTTTTTCATTCAAAAGTGGGATGCTCGAACACAGGAGCTAGGTAACTTAGAACTTACGTATCCCTTCCTGTCACCATCCTTCTGCCTTAAAGGCCCCCGAAGTGACTATGACCTTCTAGGTTTTGCATATATGGGCGGCGCTTGTCGCTTGCTACCAGGTGACCTGTTGGTGACCCAGTTGGCTCGTTTGCCACGTTTTACTATAAAAAAGGACTGATGAATGAATTTAAGAAAAAAATATAGCCCGCTATTACTAAAACTACTATTATTTGCAAACATCTCGGTAATCATGAAATAATGATTGACATGAAAAAATTATAAGACATTATCAACGAAATTGCACAAATTGTTTAATTCATCTTTTACGTAAATAATAACCCGAAAAAGGGTACCATAACAAAATTATGACGTAATAACGTATAAACGTCCGCAGATTTCCAGATTGTTACCAAATGAATATCATTACTGCGCCCTCTCTCCCAATTGTATTAGTGGGACATTAGTATATAATGTGATCGAAGAATGATAGTATTAAAAATGGACGCGTATGTATGAAAAGAGTTATGAAAGTCAACAAAACGAGTGAGGCGTGTAATAATCGTGCCTTATAGCGCTATGTTCTCTCTGACTACCCCGCAAGATATTTGGCGTGAAGTTATGTATGTATGTATATAAGTATATAATATTTTTATTTCTATCTTTTACCTCGAAAATAGGTTTGAAAAATACCAACACGAACTGATGTCGCAATTACGTGCACACTTATGCAACGCTAGTTATTGCTGGCTTCACACGCATGGACTTTCTAATGACGACCACTTTTTCTCACAGAATTAAGGTTTCAATATAAAAACAAAACCTATGCCAACACTTCAATTATATTCACGCCTTAGTCAATCAAACACATGGAAAAGGATCCAGCAGTGGTTTTGGACATACCGAAACTGTCTATTTCGTGTTTATGTCTACAGTTTTTTGACAAATATTTTAACACAGAGATATGATTTTTTTAATAATTTGGTATAATAATTATAGACAATATCAGCTTGTTTTGAACGCAATCACACAACATCATCTGGTTCTAATTTAAATAAGTAGCACTTGTGTTAAACAAAACATACAATTTATATAATACGTTTAAACACATGTACTTACATTATTGTACATTTATAATTCTTAGTCTCGGTGGCCCAGTGGTCGAGCACACGGCTTCTGATCCAGAGGTCCGGGTTCGATTCCAGACACTGGCTCATACCAATGACTTTTCGAAAGTTATGTGTGATAAATATCGATGTGATAATCCTACTTCTGTTTCCATGCTAGTAAAAATCCTTCAAATATTCAGTTTATGATATGTCCATCAATTTAAAAAATAGAAGTCTAATGAGTAATTTTTAAATTCAAATTTAGTTCTATAATTCAGCTGAATATAATAATACGATAGATAAGTCACACTTGTAATCTCTGAGGCATCCCTTCAGGTGTGCGGGGTTATGCTATTATACAGCCACAAAATCCCCAGACGTAGTATTACCTTTTCATGCGACACTGGCAAAGTTGAAGCGAATTATACGACGCGGTTTCATATCTGTAACCAGCTTTCAAACATTATACGGTTCAAAAATGTAAAGATTTACTCGCTAGTTTTACTATTGTTTGTTAAAGTTACTTATTTATTGAAATTTTTCCGTGAAAACAACCAGTTTTCGAATATAATTCTAAGTTCATAACATTGAAACAACTTATTATGGATTATATCGCGTTTATTTAGAACTTATTTTCTATTTATTTCCCGACGTTTCGAACTCTTTACAGAGATCATTTTCACGAGTATTGAACAAAAAGATGGCAGTCGTTCAGAAGCTATTTTCATAGATACAGAAAGTACCTATATTTTGGAAATAAAAATCAAAAACTTGTAGTTAAAAATATGATTTTTACTATTGGTAACCCACATCAAACCATGAAACAAAATTAAATATTTATTTATAAAATATATTTACTAAAGAAAAATGTTGTTTGTAAAGATCCTTTGTTGTATGATTTAATAGGTAACAGTTGTTATTTTTAATTATTAGATAATTATCTTATTTTTATAAATTAGTTGAAATCAGAGTATAACTATTATTAAATATTGATTGACTTTAAATTTAAATGGAAATAAATTAAAAATAAGTTCTAAATAAACGCGATATAATCCATAAAAAGTTGTTTCAATGTTATGAATGTGATTCGCGAAAATTTAAGAAATAAATATAGAATTCTAAAATTCTTTTTCAATGTGATTCCCTTAAGTAGTCATAGTAAAGTATTTTTAAGCGGTCATTAGAAACCGTTGAACAACAAATATTAATACTAATGCATAAATAATTATTTGTTTACAAGCAAGAATGCCTTTTTATTTCTTCGTATTTTTTTACTAAACTTTCAGACTGTATTTACTGTAATAGCTGAAAGGGTTCAAATAGTTATATATATTATGCCATATTAGAATTAATAATTCTTTACCGAATACAGCATTCGCTTTACATGGAGCGTCTTACTATTTGTATTTTCTTTTTTTGCACGTAGTACCTACCCAAATGAATGCCAAGTAGCTTGGCAATACAATGAAAATGTCGTTACTCACAGAGGTTTTTATATAATTTGCGTACAACTCTTTGTGATCAGTACGTACGCATGTGACTGGCAACATATATACAGTAGGCATAAAAAAAATAAACGAAATAAGCTTTCAGCGAATATTAATAATTCATAGCATGGAAATAAAATATTAACGAAAGTGAAACACAAACAACTTTAATATATATGTCTATAACTATGTCTGTCCATGAACACATCAAAAACCAAAGTCATGTCAAACTCCTCGCAAACAGAAGAAATTAAAATTAACAACGAATTAATAGAAAATGTAAAGGAATATATATATTTGGGACAATTAGTATCTACAGAAGATTCAATGGAAAAAGAAATAAATAGAAGAATAAACAATACATGGAAAAGATTTTGGTCTCTTAGTGAAATTATGAAAAATGATGAAATGCCTATCAAGGAAAAAAGGAAAGTCTACAATACATGTATTTTACCCTGCTTAACATATGGATGCCAAACATGGGCACTTACTGAGAAACTCTCTAATAAAATAAACGTCTGTCAAAACAGCATAGAACGAAGCGTGATTGGAGTTAAAAGAAAGGACAAAGTGAGATTGGAAAAAATAAAAGCTAAAGTAAAATTTAAGAATGTCAGTGAAGTTTATAAACGATTAAAATGGAGGTGGACCGGACATATGATAAGAGATGAAAAGGAGAAATGGACTAGACGTATAACTGAATGGTACCCCAGAGAAAGCAAAAGACACAGAGGAGGACAAAGAAGGAGATGGGAGGACGATGTGAGGAAAATAGCAGGCCCAACATGGACCCAAGTCGCGAAAGATAGAAAAATGTGGAAAGCCTTAGAGGAGGCCTTTGTCGAAAGACACACTGGATCTATAAACTAAATAATTAAATTATACTATGTCAATGAAATTGTAAATAGATCTACAGAAATAAAGGCTTATTTTATTTTATTTTTATTTAACTATGTTTATAACATACCCTGGCATGTATATATATGTGTTATTCTTGTGACGCTGATGGTAAATTACCTGACGTTTAAGTCTTGATAAGTGTCGACACTTCAACGTATGTCTATGACGGGTTGGCTCGACCGCTATAATTAAGGGACAAGATGAATGTTGCCCTAATTATTTGTCCACCTCACAAAAAATAATGAAGGTACTCGTATAGTCTTGGGTTATCGAAGAAAAATTATGGTCGAATGATACAATGATACGGCAGGCGTTACTTGTCTTCTAAACTATAAAATATTATGCGATTATTAGTTTTTATGATCAGGTGATTTCAGCACTCCGATTCTGTCCGATTTATAATCTGGACAAAGAAATGACTAATAAAAAAAATAAAAAAATCGAGACGCACCTACTGCAGCTAACGCATTCAAATATAAAGAGCGTGAAATTTATTTGTCGATAATCTCTTTACAAATTCTGTAAAATTCGCATAATTGAAAGTTTATTAGACCATTAAATAACGTGAGCCCGTAGAAACTTTGCCTTTTGTGTACCCTTAGTGGTGGAATTTCTGAAAATAATTTTTAAATGCCATATAAAGAATTAACCATCCAAGTTTCAGATCTCTTTGTCCAGTCAGTCCGTCTTTCAGGTTGTCTTGCAAATACATATATATATATATCGGTAGCCCATATATATATATATATATAATATTTATTTTTGATATAACAGAGAGGTTGATCAAATAGGGTTGAAAATAAATGTGCCTGTGTCTGGCGCACGGTGCGCACCTACCCCGCAAGGGATTTGATTTGAAGTTATGTTTGTAATCCAAATAAACTTTACTTACGATATAGATATAAGAACAGGTATTTAGTTTACAAAAAGGAAAGGATCAGCTGTCTCAATTATCGAGCGTATTGTTACAAATATCTAATACTTCTGGGATTTCTCTTTGATCTTACCAAAGGCTTCGACCCCTAAAGGTTTTGTTTTGTTTTTGTTCTAAAATACATTTACAATAAAAAATTTACATTTAAAGTTTTAAAATACATAAATGTAAAATTTAAGTGGATCCATAAATTGCCAATAGTCTCATACATAGATTAGATGGAACGGATGGACACTTAGATGAAATAATCTAAGTGTCCATCCGTTACATCTAATCTATAAAATTATTGTGTCGCGGTGTGCGTTATTGAACTCCTCCGAAACAGTTTGACCGATTCTCACACAACTCACTCGCTTCTTTGACTTCTATAACCCTTGTCATACACGCGCGATTTTTATGGCTTCGGACAGTTCCTTCATGCACAGTCTGCTATACCCAACTCTCGCTTCCATAACTTAGGGTTGGGATCAGTGCCGCATTCGGGATTTATCTGTACGCTCCATTTATCTGTTCATTTGGATTAAAGGTTTATTATTTCATTTACCTCTCTAAGATAAAACATTACATAAATAAATACCAAAAGGAACGCTAAGTATTATATTGAAATTTTTAATAAATACACGTTCATGTTAGTAAAAAATTAAATTAAATTTATCGCCTCACAATACAGCAGTGTGTGTGAGTGTGCTCTACGCATAGATCTCACTCCTAATGCATCTCTGAGCTTATTTTACTATGAAAACTTTTTCGTTTATTTAATAATTAATTAGAACATTATTTGATAAAAGAAACATTTTGAACTCTAGGTTTTTGTAACAAATTATTTTAATAGAATAAAAATAGCTAAAGGTGTTTGTCAACAGTACTTGTACTCTATACTGATACCCAGAGAACTTTGTTGCGCATTAAAAGTAATTTTAGAGCGTTTACCATTGAAGTACTAAATCTCAAACATTATCACCTTTTCTTTACTACATACTTCACGCCTTTGTTACCCGAAGGTGTAGGCGGCGGCTGTTAAGCCTCGTCTAGCCGTTATGTTTACGTCCCAAATGGAATAGGTGGCAAGCCTATTGCCATACCGGGCACAAAGTTTTCAGTCATCGATATTTATCACACAACAATTTCGAAAGTCATTGGTGTGAGCCAGTGTCAGGATTCGAACCCGCACCTCTAAACCAGAAGCCGTATGCTTGACCACTGGACTACGGAGACTATTTTTTTTTCTTTATTACATTATACAAAAACCATCCCTTTGACCACCCCTATCTATAGAAAGAAAACCGCATCAAAATCCGTTGCGTAGTTTCAAAGATCTAAGCATTTAGGGAGATTTATAGCGAAAAGCGACTTTGTTTTATACTATGCAATGAAGTGTACTCGCTTCAGTAATATATACGCAATTATTGTCTATCTCGAAATATACTTTTGTTGATAACTCAATGGGAAACCAAAGAATTAAAATTAGAGCGTGTTCTTTGAACAGAATATGAGCAGACACCACGAGTTAAATCAACTTTTTTGTATAGACGTTACAATGCCCACTTAAGCTGGTGATGGATTTTCCTGTCAGAAGCTTAAAGGAAATATATAAACACATGCCATAGGATAACATTGCCTATTATCTATATAATAATAATAAAATATGTACAGTTTGTTACTTACATTTAACAAGAATAGTTTTGAGCTAATATTTTTGCCACTTTCATTTTAAGATACTAGAAAAAAATTAATATAAAAAATAAACAGACCAGAACCAGGAATGGATACGAATCGTATTTTCAATCTTATTTAATACGCATGTTGTTTTAACAGTGGTAGAGACACGTAGGTCGCTGCATTAATGGGCCGACTCGACCGGTTTAATAACACGAACTCTCTGAATATCGACGTAAAGTGGCGTTTCGTTCGGTGAGAGAGGTGTGTTTAGGCCCATGCCACTTCCCCTCTCTTCACATCCGTCTCCATTCAAGGCCGGCAACACAACTGTAACACTGTTACGGTTGTCCATGGGTGGCGTTAGTTGTTTACCGTCAGGTGACTAGCTTGCTCCTTTGCCCACTATTCCATAAAAAAATTATGTGTATACTAAAAGCAAGGAATTATTAATGTAACTGCACCATGAAAATTTTCTACATAAAAAAGGAGATATCATTTAGGTGCATTGTTAAAACTACCGACTGCAGAATTGAGGTTGACGGGTTCGAGTCACACCCGAGTACAAATATTTATGACAAGCATACATGTTTTATGGCGTATGTGTTTTTCTATATATTATAAGTATGTATTTACAAAGGAAAAGTATATACATAATGTATTAATATCCGTTATTTATCTAGTTTCCATAATACAAACATTTAGTTGCTTAGCTTGGAACTAGAGGGTGCAGTATGTATTGTGTCTAAGATATTAATATACTATTATATCAAATCAAGTTCATAAAATACATACTTACTACTTACAGACGTGTTAATAAAACAAAAAAAATCAAGTAATAGATAAAACCATCTTTTATTCATTCAAGGACAAGACTGAAATCGTTATTATTGAACGTATTTCTAAGAAGGACGTTGTACTCGCGCGGTTAAATTTTCTCTTGTCTTCTAGATATAACCGATGCAACATTTCTTCAATATAAAACAAATCAGAATACATACATATAAAAGTTCAATTCGCCTTCTATTATTGGCGCTCCGGGTCAGGTCTGTGTAAATTTGGCGCTTTGCTCCAAAGGATAATTTAATTCCTTCATTCATGAAAGGTGCGAATTTGCAAGTGCGTATTGGAGGGCGCGCCTTGCCGCCCCCGCCCTAGCTCCGGAGTCCTCAGCGCCCGCGACCCTCGCGATGACGTCAACGGCCCACCGCGCCACCCGTACATAAATATAACCACGCCACAGGTTTTGGCCCTTATAGCGTTCAACCTTCTCGCATTGTAAAGTATCAAATAATATATTCTTACAATAGCCGTGCACCTTTAATTTTAGCCACTAAGGGCTAGTTTCACATCAATCAAAGTTCATTGATGGACAGTGTTAGTATTAATGTAAATTTAATGACCAATTTTGTCTGTAACTTTCTATATTGGATATCGGAGAATTGATTAGGCGACTTATTCACAGCTTGAATGTTTATTTATTTATATTCACGACGTTAGTACTGGAAGGTGTGGGCAGCGGTATATTTGAATACTTTTCTCACTTAACTACTTTTTAAAATTTACGCGTAGTGTAAATTTTTTGCAGGGTGACCTGACACAACAAAAGCTAAGAAAATTTTCATACACAATTTTGTTATAGCTTTCAAATTAAATAGATTTCATTTCTGTTGAAGAAATATCTGTATTGTAATACAAAAAAGGATAATATTCTTTCTTTGTAGATTCACGGTTTTACCTACCCTCAAGTGTAAGCAGTGACACAATTTCGCGAACTTCGATAATTATCATACATTACATTAGTTACACATTACATTATATTAGTCTATTAGGGATTCGAACCTGGGACTAACCTAATAGAAGATAACTGCTAGACGAAACCAATATAACGTCAGCGATCGTACGTTCATTTCTCTTAAAACGTGCCAACTTTTCTTTTATTATAATGGATATTAAAATTTAATTTAATAATAGTTCTTAAGGTCACAGGGTAACGGAGATAAATAAACAAAACCTTCAGATGTTAGTTATTTAAGATCTAGTGGATCATTCATTGTCAGCCTCCGAGGAATGATTGCGCAACAATTGCTGTGATGGATAGACATTCCGCTGAAACAAAATTGTGTTTACTCGCTTCGCTGAAATTAATTTTAGCCATACAACCATCTGATACCGGTGTTTATAATTCAAACACCCTGAACTGTAATGAATTATATTAATCTTACTATGAATGAAACACTTGATAAGCGTTCCAAAAATATTCAATTCATTGAGTTAGATTCGTTGAAGTGTATTAGTTTTCTTAAAATAGAATTTTACGTTCAATAATAATATGTATATTTTGTAGAATTACACGACTTTTATAATCCGAGGGTTTATAATCCAAATCGAATTGATGGCGGAACCTATCACCAGATACCAGACACAATGTTCACAATATAAGAAGTCTTTGGTGTGATCGTGAATTCGATCACACAAGTTTTTGATGCAGAAAGGGTGTGCTCAATTTCCAGACTATCCAGACTACTCCAAAAAACAACATTAAAATTACATTTTTTTATAGTCAAGTCATATTATTACCATTAATAAAATAAAATTAGTCAGATGAAAATTATCAATTACCGTGTCGGTTCCACAAAACTCTGTCAACAACGCGTTTCAATACTAAACGGAACGGTTACTTTGTTTGGAATTCATTACGGGATTCTTTGATGTTACGCGGTTCCATATAGATACTCAAGCGTTAAAAATTCAACCTTAAAAATAAGATTAAAGGAAAAAGTTTCATAATAAAAACATTGTCGTGAAACTGACGCGAGAGCTGTACTTAGACCACAGTTAATTTGTTTTTATTGTTAAACTTTGAACATTTACAGTATTTTCAACGGTAATATCGGCAGTATGTCTCTCAGACTACGTCACCTTCTTGTGGATCATATATTTCTAGATTAACGTAATAAGAACTGGACTGATAAACAATATCATCATTTTCGTCGACACACATTTCATCATATCGAACTAACTATCCATGTTGTCAAATTATTTGTATGTGGTTTTATAACCAGCCGCCTATCTGACATCAACTCTCCTTGGGAATGTTTTTGTTGGTGGATTTCAAAAATGGTTGGAAGTGGAATGGGAACAAGAAGGGAAGTGGGATTGGGAGGGGAGAGGGGAAGAGTTTGGGTCCCCGGATACTTCTCTCACCGAACGAAATACGGCCCGAGCCATTTTAATTTATGCCGATATTCTGAGAGGTCGTGATATTTCACCAGTTGCGCCGGAGTTGAGCCATTCATGCAGTGAACTGTGTGACTCTACTACTGCTCCTGATTATTGATTCCATTTTATTTACCAGTTATTATTAGATTATACCTCTCGCAGCATCTCGGATTTTATACTTGTAGAATTTTTGATTTAAAACAACAAAAAAATTTAGAGATATTAGATTTTTTTTATGGGATAGGAGGGCAAACGAGCAGGCGTGTCACCTGATGGTAAGCAACCAACGCCGCCCATGGACCCCAGCAACACATATAGTGTTACTGTTTCTAGCTGATTTCAGATATTTTTGGTTTGATGCCCAAAGGAATTGAGAAGAGTAAAGATTAATTTTATCTTTCATTTATAAAATGTTAGGTAAAACTGGTAATAGAAGAAAATATTGTAACTTATTCCTTAATAAAATAGATGCCGAGGGCACAGTCCCTATGCACAACGTAAGTTACATATTTGCTTTGAAAGTTGATATTAATATAGAACCAATCTTGTATTGGCTACGTACTGGGTTTTATTTTATTATATTAATAATATATTACGCTAATACAATATGGCTGCACAAATAGCCCTTTGAGCAAATTGAATCAGACAATTCAAAGTTTTGACTCAATTGCGAAATCAAAATATTGACTTAGTTTTACTATGTTTAAATATACATCATTTATGACAAATATTAACTGTTTAGGTAAGAAATGTTATTTCAAAATATTTTTCTTTTGTTTCAGACTCAAGATAAACCCGGGCATATTTTAAATCTGTAAGAGTTCTGAGCAGAGAAATAAAGTTCATTGAGTAGTAAAGGAAGAAATAATGTGGCGGGGCATGCGCCCATCGGGAGCTTCTGTGCTCGTGTGTACTTAGTAGGAGGGGATGCGAGTGTGGTGGGGCCCGCGGGGGTGGTTCAGCATGCGCGTGTGCTGCGTGACGACCGTCCTCGCGGCGCTGGCGCTGCGCTCGGCCGCTGAGCCCGCGCGCCGCTACCCCACCGAATGGCGTAACGGCCGTGAACTGAGATCCCGCCCGCTCCACGAGCTTTTCGACCCTGAGCCAGCATCTGAGGCTTATGCGGACCAGCCCCCACCTCTTTCAACCGGCTCGCTTCACAAAGAACGTCGTCGTGTGCACAATAATAAACGTGCTCCACACCAACTACCCTCGGAGATCGCCAGTCAAATGATGTTGAGAGCATCGCGCTCCAACCGACCTTACGACGTGCCCCAAATTGGTAAGTACACTTTCTGTATAAAACGTATTTACATGAATTACCGTCCATGTAGCTACAATATTGCCGTTCCATTTCAACAATAGTTCTGTATTTCTATTTGACATTTCTTCTGAGTACATATAATATTTTGGCCAATATATAAATTCAAGATGACAAAAAAAATGTGCATCAACGAAGTTTCTTCTTATTCTTATAATTATCATTTAATAGACGTATGAATTGAATAGACGTAACACAGGGAGGGGATATTTCACTTTGCATGAGGAAAAGTGACATGGATTGTTAATATTAGTCGTAACCGGGGTGTAGATCAACGAGAATTATGCAAATGGACAGAAGACAGAAAGCATCAGGAGATTCCTATAGGTGAACTGATACATTTACGGAAATTGGAATGACAACTTTACAATAAATGAAGGCAAGATACTCATCACTAATCCTCTTAGATGAACAATTTTTCATACAAGCTATACCAAATTAAATCATCATTAATAATAAGTAATTTTATGTATCAATATATCCATCTTGGTTGATCAATCGAGTTTGTTTTATCGTAAAGTTTTGTGACCTCTAAATATCGATGACGTTAGTGAAAGTACATAATGAAGTAAGTCGAACTTCACAGACCTAATAATAACTTACTGAAATTATCCGCTGTAATAATACATACCGTCACTGTAAAACAAACTGAAGATTATTTTTATCGCTTAAGTTTAAGGCAGTTCAAGGTAGTATGGTGCTTAATTAAATTTATATCAACAGTATAAACTTCCGAGTGAATATAATAATGTATTTATAAGAGCTTTCAAAAACAAATTGGCTGACACATACATAACTTCACGCCAAAACCCTTGCGGGGTAGGCAGAGAGAACAGATCGCCGTAAGGCACGATTCTTATACACCTCAAAATTGGGTGATGAAAGCGAAATCAGAGAGTTCTAATCCATACCAAAATTTGAATCAGACACAGCCTCGACACGCGGAACTGTTGTTCTGAAATAAGTAGATTACCGCATATGATAGTATTACAACTTCATCAATCAGAAAGAAGTTCTGGACAAAGCATTATTGGTGTGAACTAAAATTCCCTGGGTCTCCTGCTAAACTTCTATGGCATTCGGGATGATCGCACGAGTACGAGTACATATTATGGAAAGGAAGACCTTGGGGGCAATAGTTTGATCTTCACCTAGGGCCACACCGGCCATACCATAAATTGACTGTCGCTTTGTTTATTTCAATAACATTAATATTATAACATAAGATAACTTCCCGCCTACCCGAAGGTGTAGGCAGCGGTTGTTAAGCCTCGACTCGCCAGATCGCCAGTTATGTTACACGTCCCAAATGGAATAGGTGGCGAACATATTGCTATATACCGAGCAGAAAGTTGTCAGTCATCGATATTTATTACACATAACTTCCGAAAAGAATTCCGATATATCATTAGTGTGATCCTGAAGTCGAAACCATGACATCTGAACCAGAAGCGAGACGATAAATATTAATATATTATAAAATTAATATTACTTTATTCCAGCGACTCCTTATTCGTGTGGTTTAATTCCTACTTGAGGCATCGTTTTTGGTATTTACTAATTAATCTGTTGTTTACTTTATGCAAAATAGTTGGTAGCTTTTACACCGACTTTTACAACAATATTTGCTTTTAATTATTTTAACAAACAACATCTACTTGTTACATCTTAACAAACAAGCTTATGCTTACATTGCAAGCGGAACTTGTAACTAAAACCTTACATCTTTTATAATTCAAACTAATTATTGCCTCCAGTTTCATTAACGAGGCCTTCCTAATGAGGAGTGCTTGAATATTTTCATTGTATTCTTTGTCTCTGGCATACTACAATTGATTACTAAAACCACACTCAGACCTGAGTCCTAAAATACCTTTTTAATCATACTTTCATCTCCCAATCTCTCCCCAAACCATCGCAACGTGCCATTAGTCATTTTTCAAAACCAAATGTCAAAATTATTTGTGAATTTGCTTTCAATAAAATATTGCATCAAACACCTAAATTTTAAATAGA
This sequence comes from Euproctis similis, assembly GCA_905147225.2. Lineage (NCBI taxonomy): Eukaryota > Metazoa > Arthropoda > Insecta > Lepidoptera > Erebidae > Euproctis > Euproctis similis. The sequence goes on along the minus strand of LR990105.1, from coordinate 18,247,171 downwards.
TTTCTAAACAAAAATAAATGTATCCGAATGGTATTCTAGTCTAGGACAATTTTGTACGCTATTTATGTTTCATATAAGCTACACGGACATTTGACCTATCACACGGAGGTCGTGGAAAGTCTCACAGGGTTTGTGCTACTAAATATCAGCTGACAGGTGACCATCTAATTTTCCATCAACAACGGAGTACGTGTATTATTTTCTATTAAGTACGTGACATTATAGTCTGTTGGAGTTGCAAAGCCATTTAATACTAGGTGTTGCCGGCATCTTCCCACATGTGGCCTTTAAAATATCCTTAACATTTTCAGCTTCAATTTAGTAAAGTTAATTTATCCCTTCAAGAGAATCTATTCAGTGGTTTCCAAGATTTTTTTTCGTAGGAGTGATTTTTTTCCTATGACAAAAAGGGTGTCTATAGTTGGTGTTAGAACGTGACAACTATATTGAAAACGGTACGGTAATAGCTTTACAGAATGTTACAGAATTTTACAATTAAATAAATACGAAGAAAGCTAGAAACAAAAAAATTTTGGTTTAAATTAAATATCAAACTTGGGATAGTTGCTTGTTGTTCCTCACACTCTTATATCAATCAAACGTTATTGAACAGCGATGGTAAAATCAAATTTACAAACAATTTCGATCAAATTCAACAAAAAAACTAAACGACATCAACTTTGAAAGAAGCAAGCAGTGAAATGCACAAAGGTTCCACAACAAAATAAATATATCTATACATTAGATCGGATTACAAACTAAATTACAATATAGTTTTATACAAAATAATTGGAAACCACACATATACCAGTCACATTTATTTTAATTTAAATACTTAAGTGGGAAATTCGTATTTGAGACAATTGAAATATAAATATAACAAACAATGATTAAATTAGAATAACACAATTCGGAAAGGGCTTTTGTATTGCCAATTACTTAAATCCTCGACGAGCTAACCATTCCGAAACATTTTTTCGAGGTGTATCTTAATATATCTGTTAAAAATAATACAGGTAATTAATATATGCAATTAACCAGAAAATTTTAAAATAAAATGGTACTTTTATTAAGTCATCGGAGTCAAATTAGATGGATGAAGTAGAGTAGACAAAGTAAATAAGTTTAGAAATAAATGAGTAAAAAAAAAAGTCAGCTTTCTGGGCGCAAAAAATATCAGCAGAAAGCTCAACTAGCAATCCACTATGCAATATTGATCCCAACGCTAACTTATGGAAGCGAGAGCTGGGTATGGCAGAGCGTGCACCGAAGTAGGACAAACGCGGTCGAAATGAGGGCACTGCGCAAAATCTGCGGAGTGACTTTCGCTGACCACGTCGAAAACAAGGTCTTAAGGACGGAAGTCGGATTAAAAAAGAGAGTGTCGGTGTAAAAGTAAGAAAGGGCATGCTCCGATGGTTCGGACATGTAAAAAGAATGGATGATGCAAGATTGACTAAGCAGATATACAATGCAAAAGCGGGTGGATCTAGGAGTCGACGACGGCCAAGACACACATTCTATGACCAAATAAAACGTGTTCGGGAGGAAGGTGATGTTAGGAGCCTCAAAAATCGACCCGCGTGCATGAAAATAGTTATGAAAGTCAACGAAGCGAGTGAGGTGTGTAAGAATCATGCCTTATGGCGCTCCGTTCTCTCTACCTATCCCGCAAGGGATTTGGCGTGAAGTTATATGTATAAAATAGTCTAAGTCCTTAGCAGTTTCTTTTGAAATTACAAATGATGAGAATAATATTTTATACAGTGTGCCATATTTTGCTAACAAAATTGCATGTTTATGATCAATTACAACAACGACGACAAAATTGGCGCTTTCCTTAAAATTAAAACGTCAAAATTTATAAATATCCACAAACAGTGCTCTAACAAGACGTCATTTTGCTCCAAGAACTATTTTTTTTTTTAATTGTACACTTTTGCTACATTATAAGTACTTAGTGCAAACAATTCTAGTTCTCTGTGCTTACGTCAATTATACACATAACTATACCGCAATTGAGTGGTAAAATACAAGAAAATGGACAGTGTGCACAAAATATATTTGTTAAAAGAAATTACAATGTAACTTTTAACTAATATTAAGTGTTTTAAATATTATAATATGTATTTTTGAACAAATTACTGAATCAACCAGAATATATAATTAATATAAAAAAAATAAGCCTCGCTACATATTGAACATTAATTGAAAAAAAAAATCGCACGTCAAGGCATTTGGGTATTACGGCATAACAATTTTGGTGGTAAAAGTGGTATGTTCCATCAGCCACCTTATCAAAAAAGAAAAAAACAGCAAAGGAAGGAATATTAAAATTCTAAACAAACTTATGCATGTATACATACAAAGCTTACAGCAAATCCATAACATATAATTTAGTAATTCTAACACTCATAACATAACTTGACGCCTTTTCTACCCGAAGGTGACGAACCTATTGCCATACCGAGCACAAAGTTTTCAATCATCGATATCTATCACACGTAACTTCCAAAAACAATTTCGAAAAGACATTGGTGGGAGCCAGGATTCCAACCCGCGATTTCTTGATTCAGAAGCGGGGTGCTCGACTATTGGACCACCGAGACTTAAAATAAATTAATAATAATAATATCTTGGACACAATACACACAGCGCTCTCTAGTTCTAAGCTAAGCAACTAAATGCTTGTGTTATGGATACTAGATAACGGATACTAATACATGTATACTTTTCTTTTGTAAATACATACATAAAATACATAGAAAAACACCCAGACGCCACACACATATTCATGTTTTGTCACAAATATTTCTGCTCGGGTGGGAATCGAAACCCCGACGTCATTGCTGCAGCCGGTAGTTTTACCAATGCGCCACGAGGCCCGTCAAATTATTTTAATTTTAGTAAATCTCCTTATAAATGCACAGTCTTTTACCCTAGAATGAAGAACTTTTCTATCTTTACATAACAGTTGATTTGTGATTGATGAACAAAAATTCAAACAACTTCAAAAACTTAGTTATTATTATTTAAATTAATGAACAATTTAAAAGTTTTTAAATTATCAACCTATCAAAAACAGCTGTTCTTGTTATTATATTGTATTATTACACTAACATGTAAAATTAAAGCAACAAAAAAATCTGATACTTCAAACGGCCTTTTGAAGTCATAATGCCCTGTTAGCAAGTATTGTATGTTAACCTCGGTACCTGTACATGACAGACTGTTTCATTGTAATACATATTTTATGTATTTTATAAGCTCGCTCGCGATCACTACCGTCTACTTTATCTTCTTCTGTCTAATTTTTATTAGACTGAGTCGTGGTAAATTAATATGTTTATTAAATAATGCTTTTTAGAATAAATTACGTTGGCGATCTCCTAGATTGCCAACGTATTTTATGCACTGGTGCAATGGTGCGCTTCAGCCAATATTTTTTGCCGCGCACGACTCCACTATGGAACCAGTTGCCGGCAGAGTTATTTCCGGACCCATACGACTTAGGGACTTTCAACGAGCATACTCCAACCTAAAAGTCCGGCAACGCTGATGCGACGCCCATGGTGTTGCGGATGTCTATGAGCGGCGGTGCTCACTTTGCATCAGTGACCCGCACGCTCTTTTGTCCCTTTTTGTAGAGAAAATAAATTTTAAAAAGCAGTACGATACAGGTTGATGCTGCAAACTAATGTAAGCGATACTTTTTATTGCTGCAAATTTCAAGATCATTATTTTATGGAATAAGGGATATATTAGCCAGCAACATCTGTAACACTGATAGTGTGACAGTTGCGAGGCCGACCTTTAAGATAGCATAAGGAGGGGCGTCGGTATTTGCATGAGGAGTAGAGGTCAAAAGAACCGGACGAGATCTCTGGATATTTTTCTCACCAAACGAAACGTGACTCGAGTCACTTTACGTCGATATTCTAATGGATCACGGTTTTTCATTTGTCGTATTCACGTAGCGAACTGCGTGGCTCTACCGCTGTCAAACATATGATAATGATTTTAATTTAGAATTAACCAAAATTAGTCTTCTAAATCCCACTAAATTAGTAGATTTAACATTAACCGAAAAGAACGTACCGATTGATTCCAGGATATAAACTGTACATAGTATAAAACAAAGTCGCTTTCCGCTATCTGTTGTCTGTCCCCCTATATTGAAACTACGCAACGGAATTTGATGCAGTATCTTTAAAATATAAAGGGTGCCAACAGGGTGGTTTTTAACTATAATTCATATAAGATGTAGTAAAGACAAAGTGATAAATCCAAAATTTACTTCTTCATTACTTTTGATGCGGAACAAAGTTCGCCTGGTCAGCTAGTACGTAATAAACAAAAATATGAACAGAGAACAATACTTTATGTGTGATGCGATGAGTGTACCCAATGAATGAGCCGCGTAGCTCTGGTGCACACGTAACCATCTGACGATTGAGAAACGTCGCACCACGTACCAGCCTAGAACGTGCCTCTTTTAACAATACCCTCACTTGTATGTACTCTTACTTTTATGCTACACAAACATTTCTTCTAAATATAGAACATTATGGGCCTAATAATCCCAGTTTAGACGAGGCATATCACAATCTCATTGCTATTTTTATTTCATATATTGAATAGGACAGAATGTTGTTGGCGGTTGAAAAATAAAAGGAGCATTGCTCAAATTTGAGCTAAAGAAAAATGTCAGTGTTAAAGTAAGGTATGGCATGATGTAGTGGTTCGAAGATATGTAATAAATATAGGGCTCAAGAATTTCTTTGCAATGTTTAGTGCGAAAGTAGAAGGAATTTAGAGTCCAGGAATAAAACACAGACAACTAATTTGTCTGTGTTACCATATTGAAAACAGATTAACAGTCTGCCATCAAAACCTGTGTAAAGATATTTTTAAAAATCATGTGCGATAAAGAATGTAAACGTAAATACATGCGACCTTCAAATAATCTTAAATATCAATATAATCCAATTTCAAACCCGAATAAATTTTTGCATATCATTCATCATCATCATTAGCCTGTTGCAGTCCACTGCTGGACATAGGCATCTCCCAATTTGCCCCACAACATCCGATTCTCTGCCTTCCCCATCCAGTCTTTTCCAGCAGCACTTCTGAGGTCGTCTGACTGAGGGCTGGTGGGCGTCCTACACTACGCTTACCAAACCACGTTGCCTGTGATTTCCAGCAGGTCGAACCGATTTCGAAGTTCCATTTGGAACTTTTCGGTTTCGGCTATTTGGAGTGGCGTAGGTCGGAGAGTAGACTTCATCTTACGGGTCCTTTCAGCTTTCAAGTTAATATTTAGAGAGCCTCGAAGAAGTGATCACTTCCAGTATTGAACCTGTTGATCACAGAGACATCTCTAAATATATGCTTACTATCCGTTATGATAAAATCTATCTCGTTCCTTGTCACGGAATCGGGGCTTCGTCAAGTCCACCTCCTGTGGAGACTCTTCATAAAGAATGAATTCATCAAGATGAGCCAGAGAAAGTTGATCAACATCTGGCCCCTGAGATTTCGGCACCCCAAGCCATATGGACCGATTTTCCTTTCGCTGCGTTCTTGTACTCCCACTTTGGCATTGAAGTCCCCCATAACATTGTTGTAGTGAGCCTTGGCGGTACCATGTATTGCTTTTGCAATACCTTCGAACATTACCTCGACTATCTCGTCAGAGTATGTCGAGGTCGCCGCATATACCTGTATTACCTTCAGGGTGTACCTGTTGATGAGTTTCAGTACAAGGTACGCTAGCCTGGTCGACACACTACTGATCTCCACAACGCTACTAACAAGGTCCTTGAGAATGAGGAAACCGACACCCCCCTGGGATAGCTGGTCACCTTCCCGAAAGTAAAGTAAGTTGCCCCACTGTAAAATTATCGTGTCGCGTCAGATAGCCCTAGAATATGCCAGTTCAAGCAACCCAGCTCTACTTCGAGTTCGGTGAGGTGTTGGTTCAGCCGAAGATTGCGTCCGTTATATTTGGCCACGCGTAGTTGTTTTTGACAGCCTGCCGTAACCCGGAGATTCCTAGCACCCCCTGTCCCACCGTTACCACGACCACTGCCTTGGCCGGGAATAGTGGGACCACCGGGAACTGAGGGCCGTTGGATTTGCGCTTTTTTCATGGTTTTTGCCCATAATCCCCACGCTGGGCCAACGCGTTGGAGACCGCAGGGGTGAACCTTTTAAAGATAGGGATGCTGCTGCCCGACCCTATCAGAACATTTAAGTTGACCCATATTTTGGAATGATTATCCCGCCATTCTTCGGTGTTGTGCTGTGCAAGCTTGTCAGCCATATGCTGTCAGCTTCATGGGTATCATTAACAAACATCAAATACCATATTATATCCCTTACTCAATTACAAAGAACGTTATTAATTGTAAAATGAGAAAATTTAATCTACAACATGTTATATTATACTACAACTAATTACACAATTTAATTAGACCTTTAAAGGCGAATAAACTTGTATGGCGAATAAATTGGTATATTTAAATGTAAAATATTTATATGACGGTAATGAAATAATATTTCTACTTATAAAATGTATTTACTCATCAAAACGCATTACTGTGACGTATATTACAGATGTGGGTACTTAGATAACTTTATTTATCATACATTTTGTTTAATGTATATCTTTACGTTTCGTTAACCTAATGTCCTAATGTTACTCTCTGTCATTCTGAATTCAAAATCAGAAAGGTCTATGATTTTTTTTTCAGCTGAGCTAAAGTTATCATGACATTTGTGACAACAGCCAGTATTCTAAAATTAAAAAGAAAAATAGCATTCGTCGTTTAAAATTAAAAAATCACTACCATGGCATACACAGCATTAGAACTTGTAAAGTCAATTTAAATACTTGACTGACTAGCTATTAATTTATTTGCCTCGAGCTTTAATTAAATATAAGTTATTGTTTAATTAATTTTTAGTAATTGTTGACGACTTTAAGCGCTTGCAAAAGCCAGGATCGTTATGTTTAAAGTTTGAATTGAAATTACCTCTGAATTAGTCATTTTGTTCTTAAAACAATCTATTATTGTCCTTTTTTTACCCGTAGTGTCTCAGAAAAATTTGAAATATAAGTCAAGTTTAACTCGGAGAATTAACTTTCAAGAGATACACGATGAGGGATTTTCTGTGTAATTAGAGCAGGTCACCAGGGAGTGTCCCTGCTTTACAGGAATTCTAGCTAGATAAAGTATGTATTAATATTCTTGTTAGTGAATGTCATCGCCCGTATTCATATCAAAAACGACATTTATTTGAGATTTATGATGAAATAATGTTTATTTACCGAAATTAAAATCTATCTTAATTTGTGTTTTACAACATTTTTTTTCTGCCCTGTTCTAATTATTTCATCACAATAGATTTTTATTTTGCACACTTTCGTAACATTTACTTCTTCAACTTTAAAGCCTTTCTTAATCATGTCGTCTTTCACACAATCCATCGATATTTTCTTAGGTCCTCTTCTAATCTTATTTCCCCCCATATTCAGGTTTATCAATCTTTTCGCAACATGTGTATAATCTGACGGGCCTCGTGGCGCATTGGTAAAACTACCGGCTGCAGCAATGAGGTTAGGGGTTCAATTGCCACCCGAGTACAAATATTTGTGACAAACATGAATATTTGTGTGGCATTTACAAAAGAAAAGAATAAATGTATTTATATCCGTTATCTAGTATCCATAACACAAGCATTTTGTTGCTTAGCTTAGAACTAGAGAGCGCTGTGCGTATTCTGTCCAAGATATTATAAAAAAAATCTCTCCTCATTACATGCCAATACCACGCAAGGCTTGTCCTCTCAATTATTCGTGCAACTTTCAAGCTTCCCCTTATATAGTCATTCCGTATTTATCCATTTTTTTGGTTAAGTGTGACAATAATTATCATTTACATAATCCGATTAGTTTTTTTAGCAAAACATTTTATTATCTATAATATAATTCAATTGCTATTAACAGATATTTAAATGAGTCAAAATTTGAGTCAATCTTACCTGAGATCTTAGATTTTTATCCTTAGGCTGTACACAGTAAAAACATTATCAAGATCGGAAGCAGAAGTTGCTTGATACAAATTATTATTAAAAAAAAAACGATATTGTCACCAAACTCTGCAAAAATATTTGAAATCTGAAATGATTGCAAAGTTCAACCGAGAGTCAAGCGTTATAACCATAAATTTGAATAATACATACGAAAGAGTTACAATTCATTTTCAGTGTGGTAATGCTGTGTGTCTGTTTGAATAAGCGGTTTATGCTAAGCTCGAAACTCGAAGGTTAATTCATTGAGAATTGCTACGAACGTATCCCAGGTAAGAGATACTATGTGCATTGTTATTTAGCTCTGACGGTATGAACATATTCATTAAATGTCATTATGACTCTCTAGAGTTAAATATCGTGTTTCATTCGCATACTCGTCATAGTTTAACATTTCAAATTTTAACTCACATATTATGCTGATGTGTTTTAGTGGAAGCTAAAGGTAATCTTATTTAATATTATAGTCACGTCCAATGCAACTACTTAAATATATGAGATAGAGAGACTATGATATACTATTATTGGTGGTACTTTACCGAACCCATTACAGATGTCCATGAGTAGCGCTGGTGGTTTACCATCAGATGACTTACTTGCTCATTTGCCTCCTATTCCACAAAAAAAATATATCAGATCTCACCTACAAATACTGCCTTATATTTCAAACTAGACATTTTGGCGAATAATATGTTTTAAACTAAAATAGTCTAATTTTTGTGTAAGGAATAACATCATGAGTACTTACTTGCTTAACAGACACGGCCACGCATTTTGCTCCATGAATGGACCGGCTCGACCGGTGAAATACCTCTCAGAATACAATCCGCGTAAAGTTGCTCATGTCTTATTTCGCTCGATGAGAGGTATCCAACCACTTCTCACCTCACTTCCCATCCCACTTCCGATGATTTCCCTACACCATTGTTAAGGCTGGCAAAGCAAACGCTAACTATCCGTGTTGCAGGTGTCTATGTGCGGCGTAAGTTGCTTTCCGTCAGGTGATAAGATTGCTCATTTTCAAATTGTATTTCTTTCAAAACGTTTATTTTTACAATCACTATAATTTTATTTACAATAATAAGAACAAATAAATTAATTACATTATTTACAATATATACAATTAAAAAACTACCTGAAATCAAATTTCTCCGCATCTCGGTCTACTGGCAGCGTACCCAGAAGACTGGCCGCATTGCCACGCTGAATGGCAATGCTAATCCTCTGTGCGAAGAATAGACCAGCCCTCTGGTCGCGAGAATCTTAAAAAAAAAATTTTAAACGTTTATTTATGATTTCCCAAACTAATATCTATTTAAACCGAGATCCTCCATTATGTCGACCTCTTCATTGAGCCACCTATATTTCTTTTGCGAATAATATCGAAACTTTCAGCCTTTGACCTTTTATAAATGTAGAAATACTCAAAGGGAGTGGATATTGTACATATAATGTAGTTTGCAAAGTACAGCTTATAATAAAATGTTTTCAAGAAAGTTTGTAATAAGATTCTTTTTTTTATACAATTAAATTTATGAGATAGAAGGGTGATATAAATAAAACTAAATAGAACCTTCTTTGACTCTACAGCGAGGCATTTATTTCTTGGCATAAATATCATCAATAAATGTTTATCGTGGACTTTTTTTGAGATCAACATGTGGACCCCGATATAGTATAATAAATAGATTATAAAATTTTATTATCTTCGAGTATCTTAGTTTAGATGATGCTGATGTACAATTTATAAGGTTGTGTCAGCGGTGTTTATGATTCTGTTTTATTATATGTTTAAGTGGTTTTTTTCTAATGGTAACACAGAAATGTGATGTCACTATTTTGTTAACCTAAAAAAAAACAACGTGTTAACAAACTGACGGAAGCGCGGGAATCTTCGATTTTGGCGGACGTGGTTTTTTTTTTGTTAAATTTTAATACTAACTATTATTATTGTGGACTGGTGTTTTTTTCTGTATCTATTTATTTTTTAGTGTATAAATATTACTATTAGTTAGTTTTGTAGTTTGTCCACCTGCGCATGTAATTCGGTAAGTGCTTTTATATTAATAATGGGAGACCCCATAGATCCGGGGGGTACAGCTCCCGATATCGGATATTCTGTTATCATCGGGGACAATGTTTCAAATAATGAAACAAGCATCGATACCGATTGTTCAATTTTGAGTAATGGGGGAACAATTAAGCGTAGGAAAGTGGCCCGAAAAACATGTAAACATTGTAACAAACGTCGCCGTAGACACGACGATAAAAAGAATTCTAATCATGCGGATTGTGAATGTTTGTCTGAATCGAATGATTCTTCTAAAATAACCGACCAAGATATGTCACCTATTCCAAAAACCACTAGTGAACCAAAACCATCGCAGAGCCCTATTTCAATTGCAAGATTACTGTATAATAATAATGATATTTCACCATATATTGTTCACGTTCAAAAAAAAGCTTCATCTCCTGATAGTAATGTTTCTGTTCATCCCATTGCTTTTGGAAAATTTTTAAAACACAATTCATTTGACAATATAATTAATGGTAGTTTAAAACGTTTAGGAAGAAATAGACTATCAATTGAATTTAGGACCTATCAAGCTGCGAATTTATTCATGCAATCACCACTACGTGATAAAGATAGCTACAAAGCATTTATTCCTACATTTTCAGTAACACGCATGGGTGTAGTTAGGGGCATTCCTATAGACTGGACTGATAAGGATATTATTGATAATATCAGCCTCCCACATGGATGTGGTAAGATACTTAAAGTCAGAAGACTAAACCGAAAAGTCTTCGTAAATAACACTAGAGAACTTAAAGCAACAGAATCAATTGTTGTAACTTTTGATGGTCAAGTTCTTCCTAAATATGTATACATGTGTTACAATGCACTTCCTGTTGAGCTATATATTTTTCCTACAATACAATGTCATCGCTGTTTACGTTTTGGTCATGTACAAACTCAGTGTAGGTCACTTCCAAGGTGTTATAAATGTGGCCAAGATCATACCGGAGACAAGTGTAGTGTCGATGAAGAGGACATCTTCTGTATTTTGTGTAAAGGTCATCATATAGCTACTAGTACCAAATGCCTTGAATTCCAACGGCAAAAGTCAATTAAAGAAACCATGGCCAAAAGTTGCATATCATATTCTGAAGCATCTAAACAACATCCACAAATTTCCAAAATGTCATATGCAGATGCACTTATTTCTTCAAAAGCCATCTCATCACCTAAAATATCCCAACACAACACACATTACTCAACACTCAATAATCCCACTTCTATCAATCAGTCTTACAAGAAAACTGTATTTTTAAAACCTAAAGCTAACCCCACAGTATCTGGAGGTTATGACATAAAAACTCATAAATCCTTAATTAAAGATTATAATATGCAAGGACCATCAAATGGCAGTGCAATTAAACCCTTTAACAGGACTGAATTACATAATGCCACTATAAAAGAATTGATAATAGCTCTTATGAACTCTCTTTCTGATTTAAAATATATTGAACCGTCCAACGCTGCCCTTATTAACAATGATATATCGCAACTCCCAAATCCTAATGGATCACACAAACTTTATAATGCAGTGGAATTGCCGTAGTGCACAATCAAAGAAATCTGACATCATTCATTTGTTAAATAAATTTAAACCATCCATATTAGCTCTGCAAGAGACTTGGTTGAAACCTGACTTTCCTTTTAGGTTATCAGGTTACACTTGTCTCCGGGAAGATCGTCACGATGGGTATGGGGGCACAGCCCTACTCATTAAACGAAACTTAACTTTTACACATGTACCTATTGCTTCCCATAGTAATGATCTATCAATAATTGCTGCTATGGTCAATAACATATGTTTTGTTTCTATTTATATTGCTCATTGTTCCACTTTAATATTTAATGAAATTAATAATATCATGTCAAATCTCCCTAAACCTTTTGTTTTACTCGGGGACTTCAATTGTCAACATCAGTCTTGGGGTAGTTCGACAAATCATTATGGAAACTTACTTCTAAATTTACTAGACTCTCATAATCTTTGTTTACTTAATTCTGGTTCTCGTACTCGGCGCACTGCTCCTAATGAAAATGATAGTGCTCCTGACCTATCTTTATGCTCTGCTTCACTGGGATCAAAAATATCATGGAGGTGTCTGTCATCCTCGTATGGTAGTGACCATTTCCCCATAGTGTTATCTTTCCCTTCTCTCAATCTCCTAACATCTAACTCTCCTTCACCTCGTCTTAAGTATAAGCTAGCAGATGCTGACTGGTCTCTATTCAAAATTCGTTTAGAAGAAAAACTAAAACACTTTCCAGTAGTAGATACTGACAATGTGCCTCACTGTGCTGATGCTCTTTCTGATGCATTTGTAGAAACAGCAAATGAAGTTTTTCCAATGAAAAATGGTGCTTTAAACATCATACCCTCTCCTCCTTGGTGGGATAAAGAGTGTTCTGAGGCTATTAAAAAACGCAAAAATGCTGAACTACGTTATTGTCAATTTTCAACTACTGAAAATTTTGACTATTTATCATACATCACTACTGAAACACGTAAATTATTTAAAAAGAAAAAATTTGACAGTTGGAAATCTTTTTGTGCATCCATTTCCCCCAGTATTAAACCGTCAGTGGTTTGGCAAAATATTAGAAAATTCCGATCTGCATTTAAAGATCCTAATATAAAACTGATGTCTCCCTCAGTCCAAACTCAATTTTTAGATAATTTAGCTCCTCCTACAGTTCCTGAAAAGCTTTGGCTCCCTTCCTTTCTAGACATTTCAAATAATTTTTTAGGTCTCAATTCTCCATTTTCTCTCGTTGAACTTAAAGGTGTACTAGGTAATTTAAAAGATTCTTCCCCTGGGATGGATGGTATTCCTTATTCCTTTATTACTCATGCTTCTGATGAGGTACTTATTTATTATCTGAAAGTTATAAATGCTGTTATGATTTCTGGTAATGTTCCAACTTCATGGAAATCACAGTTGGTTATTCCAATATTGAAACCTGGTAAAAGCTCATCTACAGCCTCATCTTATCGTCCTATAGCTCTCTATTCAGTCTTGATGAAAATTACAGAACATTTAGTAAAAAATCGTTTGGACTGGTATATTGAACACAATAATTTATTAAGCAAAAGTCAATTTGGCTTCCGTAGAGGTAGAAGCACGATAGATAGTATTTCTATATTTATAACTGATATTCGACTGGCCTTTTCTACCAATAAATCTGTTGTAGCTGCCTTCTTAGATATTACAGCTGCTTATGATAATGTGATATTGTCTATATTGTATAAAAAACTAATTTCTTTGAATGTTCCCATCCTTCTTACAAATTTTATTATGAAATCTTTATCCCAAAGACATATATATTTGGACAATTCCTCAGATGGAGTTAGAGTGGTTAATAAAGGCCTTCCACAGGGTTCTGTTTTGAGCCCTATCTTGTATAATATCTATGCTCATGATTTAGAACCGTCTCTAGACTCAAATGTTGGAATCCTTCAATATGCAGATGACTTACTTTTATATTATACCGACCATTCTATCAACAATGCCTGTTCATGCCTGTCTAGATCACTTAAAGACCTAAAGTATTGGATGGATGCCAATGGTCTCGAAATATCTATAAACAAAAGTTCCACTATGTTATTTACTAGGGTACGTCTTCCCTCTCCAATTAATGTTTATTATGATAACAACCTAATAAAACCAAAAGGTGAGGTGAAGTTCCTAGGATTTATTTTAGATCCCAAACTGTCTGGTACTGCTCATTGTGAATACATAGCAACAAAATGTGAAAAGTCACTTAATATTCTAAGATGTCTCACTGGTGTTTGGTGGGGTGCTCACCCTTATTCTTTAAAATTACTTTACAATGCAATTATTCGTAGTGTATTAGATTATGGCACATTTTTACTAGAGCCTTGCAATATCAGTGCTTTAAAGAAATTAGATGCTATTCAGTCGAAAGCATTAAGAATTATATCAGGTACCATGAAATCTACACCAATTAATGCCTTACAAGTAGAATTAGTTGACCCTCCTCTGTCTTTACGCCGTCAATATTTATCAGATAAATTTTTATATAGATGTCTTCAGTTTTCAAATCATCCATTATATTCTAAACTTCAGTTCCTTTGCAATGTAATTTCATCCTCTAGTTACTGGAAAAACAAAATTAGTCCTTGTCTCATTAATAGTTTTCATAAGCTGACTTCTATTGGAACTCCATTTCATAAATCTTTATCTTATCCTCTTTATTGTGCCCCTTTTGATGCTCTGATGAACTCTGTTGACATTAACTTTGATATGAATATACATAAAGAGGACTCTTTGTCTCATATTCATTTTAAAAACTTTCTCAATGTTAATTGGGTGAACTGGCATCATGTTTACACTGATGCTTCCAAACAGGCATTTGATTCCGTTGGTATTGGAGTCTATCATCCTTTATATAACATTGTTCAGAAAATTAAATTGCCTCCAGAAACATCAGTTTTTACAGGAGAATGTTTTGGATTATTAAAGGCTGTAGAATATATATTAATCATGAAACTTCAACAAACCGTAATATTTTCTGATTCATTAAGTGCCCTTCAGGCTCTGCAAAGATTTCCCTTTAATTGCAAAACTATTTATCCTGTTTTGATAGAAATAAGAAATTTACTTTTTCAGTGTTTACAAAAGAATTTAACTGTCTCTTTTGTTTGTAATGTCATGGCGGACAGACTTGCTAGAGAGGCGGTGAATTCTGGTGATATGTTTCCTTATAAAAATTTTTTTCATGACTTATCAGCCCTACCTAAAATTAATCTAAAAGAAGAATGGGATAAGTCTTGGTCTATTAGTTCCCAGTCTAAAGGCAAATTTTACTCTTTGATTCAGCCAAACATTCCCAATAAGCCTTGGTTCTTTAATAAGAAACTAGGTAAGCATGCTACTAGTATCATAACTAGAATAAGACTCGGTCACACATGTGCTCCTGCTCATCTCTTTAAATTTAAAATTATTCAAACCGATAAATGTGTCTGCGGGGAAGTGGGTGATATAAATCATATTATTCTTTCCTGCCCTTTATATGATCATTCCATACTTTTTTCATCCATTATTTCCTTACGCATTCCTCTTCCAACATCTGTTCCTACTTTATTGTTCAATAACAATATTCATATTTATAATGCTCTTTCAGTATATATATCTTCGAATAATATCAAATTGTAGTCCTAGATCCTATAATTATTTTTCTTTACCATTCCACAACAATTTCCTAGATACGCTTCAAAATTGCTTTTGTACATAAATATTTGATTCCTTACCTTTTGAAACATGTCTTTGGCAAATACTCAAGCCGAGTGAGCCAAGGAGAAAAAAAAAAAAAAAAAAAAAAAAAACAAACTGACGACATTTTAAGTTTATCCAGCAGTATAAGTTTTTTATTTAACAGATGGAATTCATTATGTACAATAATAAGAAGAAATAAATTAATTACATTATTTACAATATATACAGATTAAAAAATAATAATATTAATATTTTAACAGATTAGTAGAATAAAAATACCACACTAACACCAGATGAGATATCTAGTGTTAGTATAGTGTTTTTATTTTACTACTTTTTTTTTATTATACACTTCGTTCTATCAAAAGTTAATTTAACCTTTCAAATTAAATATAAAACAGCACCGTATATTTCAGTAGTTAAAGAGTCCACAGTGAGTCCATAGTAAAAGTAATTTATAAATTAAATAAATTGCAAAATAATTTAATTGGCTCAGACTCAATTACTGGTAAATTAATACCTATTTAATGTGACGGCACAAAATAATGTCTGAAAGAGAAGAGAGACATTTGATAAATCGATTTCAAAATGCTATCAAAGAAATTGAAAGACCCAAATAGGATAATATAATAAATAAATATTAACATATTTAACTGGAAAGTAAATGGAAATTGGTATTATTTACAACATTTATAAATGAAACCAACTGAAAAGAAAGGCTCAGGAGGATTTATTTTTATGAATAGATGGTACGTCCAAACACCGTGTATACTGAATCAACTTTATTTACCTATAAGCGGATAGGTATCGTGTGAATATTTCTATTTTTTGATTAAAACAACTTTTAGGATTATATCGCGTTTATTTATTATTTATTTATTTCCCGACGTTTCGAACTCTTTACAGAGATAATTTTCACGAGTATGAACAAAAATTTTTTGTTCATACTCGTGAAAATGATCTCTGTAAACGCGATATAATCCTAAAAGTTGTTTTAATCAATGAGTGAGATTCGCGAAAATCTTAGAAACAAATATTTCTATTTTGTAATATACATACAGTTCACGAAATAAGTTTTATTAGTAATTGATAAATGAAACATGAACTGGCGCAGTTTTCTTTCAATTAAAATAGCAAAAATATAGATTTATGTTAGCAGAAAAGCCCAGCTAGCAATCCACAATGCGGTACTGATCTCAACGCTAACTTATATAGGGTATAGTAGATTGTGCACATGGCATTGTGTGTTAGGAGCCTTAAAAACGACGCCTGTGCATGAAAAGAGTTATGAAAGTCAAAAAAGTGAGTGAGGCGTTTAAGAATCATGCCTTTGGCTCACTGTTCTCTCTGCCTACTCCGCAAGGGATTTGGGGTGATGTTGTGTATATATATGTATAGTTTGAAGTATATGATTACACTATGAGAATAATTTCTTTCTCGTGAGTCTACTATTGAAATCCAATCACAAACAAATATAACCAGTAGAAAATTTGCTTCTATACATTAAAATTTATTGGCCGTGTTTCGCTCGGTAAAAGAGGTATGCTCTTTTACCGAGCGAAACACGGCATGAGCCACTTTTCCTCGAGATTCTGAGGGGTATTATTTCACCGATCGAGCCAACCTATTCGTGCATCAAACTGCGTGGCTCTACCAGATTAGAAAGGAGTGATAAAATAAAAATAGAAAATGTTTACCAATACGTATCTACGTCATGTTACATCTCTTAAACTGTTAGATGGATTATTGACCGTCTTTTAGAAGATAGAGTGACATTCTTTTGGAATTTTTTCATTCGTTTTCATCAATTTTTAATTAATTAATTAATTATTATGATTAGATTAATGTTTTGCAGAGTTACGCTTTTGATAGAAATCACTATATTAGCTCAGCAGCCCAAGAACACCGAATATAAATACTGATACCAATTTTTGTTTTGTAAAATCAACGCTGCCCGCGCTTATATGAGTCCTCATAAAATCGCCGTAAAGTGACTATTGGCACATTTCGTACGCTGAGAGAGATATCTGGAAACCCACTGTCATTCTCCTCTTCTCAAAATCTAAACGGTCAGTTGTGGCGCTTTTGGTATTGCAGATGTATACGAGCGCGTTCGTTTACCATCAAATGGCCCGCTTGATCGTTTGCCCCTATTCCCATGAAAAAAATCACAACAAATTCAGTTTTATTCGTATTTTTCCCGCCTCATAAATATTAATAGACACTTGTAAGGGACTCTGTATTCAAAATCCTATTATTTTTATACTATGCAAAAAGTTTTGGACATAACTTTTTTGTTCAATGTAACCTAAGATAAAGACAAGTTTTCAAAGATTTTGTATGTTATACTCTCGGGGCAGAATAACATCAATATTTTATTAGAAAAATACATAAATTTAAGTAACGCTGTTGTTATTCCCATTGCGTTTTACTGTCTGTCTGTACATTATAAACAGATCATTCATCAGTGTTTGATAAGAAAAAGTGTGGGACATTTCAGAGATATTTTAATGTTAGTTAAAATAAAACACTAATGCTAGCAACTGACTTTGTTTAACTGCTTATTATAATAGAGAACACACTTCGCAAAAGGTCAAGTCGGTGGAGTCGGTGCCAGCCTAGGTAACGTGCTCTATTGTGTTGCACAGACTTCAATAATGAGTGACAATTGTAAATATCTTAACAGCTATAGATGACTTTATTAAAGTATTACGTTTTGTATATCGTATTAAGTATACAAATTAGTATACAAATTATCGCTTTTTAGTTATGGAGGTACTGTTTTTATATACTTAAAGATTTTGTGGTTTACGTTTCTAGAAGTCGGTTTAACTTTTTTTTTAAAGTAATTTTTGCGTTGTATTTCTGCCTGGTCAATCTTTCTATAAAACATTTTGCACAAAAGACTAGCATTGAAAAGCAGCGAATTGTAATCCAATTCATTTAAATTCATACAACAATTAAATTAACATAACACAAAAACATGGCATACTTTCACGGCAAGTCTCTTGTGGCTTAGGCAGACAACATTGAGCAATTAGGCACTTTCATTAATGCTCGTCTCATTTTAAGACTCATGACAGCACTTCCTCCAAGACTCGTTCTATTTGGTCCTGAAAAGTGAGTCTTGACCGTCCTCAAATCCTAGGACTGCCCGCTTCTGGATTGTATATCTGCTTGTTCAATCTTGCGTCGTCTATTCTTTGAGATCAGCTGGCGTATTATGAATTCTTAATTCCAGCCAGCTTGCGCGCTGCTTTGCAAATTCGTATTTTCAACGACTAATTTCAGCCGTCAGTCGTCAGTCGGTGACGAGTGGTCACTGTAAATTCACTCTAAATTCGATTTATTAACGGCTCTTCATTCCATTTAGTCAATCATGAGTAATCTAAACGAGCTAAAATTAGTCGTCGGAAATATGAATTTGCTAGACAGCGCATAAGTCAGCTGGAATTAACAGCTCATAATAGGCCGCCAGTACCGCATTGTGTATTGCTAGCTGGGCTTTTCTGTTAACATTCTTTGCACCCAGGATTATTTTCACTTACGCTGTTTCCTAACGCGCTCTTGTTTTACAATTAAATTAAATAATAAAATTAAACATTAAACTTGGACGATAAAAAATAAGACTAAAAGCACTACGTCGAAAAGAAAATAATATTATCATCTTTTTTTTATGGGATAGGAGGGCAAACGAGCAGGCGTGTCACCTGATGATAAGCAACCAACGCAGCCCATGGACACCAGCAACACATATAGTGTTACTGTTGCGTTGCCAACCTTTAAGGGATAGGGGATAGGAAAGGATGGGCAAGGGTGGTGGGCCTCCGGGTACCTCTCTCACCGAACGAAACGCGGCATGAGCCCTCTTACGTCGGTCTTCCGAGAGGTCGTGGTAAATTCACCGGTCGAGCCGGCCCATTCATGCAGCGAAATGCTTGGCTCTACCACTACCAAAAATTTTTCATCTTCATCATCTTTTTTACAAGAGTCTCTTGAAACATTGCTATATTAAAGTACTCTTTTAAAACATATATATTTTAGCTGACGGTTGAGACAGTGTCATTACTCACGACCGTGTAATGGCCATCGTGAATACGTCAATTAATCCTCTTTATGTGCTGCTGTGATAAGGATATAGGCTTCGAGGGGATACCATTCCAAGAAGCGAATATCTTCAGTTCAAATAAAAATGTTACAATTAACATCATAATAGCAGAAATGTACCTACTGTTAAATAAATTTACTATGTTTTATATATTTATTTATTAAAACATAATTCTAAATGTATTTAGCGAAGTAATAAAAGTAATAAGTAGTAATAAATGAGTAAAATTTGGATATTAAAATTTCAATTTGTGCTATTTATCGGCACGCGTCTTGGCCCGTACTACTGCGCGACGCAAATGTCCTGCTATATTAATACTGTAATATCTTCGTAAATATTATTTCAAATTACATGTAAAGGACCATATTTATCTATATTAAAAGCACCATCTATTTAACACACTTAACTGGATGAAAATTAATGCTGTAATGTTTAAAATCACTTCGTAAATAAGCCATTATTTTATGTAAAAAGGTAAGAATAAAAATTATAATTGTGGGATATCCCTAAGAGGTTGATATGTCATATTGGCATATGTCCCATCGTGGACTTTTTTGTAGACCTATTGGAGGTGTATAATAATGTAGTGCGTTGTTTTTATCTATTACTTAGGGTTCAGCCAGCGGTTGAAATTATTTTATACATTATAATATAGTTGTAATTTTATATAGTTATAATTATGAATGTTTCTTTACTACATCATACATGAATTATAAATAAGAACCACCCCTCCATCTAATAGGTCGGGGAAAAAGTCTTTTCGCATAACGTAGGTATAAACTTATTATAAAATTTCTTTGACTGTACTATTTGTGTCTGGCTGGTTTTGGTAACATTAAAAAGGTTACATTATAAAGAAAAGAAAAAAATAAAAAAAAGTTGTTTCCCGCTATTTTTCATTTGTTTTTCTCTCCGTAAAAATGAGTTAATCTAATGAAGAAATTCGATACATTTTAAAATTTTATTATAAAAAAGGCAAAAATGCAACTCAGGCAGTGAAAAAAATTTGTGATGTTTATGGACCTGATGCAGTGTCAGTAAGAGTAGCACAAATTTGGTTCAAAAGTTTTCAGTCCGGAAATTTTGATGTTAAAGATGCACCTCGCTCTGGTCGCCCTGTTACGAATAAAATGGACGCCATTTTTGAAAGAGTGGAGCAAGATCGGCATATTAGTAGTTACGATGTAGCTGAAGAACTGGGAATTGACCACAAAACAGTTTTGACCCATTTGAAGAAAGCTGGTTATACAAAAAAGCTCGATATTTGGGTGCCACACGAGCTCACTCAAAGAAACTTAATGAACCGTGTACTCATTTGCGATTCATTATTGAGACGTAATGAAACCGAGCCGTTTTTGAAGAGATTGATAACTGGCGATGAAAAGTGGATCACGTACGACAAGAACGTGCGAAAAAGGTCGTGGTCGAAAGTTGGCCAGGCTTCACAGACTGTGGCCAAACCTTTTTTTTTTTTTTTTTTTTTTTTTGTCGCTGGGAAAAAATGCATTGTGCATACGCCTCCCACCGGGGGGGTGAGAGGGGTGAGAGGTGAGGGAGATGGTAGTTCGGATACCCACTAAAACAACCCAGCGCCTTTCCCGCTTCGTCACTTTAGGGGAAACTGGGACACGGCCGAGCCTTTCAGCCAGTCCCCCCCGACGATTTGCCCGCCCTTATGGCAGGCTCCGCGCGCCCCTGGCGCTGGTGAGGGGCTCGGAAACAGCCGGAGATCGCCGGCCATCGCCTTCCGACGACGGTGTAGTTTAGTGCAATGCGGGTGAGGGCGCCCCCGCGCCAGTCACCCGCCCTACACCGTGAAGGAGTTGTTGTCGGCGATCAAATTGTCGCCTCCTTCCCCCCCTTCTTCTCCTGCAGAGCGGTGACACGAGAGGATCGTTCTCCCGCGCTCGCTCCGCCGCCTCCTTCTCTGCGATCACCTCCTCGCAGAAGGAGGCAAACTGCAACCATGTCTCACCTTCGGCCACCATGGCAGCCACCACGCTGGGGAGTGACAGGTCCGGCCCGACCACCGCGATTAGACTGCGGCGCGGCCCATCCCACGACGAGCACACCTTGAGGGTGTGCTCGGGCGTATCTTCCGCCGCACCACAGTGTGGGCACAACGGCGTCTCCTCTCTGCCGATCCGGTACAGGTACGATCCGAAGCATCCGTGTCCGGACAGCACCTGCGCCATTCGGAAGGAGAGGAAACCGTGCGACCTTTCTAGCCACTCCCGCAAGACCGGCCCAACCGCATCAAGCGTACGGCGGCCGAATGTGGCGGTAGCAAGATCCTCCGCCCAATGGTGGATTATCGACGGCCTCTTTTTCCGCAGGAGAGGGGAGCTCTCCATGTGCCTTTCGCCCCGCCGTCCACTCGTATACCCTGGCCAGCACCCACGCCTCGAGCTCCCAAGGGGGAGTACCGGCCAGGGCACACGCCGCCGAAAAACTTACCGAGCGGTAGGTTCTCGCCACCCGTTGGGCGATGGCCCTTTGTGGCCTCCGCAAGGCGGTGGCGTTTTCCCTTCTTTTGAGGGAGTCCGCCCATATGGGAGCCCCGTATAGGGCCATGCTCTTAAGAATGCTGGCATAGAGCTGTCGGCACCGCGTCTTCGGGCCTCCTAGATTAGGCAAGAGCCACGAAAGGGAACCCGCCGTCTTTAGCAGACGCGCTGAGAGCCCGTTGAAGTGGGGGCCAAAGCACCACCTGCTGTCTATAACAAGCCCCAGATACTTCATCTGGGTCTTCACAGCTATTCTGACGCCCTCCACCACGATATGGTTGTCAGCGGGGCGGCGCTGTCGCGGACCAGGGAAAAAGACGGCCTCGGTTTTGTGCAGTGCCACCCGAAGACCCAGACGGCGGATTCGCCCCGCCACAAGTGTTCCGCCCGCTGAAGCGAGGCTCGCCGCCTCCCTGTAGTCCCTCCCCCGGGCGATGAGAAGCGTGTCGTCAGCATAACACAGGACACTCGTGCCACGGAGGAGAGCGCCTCGCAGAAGCCAATCGAAGCCGATATTCCACAGGAGGGGTCCTAAGACAGACCCCTGTGGAACACCGGACTCCGCGCTATATCGCCGTAGTCGCCCTGTCTTATCCACCAGGAGGATGAAACGGTCCTCCAGGTAATCGGCCAAAAGCCGCCGCAGGTAAGGAGGCACCCCGTGATAGCGGAGCGCCTCTATGATCGTCGAATGGGGGACGGAGTTGAAGGCGTTGGCGATATCGAACGACACCGTCAGCACCCCGTCCCCCGCGGCCTTAGCTTCAAGCGCCTGATCCTTCAGACGGGCCAGCGCGTCGATAGTCGAACGCCCTTTCCGGAATCCGAATTGGGCGTCCGCCAGATTTGGCCCCACTTGGCAAAGGTGATCATTTATACGGGAAGCGACGATGCTCTCGAACAATTTGCCGACCTCATCCAGAAGGACGATGGGTCGGCACGCGGGGACGGTACCCGTCGGCTGCTTGCACTTGGGAAGGAGGCACAACCGCCCCTCTTTCCAGGGTTTCGGGAACCTCCCAGTCTCAAGGCACAGACTGAAGAGGTCCCGAAACCTTTCCCCCATCTCAGTGGTGGCAAGAGCTACCACGCGCGCAGGGACGCCGTCAGGGCCAGGAGCAGTACCCTTAGCGTGAAGACGGCGAGCCGCCCCGTCAAACTCCTCCTCAGTGACCAAGGGGACTCCTTCCATCGGTGGAGACGCCGAAGGTGGGGGGTTCATAGCTGGCGGGGTGAAGTTGGCCTTGCTTGGAAACAGGGACCGAACCACCTCATCCAGAGTCGCCGGCTTAAGGGACTCAGTCAGCGGGGGACCAAAGGATTGCAGTTTGTCCCGCGCCGCTTTATAGGGTCTTCCGTATGGGTCCCTGTCGAGACCCTCCAGCATTTCCGCCCTTGCAGAATCCTCGGCGGCTCGCATCGCCGTCCTGAAGGCCCACTTCGCTTCTCCGTACGCAGTGTAGAGGAGACTTTCCCCAGCCACATCGCGCAGCACTCGCCTCCGGCTCCGCTCGTAGGCTCTCCTAGCCACGACGCACGTGGCACGCAGCTCTGCCAGCTCGTCCGACCACCAGTAAACAGCGCGTCGGGGAGCGGGGCGACGGGACCGAGGCATGCTGGAGTTACACACCTCGGTCATCGACTGCCTGAGCTGGAGAGCCACAGTGTCCACGTCCGTCCCCGCACGGGGCGCGAGCCAGTCCTGTAGGAACGCTGCTTCCCTCGCTGCCTCCCTGTCCAGACGGGTGAGCGCCCAGCGAGGGAAAGAGGAACGGCCCGAGGGGACCGTTCGCCGAGCGCTTTTGGTGGAGATGTCGAACCGTATGTAGCGGTGGTCCGATATGTTCTCCATCGTCTCCACCCGCCAGCCCACGACGCGAGCAGCCAGCACAGGGGTAGCGAACGTAATGTCCACCACTGATCCTCCCTGTGGCCGCACGCATGTCTGGACTGTTCCCTGGTTAAGGAGGGATACTCCGGTCGCCGCCGCCCACAGTTCGACGGCGTGGCCGCGGACATTACAGGAGGCGGCCGGGTTGCCCCAAGCCGCTGACTTAGCGTTTAAATCGCCCAATACGAGGACTTGCCGCGGCGACATCCTGCCGACGACCGCGGTCAAGATCTCGAGAAAGCTCTCGAAGTCCCGAAGAGCGCGGTTCGGCGAGAAATAGACTCCGACAAAGGCGATCTCTCCCCATGCGGCGGCCACGAATCCCGGTCCCCTCTCTAGCAGCGAGAGGGAAGGGGATTGAGAGGAATGCCGCGCCAGTAAAGCCACCGTGCCATCCGGGGAACCTAGCCAGCGACCAGGGACGGAATAGGGCTCGGCGACCACCGCCACATCCACTGACCACTCAGCCAGCACCTGCATAAGCAGGGTCTGGGCATCACGGCAGTGGTTGATGTTTGCTTGGAGGATGCGATGGCGGGACCTATCCATCTATGGTCATGGCACCCTCCTCCACACCCGGTGAGGCCGTGGTCCTAGGGACGTCGGCAGTGGTCGCGACAGGCTGGATCGAAGCCTGCACTTTGCCCTTCTTGGGGGGAGGACGACAATTTCTCCCTTTCATGACATGTCTCGCGGGGCGGCCACTAGCAGCGCACACCGAGCAGTGCGGCGTGGCAGCCTGGCAGGCGGCGGACTTGTGCCCCTCCTTGCCGCAGCGGTAGCAGCAGTCCGTCCTGTCGGTTTTGGAGGGACAGAGGGCTCTGGTGTGGCCAATCCCGAAGCACCTGAAGCAGCGGAGTGGCTGATTTTCGAGTGCCCGGACGACTCCCGAGCTAAATCCAACCAGGATCCGTCCCTTCGTCAGGACGGTCTGGGCCGCTGCGACGGGGCACTCGAGGCGTATCGCACCCATGCCGCCGCGGTCTGGTCGAATAGAGCGGCTCCTAATAGCGGAGACCTCGCAACCTCCAATGTCTGCTATCATCGCCTCCACCTCCTCTTTGGTGACCGAATCATCTAAATTGGTCACCTCCAAGGCTGCCAGTTTCACTGGCCTCACCACATTCGCTGCGTCCGCGATGACCTCCCGCAGCTTAGAAGCAAAGAGGTCCGCGTTGGCGCCGCCCTGCGCCCCCGGAAACTCAAAGATTCGGGCACCGGCTTGGGTCCGACGGCAGGACACCGAGGAGATCCCCAGTTGGGCGGGGTCAATATTGGGTCGAGCACGGGTGAGGATCGACGAGTAAGTCTCGCCCCGCTTTTCCGCCTCCGCGGTCAGGGTGACCACTACGGCTGCGGTTTTTGGCGGCACCAGCTTCTTCTTCGAGGGCCCGGCAGAAAGGTTCCTCTTCGCTATGGAAGCAGCAGAGGACGAAGGCTTAGGGGCCGACTTTTCTCCCTTTCCTTTTCCTTTCCCCTTGTCGACGGGGATGGGCGCGATGGAGGCGGCAAGTACGACGGCCGTGTTCGCCCTTTTATTTTTGGCGCATCTCTTCACTACTTCTGTCCACTGAGGTGCGGGAGGAGTGGCTGACGTAGAGGGGACGTTCTCTACGCGAGAAGCCGTGCTCGGCCGTTTGTCTACTGCAAGTGGAGGTCGGAGTCGTTTCTCCGGCAAGAGCCGATCCTCTATTCCCGCAAAACAAGCCCTCGTAAAGGCTCTTTCCTCCAAAACTACCTTGCGGAGTATTTCCTCAAGGTCAGGAGGTGAGCCCTCAACCACCGGTCTTGGGTCGGTCTGAACTGGCCGTGTCGTCTTTTCGGCCAGCTTTTTGTGCAGCTGGTTGACCTCCAACTGTAGGCGATCGACTTTCGCCTGCAGCTGCCGAGTCTCTTCGTTAGCTGTGCGCTCCACCAGCTCCTTAACAATGCCGCGCAAGCTTGCAGCCCTACACTTAAGGGACTTCTGAAAAGTCCCCTTGAGATTGGAGGACTTAGAGGCGACCACGACAATTTCCTCTTCGTCCTCTTCAGCCATCTTTTCTAGCTCCACCAAGGAGAAGTCGGAGTATAGGACGTTAGATGCGCCGTACCCCGACCTACCACGCGCAGTCCTCACTCGCTGCTCCTTGGCAGCAACCCTCTCTTCCAAATCTTGCTGGAGCCCCTCTTTGCGAGCGATGTTGAGCTCCCGTTGAGCATCCACCAAGCCCACTTCGTGAGTGTCCGCTTGAACGGTTTTCATTTTATTTTCTTTCGCCTTCTTTTTAGGGTTGCTCCTCGTTGATTCAATCGAGGAGCCTGATCCATCCTTGAGGAAGGTCCGCTTGATAGCTCTTTGGCGGTCCTCCTTGGTTGCCATCGAGCTGGTGTCTGACTCGACGACAGACTCGTTATCGGAGTCCGAAGTCTCGTCCGCCCTGCTACAGATCGCAGCCGCAGATGGTGCGCGGCTGGTCTCCGATGCCGACTCTGCATCGTCCATGTGGGTTTGGCCCTGAGAAGGACCTTTTATAAAGCGCCCGGAGGCTCCTCGTGTTCTAGGCATATCCTAGCAGATCGATGTCGCAGTTAAAACGCAGAATCACAGCGACGCACAGAGTACTTTAGCCGATCCTGGTGTGCCACTCCGTTACGGTGGTCACACCAGGGATCGTTGCCCGGGGAACGCGACGTGGACGCAAACTCTGTGGGGGGTCCCCCAGACTGTGGCCAAAGCTGGCCTAACACGAAATAAGGTGATGCTGTGTGTATGGTGGGATTGGAAGGGCATTGTTCATTATGAGCTTTTACCGTCCGGCAAAACCATCGATTCTGATCTTTACTGCCAGCAACTGATGAGATTAAAGGAAGCAGTCGAGAGAAAACGGCCGGAATTGATCAACAGGAAGGGTGTGGTCTTTCATCACGATAACGCTAGACCACACACATCTTTAGCCACTCAGCAAAAATTAAGAGAGTTCGACTGGGAGGTCCTAGTGCATCCACCATATAGCCCTGACCTTGCGCCTTCAGATTTCCACCTGTTTCGGTCTCTTCAGAATTCTTTAGGTTCTGTAAGGTTGACCTCAAGAGAGGACTGCCAAAACTATTTGTCCCGTTTTTTTGATCAGAAGTCCCAAAGTTTCTACAGTAACGGGATAATGTCTCTGCCCACAAAATGGCAGAAAGTTATTCAACAAAACGGTACATATATATTGTAAATAAATGTAAATAAACTTTGAAAAAAATGTCTTGACTTTTCATACAAAAATACGAAAATACTTTTTCCCCAACCTATTATTAAGAAAAACTGCTTCAAAATCCGTTGCGTAGTTTCAAAGATAAGGGAACAGACAGCGGAAAGCGACTTTATTTTAAACTATGTAATGATTATTAAAACTAGATGGAGCTGACCTTTAATAAAGAGCGATGTTACAGTTGCATTATTGTACAAACGCAGTTGTTTACGATACAATAAGGATTTATATAACAATGTTTACACCTTTTAAGGGACTACATTGTTTGTTTATTTCAATCTCACCTTCACATTCAATAAAGCAACTAACACGTGTCTTCTATTACAACCTTGTGCCTGCATGTCTCATATATATATTTTACTGAACTCTATTATACGTAGGACGTGTATTATCTTGCTCATGGATCTGATATTAACTTTTATTTAATTTATTTATAACTTCACGTCTTTTATCTACCTAAAGGTGAAGGGTGTTAAGCCTTGACTCGCTATTTTTTTATCTCCCAAATGGAATAAGTGGCTGAACCTATTGCCATAATCCGGGCATAATTTCTTTCTAAAAGTCATTGGTGTCAGCCTAAAATCGATCCTACGACTTCTTGATTCAGAAACGCGAGCTCGCCCACCGGACCACCGAAACTGTGAGCACGTCCTTAATCTGATGTGAAGCACAGTTTGCCAGGTATAAGTTTTTTTAATTGGCTTAGGATAGGATAGGGGGATAGAATAGACCTCAGGACACCACTCCGACTGCACAAAACGCGGCATGAGTACTTTAGCTGGATTATATCACTGGTCGAGACTATGCATCGAACTGTATAAATTAGACAGTTAACGTTTTTTTTTTAAGTTAATACTTGCAATCTTACGAAAAATCACAAAAAAAGTACTTAAGAAAGTGTCCTTTCTTAAGTACTTTTTTTGTGATTTTTGGCAAACTCCTCCGATAGTTCGGGCATGTAGAATCAATGGAAGACGCAGGATTGACTAAGTAGATATGCAATGCAAGAAGGAGGTCAGGAGCTTTAAAAATCTACACGCGTGTTTGACAAGAGGCTTATGGCGCTCTAGTCTCTTGTGCCTACCCCGCAAGGGTTTTGGCGTGACGTTTTGTATGTAAAACTTAAGTTAATTTCCAAAGTGGTCGTGAATCACAGCCAGCAGTGAAAAATAACAGTGACAAGCCATTTAATATCCTAAATGATATAATATTACCCGTGTAGCTGTGTAATCATCCTTGACATCATTCTCTATGAGTTAATTTACCCAATGGGCACGTGATACTGTTAAGTTCTGCTAATATTAGTGTGCACAATATCATAATAATAATATCTTGGACACAATACATACGGCGCCCTCTAGTTCCAAGTTAAGCAACTAAATGCTGATTTATAGAAAATAGATAACTTATAGTAATACTAGTCTACTACATATTATACTTTTCTTTCGTAAATCATCATCATCATTTCAGGTGGGGTTCGAACCCAACAACCATGAATCCGCGGTCGGTTGTTTAAGCAATGTATCACTAGGCCCATCAAATATTAATATACGTATTGAAATAGATCCCATGCAGACATCTTTATCACCCCATAAATGGAAACTCAGAGAAAGGTATTTAGTAGCACTTGTTTTTCGTATAATTACTACTCAAATATTTTTAGCGTAAATATCAATATATTATTAATTCATTGCAATTTCAACAACATTCAAATTATCTTTTAACAGAATTAATTATTTATGCTTTCCTTTCCTGTTAACACGTATTATTAATTAAATTCATAGTTACGCCGACACGATACTTATCAAAAAGTAACACAGCGTTGTTAAACCACAATGAATACAGGTTTTGTTCATTACTTAGAGTAATAAGTTTTACAACAATAGGTAAATGAATGTGTTGGAATATATTAAATTAACTATTTCTCGGAACAGTGCGATGTACGGTCAGTCACGGGCTTTTTCCTAGTTCAGGGAAGATGTAAACAAAACGCACACGTCAGAGGTATTTTATCTACGTTCAATGTTCGTGTGGAAAGTCAATACAATTTCGTGAGGCTGTCCCGATATTAAACTGAAGGCGACGCGAAAGTCGCAGCATGACTGGACCGACTCGACCGGTGAAATATCACAATACCCTTATCCTCCACTCTATCCCATTTTAAAACCCAAATGTGACTCGGTATTGCACATGGTTTAATCGTAAGCCCACTTTCTCATAAAACAAATACATTTTAAAAAATAACTAAACACGCTTTCATAACATACAAACTAAAAAATGTAAAATAATTTGCAAAAAGCGTGGGGAGTTTTGTGCCACATTTTAATAAGTTGAGCACCCCACGGTTTTTCAAATTTTCAGTTTATATTTTAAACTACATTCATTTTTTTTACTTTTCAGTGAATAGCCACCATAGGTTATATTATCAGCCAATGATATAATAGATTATAACAAGATATTATTTTAGCATAAATATTATTTGTAACACCTTGTATGAGCAATGGATTTGTCGGTATATATCGATGAATGTATACTGATCAAGACAATTATTACTTTAGGAATCTCAAAACGTTTTTAGTACGCTGAGCACACGACTAGCTCTATCTCTCTTAGAACTAGAGATAGAGCGAAATAGAGAAAGAAATTGTTGAATCCTGCCGAATCTAATCAGGATATTCGGATATTTTCGGCAAATTATTGCATTGTGATGAGTCTCTGACAGGTGTGCAAGACTTGATTTGAATAAAATCGAATTTTTCAATGTAGAAAAAGATCGAGCTCAACTATTTTGATTACATACTTACTTACATTCATACAGGTGAAACTAATAAAGCATATTATAACATTTCTGTTTGGAACAGTTCAAATCTTAATTCTACAGTGACGTTCCGAAAAAAAATTCATCGTGAATTAATTTTCGATAATTGAAAAATCTCTGGCCAATATATGTCAATGGGTTCGCTACCTACACGCGCAGTTATAAGAGCGTTGTTGAGTTGAAATATGTTAAATAACCAACTGATGTGATGGTATGAAAAAAAAATGTAATACCGTTTAAGTGAGTTACACATTTTATTCACAATCAATTTAGCCCCCGCGAGATATAAGTAATGTTTATTCTTTTATTAAATGGCGTGTTATACGAGACATCTTGATATATGCCTCATATAATTTTTCATTTGATGTGAAGTAATATATCACTATAAGTACGTTTATTCAATGTTGGTCATAACACAGACCGGTTCGTATATTAGAAAATACGATCTGTATATTCTATTGTGCGTGAATCAACAAGATATTTCCATAAAACTAGACGTTTTATATATTACATACATACATAACTTCACACCAAGTCCCTTGCAGGTTAGGCAGACAGGATAAAGCGCCATAAAGCACGATTCGTACACACTTCACTAGCTTCTATGACTTTCATAACTCTTGCCATGCTCGCTCATCTATTTTAAAGCTCCTGACTGTTCTATTTGGTTATGAAAATTATGTCGTGGCCGTTGTCGACTCCTACATCCACTCTGCTTTTTCCTTGTATATCTGCTTACTCAATCTAGTATCATGCGTCCTTTCTACATGTCTGAAACAAAGGTGCATGTCCTTTTTTACCTACTACGTATTATCTTTACAATATTACGATGTATTACAGAGAATTTCCATTTTCTGTAATGCGGCCGTCTAAATTATTAGGGTAGGCTTTGTCACCTTCCTAAATAGACCTTAGACACGGTCCTGTATAAAGTAAGATGTTGCTGGTTATTAAACTACGACAAGAGTGACAAGCAATTTAATATCCCAAACTTTATAATATCACCTAGCCGTATAGCTATGTAATCATCCCTTACATAATTCCTGTGGGAACTTATAAATCGTTATTTAAGTAAGACCTAATAAAATCAGCTAATTATTTAGTATAAATATATAAATTAAAATTTTACTCGGTTTGCTAAACTTAATATACAAAGTAAGCAAAAACAAAACAATCTTAATTTTTCTCTTTGCAATATCAAAGAGTGACTTTTCTGCGCATTTGCTTTCATCATCACTACATAGTATAAAATAAAGTCACTTTCCGCTCTTTGTCCTGCCTTATATGCTTATATCTTATACAAAGTCAAAGTCAAAATAAGTTTTATTTTCATAGGTCTTCACAGACACTTAAAAATAGTCAACAAGTACAATTTAACTTTATTATTTTAAATTAACTACTTAACACGAGCGCTTGAGGAAAGTGCGTCCGAACAACAACAATAATATATAATGTATAATTCATTTATACTCTAGCAAATAAAAAAACATAATTTTCGATATTAAGCACTTTAATTGCAAGGTAGTCTTGGTGGCCCATTGGTCGAGCACACGGCTTCTGGTCCAGAGGTCACGGGTTCGAATCCTGACACTGGCTCACAGCAATGACTTTTCGGAATTGTTTTCGGAAGTTATGTGTGATAAATATCGATAACTGAAAAGTTTGTGCCCGGTATGGCAAGAGGTTCGCCACCTTTTCAATTTAGGACGTAAACATAACGGCGAGACGAGGCTTAACAGCCGCTACCTAAGCCTTCGGGTAACAAAGGCGTAAAGTTATGTTATGTTCATTGCAAACGCTGCCTGAACCCTAACTGATAGACCAACAAACAATGTACTACATTATTAAACAACTTTAAAATGTCTACAAAAAAGTCCGCGATCGTATATGACCGTATATTTTTTCTTATTGCTTCTGAGGCGAAACGACTTCGTTTCGCCTTCCTGGGGCATCCGGACAGCTAGTTATAACTGAGAGTCAAAGTTCTGATGGAGATTCGGCTAGAAGCAGGAAGCTCATAACGATGTCACTTATTCGTAACCAAATATGTGTAACTCTCTTTCTGTAAGAAATCCAGGTACAGAATGAAGATTGGAGCAAATATTTTTTTATTTTTATGTGATAGGAGGGCAAACGAGCAGGCGTGTCACCTGATGTTAAGTGACCAACGCCGCCATGGACACCTGCAACACATATAGTGTTACAGTTGCGTTGCCAACCTTTAAAGGAGTAGGATAGAAAGGGATGGGGAAGGGGGATGGGCCTCCGGGTACCTCTCTCACCGAACGAAACGCGGCATGAGCCACTTTACGTCGATCTTCTAAGAGGTGGTGGTATTTCACTGGTCGAGCCGGCCCATTCATACAGCTAACTGCTTGGCTCTACCACTCTCGAGAAACAACAAACATTGCGCGATGCTGTCTAAATTCTTACATTAACTACTGATGAACCCCATACATTAAGTATCCAGAATAGCATAAGAAACGTACTGTTGATCTTGAAGTATAACAATTTGTTCCAAACTAATGCTAGCAAAGTAATCCACATAATCGCAGTAACATTTTTGGCTTCATCCAGCTGTGACATTACAATTTTGATCTCCTTTCAATTTGATTTATACATATATGCTCATCATACATTACAAAAAAAACTAAGTTTAAGTCACGCTCCTAGCTAAGATCAATCAATCTTTAATAGTTGAGAGGAAAAGTTCTGAAACTCTCTCAAAGTTAGTCCAAAGAGAATACGGACGAAACTTGATTCCGCAGTTGGTTTTTCATGAATTGACAAGTGGTTACTAACATTTCTCGTATGTTGAAATTCAAAAGTAAATAATAAGAATGGATGATGCAAGATTAACTAAGCAGATATACAATGCAAAAGCGAATGGATGTAGCATCGACGGCCAAAAAACACATTCCATGACCAAATAGAACGTGTTCTGGTGGAAGGTGATGTTAAGAGCATCAAAAATCGACGCACGTGCATGAAAAGAGTTATGAAAGTCAACGAAGCGCGTGAAGTGTGTAAGAATCGTGCCTTAAGGCGCTCCGTTTTTCTGCCTACCCTGCAAAGGATTTGGCGAGAAGTTATGAATGAATGAATGAAAATAAATATTTTTCAGATAATAAGCTTTATTTAAAAAGTGTTGAACTACATTTGTGGCAACTTCAAAGCTACATTTCATAATGAACACTGGTTAATCAACTTTTTAAATTAATTCTTTAGATTAATTTTTACTTTGCACCTTGTGTTATATCTAAGGTTAAGTAAGACTCGTCTTTACTTTCATAATCAAATTATTTTCGGAAAATGTCTGTGTATATGATCTACTAGCTGTTGCACGCGACTTCGTCTGGGTGGACGCCATAAAGCAGCATAAATAATATGCCTGCGCCATTATTATATTACTATTGCTCATCCCGAATTAGTAATAGCTTGATAATATTTAGATGATAATATTTAATATTTATGTGTTGACCCGCGTTTCATGTGCAAAATTGGTATCGATTGTAGATCAAGTGCCAAGTATTCTAAAAAAATAATATTCAATGTACCGTTTCCTACGATTTTATTAAATGTAAAGATTAGATAAAAAATAAATTAAGTGGTATATTAAATCATCAAAAGAGTAAACAACATTTCTTTTTTTAATTTTTGATGATCTGTTTGCCCAAACGGTTGTTTGGGAATCACGTTTAAACTACTGAATCATTTTTTATTGGGTTTTCCCCTAAATCAAGCTAGCTATAACATAATCTACCACATGACTTTAACAGATTTTAACTCAATTACCACGAACCCTTTTTATAAGATAGTAAGGCAAACAAGCAGATGTGACACTTGATGGTCAGCTACTAACGCCGCCAATAGGCACCTGCAACACAGATAAATCCTGCAATTACTTCGCTGGGCTTTTTAACGAGTAGGTATTGGGGCTCAGAAGTGGGATCGGAAGGAGAGAGGGGAATCGGTTTGGCTTCCAGATACCTCTCTCACTGAGTGAAACGCAGCATGAGCCTCTCTACGTCAACATTCTGAGGGGTTGTGGTATTTTACCGGTCGAGCGGGTCTATTGATGCAGTGAACTGTATGGCTGTACGGTCGTAAGAATGTTTTAAAAAAATCATGATTTTTTAAATTAATTCAAATAATATTTTTCAGTGGAAAATTAAAAATGTATCGGATATTATGTCTTCCTCCAACCGTAGCAGCAGAGGTCGTGATATTTCACTGGTCGAGTCGATCCATTCATACAGCGAACTGCGTAGCTTTAAAATAAACCAGTTCGTTTAATAACCATAATATTTATCATCTACTTAATTAAATATAAAGCAAAAGGTAAATTATTTTACAGGCTCTTTTTATTTGATTATATAGGGTGCTATTTTTCAACTTGACATAAGTAAAAAAACGTTTTATTGAAGAAAATGTTGCATCCTACAGAAAAATTATTAGGGAAGCTCAGTGACTCAACAATATTCTTAAGCCGACACGCTTACCTTAAAAACTGTTTAAATTAAACATATAGAATTAAGATATGACTTAATTGCTACCGTTTGTTTATTAGTACTTAAATTAGTACGATATGCTGCCGTTTGTTTATTAGTACTTAAATTAGTACGATATGCTGCCGTTTGTTTATTAGTACTTAAATTAGTACGATATGCTGCCGTTTGTTTATTAGTACTTAAATTAGTACGATATGCTGCCGTTTGTTTATTAGTACTTAAATTAGTACGATATGCTGCCGTTTGTTTATTAGTACTTAAATTAGTACGATATGCTGCCGTTTGTTTATTAGTACTTAAATTAGTACGATATGCTGCCGTTTGTTTATTAGTACTTAAATTAGTACGATATGCTGCCGTTTGTTTATTAGTACTTAAATTAGTACGATATGCTACCGTTTGTTTATTAGTACTTAAATTAGTACGTTTTGATATATTAATGGCATAGTCTTAGTCTAAGACATGTTACATATCTGCTTATATTGGTCAAGTTACCTGGACATCAGAGATCGTCCCAAAGTTTTAATACATCTTGTACCGTTATTAAATTTCATCATTAGTATTTTGAGGTCCACTGCTGGACGTAGGCGTGCCCCATATGGCGCCACAACTGCCGGTCTTGTGTATCTTGCATCCGTCGGCCTCCCACGGATTTTACTAGGTCGTCGGTATACCTAGTAGGGGGACGGCCTACTCCGCGTGAACCAGTTCGTGGTCGCCACTCGAGAACACTTCTACCCCAGCGGGAATCAGTTCGTCTAGCGATGTGGCCTACACATCTCCACTGCAGCGTGCTAACCTTACGGGCTATGTCAATCACGCCAGATCTCTTGTCTCTTTTTATCTCGCAGGGAGATTCCAAGCATAGCCCGTTCCAAAGCACGCTGAACAACCTTCGTCATGAGACTAACATTCAGTAAACACGTCTCAACTCCGTATGTCATCACTGGTAACACACATTGGTCATAGACATTAGACTTAAGGCACTGTGGAATTTATTGTTTAATGTTTAGTTTTCCAAAAATCTTGAATGTCTTAGTAACTGAATAGGTCCAAGACGACCATAAAGAGTCCAAGCCGATTATCCTTAAATTGTACCGGGTATATAAGTTTTTATCCGGCAACCCTTAATCTACTATATCCGTTTGAGACGTAAACATATATATCCTACAGACCTCTATGTAGTAAAATGCCCCTTGACAGTCGATGCCCCGTCACGTCCGTTCTATTTTTATCCAACTTCAAGGTTTTCAATTTAAATGTTTGTGTTTCATTCTATTTATTTTCGGGGCACAAATAACTCTTCTATATATAAATATATGTGGAAAAATGTTCAAATATGTTATTTTATACGACAGAGACGTATATCATAGTGAACGATTCCTTGACATTTCCATGGGCCATTAAATGAAATTTATCGATTTTTTTCAACATTTTTACACACATATAACTTCAGACAGACAAGGTCTAAATTATATTTATAGCTAACTGGACTTACTTACCCTCAGCTTCAGCCAAGCCAAAGAAAGAAATACACGCGTTTTTTAATAAAAAAAAACAGCCTATATTACTTCTGAATATTTTAACAGTTGACAATATAAATAATTCAAATAAATTCCTCTTTATGCGATAAATGATTTTACATTAGGTAAATTTTATTTCCTTGTTTACTTAATATACTAGCTGATCAGGCGAACTTTGATTTTATAAAATAAAAGTAGCCGAAGGTACTCTTTATCACATCAGCTACCTACAAAAAGAAGTCCTATAAAAATCGGTCCAGCTTTTTCTGAGATAAGCCGAAACAAACAGACACACAGATAGACCCACAAAAATGATATTTTGGTGTATGTACCGTGTTTACATTCGTATTATTATGCATTTTGTTAAAAAGACGGCTATATCAATTACAAACAGAAACATAACGAATAAACTCAAAAAGTACTGGACCGATTTTAATAATTTTTTTTTCTTTAGAAAGCTACATTATCACTGAGTAACATAGGCTACGTGTAATCATCGTCGTCATCGACATTTTGTTAGTACGCGAGTAACACCGTGAGGCGGGTAGCTACATACAATATAGCGGTACGAAGTTCGCGCGGGTTCTAGTATATATATATATATATATATATATATATATATATATATATACTAGAACCCGCGCGAATATATATATATATATATATATATAATATTTCTAGTTACTGTCATTTCGAAGAAACAACGCTTTCTTTAGGCGGCCAGAAAGTTTGCTTTTATTTCGGTATCAGGTGTCCATATTAATTTAAAAGAGTATCTTTCCACGACCTCGCGGCAACAGGTGAGTGTTCGGCGCATGCGCGGCGCTCGCGTCGATACCGCGACCCCCGCACCCCCGCACACCGACCCCCTCACGCCTTCGTACCTGCCTTCCTCGCCCATTCACACACGCACACACACATAACCCACAGCCACTCATAACACACACTCACACAATATTTTTTTTGTAACAATGCGGTGCCCTTATCCGCCTTGTCACCTACACACTATACAATTAATGTTTTATTATTATTGAAAGAGAATGTTATCTATGGCCCGATCAAAATTTAGTTGTCAGATCAGAATTGAACAATGGTCGATACGAATCGGAATGTATTTATATAAAACTTAATAAAGCGACTAGTAAGCGTTTTGGTTGGAGTAACAAAATTAGGTTAGGATTTGGGGAGACACGATGGCGTTTAATACGTTTATTGACAGTTGGAGAGATTAGGCACGGCCACACGAACACTCGTACTTCGTAGTAAGGGAGTGGTCATAGTCACGTTTCAGATGTCCATTATGAACTCAACAGCGTTTCCGGTACACGGAACGTAACCTGCACACTAACATAACTTCACGCCTCTTCCTACCCGAAGGTGTAGGCAGTGGCTGTTAAGCCTCCACTCGCATCCTCTATATTTACGTCACATATGGAATAGGTGGCGAACCTATTGCCATACCTGACACAAAGTTTTCAATCAACGATATTCATCACACCTAACTTTTGAAAAGAATTTCGTGTAAAGTCAGGATTTGAACCCCCGTCTTCTTGATTCAGAAGCGGGGTGCTCGACCACTGGGCCACTTGCACACTAAGCGTATCTAATTGTTCAGCAGTAATCATTTCCTTGGGCTATAATTACGTTATTCTGTCCCATGAGGTTTTTAAAAAGCATGAAATACAATTTTCTTTACGCGATTTAAACGTTTAATCTACTCTAGTAATTATTATTTAGGCAATCAAAATGATATGGATTCGGTAATTAAATTTCACGTAGCGATTTTATTTCATAGAAAGATTAATGTTGAACTGATCTTCGATAGATCAGTGATTAAAATAATACATATCCAATATCGTGTTCCAATATCGTTAAAACATAATGTTCGATATTTATCGGTCTCTTTCGGTAGTTCGTTCGTGTCGCGACCGTGTGCCGCCAGATGGCGTTTTTCGTAGTATAAAAATGGTATGGCCGCGTTGTCTGAACGGTCTGAACGCTATAGTTTTCGTGTGTAACATATAAATTCGCACGTTGTTTGTTATCGCGTAAAAACTTACTCTGCCTATGACTTTTAGTTAGGCGTCGGTTGTAGTTCTTAGAATCAGTAATCGGGTCATATTTTTGCCACCGTGCCCGGTCTTGGTTTGAATTGGTATTAAGTGTGGTGTGCAAGGATTCGGCTATTCCTCCCGGTCTCGAATCCTCAGGGAAGTATCTACACACATATTTCAGACAATAGACACATCATAACATCACCTACCTATCTATCAGTACACTACATTCCTCAGCTTCCCATGACCAGCATCTGCAAGGGTCTGGTGAGTACCTA
This sequence comes from Euproctis similis, assembly GCA_905147225.2. Lineage (NCBI taxonomy): Eukaryota > Metazoa > Arthropoda > Insecta > Lepidoptera > Erebidae > Euproctis > Euproctis similis. Next base: position 18,208,834 of record LR990105.1, on the reverse strand, counting down.
CTCTAAGTTCTTAGTTATTCTCATAGGGCACTATTATCGAACAATTCTGGTAGCAGAGCGTGGTTTAATATATTAAAATATTGGTTTCGTAATAGTTATTGAGTCCTTTGTGAAAATTATTAAAATTATTTGCATCAAAATTAAAATAAGTGGGTAACCTTTTTATCGTATTCAATTGTACTTAATACGTAGTGTTCATATTTTTTTTCTGAATGTAGGTAGTTACTGACTCATTGGAGGAACATTCTCAAGAGTATTCTAGGTACTATTATTCTTGTCGATTGTAATAGGTATTTACATTTATAACTTTATAACTCACGTAACTTGCATAGCGTCTGTTATTTGCGTGTCGTAGGCAGACTACTTTCTTATATCGTTATTGAAATATTTTCGATATTTATTTTATTTATCTTTTGTTATTTGATTATATCGTTTGAAGAACATATACACATAATATATCGTTCAGACCGTCTGTTCGTTCTGAATTATATTATAAAATAATATTTTTGTTACATCGATCTTATTTACTACAACTTGTATCCGAGTGTTTAGCAGTTCGTTTGTAACCGTTTCGTTTATTATTTTTAAATAATGGCACCGACATTAACAATTGCGGAAGCTAAAGCAAGTTTATGGAATATAGCTCGCTGGCTTGCGTCAGCTGTTTCTTTAGTCGGTCGTGCGGATAGGGTTGCTGCGCTCAAGGACCGTATTGAAAAGGTGCCTATCAAGGTGGATGTCCTGGATTCGGTCTACCGGGTATTGCTGCAGTCGGATGACCCCAAACTAATAGAATACGGTAATTCGGAGTACGACCATTGCATGACGATGGTTGATCAGCTGATGGAAGCAGCGGCCACGGGGCAGGTTAACCAATCACCTGCCCCCTCCATCGTGCTGTCGGATAGTATTTACCATGAGCGTTTGCCGACCTTAAATGTGCCGACCTTTGCGGGTTCTCTTGAACAATGGCCTAGTTTTGTAGCACTTTTTGAAAGCGTAGTACACCGCCGTCGGGACTTGGCGGATTCGCAAAAGTTTGGATATTTACTTACGTGTTTAAAAGATGAGCCTCACTCTTTAGTTAAGCATTTGGAAATTAATGATATTAATTACAGTATAGCTCGGGATTTATTAACCCGTCGTTATCAAAATACGCGAAGGATCGCTGATTTACATGTGGCGGCTATTTTAAAAATCCCTCAACTGTCATCGGTTCACCAGTTGCGGTTCGATCTTTTGAACCCCCTCTTAGTCGCTATAAATGCTCTTAATGGTTTGAACTTCCCCGTAACCGAGTGGTCCTTTATATTATTACATATTATTTTGAATAAGTTACCAGGGGAAATTAGATCTCGTTTTAAACAGTTGCACGGTGGAGACTCGGCCTCGGACATATGGAGCTTTTTCATAACCGACATTTGACTTGTTAGTGGGTTTTTTGGAGGATCAGAGTCGCAAAATAGAAAACTTGCCCACTGTGCCATTGCCGGGGCGTTCGCATCTTATTGATTCGTCCAGGCCCCGTCCACCTCGTCCGCAACTTATGCGAGACGTGGGCCCGGGACGTCCGCCTCGCGTTATGGCCGTCGAGCGACCAGGTAGGTGTGGGGTGTGTTATGGGGGAAATCACACACCCTTAGAGTGTACTCAGTTTCTGAGAGCTAGTGTGTCACGAAGACGTTTTCTCGCCCGTAGGTTAGGGCGTTGTTATACTTGTTTGGGGTCACATATGGCCAATGTATGTGATGATAAGCAACCGTGTCGGCATTGTGGTGGGCCTCACCACACACTCCTCTGTCAGCCGAACCGGACTGGCAATCAAGGTGGGTTGTTACCGGCTCACACGGGCGGGGGTTCGAATCGACACCACTCACCTTCGTCTCCCGTGCGTCGTCAGGCCTCATCGTCTTTTTCACAGCAGATTATAGGGACGGTGGTCGCGCCTCATAGGTATTCACATGGTGGTGCACCGTCCGCTCAAGTTAATATCGCGGAGCGGGCACACATAAACGAGTACAGGCCATTCTCGCCACCTACGTCTGAGCGCCCTCGCGTTACTCGTGAGTTGCGAGCGGGCAGCAGTGTCCATGGTTCGGCGATGAGGTCGCGCGCTTATCGGCTGCCGCCGGTGCCCGAGTGGGACTCGTATGACCATATGACCTTCGGTCCACCTCAAGAACAGCGGCAACGGGAATCCTGGAGTCAGCAGTCGCCAGGGCGTGCCGATTTATGTTGACTCGCAGCAGCAGTCTCGCCAACCACATCCCCTCCGGCGACTATTGTCTTACCCACCGCGCAGGTTATGGTGCACTCACCTCGCGGAACTGGGTTAGTGGCACGGGCTATTTTGGACTCCGGTGCTCAGGGGTCTCTCATGTCATTTTGGTTGGCGAGGCGTCTCCGTTTAAGGATGTCCTCACGGAGTCAGGAAATTATTGGAGTAGGTGGAGTTCCGGTGGACAACGTAGTAGGTAAGGTATCGTTCTCCTTCTCTTCCTTATTCCACCCTAGTATAAAATATAATTTAAGTGCTGTTGTTTTGAGGAACGTCTTAGGTAATCATCCTCAGGTTTCTTTATCACCGGAGGTACGGCGTCTTACATCCGGTTTAACATTAGCCGACTCTCATTTCCACCTACCTAGACCTGTGGAGCTCTTACTGGGAGCAGATGTCATCGGTCTACTGAAACTGGACAGAACTATCTTACTTCAGTCGGGAGGTTTAGTCGCGATTCCAACAAACTTGGGATCTGTCATTATGGGTCCAGTATATTCCCACGCCTTTCAGGTTTCGGATACCACGTTGCAGGTAGGACTCTCTCTCGCTGATTCTCTTCAGCGTTTTTGGGAAGTTGAGGAGCCCCCTGCTGCGTCCCGGAATCGACCAGTCGATGACGAATGTGAGTCATATTTCTTGGCAAATACTGGTCGTTTTGCTACAGGTAGATTTTTTACTCGATTGCCCTTTCTGGATCCCCGTCCACGTCTAGGTAACTCCTGGACTGTAGCCGAAAGGAGGTTACTGTCTATGGAGCGCCGGATGTGTCGTGATAACGAATTCCGCATAAAGTACACAGAATTCATGAGAGAATACAAGGAGCTGGGCCATATGACGCTGTCACAGTTCAAGTGGAAAGACCATGAGCATTATTTCATTCCTCATCACGCCGTGTTCAAGAATGGTAAGATTCGGGTGGTGTTTGATGGTTCGTCACCTTCATCGTCAGGTGTCTCTTTAAATGATTGCTTGATGTCAGGTCCCAAGCTTCAAGTGGATATTGCGGATATTTTAACTGGTTTTCGTCGCCATCGGGTTGTTTTTGTAGCCGACATTAAAATGATGTTCCGTCAGGTAGTAATCCACCCTGATGATAGGCGTTTCCAGCTGGTACTCTGGAGAGAGAATCCTAATTGTCAACTGCAAGTATACGAATTGAATACAAACACTTACGGCTTGAGGTCCAGCCCGTTCATTGCAATCCGTTCCTTGTTGCATTTAGCCGATCGCGAACGTCTGCGATTTCCGCGCGCAGCCGCCGTCTTCCCCTCAGACGTATATGTCGACGATATTTGCACAGGTGCCTCGTCGGTGGAAGAGGCGTTGGTGTTGAAGGATGAGTTGATAGGGCTGCTTAAGGCTGGTGGCTACGAGCTAAGGAAATGGATATCTATCTCTCCAGATGTCTTGGAGGGTTTGCCGCCAGAACACCAGCAGGAACCTCATCTTTTTCGGAATCCTGACAATCCGGACTCCATCGCAGTACTAGGAGTTCAGTATCGGCCAGCTCAGGATATATTCACTTATTCGGTTGAGCCGTCAGAGCCAATGAAACGGTGGACTAAACGCTTGGTTTTATCCACGGTCGCACGTATATTTGATCCAAATGGTTGGGTAACTCCTGTGGTTTTTTGGGCTAAATGTTTCTTGCAGGAGTTGTGGATCTCTGGTCTCGATTGGGATAGTCCTTTGACAGGAGATTTGCTGTCCTATTGGCTACGGTTTTATGCGACACTCGCAGACCTTCAGCATATCTATTTACCTCGTTCTATTCTACCTATCAGTTGCTGTCGAGCCAGTCTTCATGGGTTCTCGGATGCGTCGGAGTATGGTTATGCGGCTGTTGTTTATCTTCGCACCGTTGATAGTAGCGGTCAAGTCCATGTTCGGTTAGTCGTAGGAAAAAGTAAGGTTGCGCCCTTGCGCACCAAATTAACAATTCCTAAGTTAGAGTTGTCAGGAGCAGCTTTGCTCACTCGTCTTCTGAGTCATGTCGTTACCAACACCTTAGGGAAATGGATTAAATTTGATTCGGTAACAGCTTGGACTGATAGTCAAATTGTCTTATCATGGCTTAAGGCGTCTCTTCATGCCTTGGAAACCTTCGTGGCCAATCGCGTATCTCAAATACGATCGTCAACGGTTTCAATGGATTGGCGTCATGTACCAGGTCCGATCAACCCAGCCGATTGTGCATCACGTGGGCCGATTGCTTCACAAATCATCAATCATCCCTTATGGTGGGGACCAGATTGGCTGGCATCTTCTGAAGATATGTGGCCTGCCCCAATGACAGAGTGTGTCGATCCTCTTCCAGGTTTAAGGGTACTCGCTGCTGAGATAGCTGAAGAGGGATCGCCGGATCCGATGCTTAACCGATTTAGTACTCTCGGCAAGCTCATTGCTGTGACCGGTTGGATAAGAAGATTTCTTCACAACTGTCGAAATCGGTCACAGCCAGTAGTTTCCTCAGTCTTATCTCCTCAAGAACGCCATGATGCCCTCCTCACTTGCGTTAGGATTGTGCAAGTTCAGTCGTTTGGTAAGGAAATCAAACTTCTCCGTCAGGAGAAGCAACAGCTGCGAGGTAGTCTTGCTCGTCTTAATTTGTTTCTTGACGAGTCTGAATTGTTGCGAGTAGGGGGCCGACTGCGTAATTCAGAATTCTATTTGGCACACATATTTCAGACAATAGACACATCATAACATCACCTACCTATCTATCAGTACACTACATTCCTCAGCTTCCCATGACCAGCATCTGCAAGGGTCTGGTGAGTACCTACTCTAAGTTCTTAGTTATTCTCATAGGGCACTATTATCGAACACATAAACATACATTTTATAAAAATGATAACCCGTGGATTGATGTAGGAGTCGAGGACGGCCAAGACACACATTCCATGACCAAATAGAAGGTGTTCTGGAGGAAAATAAACTTGCTTTCCGCTTATATCTCAAAACTACGCAATGGATTTTGATGCCGTCTTTTTAGTAGATAGACAGTGTCAACGGGGTGGTTTTTATCTATAATTCGTGTATGATGTAATAAATAAAAAGTGATAAATCCAAAATGTACTTTTTTGTTGCTTTTGATATGGAACAAAGTTTGCCGGGTCAGCTAGTAAAACTATAAAGTTTTTGTGTTACTTTAGTTTAGTTCATGAAGCTTTTCATATACATTTACCCTTATAGTTATACGATGATGAAATGGTTCATGTTATAATTACTTTGCAAATTCCGAGGTAAACTAACCCGACCATCAAACGACTTCTTTAATTAAATACGCTTTACTTTAGTTTTCATTAATATCTTATTATACGAAATTGGATATTACGTTTTCCGCCGTTACTGAGAGAATTTAAATTCTCAAACACGACAAGCCAACAGCTTATCTTTCAACTGTTTTATTTGTAACTAATTATTGACGAGAACTTGATGTTAACCTGGCTTAGTATGCAGTTTAATTCTGGTTTTAATAAAGCTGTATTTAGAGTAAAGATTGTCAAAACTCTAACGAAATTTTCTTTTTAAGATATTCCTATTTTATAGATATAGATAACTCTTTCCTCAACTCATCTTTTGGGCAATCAATTGTAATGAAACTTAATAGCAAAATTAATAGTATGAAAAGTCGATGGTGAGTTTCAGAATTTCTTGACTTGATAAATACTTCTTTCTTCTCTACTACTCTACTTGATAAATATATAGGTACTTCAATGCCTCTTAAGTAGTTAATCAATGCAAGGATTGAAGAGGTAACTAGAACTTAATCCATTTTGTTACAGGACACACTTCAATCTGTACTTATCAAATAGCTATCAAATTTATCAAATTGCTACTCATCAAATATAGTTCCAATAGAAACTTCTTCACCTAAAACTATTTCAAGGGCTATTGTGTACTTTGATATTATCCAAAATAGCCCTTCAAATACACTAAAACGAAGAAAAAACAATAATCTCATCTTTTACCGCATGGACTCTGTTTGAGATATAAATAGCATCCCTCTTAAGGAGTATAACATGTTGACCATCAAATGTAATAATAAATATATCACAAATTTAAAAAATATTGGCATTTATTCTTAATAACAGTTTACACTATGCATTTAATTATTCCAAAATTATTTCTAGCTTAAGTTGGTATTCTTAGCGTTTCAAATTAGCCTCCAAAACTTAAACGAATATATTAAGAGTAGTCTATACACCTTATGATATTATAAATGTTATAGTATATGGAAAATCTAAAAATAATTATAGACAACAGATTCAATAATTATTCCGTAAAATGATTTTTTTTTCTTTTATAAGACTAAGGGCAAACGAGCATACTGATCTGATGTTAAGCAAGGACATGCCCATGGACACCTACCATTCAAATACAGTTGCGTTGCGGAGAGGGAAGCGGGATAGTTCTCCGGATACCTCTCTCACCGAACAAAAAGCAACATAAGCCACTTTACGTCAATAGTTCTGAGAAGTAGTGGTATTTCACCTGTCAAGACAGCCTATTCATGTAGCGAAATGTGTGGCTCCACCACCGTTGTGGTTTCACAATCAAACATTTTGCTGTCGATGAACCGAGTAACGAGACCCGATATTATTTACATTTTATGTTTTAAATGGGTATATATGTATAGCTCTTGAAGCAATTCGCATGCTATGTAGACAATTATGACGCAAATGCTAGAACAAATAACGTATTTTTAAACGGATCGTAAACATGAAAACCTTTGTATACATATGTAGAACATCGCCACATGTTTATTTGCCTGAGTTTTATCAAAAAAATATATGTATCTTTTTAATGTATTATGAAAATATTTATTTTTCATTTTACGTATAAATCTATTTATTTCTGAATGGGTATATAAGTGTTTTTGTTTTCGATCGGATCGTTAGACAATAAATTTGAACAAAACAAATTTGGAAATTACATCAAGTTAAAAGTTGAAGTTTCGACAGCTCCGGGCCATTGAGATGACAAAGAATATTTTGATTACTATTTTGTGTAAAAAAATAGAATACGTACTAGCGTGTAAAAATAGAATATTATACTAGTATTGGTGAAGAATTTGTTATTATCCCTTGTCATGAAATGTATCATATACAGATACAAAAGTTACCGTACAAATAGGAAACCTAACTAATGTTGTTTATTATATTTAAATTTGTTTTAAAGGGACCTACAATAAAAGACCAGATAATTGTTTTTGCTTTAAAGGATAATATTTTAGCCAGTTTATCTAATTCGCAGTTGATATTATTCAGGCCTGTATGCTCTCGTTTAATTTACGCTCTTTCATAATTTTAACTACCTGTCCGTGATAACTTCATATCGCTTCAAAATTAATAGTTTTAGTTTCGGGAATGCTAAATGACAGTTCCAATTACTGTCATTTAGCATTTCTGCTTAGCTCCAATCCACTAATAAGTAGATAAAAACTCTAAAACAACTTCACAAAATAATCTAATCAATAGTTCTTTTAAATATAATTAGCGCTACAAATAATTAAACAAACAAAAACACTGATATGATCTCAAAAGAATAGACAGCAATAAAGACTGGCAAATATTCGCATATCATCATCATCATCATAACTTCACGCCTATTGTTACCCGAAGGTGTAGGCAGCGGCTGTTAAGCCTCGTCTCGCCGTTATGTTTACGTCCCAAATGGAATAGGTGGCGAACCTATTGCCATACCGGGCACAAAGTTTGTCAGTCATCGGTATTTATCACATATAACTTCCGAAAACAATTTCGTAAAGTCATTGGTGTGAGCCAGTGTCTGGAATCGAACCCCGGACCTCTGGATCAGAGGCCGTGCGCTCGCTCACTGCGCCACCGAGACTTCTTATATCTAAAATATCTAAAATATATCGCATATAATATTATCAAATTAATATTCTGCAATATCTATGGACAATTTATCTTTTTGGCACATTGGACATTCAAATTTGGCCTAGAATTTTACAAAAACACTGCTTTGGTAAATCTACTACGCGCTACGTGCTTAAGTCAAACATTGTTTAAGCTGTGGCGTCTCTAAGTCTACCTTGTTCCAAATATATTGTACTACTCAAATTAATAATTAATATTGGGGTTTAAAATAGCTTACAATACTGCTAGTTATATTAATTAGCTGCTAAACACGTTGTTTACTCCAAAAGCTTGATTAAACAATAATTATCGTGCACAACCAATCTAATATCAACCGTCTAGTTATCGAATTAGATTTCAATACTCGTCAATTGAGATGAATTTCATCTGTCAGTTAGGTAGTAATTAATTAAATACTTGATTATAAACTGAACTAACTAATTTACTAAACCTGTTTATTGAATTGAGACATTGAAATCGGTGGATGTTATTTGAATATGTGGATATGAATCTGAACTATATTTAGGAATATTATTGATTTTGTTATATTATTTGCTCTAACCATCATATCTTTACTATGCCACAACTTTCTAGTCTAGCCTTGTAAAATAAGATGGCGCTATAGGTACATGAAAATTTTGTGGAGTAATCAGAAAAATTACCACCAACGAAGTTGAAACTTGACAGATAAAATATCACTGCCTATTAGAATATGGCCGTGAAGTGGCTTATGCCGCGTTCCATTCGGTGAGTGATTCTCCTGTTTCCATCCCAATTCCGACCCCTTCCCTATCCCATTTTAATGACCGGCAATGGAACTGTTACACTTTTGAGTTCATGGGCGGTGTTAGTTGCTAACTGCGTTAGGTAACACGCCTGCTCATTTACCCCTATCAAATAAAAAAATATTATTTAATCTTATTTTATAATTGGATGGATGCATTGTATTTTAAAAATAAAAACACCAAATATGGACTATTTGGTGATCTACATAAATTATACATGAAAATGATTTTATGTCGTAAATCACACTTATTTTCTGACTAGGTATTTTTGCACAAACGAAAATTGATGACACCATATTACCCGGGCACATTACTTTACCAACATAAAAGCTTAACGTTAATAAAGTATAGTGCGTTCAACGAGTTTATTGCAGAAATCCGCCAATTAACTTGAAGCCCATTGTGAACTGCTACGCGCTACGCTGTCGGTCTACGAAACGCTAATAAGCTACAAGTGCCTACGCTGCTACGGCTACGATTATTAGTACAGATTTGCTTTTATATTTTAACTGCAGTATAAAGTAGCTACTTTTTTATTTATATCATTTCATTAGCTACAGTTTACGATCCATACATATCGCTATCTACACATACTCATACGCCATCCAATTTTCGTTTACATCAATGAATATATTCCCTATCCTTTCTGTACGCTGTCATTTCCCATAGGGTCGGTATTCTGTGGTAAACTAAATTTCATTGGTAATTTGTCGGCAGTAAGTTAGAGCTTTTTATCACGTAGATTCTGATGAGAAAATTCTACGGACGTAGACGTAACTTTGTACATTTTGCATTGGCTTTTACATACCTACAATTATCCTTCCGTGAATTATAGAAATGTATGTGACTTTTTCTGCTATATTTTCTTTCTTTGATTACACAATCATCATTGAATTTTGTAGACATAAGCTTAGAATAGTTTAAGTTTTGTAGTAAATAGCAGTTTTTTTATCTAAATCTAGTCCTGAAAATAAAACATCACAATCTCTACTATATTAGAACTGGTATACGTCACGGCGTGAGTACATACGCGTGTTACCTAATTGGCACTTTCAGCCCCACTACATATTTAAATATTATTTTAGAGAGTAGATAGGGTAAAGCACGAAAAATAGATTCCAAAACAGATATTGCAATATATTTTTTAAGGAGTGTGACTAATGAATGTACTAGTTACAACCAGTATTAGTAGTTTTTTATGTGCTAAGCGATATTAAGCAGACCGAGATCTCTATTTTTATTAGCACTTCGCTCCAGCTTCACTTCAGTTTATATGAGCAATTTAACAGAGACAGAGCCAGTCAGTTCGCTACATTAATAGACCGGCTCAACCGGTCCTCTTTCTTCTTCTCTTTCCTCACTCCCATTTTCATCCTACTTCTGACCACTTTTCTATCTCAACTAAAAGGTCAGTAACGTAACTGTAACAGTATCTGTGTTTCAGTTTTCCAAGGGCGACTATAGTTGCTTTCGATTAGTTAAACCGGATGCTTGTTTGCCACGTATCCTATTAAAAATAACTTCAGGAATTTATAATTAATTTTCTGAAATATTCATAGAAAATTATAAACAACCACTTGTGACAGTAAACCCCTTGATTTTCACCAAATTCATTGAACTTATTCCGAAAATAACCCGGACAATATATTTATATATATAAACCTAACTTGATAAGATTCCGTTCTTCAAAAATGCGAATAGATTTATACGATACATTTATTTCAAAAGATATTTGGAGCTTGAGTGATCAAACGATGTGAAGATGTAAAGGAACGAATCTGCTCGTGATATCTCAAAATCCTTAAAAACGTATCATCGGAAATTTATCGTCAATTTTATAAGTAGGCATATAACATTTGGTTTTATATTGTGTTCTAATAATAAATGTATATTTACATTTTCCGAACGTTTGCTTGGAGCCTTCGTTGTGGGCAATACTAATAAAAATCTTGTATCATTAAATAGCAAATACTTATTTACATATCTATATTGGAAACGGCTTTATTTAGTGAAAGATTTTATTTAGATAAATTTGTTGTTTTTGATATTTTACAGTAGAATAAACGTAGTTTAATTTCGTCATCTTGCAAGCGTAGAATATGTATGGAAGCCTAAGGTTACAATCCTGGCAATACAGTTTATCCGCTTACAGATTTCATTGAATATATAACTTTACTTTCTTTACCTCACTCGCTTCTTGGACTTTCATAACACTTATTATTTTGTCTAACAACTATATTAGATTATATTAGTAATTGGGTTTTATTTTACTTTTAACAATAACTGCATTAATCTACGCACACAGCCTAAATATTACAGGTGGATTATTGTCAAAGTTCTTTTAAGTTCTTAACTTTTTGGTTTACCAACCTTTGTAACTTCAAACTTTAAAATGACACTGCGACACAAAGAACCTTGATGTCTTTTATGATACCCCTGTTTTATTATACCAGCGATAATTTTGCTAATTTATTTATTTTATTAATTATATTTTTTTTTGCTGTAAGATACAGATTACTTACATTAAAATAAATTATATCCTTACGCAACTAAGGGATGAGCAGGCTTACTTTAAAAAGCTTCATGGTTATGGATTCCAGTTGTATCTGTGGTTACCAGTTTTCCCAATTCAACAATTTAGTTAGTTTATATATGAAAAATTAGTCTCGGTGGCGCAGTGGTTGAGCACACGGCTGATCCAGAGGTCCGGGTTCGATTCCAGACACTGGTTCACACCAATGACTTTTCGAAATTATTTTCGACAGTTATGTGTGATAAACATCGATGACTGAAAAACTTTGTGCTCGGTATGGCAATAGGTTCGCCACCTATTCCATTTGGGACGTAAACATAACGGCGAGACGAGGCTTAACAGCCGCTGCCTACACCTTCGGGTAACAAAAGGCGTGAAGTTATGTTATGTTATGTTATATGTGAAAAAAACAGTTTGTAATTTAGTTAAAGGTATTGTGGATATATATGGTTCCATGGATGCAATAAATCAATTAGGCATAAGATATATACTGGCGAAATTAAAATAGAAGTCAGCACTACTGAATATGAGTACTGGTGACCAGGAAGACCATTATCCAGCAATCCCACGTCTACTTTTCTATTCTACAAAAGCACCAGTTATTTAAGCGAGTATCACTTTTATGACTTTTATACGGCAAAACTGGGGTGAGGAACTCTCGAATTTCTCGTTTACGTAAACTACATGTACTCAACAAAAAGTATGTTTTCAGTGGAATTTTCAAGCAAAACCTGTTTTAACGCCAAACACACCAGTTAGTAAAAACGTAGTTCTTCCAAACAAAATTACATACTGAATAATTTAAACGGCAATTTCCTTTCCTTAGTAACAGACAGAAAGTTGAATTTTTAATAAAGCGAATATGGAGAGTTTGTTAAATCAATCAGTACGTCCATTTTGCTACAGCAAATATACAATACTGAGTAATAAACTAAGTCAGTGTCTTGTAACTTCTTAACTAGACATTTTCTTAAACATTCAGGTTATTATTTTTGGGATTTAGGACAAACGAGCAAACGGAGGGGTATCTGGAGGCCCGATCGCCTTTTCCCTTCCTTTTCCCACCTACTCCTTTTGGGACGGCAACGCACCACGGTATTCATGGGCAGTGAGAAGTGACTTAACATCAGGTGACCCACTTGCTCGTTTGCCCTCCTATCCCATAAAAAAGCGGGTCACCTCATGTTGCAACTGACGCCGCTTATGGACATATAACACATATAGTGTTATCGATGCTTTACTGGCCTTTAAGGGAGTAGGATGCGAAAGGGTAGGAAGGGCGGCCTTCCGGATACCTCTCTCACCGAACGAAACGGCATGAGCCAATTTACTTCGATATTCTTAGTGGTACTTCACTGGTCGAGGCGGCAAATTCATGCATTGAAATGCGTGGCTCTACCACTGTTGATACCACTCTACCAAGAATTATTTACCGAAAGTGTCAAGTTAGAAACTTTGAACTTGTAGATGATTTCCGAAAACTTTCTAAGGTAATTCGTGACATTATGTGCATGAGTTAAAAAAATCGGTAACAAAAACACGCGTCCTGTTTTTAATATGTCAAGTTGTCAACAGTGCTCATAAGCTTATTGAAAGTGTGTTAAGAAATATTTTAGTTTATAGTGATTACTAGTTGAACTAACGAACATTGATTCGCGACAAAAGAAATAAATGAGTTAATTTTGGACTTTATTAAATTCAATTGACGCGCGTCGGCCGGGTAAAGAAATAAGAACGGTAATTGTGGGTTATCCCTATGAGATAGACAAATACCATCACGGACATTTTTAAGGTGTATATTAATGTAGCATATTATTTTGATCTATCACTTAGGGTTCAGCCAGCGATTGCAATTAAAGCGCAAAACTTCGAAAGTAATACGGTTTCTCTACTATATTACGCATGGATTTCACATAAAAACCACCTTGATACCTTGTATCTATTAAAAAAGAACCGTATTAAAATCCGTTGCGTAGTTTTAAAGATTTAATTTTAGGGATATAAGGAGAGAGAAAGCGACTTTGTTTTATACTATGTAGTGATAGTGGTTTAGTTAAATCTACAAATACATAACAAAAGTTTTTTGTTGAGAAGACTGTAACCTAAACATTTAACTTCGGTGAGTTAAATTACTAATAGTAAGCAAGTCGGCAAACCAAACAGATTTCCGTTAAAACTTTGTTCAAATTAGTAATTACAAATTCATACATGAATTTGTTATATAAATTGTTTATTGGAAAGACAACCAGAAAGTTGCTTTGAATCTCAATTAATACGAGTCCCTTTCAATCAAAGCGTCCCAGGCTTTGTACCACATGATACTCTTAAATATCAAGCCTTCAGAAAATAATTACTGCATTCAAGCGATACAGAAGGCTGCCAAAATATGAGATAACTTGAAATATTTATGTAAGTTATTGATTCTTATATCTGTGCCAAATTGACTGGCCTTTTATTTCTATAATTAAAACTTAATATAACATAACTTTACGCCTTCTACCCGAAGGTGTGAGCAGTGGCTGTTAAGCCTCGACTCACCGTTATGTTTACGTCCCAAATGGATTAAATGGCGAACCTATTGCCATACCGGACACAAAGTTTTCAGACATCAATATTTATCACACATAACTTTCAAATTTAAATTCTAAATTTTATTTTAAAGCCAGGATTGGAACCCGTGACCTCTTGATTCTTGATTCAGAAGCGGTGTGCTCGACTGCTGGACCACCGAGACCTCTTTATAAACCATTGCCAAAAGGTATTACGTTCTTATTAGTTACTATATTACATTTAATACCTTCACGCCCTTAACATCCTTATGGTTCCTTGGGTTAGTTGTAAAATATAGTCCTAACGAATAGGTCAGAATTTATCTCGCTATCGATTCTTTATATTCGAAAACTTAATATACATATTCTGTATCATTGTTTGCATCCAATCTTTTTCAACTATTATACGTGATTGATTAAGAAACATCTTCTGAAATTTTCCTATTGGAGTGTATTTTCCCAGTGTATCACCTTTATTATCGTATATGTTACTAGTAAAGTTCAGACTAGTAAAGTTTTGTTAAAATAATATTAAAGTTGAAGTATTATCCCTGAGGAACATATTATTTGGATTCAGTGAATGTAGTTATTTTAGATGATATATGATATTTCAGGAATATTCACATCTTAACAAACTTTCGTATTTATAATATTAGTAAGATCAATTCAAATAATACAATCAATATTCCACGAAATTCAGTTCGGATAAATAATGCATATGAAAATTTGTGCCTGGTGTACGGCAATAGGTTACGTCACAATAGGGACTTAAAATTTTGCCAAGTCGGGGAAAAATAAAGAAAGTAAATTTAATTATATTAATTTCATGAATAAGGTAAATACAGAAACGCTTTCTGTATTTACGTTATTCATTTCAATATATACAATAGCAACAATATTATTTATATTGCATAAAATTAAGGTTCCACTGAAAAAACCTGTGAATAGCGGAAAAATCATGCCATATAATTTCGGGATTTTCATTTTTCGCAACTCACGATAAAGTGGATTGAAAGACAGCTATTAGAACTCCATCTGTTGTATATTCCAAAAGCAAATAGAGTTTTTGGTTATAATAGCTTGTATAAAATTAAAAATTACTTTCTGGTAGTTTTAATTGTAAGTTATAAGTTAAATTACATACATCATATTTTCACGCAAACTTTTCCCCGGGGGCTTGGTGAGGTGTTACACCCACACCTTAGGAATATATAGTTTTCAGTAATGGAATATATTATTTACGCTATACGACGTCATAGTTTTTTTTTCTTTTTATTAAGACGGAAAAAACGTTCATGTCCGGATTCCACAAAAAAATAAGTGCAATATAAAAGAGCATCTTGATAAATTTTGAATTTCAGTAGTAAATTAGTTAAAAAACGTCTCTTCAGTTAACTAACATTACATAACTTCACGCTTTTTTTAGCCGAAGGTGTAAGCAGCGGCTGTTAAGCCACGTCTCGCCGTTATGTTTACGTCCCAAATGGAATAGGTGGCGAACCGAGTGCCATACTGGGCACAAAGTATTTAATGTACATTTGACTAACATTTGGAAGTAATAAATTTTAATTAGAAAAGTCATCGTATTTTCACTTATTATTTTTTTGATGAAACAAGTATGTTTATTTGTCACTTTTCAGAAAGTTAAGTAGAGCTTAAGTAGAGACAAGCTTGACTCTACGCTCCCTGAATTAGCTCTCATTACAAAAAAATTTTAAACGTCCTTTTCTATATGTCGCTTAACCTACACTACCAAAATACGGACGTGAAGTCAAAAATTTTTGGAAGGAAATTTATTCACTTTTCATTACTATTTTATCATACCATAGATCTTGTATATATGTAAGTTATATAGAAGGAGCCCTACCCCCAAATAGTAATAATTTATGGCAACCAACTTGTAATTTTCGCGCCATCTAGTAAGTAGAGTGCAGTACTTCATTTTAACTCTTTTACGTGTTGAGTTTATTTACGTTCAAATACTTTTTAAGTTACATTCACTAACAAGTGGTTGCGTGCCGGCACCCGAGTGTGGATGACTCAAGAATTACCTCACCTTTTATTTTTTATGAATTCAATTGCTCAACGGAAAATGCTTATGTTTATAGCGTTTCCAACGAAGTGAAATAAATATATTTAGTGATGGAGAATTTAACGTCTCTTTATTGACCATAGATCTTTCTGATCCATAGATCTCGAGCTTTCCGTATAGTGTTGTTATTAGCGTACAAACAAAATGGTGATGACGATGATGATTAAATATAGCCCATGTAACTATTGGTGAATGCAGAAATTAGTCGAGTAGTTTTTGACTTTATTCGTTACATACACAAATACAAATCTTTCCTCCTTATAATATTAGTATAGATTGACTGAAAAGAGCCTGACGTTAGTCATATGCTTACACTTTGGGTATTTTAAAGTGTAAGGACAAGATTCGTACCAGAAAACTAGAAATATCTTATTTATAAATTGTATTCATTTTTTGTAACTACATATAACGTTTGAACATAAACAACAAAATAACATGTGAACATTTTGATTTGTCTGTTTGAGCCAATGTTCCCGAGCAATATTTTTACCTCATCATAATTAAGATGCTTTTAACAATAAAATGTCTTATATTTTATTCAAGAGATTCACCAAAATCATTTTGTAATTTTACCTAAATTGAGAACTGAAATTAGAGGATGTAATAAAATTATGCAAAACTCGTAGCGGGCCACGAAATACTGAAACATGAAAAAGCCCCAATGGGACTGCGAGTCAAAATTGAAAACACAATTTAATAACAACCTTTTTTTTTAATCTACGCCGTTTAGTAGGGAACTCTTGGCCAAGATTTAACTCATTCTTGCCACTCTGTTAAATAATGACTATCACACTACATGGCTGAACAACCATCCAAGTAAAATTTAAAAACATCTGTGTTAAATAAATCACAAGTTAAGAGGGAAAAAAACAAAATTCAATTCCATACGAGTTAGGCAAATGGGTGCAATATTGTGACTGAGAAAATAAATTAAGCTTTCAAATTCCCTACAAGTTCCTTATAGACTATCTAAATCCTCAATTATAGTACAATGTAACAGGAATATGTCAACACATTTGAGATATTGAAGAAACTTTTATTTCTTCATACTCATTTCTCTCATTCCAAGTCCTTCCTTACAAAGTTATTTTCAGCGCGGAAAGATCGTATCTAGACCGCTATTATTTTACTTTACTGCACACTCTGCCATACCCCATCTACCTTCCATAACTTACGTTATATCGTGAACGTGTTGTGTATGGGTGGATCTGTTTACTTAAATCTGTGAAACTTTCCGAATGCACCATTCGCGCGGTTCCCAAACGTCAGTCTTCATTTTTTATCGGCTGTATATCTTCCGTTCCTGACAAACGCACATCTAAATAACTCCATTGTGAGTTCATTGTATCTATTTATTTATTATTTTTACATTATATTTTATACAAGTCTCGGTGGCGCAGTGGTCGAGCACACGGCTTCTGATCCAGAGGTCCGGGTTCGATTCCAGACACTGGCTCATACCAATGACTCGTAATTGTTTTCGGAAGTTATATGTGATAAATATCGATGACTGAAAAACTTTGTGCCCGGTATGGCAATAGGTTCGCCACATATTGCATTTGGGACGTAATCATAACGGCGAGACGAGGCTTAACAGCCGCTGCCTACACCTTCGGATAACAAAAGGCGTGAAATTATGTTATGTATGTTATATTTATTTATTATTTTTATTATATGTATTTAGTTTTATAAACTGATTTCAACTTGTTTACCAGAACTTTTCCAAGCTTGAATTGTATACAGTGGACCCCCGGTAATCCGGCAAACATTATGCAGGGCAGTGTCGGACTATCGAATTTGTCGGATTATAGAGCACTGCCTGAGACCCCTATAGTCCGGATTTTTTTACGAAAGAGTACCTTGTAATTGACAAATTACATATGTATCTAATGTCAAGAATCTATATATTATACGTACATATGTATGTACTTTGAAGTAAAAATCAGACTTAATTTATGTAACTCGAATTTAGTAAATTAAATAACAATTGAGAGCTTACGTTTTATTATAAAATTAAGCATAAATGCACATACATATCTACCAAAATAATCAAGAATTATTAATCAAAATCATGTAGTGAATACTATATCAAATTGAAGCTTTGAAATATTCATCAATTTATTTTTGTTTAAGGTTGATATAACGCGAGATCAGAGCTTTGTCCCTCAGTCTTCTCAAAAGTAAAAGTTCGTTGTAGGATGTACCATTCTCTTCAGCCCATTGTAAACCTAGCTCAAAAGCGTTAACTACGTCTTGATCTGTGACTTGTGGAGCAGTTGCAATCACGTCGTCGTTGTCTTGTCCACTGTACTTCCTAATCTTGTATCAATGTCACAGTAAAGACGTATGCCGGTCATAAAACCACAGCTAACTCTTTTGTATGTGATTGGAGGGCAAACGAGCAGGCTGATGGTAAGCAACCAACGCCGCCTATAGACATCAGCAACACATACAGTGTTACTGTTGCGTTGCCGACCTTTAAGGGATAGGGGTTGGAAAGGATAGGGATGGGAGGTGGGCCTCCGGGTACCTCTCTCACCGAAAGAAACGCGGCATGAGCCACTTTACGTCGGTCTTCTGAGAGGTCGTAGTATTTCACCAGTCTAGCCGGCCCATTCATGCGGCGAACTGCTTGGCTCTACCACTGTTGACAACATGGATAGTTCGACAGGATGACATGTGGGGCCGTCCCTGATGGGTAATAAAACACTAACGAAAAAAAACCCAAAAAAGAAATAATGACTGACCATGCTAATTTACCAAATTGAATTTCAATTTCTGGGTAACTACAATTAGAAAAATTATATTTTTACATTACTCGTGTTTTTGATAGCTCATTAATATCGAACTGGTTTCCAAACAAACCCGTCGTTATTCATATAGGTGAAATAAAAATCAAAACCCACTATTAATATCTCACAGAAAACACATATTATAAAGTGAACGTAATATTATTGATCATGTCTTATATGGATATTATATCAATACGCTTGTGCGAATTCAAACTTGGGATATATTTAAGGAAATACGATCAAGTATTTAATCTATAAGTAATATAGGACCACCCACGAATAAAAGACATTCAATATATTCTACTTACCTGCTTTACATTTAAATTCTGTAAGTGGAATATATTTACAGAAAAAAATATGGGATCAAAAACATCTTACGTAATGTCATGTACTTACATTTTTTCTGTCTTGGTAACAGTATCATCTCTACGTAATGTCATGTATATTACGTAGAGATGATACTGTTACCAAGACAGAAGACTTGTTAGTAAAAATAAGAAGATTATTTATATGACATGTGCATGTAAATTTTTAACAGTATAATTATTCGTGGTTTTGTAGGAAGGAGGTTTTTTTTAATTTTAAATCTTATATAAGCAGATATACAATATGAAAGTGGATGGATGTAGGAGTCAAGGACGGCCACGATATACTTTCCATGACCAAATAAAACGAGTCCTTGAGGAAGGTGATTACAGGAGCCTTAAAAATCGACGAGCGTGTATGACAAGAGTTATGAATGCCAAATGCCTTATGGCGCTCTGTTCTCTGTATCTACCCCGCAAGAAACTTGGCGTGAAGTTACGTATGTATGTTTTAAGTACCCTTTCGAGGTATCGAGCAATTGTGTCGATTATAGACACAATTGCTTGTAGATTCAACTGTTCAACTTTCACTTCAGAGAATCATATCATATAATATCATACATCCTGTATGAATGTTATGATACGAATTTATAAATATTTCACTTTTTCTTTCTTTCTCTTTTAATACCATTAATTTATTATAGCGTTGCAATCTAAACCAACCACCACCACATCTCCTTTCCTAATTTCTAAAAGACATACTAAAAACACTGGAGTGTACCTTCACGTCAAATCCGACTGAATTCACGAGATAATTTTCGTATATTACTGTAATCCTATAATTGACGGTACATCATGACCAACATTCGAGCAAATTTCGATTACATCCGACAACCGTTGGGGGAGAAAAGATCCCAACTGGTGACTACGAACTGGTTGAGGTGGATTAGGATGGCTCACCTACAACCTACCGACAGCCGTGACCGACAACCTACTCAAGATCGCTAGGAGATATACTAAATGCGAAAAGCCGTCAGTTGTAGAGACCTACGTCTAATAGTGGACATCAAAAGGTTGATAATGATGATGATAGAAAAGTTGATGAACTGGTGCATACCTGATATATTATGGTATTATATGCAAAGAAAAAGAAATATATATTCAGCTAATAACGTTAATAGAGTGTTAAGTAACTTATGCCAAAAGTTAACTATATTTGCAATGCTGTTATGACTTTTACGATAACGTATGATAGCGTAACTCATCACTATCTCAGTGCGAGCATAAAAGTGGAATGAGCATCGTCGAATTGCGAGCACTGCTCAAAATCTGCTGAGTAACCGGTATATAAAAATAATAGTGGGTCTCGAGGTGAACGTCGGTGTGAGAGTAAACAAATTCATGCTCCGGTGGAACTAGCATTTGTAAAGATTGTGAGATGAAACGATTGAATGACTTTGCGATTATATCTACAATATAAAATAAGAAGGACAAGGGAGTCGAGTGTTCCGTCATCCTATGACGTGCGTTTCAACTAATCATATACAAAGATACCTACTGTCTGTCGTCGTCTGAATGAAGAATTTTTGTGCAAATTATTTGCGAGTTATGTGCTATAAACATTTTGCCTGGTGTGATTTGGCAATAGGTTCATCAAATTCCATTCTGGATGTAAAAATTCGGCGAGTTGATGCTTAAAACCTGATGTCTACTAAAAAGCGTAAAATGATAAAAAGAAAGATTACAATAACAATTCTTGTAACATAGGTGTTCAAAGTAACAAGTTCAAATATTATTTAGTTCACTTAGTTCACGTACCGTAAGTAGGTAATAATAATGTCACAGTAAAAATATTAATTGCGTAAAATTAAACAAATACAAGATATTGTTAAATGGATGAACTGCTTCGTAACAAACCGTGTCTGAATTATTTCTGTAATATCTGGATATAAATAAAATGTCAAGTATAATATATCTATATGAAGAGAACCTTCAACTACATCTAATATTTCAAAACGGAAGATATTATTTTACAAACTTTTCCAAGTTCAAGAAGAATATATTAATCAAAATTCTGTCTAGTTACTTAGGAAAAAATGTCTAAATTAAAAGTTATATGTAAAAAAATCATTCATGCTATTATTATAACAAAATTTACTTTTCGGCACTACTTTTATAACGACTTAAGTTCTGGCTAATGATATATATAGCAGCACCTATTACTGTAGAAAAAAAAAAGTACGGATACTTTGATACAAATCTCCCGACATCATTGGTTCAAGTGCTATTAAATTATAGGCATTTTGTTACCAAAATAAACATTCATTTGGTAGGTATTGCGGTTAATGGTTGAATAATTGGACGGACCCACAGATTAATTAACCAGTAACAATATCATGCATTCCCAGTTAATTTATTTATTTCACCTGCGTGGGTTTTAAACGTAAGTGATTGTTATTACGAGGCTTTATATTTGCATTTCCATACGTATTTTCCTATTTGATGGCGTTTGAAAACGATATTGCACATCTAACGATTTGTCACGAATGACTCTGACGGATACAGCACTATCTAAACCGCTGATCGTTGACAACTGAAACTGAAAAGATGTGTTATTTGAATGACATAAGCCCGCATGAAAGGCTTGTCAGAAATTCTATCTCGTATGACAAAAGGCGCCAAGTTTATTAAAGACAACGTAATTGTTTTTGGCCCAAACTACAAACTGTGCTAATCTCTAACATTATTATATAAAATTCTCGTGTCTACTCCTGGAAACGGCTCGACCAATTCTCATAAAATTTTGTGTGCATAACGGACAGGTATGAGAATAGGACAACATCTATTATTCATCCCCCTAAATGTTAATGTTAACCTTAACTATATTTATTTAATTTTTCGATATTTCATAACAAACATAACATAACTTCACGCCTTTTGTTACCCGAAGGTGTAGGCAGCGGCTGTTAAGCCTCGTCTCGCCGTTATATTTACGTCCCAAATGAAATAGGTGGCAAACCTATTGCCATACCGGACACAACGTTCTCAGTCATCGATATTTATCACACTTAACTTCCGAAAAGACATTGGTGTGAACCAGTGTCAGGATTTTTCGATATTGCTTTGTTTTTTACAATTTTTTTTGTAAACAACATTCAAAAATGCATAATACTACCCTGAATTTTCAACCCCCTACGATCGACCCAATTTTTAGGGTAACACAACGTTGGCTGGGTCAGCTAGTACTTTCTAGAAATTGAAGACAGAAAAACTCTTTTATTTTTTTAACTTTGTCATATACCTACATATTATCGATACCTATTCATCCAGAAACCATAAGATACCTCATTGTTGGACGTAGATACTCAGTTCGGTAAATAAAATGTAACTTTACCTCGACTTCAGCGATATGACAATTCAAATAAGAAAGAAGAAAAATGAAAGAAACTGAAGTAAAATACTTTGATGTTTTATTTTCCAATTGTAACCACTCAAAGCTATTATATTGATACCTGAAGACAAAGTTGCTTAACTTTGTACAATTTTGAATATGAAATATAAAAAAATAGTAGAATTGTTAAAATATATAAATACTTGATAATTACTTCGTGGTCCAGTGGTCGAGCACCCCGCTTCTTAATCCAGAAGTCGCGGGTTCGAATCCTGGCTTATACCAATGACTTTTCGAAATTCTTTTCGAAATATTTATGTGTCATAGATATCGATGACTGAAAACTTTGTGCCTGGTATGGCGATAGGTTCGGCACCTATTCCATTTGGGCCGTAAACATAACGGCGAGTCGAGACTTAACAGCCACTGCCTACACCTGCGGGTAGAAAAAGGCGTGAAATTATTTTGTGTTACTTGATAATTGCTTGGTGAGAATTTCTGTGCATGGATAGGTACATTTATAAAGGAAGACCGAAAAAGACTGGACTGTATAAAGGTTTATATGAGTATGAAGGGAGTAAGTAAGTGCCGAGGTGACGAGTGATAGTGGAGAATGGTAAAGGATGACATGTTGTACCGACCCCACTTAGAGTGGGATAAGGGCAGGAAAATTATTTCCTGATAAATACATATTTTACGTAGTGAAGTAAACATGCTAATGGGCATTTTGAAGATGTTGGCATCGTTTTCTCATGTCGCCAAGTAAAATATTTTGTGATATTATACAACGAACTGCATACTGCGAACTCCATGGCTCTAATGCCAGTGGTAGAGCCATGCAGTTCGCTGCTTGAATGAGCCGGCTCTACCGGTGAAATACCACGACCTGTCAGATGATCGACGTAAATTGGCTTATGCCGCGTTTCGTTCGGTGAGAGAGGTACCTGGAAGGCTACCGCCCTTCCCCATCCTTTCCTATCCTACTCCCTTAAAGGTGGGCCCTCCTATTACGTTAAAAAAATATTGGGCACAATTCATTTAATCATCTATGACTATGTGATATAACATCGTAAGACATTTTTCATGATGTTTAGTTTTTTCCGGCATACTGCCTTATCAGGAGATCGTAATGGTGTAATTTTCAAATATAAATTTACGCTAATTTTAATATTATAATGACAATATTTAATTATGTTATATTTCGAATAATAAATTACAACGTTGTAGGCTTATATTAACAATATTAGAAATGTAACTAATGGTTTTAGGAAAACCAAGCTTTCAGTAGGATAAACCGAAGGTTTTGTTAGACGTTCCGATGTGAACTGAATATCAAAGAGATACCAACAAACGTACGAACTTTTCTCCAGCAAAGGAATGAAAGTAGGTTACCTTTTCTTTGCTTTACTGCATTGCAATTTTTATTCATCACGGCTCATAATACGGCAATTATAAGTAAATATAAAATACCGGTTATAAAACAGGTGTACTGTTAGCATCTATCTATAACTTTTAGATTAATAAATATTTTATATCATGTCAATTTCTAGCGGTCCCATGACTGTTTTTTATTAGAACGGAACGTTACTCTTTTAGATCTCAGTACTCTGGTATGTGCTGGTATTGAATCTAGCAACCTGGCGACCAGGATCGATAGGACACTGGAAATGCACCGCAAAGATAACCAACTTACATGACAAAGCAAGACAATTAGGAGAATGACGCCCGAATACTGAACCGCTACTCAAATCTGACAATCAATACAGTGCTACTTACTGCTCAAATTTAACGTATTCTGTCTAATGTGACAGCTACTTAAACGCTTATGTAGCGCTTATATATTTGAGTGACGGTTCAGTATTCGGGTTTGAGTCTTATAAAAATTAGGAGCCAAGATCATCTATTAATGTTTTTTAGTCCTGGTGGAGAATAAACCACCAACGGAGCTATTCCCAAAGAGGATTGACACCAGGTAGACCACCGGTCATAAAACCACAGCCAAAACTTTTGATAACCTGGATAGTTCGAAAGAACGGCATGTTGTGCTGACCCCACTTAGATCGGTGTAAGGGCAGGTAATTTTGACATGATATATATAAATACGGATCCGCTTTCTAGATAGAAAACGTTACGAAATCTCTAATATTTAGTATCCAACGTCTATAAAATCCAAAAGAATAATCATCTTTAGTTAATATTTCAAGTCATAATAAAATTCGTCATAAAAATATAACTAAAACTCCCGTTAGTGGTTGTAATAAAAACGACCAAGCTCAAATATTAAACTCATTCAATACAAAATTGAGCTAATAACAAAATGAATGAATGAAATTTTATTTCTTTTTAGCTTTATTGAAGAATTATACCGTATACATATAAATTCGTGTTACATTATTATTAAATAGTGCCACGCACTCCGCACTGCATGAATGGGCCGGGTCGGCCAAAGAAATAACACGATCTCTCAGAAAATCGACGTCAAGTGGTTCGTGCCGCGTTTGATGAACGAGATTCATTACTTCCTCTCTTCCCTTCCCTTTCCTATCCCATCATAAAGGAAAGCAATATAACTGTAATATTATGTGTTACAAGAGTGCACTGACGGCGGTAGTCATTCGACAATATCCTATAAAAGATAATATTCCTAAGATTCCAAAATTAAATATTTTATCCGCGCATACAAAACACTTTCATTTAATACAAAATAATGGTTTGTTTAGCGAAAATTACTCTATATAATATATATATATATATATATCTTAGTTAATTATTTTTAACCCTAAACAAATTTTATGAAAAAAATACAAGTTTCTGCTCGCAGTTTTACCGGCGTGAAATGTTAAGAAATCCCCCGACAAAATTAAATTATATTATATTAAATATATTAAATCAAATTATATTTTAATTAATAAATAGATCGTCAAGATAAACACAATTTAAATGATATTTATTTTTAGTGGATGAAGCTTGACCCGTGCATGTATTCGATTCATTATATTTATCGGTTTATCGGTGACAAACAAACAAACTAAATCTTTCTTCTATAATATAAAAATAATATTGAAACTTTCGATGATAAAGAAAAACTGACGTATATAGCCAAATTTAATAAACGAACAAATAGCGTAAGCGCCATCATTTCGTCGGCGGTTAAGACCTTCTCATCGCTACCCGTCGCGCGCATCAACCTTACATTATTTTGAAAGAATTATGAAGATTCTAGTAAATCTCATAACACGAATGTATATTTATATTTTAGAAAGGTCGCTGACCATAAAGTATATTGGTTTTAATTATTTCATTAACTTCAAATATTTTTATAGGCATCATAAAACTTTACACAATGTTTATTTTTTCTAAGAAATTAACTTTTATTTTTTTAGGCAATAACGGCGCAATAACCGAATGACGTCACATCTACGTCAGCTCCCCGCCCTTACTTCATATAATAACCTAATTCATTTTTATCGTCGGTATGTTCACTGTTCACTTAGTTTAATTTTAGTATATGTATAACTAACAACTAATTCCATGATAAATATATCTATATAGTGTATAGCTACAATTATTTATAAGCTTTCTCTATTTAAATGTTTCAATCTCATAAATTTATATTTCGATTTGAAATTACGTTTTCACCATATGGGCATATAAATACGTACCTAGCTAGTTTTAGTATATATACCTTACTAGTTGACCCGGCGAACTAAGTTCCGCAACAAAGATAATAAATAAGTAAATACACTACATGAATTATAGATAAAAACGACGTCTATGTTTAAAAAACCGCATCAAAATCCGTTGCGTAGTTTCAAAGATATAAGCATATAAGGGGACAGACATCGAAAAGCAACTTTATTTTATACTATGTAACGACATTAATTTCTAAATATTTTAAACTAGTAAAAGTCTCGGTGGCGCAGTGGGCGAGCGCACGGCCTCTGATCCAGAGGTCCGGGGTTCGATTCCAGACACTGGCTCACGCCAATGACTTTTCGAAATTGTTTTCGGAAGTTATGTGTGATAAATACCGATGACTGACAAACTTTGTGCCCGGTATGGCAATAGGTTCGCCACCTATTCCATTTGGGACGTAAACATAACGGCGAGACGAGGCTTAACAGCCGCTGCCTACACCTTCGGGTAACAAAAGGCGTGAAGTTATGTTATGTATGTTAAACTAGTAAATGAAATTCACAAGTAACGACATTGACAATGAATCTTAAAAAAATGATAGTTACTATATCTATTTGAATTGTGACAAAGAAAGCTTCACAACATATTATTTGTCCCATTTACAGAATTCTTATACGAAAATAAGTTATGTAAATGTACAGAAAACAAAGCGTAACGTATCGTATCGTATCTGAAATAATATATAGAGTATTTTCGTTTTTTATTTCCTTTAGGCTCAATACAAACAACTCATTTTATTCTATACTAGCTGACCCAGCGAACTTTGTTCCGCATCAAAAGAAATAAATGAGTAAATTTTGGCTATCGTGAGGTTCAATTTGTGCTACTTAACGGCACGGGTCTTGGCCGGAACTACTGCGCGACGTAACTGCTGTCCCACTATATTAATACCACAATATCTTCCAAAGTATTCGTTTAAATTACATGCTGTAAAGGGCCATGATCATGTATATTATATATATAGTCTATTTAAGACACTTAATTGGATGAAAATTGATGCTATAAAAAATGTTGAAAATCGCTTCGTAAATAAGCCATTATTTCTCGTTAAAAGTAAAAAAATAAAAATGGTCATTGTGGGTTATCCCTAAGAGATAGACATATGTCCTCGCGGACTTTTTTGTAGATCTTCTGAAGGTTTTTAATAACATAGTATATTGTTTTGATCTATCACATAAGTTTCATCCAGCGTTTGCAATTAAAGTTTTAAATCTCGAAAATTAACATTTCTTTCGAATATTATGCTTGAATTATAGATAAAAACCACCCCGGTGAAACCTATTAAAAAAAAACCGCATCAAAATCCGTTGCGTAGTTTTAAAGATATAAGCATAAAAGGGGCAGACAACGAAATACAACTTTGTTTTATACTATGTAACGATGAAAGTCAGCCGCAGCAAAGCGAAATTGATTGTTAAAAAACATAGTTGTCACTTCAACATAACAACTTCACGCCTTGGTATAGGTGGCGAACCTGTTGCCATACCGGGCACCAAGTTTTCAATCATCGATATTTATCAGACTTAACTTCCGTAAACAATTTCGAAAAGTCATTGGTGTGAGCCAGAATTCGAACCCGCGACCTCTTGATTCAGAAGCGGGGTGCTCAAGCACTGGACCAACGAGACTCTAAAACTTTATGTAATTTCACGTTTTCACGAAATACTTACGATCGCAAATGATTCACTGATATAGGTACAATAGACAACCTTTTTCTGAATTCCAAGAAAACCACCCTTGTAGTAAACACACTATCATTTATGTTGTTCTCAAGGGAAGATATAAAAAAAACTTAGTATATACGAGTAAAAAACAAAAAAATATGAAGTTACTTTAAGTTACTTTTCTGAAAAATAGTAACACTCCTTTGATGCATGTACTTTATTCAACAGGTGCAGAATAATAATTGATAAATCCACAACTACAGAATAAATAAATAAGTAATGTCTATTTATACCATTAGTAGTATACTATTAGTATAAGTAATATCTATTTATTACCTTCTGTGTGGGAATTTGTCAATAAAACAAAAAATACGAATTATTCATCTAAATTTATTTTATCGCCTTCAAAGTAGACCCCATCGCTTGCAATACAACATCTCCACCGCTTCACCCAGTCTTCCATACATTTTTCATAGGCTATTTGCGGTATGGCCTTTAGCTCATTCAGCGAATTTTCTTTTATGGCTTCTATTGACTCAAAACGTTTTCCTCGAAGTGGTAATTTTAACTTGGGAAATAAAAAAAAGTCAGACGGAGCCATATCAGGTGAATAGGGTGCTTGGTCGAGAACGTTTGTTGAATTTTTCGCTAAAAACTCTTTCACTATAATGGCTGTGTGTGATGGTGCATTATCATGGTGCAGCATCCATGAGTTGTGTCGCCACAAATCTGGACGTTTTCGGCGGATACTCTCACGCAAACGCTTCATGACGCCTAATTATTATTCTTTATTCACAGTTTCTCCCTCTGGAAGGAATTCGGAGTGAACCACACCACGGTAGTCAAAAAAAACTGTCAGCATCACCTTGATTTTGGTGCGACTTTGCCGCGGTTTTTTGGGTTTCGGCTCGTTTTCGAGACGCCATTCTGAAGACTGTTGGCTTGTTTGCATGTCATACTCATAAACCCATGTCTCGTCGCCAGTTATTATACGTTTCATAAAGGTCGGATCCGTAGAAGCTCGGGAAACCATGTCTTCAGCGACATGCTTTCGCTGCCCTTTTTGAACAAAATTGAGCTCTTTTGGAACTAGTCGAGCGGCGACGCGTTTCATGCCTAAAATGTCAATGAGAATATTGTGGACGGACTTAAAAGATATGTTCACCTCACTAGCCAACTCTCTCAGTCTCATACATCGATTTTCGAGCACTAGCTTCTTGATTCTGTCGATGTTTTCTTTGGTAGTAGCGGTTGAAGGTCTACCAGAACGAGGCAAGTCTACTACTACTTCTCGGCCTTCTTTAAAAGCCTTATACCATTCATAAGCCCTTGTTTTCGATATACATGATTCGCCGTAGGTATTTCGCAACATTTTTAGTGATTCACCACATGAAATATCATTCGAAACACAATATTTAAGGCACACTCTTTGTTCAACAATATTTTCCATTGTAAAAATCGCCG
This sequence comes from Euproctis similis, assembly GCA_905147225.2. Classification (NCBI taxonomy): domain Eukaryota; kingdom Metazoa; phylum Arthropoda; class Insecta; order Lepidoptera; family Erebidae; genus Euproctis; species Euproctis similis. The sequence goes on along the minus strand of LR990105.1, from coordinate 18,179,397 downwards.
AGGACTCAAAACTATGACCAACAAAAAGTTTAGTTTAAAACAAATTAAATGACAGATCCCGTTCAAATTTTGCGCGCTAAATCAGTACAGTGCTACCAACATGCAGTAAAAAATTAGAACGACCTCTTTTACGCGGGTCTCTTTATTGACATATGCCCGATACTTTTTACACAGAGTAGTATATAAACAAATACATTCATTCATACATTCATAACACGCATAGGCAATGAATGGAATAAATTACCTGCGTCTATCTTCCTCGAGGCAAAAAAACGGAATATTTTTAAAGGAAATATGAATATGATTCTAACAGGTCAGCGCGCTTTACCACCCACGACCTCACTGTCGCTTACCATCAAGTGAACCGAGATCAAACGCCAACTCGTGTAAATAAAAAGAATATATTCTTGGGTAAATTAGGCTATTATTGCCAAAGCCAACGTGTATGTGTGTAGTTAGTTAGTTTTATTTTCAAAGAGTTTTATTATGTTTGACTCATAATATTTAAGTCATTAAACACATCCAGTAAGTACTCTTTTTTGCTCTCGTTTAATTTATTTTCCAATTCTTTGCTTGACTTCTGTTTATGTACGTGATGATTATGATGTCTTCATTGATGAGCAATGATGGCGACGTGGAAACTGGGATACAGCCCGGGATCTTCAATTTTTTTAGGCGGGCCAAAACTTGAAAATGCCGCCCCTACCCAATTACATTTATTTTCTCCTGTATCATCTAAATAGTTTCACCTATCGGATACCCACTACAAGGTTAGAATAAATTCGCAGTGCCATACAAATATTCGGAAAAGCATTTTTTGCAGTAAACTGCAATCCGATCCTAGAGTTACCCACTAAAACCTCGCGGTGGCCTTCCGCTGGCGTTAAGGTGGTCCAAGACAGTGCTTCAGCCTTCTGGACCACCCAACGCCGCCCCGAGCTCATCCTCGGGGAGCCTCAGCGTGAGGCTCCCCAGACCGAGGCTCTCTACCGATCCCGCCCGGCGGCCTCCTTCTGAAGCATTACTGCTTCGCAGAAGGAGACCACAACCCTCTACTCCTACTCGCCCGCCAGCATTTCCGCGATCAACGCCGGCGGGGACAGTTCTCGCCCGATCCCATCGACCAGGACTCGACGCTCGGCCACCCAGGCCGGGCAGACCTACAGCGTGTGCTGGCCCGAGTCCTGGTCGGATGCGCAATGGTGGCACCTCACCGTGTCTTTTCTTTTTATTCGACTCAGATACTCACCGAAGCACCCGTGCCCGGTGAGTATCTGGGTCGTGGTCGTGAGTAGCCTGTAGGTGACAGTGCCCCATTTACGAAGCACCCAGGCCTCGAGGTGAAGGAGGCCGGCACCGACGGCGCACTTGACTTGACTCTCACCTTCCCATCCCACTTCCGACCCCTTCCATATATCAAAGTAAGGGACGACAACAACTGCAACACTATCCGTGCTCAGGTGACCATCGACGGAGTTTGTTGCTTGCTATCGCGTAACACGCTTGCTCAGTTGCTTCTAAAAAAAATAGTGTCCGACCGAAGGTCTATTAAGCCGAAGCCGATTAATCGGCAATCTCTACAACCTTCGGCCGAAGCCGAAGCCGAAGGTTATAAACTATTAGTAATTTAATCATTTTCTTCAATAATATCCACAGCTAAAGAAGAATATCGGCGTAAAGTGGCTCTTGCCGCTTTTTTCTCGGTGATAGAGGTATCCGCACTGAACTAAGTGCAGTCCGGTCTGTCAGTCACTCACTCTTTCGTAACAGTTCGTTTAATTCCGACTGTTTTCGGACCTTCGGCGGGACCTTCGGCTTCGGCCCAGAATTTGGCCAAAGTCGAAGTTCTCGCCAAAGATGGATTTTTGGCTCAAGGTGGCCGAAGCTGAAGCCGAAGCCGAAGCTTCGGTCGGACACTAAAAAAAAACTTCATCTAAGGCTTACGCAATTTCTGGCTAATTATTTAATAGGAAATTCACACATGTTTCGCCGACCATTTCGTCTTTACTTCAGTTTAAAATGTAAAGGTGTGCTGTAAATGTAAGCTTATTGGAACGAGGTAGCAAAATGAACACCTCCAAATTTAAGTACTGAGCCAGCACGGTATGAACTCGGTCAGCTCATTCCTGTCTGCAATCTTGTCTTGAACTCTTTTATGGAAGCTAGCCATATTGGACTAGCCATATCATAAGGTTGACAATGCCACTATCGAATATCTAACTCATCAACGGCCAATTTTTCTTTTTTTGTGGGATTTTTGCTATATGTATTTTAGCAAGGATAGCAGGGAACACCGCTGATGTAGAAAGACGAGTGGCGATAGGAAATAGCGTAAATGAAGCGTCGGGCAGATTGTAGCAATCCACAATATAGTCCTGATCCCAACGCTAGCTTATGGAAGCGAGAGCTGGGTATGGCAGAGTGTGCAGGAAGAAAGTAGGATAAACGCGGTGGAAATGAGGACACTGCGCAAAATCTGCGGAGTGACTCTCGCTGACCGCGTAGAAAACAAGGTTGTAAGGAAGGAAGTTGGATTGAAAGAGAGTGTCGGTGTAAAAGTAAGAAAGGGCATGCTCCGATGCTTCGGACGTGTAGAAAGAATGGATGATGCAAGACTGACTAAGCAGATATACAATGCAAAAGCGAATGGATGTAGGAGTCGAGGACGGCCAAGGCACACATTCCATGACCAAATAGAACCTGTTCTGGAGGAAGGTGATGTTAGGAGCCTCAAAAACCGACGCGCGTGCATGAAAAGAGTTATGAAAGTCAACGAAGCGAGTGAGGCGTGTAAGAATCCTGCCTTATGGCGCTCTGTTCTCTCTGCCTACCCCTCAAGGGATTTGGCGTGAAAAAAATAGTTTTAAACAGTGAACCGTTTTTCGAGTTACAGGGCAGAGAGCGTGCGGTCACAGGACCACTTCAGGTCAAACGGTGCCTCCTGTCGAAAACGCGCTATATATAGTTGTTGAACTATCGATAAATCAATGATTATAAATATTTGCCATTTTTTACATAATATGTTCGTGATCGTGACGTAACTCTTGCAGTACGCACAAATCTCTTCCCGTGGGTGTCGTAAAAGGCGACTAAGGGAAAAGCTAGAAGAATGGGCAGCAGCATTCTCTCTTAAGACACTACAGTCTACTGCCTAAATGTCTCCTAATCCATTCAGTACCTAGATCTAAACTCATGTTTTTGGGGGTGATTTTCTGCTAATAATACAGGCTGATTGCTAAAGAAAGACCGGTTTTGGTCAGTCATTTTTTGGTCCTTGTACCTACTATCATTTATGCTTTTATGCCGGGTCCCGGTTTAATTATCGGTCCCGGATATCATTTAACTTAATGTTGGTTTGATTTATCCTGTTCAAGGCAGGGCAAGTCGTCTAATTTCGTGCCAAAGATATTACCGGCCCACACACTCAATTCCCTGGGAATACCTGCATTCTATACTATGTGGAATCGGTACAATTACGCCAATATAATTAAACTAAGACGCGGTACATCTGTACACTTAAGACGGATTACGTGAACAGATTAGGTACCTAATCAACCCTAACAATAATTACTTGGTACGAGGAATTCCACTTTCAATGTAAATACATTACTCATCGAATTAAATGTCTATACGAAGATATTTTGTAAGTACATGTGTGTTTTAAGCATAAATTAAATCACTTTACATATTTTAACAATCTTATCAAAAGGAGATATTGAATTTTATGTCTCGGTGGTCCAGTGGTCTAGCACCCCGCTTCTGAATCAAGAGGTCGCGGGTTCAAATCCTGGCTCACACCAATGACTTTTCGAAATTGATTTCGAAAGTTATGTGTGATAAATATCGATGACTGAAAACTTTGTGCCCGGTATGGCAATAGGTTCACCACCTATTCCATTTAGGACGTAAACACCACGGCGAGTCGAAGCTTAACAGCTACTACTGCCTACACCTCCGCGTAGAAAAAGGCGTGAAGTGATGTTATGTTATCTTATGTTATAATATTGAATACACTTGCATATTATTTTTTTAAATATGATTAAGCTCAGCGCGCAGAATGACTATTGTAGAACCTAATATTACATATAATACCTATTTTTATTTACGAACGGGCTTGGGTATTTGTAAATGTGTTCTTCCAGTATATGTTTATTTGATCGTACTATATTTAGGTGGTATATTTAGCAAACAAATGTAACTTTAGTAATACAATCACCTACAATTGACTGAAAGATAATATTATTTTCTAAAACGTTAGACACACACACTCCAATAACAAATTATCAATCAAAGTTGAAAACAAACGTTCGTGGAAGTCGCAGCTTGGAGAAGTTTTGGGGGTGTGTGGCGGAGAGGTGCAGGGGTTACGAGGGCGGCTGGTAGACGCCAGACTGACTGGCGCGGCGACTGCACGCGGATGCATCCTGCGCAGGTGCTCTCGACTCTCGCCCTGAACGCTGTCTCCCCCCCTGTCGAACGTCTCCCAAGCCGTCGAAGTTCAACGTGTGGTTGTGACACAACATGACAAACATCGTAACTATGATGACCACATTAATTTATCCTCGTAAATATAACTAAGTACTTTTAGATTTTGAAAGCGTCAATCTCATTGTAATATAAATCAATCAGAAAAAAGCGTTATTTTTATTAGACGGAATATTCTGTGGATCTGGCCAGCAATACTTATAAAAATGAGTATATATGATTAACTCATTTCATTCCTTGGAATAGTTGGGTACAACCTGAAGAATAAGAAAGAAATTAAAATGTTTTTATGCCTTATAATCAATTCCTCTAAGAAGAGGTAAGTCTCAAGGTAATTGCCTAATGCTACTAAACCATGACTAGTTATATTAATATGTCAGATAATTGTTTAATATACAGTCACATATTCTTATTAGGGATTATATTATATATAGATAATTATGGATTCATAAGATATCATAAATCTCAAAGGCGTAGTGAGTCAGTTCTCCGACCATTACTTCAGAATTTCTGATCTCAAATCTGGAAAGTATCCTAAACGTCAAGATAAATAAATTTGTTACTCATACATGATAAAATTCATAATTGTATCATTGACCATACTAAACTTATGTGGGACACCGTGGACTGGCAGAAATGTGCGATTAGTGACAGTGCGATTACAGAAAAAAAAAAGACAGCTTGTATGAAACAGTGAACTGAAATAATATATCCAATTCAAGATTCGTACATTATCATATTGCCGTAGAATCTACGCCACATCTACGCGACTGGCTTTCCTCGTTATGTGAAAATCAATTTTGTTATAAACTCACTTCAGAAACTATAATTTTAGCCAAATATAATTCTAGCAATGAAGTTCCATGACCGATATATATGTTCCAAACGAAACTATGTATAATTATACGCCGGTGTTTGTTGACATTTTTGCACGAAATATTATTTTGTTTACCCCAGTTAGTCCACAATACTCGTAACATACATTGTACAATCTCCAACATAAAACTTGTCTCTTACTTTTCAGATCTAATTGAGGAGATAGTGTTAGCGATAGTGTAATGTATTGAAAATGAATAAACTTTGTTTGATTTGTTTTTACATTTAATCGGCAATAAAAAAGTGCCTTGAAAAAATTAGTCGTCTTGGTGACACAGCGGTCGAGCTACCCGCTTCTGAATCAAGAAGTCGTTGTTTCGAGTCGTGGGGGAAGTTATGTGTGATAAATATCGATGACTGCTTACTTTGTGCCCGGTGTATGGCAATCGGTTCCTCCGCATTGGAACGTAACCATTTGGCGACTCAAGGTTTAACAGCCGCTGCCTACACCTACGTATAGAAAATGGTGTGAGGTTTAAAAAAAACAATTAAAAGTATTTTACTTTTTTATATTGAACGTATTTTAATAGAAGATCATGTAAAATTACAATCAAATGGAGCTATCATAGAGCCTATTTCTAGTCAATTCCATTTGCCTTGTCTAATATTGGTAATTATATTCCATACAGTTTTGTTTCTGTGGCACATCATAATCATTAGAAAAATGTGCGTACTTAGGTTACGAGTGCTTAGAAATAGTCGAATATATGCTCATACTGAAAAGAGTTATAAATATATATGGAGAGACCAATAATAATATTATTAATATAACGAATGTCTCAAGATGGAGTACTTCACCGTTGAACAACATCACAACAGTATTCTCCCGGTTGCTTGACAATACGTTCCTCTAATTTTCCAGCAAATAAACAAGGAAGAAACAGTTTGTTTTTATTTTATTTTTTTTATTTTAAATCTATCTATATATAGTGATATCTGATGGAGTGTTGTGGGAGGCTCAGGGTGGTGTTAGAAGCGGACGAGGGTGTATGGATCAGATTGTTTCTCCGCAACATCGTGGAGAAACGACTGGCTGTTAACCGGAAGGTATTCTGCGGTTTTGTGGATCTGGAAAAAGCGTTTGACAGAGTGTTACGAAAGGATCTGTGGGACATACTACCGGGATACGGGGTGAGCGGAGCACTGCTGCGCGCTGTGCAGTCCACTTATGAGGGCTGCACAGCGTGTGTGCGTGTTGACGGCGGCTTGTCCCCCTGGTTTGACGTCAATATCGGCGTCAGACAGGGTTGCGTGCTGTCCGCTCGACTGTTCATCCTGTACCTAGACAGTTGTCTCCAGAGAGTGAGATCGATGGATGCAGGGATGCGAACGGGGTGACCTAGTTGTGAGTTGCCTGCTTTACACAGATGACGCCGTGCTTTTAGCCGAATCGCCGTCGGACCTGCAAACACTAGTCACTACTATGAAAGATGATTGCATGATTAAAGGCTTGCAGTTGAATGTGACGAAAACGAAAGTTATGGTGTTTGAAAGGGAGGAATCCAGAACGGATGCAAGGATAACGGTTGATGATGTAGTGCTAGAACAGGTGAATGAAATTGTATATCTTGGATGCGCTTTTAGCAGGGATGGAAGGTACACCGCGGATGTAGAAAGACGAGTGGCGATAGGAAATAGTGTAAACGGAGCGTTGGGCAGATTCCTGGGCGCAAAAGCATTAGCAGAAAAGCCCAGCTAGCAATCCACAATGCAGTCCTGATCCCAACGCTAACTTCTGGAAGCGAGAGCTGGGTATGGCAGAGTGTGCATGAAAGTAGAATAAACGCGGTAGAAATGAGGGCACTGCGGAAAATCTGCGGAGTGACTCTCGCTGACCGCGTAGAAAACAAGGTTGTAAGGAAGGAGAAGTTGGTTTGAAAGAGAGTGTCGGTGTAAAAGTAAGAAAGGGCATGCTCCGATGGTTCGGACATGTAGAAAGAATGGTTGATGCAAGACTGACTAAGCAGATATACAATGCAAAAGCGGATGGATGTAGGAGTCGAGGACGGCCAAGACACACATTCAATGGAGGAAGGTGATGTTAGGAGCCTCAAAAACCGACGCGCGTTCATGAAAAGAGTTATGAAAGTCAACGAAGCGAGTGAGGCGTGTAAGAATCGTGCCTTGTGGTGCTCTGTTCTCTCTGCCTACCCCGCAAGGGATTTAGCGTGAAGTTATGTATGTATGTATTTTAAATCTATTTGAATTTAGAATGACAAAAAAAAAACATTCTAGGGTGACAGATTTTAATCTTCCAAAGACATCAGACTTTCTATTTTCATTCCGGACAATTCTAATCGAACTTTTTAAAACTATAAATCGTGCTGTCACGATACTAGTAGCAACTTTTTTATGATATTATATCTAACAGAGTACTGCGCTCTTTACGGCACATTTACAACTGTAAATATATACATTTAAATGTATATTTAAGCGCGTCCTTCGTTATTTATAACCCAAAAAAAAATGGTAACCTACTTCAGTGAAAAATTAAATTGTACGAGAATAGTGGCAAAAGGGTAACAAACCCATTTCGTACGTCGTTTTTATTTCGTTATTCGTAGCGAACTCACGCAGGTATCCATAAAAGTTATTTTTAGAACGGCTCGCGTATCTGAAGATCATGATTACAGTTCAACCCCTAATTAGGGTTAAAATCAGTGCGATCGGTCCAATTAAACGGGTCATTTAAAACTCGGTATGGCACAAATATTTTACAAATTTGGGGGGGCTTATAACGGGCCATCAATCTACATGCCTACAGTTACATTAATGATATACCAATGGACTACCTACTCCACTTTTGCATATTTAATAAGATTTTTATTTTAGATCTTATTAAATATTAATATCCGTGTAAAGTTACTTTGTGATACATTATTAATTATGATAGGCACGTAAAAATAAGTAGCGACGATATCCTTATTGCGTAAGCACTTTAAAATTTTTACTTTATTTTTATCTACCGTCAGTAGTCAAAGTTGTTCCTGTTATGTATCATAAGGCACAATTTCCTCAATCATCGATTAACACCTCTAACTTCCAGAAATTCATGATTCGTACTTTGGACTTCAGAAACAGAAGTCGTTCATATCCTACGCTATTGGTCACCTCTTACAAGATACTCAATATAACGAGGCACTATTGTATAAAGCGATCGCTCACACTAAATCATTTCATTTTCCTGCCCTTATCCCACTTGACGTGAGGAAGGCACAACATGTCCTCCTTCCGAACTATCCATGCTGCTAAAAGATTTGGCTGTAGTTTTATTACCGGCCGCTTGCCTGGCGCCAATCCTCATTGGGAATGTTTTCGTTGGTAAGATAGAGAAGGAAGTAGGATGACACGGGGAGAGGGGAAGAGGTTGGATTTCCGGATATCTCTCTCGACAAGCGAAAAACAGCATTAGATTAGATTAGATTATCACGCCGATATTATGAGAGGTACTTATTTCTTAAATTTTCGCGAATCACATTCATAACATTAAAACAACTTTTTTATGGATTATATCGCGTTTATTTAGAGCGCAGCATTTTCACGAGTAATGTAATAAAAAAATTTTTTGTTCATCACTCGTGTGATCACACGTGTATAGAGTTCGAAACGTCGGGAAGTAAATAGAAAATAAGCTCTAAACAAACGCGATATAATCCATAAAAAGTTGTTTTAATGTTATTATGAGAGGTCTTGGTATTTCAAAAGGTCGAGCCCATTCATACAGCACACTGCATGGCTCTACACTGGATTGCGTGGCTCTTCCCCATCTACCATCACACTAAATAAAAAAAATAGAATAAATACGGCTCAACATACTGATGTCCAGTTCCATTTGCAAAAACTATAAATGATAAAAATAATAGTTACTGAAAGACGACAAAACTATTAGATATAGGAGTGCTTTAGGAGCTAACGAGTGTGTCGGCGGCTGTAAAGCTCGTTGGCTCATAGCCAGCCGGCAATCCTCACATAAATTGCGGTTGGACGAACAACGCTCACCACTAGCAGTCTACCCCGCAACACCGCAACAGTATAGCGACAACAAGTGACTTTATCAACATCAAATACTTTATAACATTTAATAACTTTCTGGTTGTTTTTCTTTAGTTCACTTACATTAAAATATATTTATTTTTTGGGACACATACGACATATATGTAGCCTAGGATTTATTTTTTAACACTTAGTCGTCGTTTGGTTTGTAGATTAACGTTATGGAAAGTAATTACAAAAATATAATAAGCTTCATGCCGTTTTCTACTCGTAGCCTCGATTCGCCGAATCGTCGACGTCCCAAATGGAATAGTGACTTAATCGATTGCCATACACCGGTCTCCAAGTTATCAGTCAGGGATATTTATCACACATAGCACACATAACTTCGAAAAAGAATTCCGAAATTTCATTAGTGTGATGCCGCAATCGATCTCACAATTTTTGAATTAGAAGCGGGGATGTCGACCATCGGGATACTAATAATTACACTTGAGGGTGGTGGAAACGAAAGTTATGGTGTTTAAAAGTGAAGAATCTAGAATGTATGTTAGAATAATGGTTAATGACATAGTGCTAGAGAATGCGGATGTATGTCTTGGATGCGCTTTTAGCAGGAATGACGTGGAAGGAAGAGTGGCGTAAGGAAACAGCGTAAATGGAGCGTTGGGCAGATTCCTGGGCCCAAAAAAACGTTAGCAAGAAGGCACAGCTGGCTATTTATAATGCGGTACTGATCCCAAGGCTAACTTATGAAAGCTAGAGTTGGGTATGGCATAGTGTGCACGAAAGTAGGATAAATGCGATTGAAATGAGGGCACTGTGCAAAATCTGTGGAGTGACTCTCACTGACCGCGTCGAAGACAAGGTTATAAGGAAGGAAGTTAGATTGAAAGAGAGTGTCGGTGTAAAAGTAAGAAAGGGCATGCTCCGATGGTTCGGACATGTAGAAAAATCAACATCCATAAGTAAGACTAACTAAGCGGATGGATGTAGGAGTTGTCACACCTTTCATGACCAAATAGAACGAGTTCCGGAGTCTTGAAAATCGACGTGCGTATATGAAAAGAGTTATGAAAGTTAAAGAAGCGAGAAAGGCGTGTAATAATCGCTCTGTTCTCTCTGCCTACCCCGCAAGCGATTTGTCGGGAAGTTATGTATGTGTGTAATAGTGATGTAACGAATATTCGTATTCGCATTCGCATTCGTGAATATTCGCATGGTTTTGGGTATTCGCATTCGCATTCGCAAGAAATGTTGCGAATGTTTGGCGAATGTTTTTAATAACAAGAAATTATATATAGCAAGATGATACGAAAAATGTGCTTTATATTTTGTTTAATATTTTACCCTCTTAGATTAGTATAAAAAGTATTATATTATGGATCTGCCATTAGTTATATAAATAACTGCACGTCAAGTAACTTACGGGGTAGGCAGAGAGAACAGAGCGCCATAGGGGACCTTTCATACACGCCTCACTCATTTCTTTGAGTTTCATAATTCTTGTCATACACGGTCGTCGGCCTGACATCACCTTCCTCCAGCACTCGAACTATTTGTATGTCGTGGCGGTCTGCGTAGCCTACATTCATTCGGTTTTGCATTGTATCATCTGCTGGGTCAATCTGGCATCATCCTTTCGTTCTATATTTCCGAATCACCGCAGTATGCCCTTTCTTACTTTAACATCGACACTCTCATTCGATACTTCTTCCTTCCTCACAACCTAGTTTTCGACGCGGTCAGCAAGACTAACTCCACAGATTTTGCTCAGTACCCTCATTTCGACTGCGTTTATCCTTTTGTGCAAAACCTGCCATAACCAACTCAAATCAACGATTTTAAATTAAATTTACATACCGTATGCTGTTTGATCCAACTTAAAAGTTACAGTTCATTTTTTTTTTATGAAACCGCAAGATTGAACACGAGACCGTTACATCAAGAAAAGACACGTTTTATTAAGTATGAAACTTTTTCAAAATATTCTTCTACGCGTGATATTAATCATTAAATAACTGCACCAATATGGCTTGGCTGATTTTGATGAAATTTGCGTGCATTTTAGGTCTGAGAATCATTTGAATTCGTTTGCGAAGGCTTAAAAGAAATATTCGCATTCGCGTTCGCGAATGTTTTTGAGAAATATTCGTATTCGCATTCGCATTCGCGAATGTCCAAAATCCAACATTCGTAACATCACTCGTGTGTAATAATATTTTTTATATCTCTTCACTACATTTCTCCTTTCTTTCAGTCACCACTGTCTGTCGTGAAGTAGTCTGCAAGAGATAGCAGCTTATGATATACGATCATCTATTGTATTTACCAGATAAAGTTTCTTGTTTGTAAGTTATTCATTGTATGCACCATGAATAGTTTTTCTTTTCTATTCTATTCTTTAAGATGCTAAATAGATTTAATTAAATTGAATAACTAATATAATAAGTTACCATTTTATATTAAAATTATGGTACTGAAATAACTGTTATATAACCGAACAAGTATTCAATAACCGATGTAGAGTCACTCAGTTCGCTTCATGATGGGGTGAATTACCAGGACCTCTCATAATATCGACGTAAAATGACTCATGCCGCCACTCGATGAGAGAGGTATCCGGAGACCCATCCCCTTCGCCTCTCTCTTTCTCATCCCTGTTCCAATCCTTTCCCTATCCCATTTTAACGGCCGGAAACGCAACTGTAACGCAACTATCTGTGTTACAGGTGCTGTGGGCGGCGTCAGCTGCTTACACCGTCAGGTGACACGCCTGATCGTCTACCACCTATCCCATAAAAAAATGTATACTCCCAAATTTTAATCCGTGTGCACCACCAATATGTAATCCTGGATAACTCATCTAGTGGTTTCATTAATATCCAATTAATTGTGACTTCATAGTATAAACATTTTAAAGTATATTATTTACATTATTTACAATATATTTCTCTGCATCTCGGTCTACTGGTAGCGTGTCCAGAAGACTGGCCGCATTACCACTCTGAATGGCAATGCTGATCCTCTGTTCGAAGAATAGAACAGCTCTCTGGTCGCGAGAGGCCTCAATCAGTCTCTTTGCAAAAGATCCTTATTAGAGTGCACGAGCATTCGGACCCCATGTCCGCAGAGTCTCAACCGCAAACAGCTCAAAAACATAATCACCTACAAGATTTTTGTGCCGCTTGAGATTTAATGTTTACATAAGTTCACGCCTTTTTCTACCCGAAGGTGTATGCAGTGGCTGTTAAGCCTCGACTCGTCGTTATGTTTACGTCCCAAATGGAATAGGTGGCCAACCTATAGCCATGTCGGGCACAAAGGTTTCAGTCATCGATATGTATCACACATAACTTTCGAAATTAATTTCGAAAAGTTATTGGTGAGAGCCAGGATTCGAACCCGCGACCACTGATTCAGCAGCATGGTGCTCGACCACTGAACCACTGAGACAAATGTAATATTTAAATCGTTAGAATCCTGACTCAGTCCAATGACTTTTCAGAAGTTTGATAAATTACTGACACTGACATTATTTTTTCCTACCTTCGAATATTTTTGGGACCAAAGAAGATTTCAGTGAGTCGAAGCATAATTCCCTCTGCCTACACCATCAAATATAAAAGGCAATATATATTCAAGAATTCAAGAGCATAAAAACATAATGTGTAAAAATGAAATATTGCCAAAAACAGTTTCCAAAAAGAAACGTATTTTTTCTTGCAGAAAATTAAGAACTCTGCCTAACCTCTTGTTATACACGCGTAACTATCTGTTTAGTAAGTTTATTAGAGTTAGTCATGTGTATGATATAAGATCATATGGCTGGTTAATGGCCAATGGAGCGATGGAAAAAAATCTGACCTAAAGTCACAAATTTCTTTGAATTGCCTTCAAGCCGTAGCCTCTTCGACCTAAGACATTCACATAAATTAAATTACACTGAATTAAAAACTCTATTGTAAATAAAATTATATGGTTACATCATACAGAATATAGGTACAAATATAATAAAAGCACATGATATTCTCTAGTTAAGTAAACGGCGACGATGTAATTGATATTTATGAATTCCAGTTCCCGCATGGTAACATTTCATCTAATATTTTATATGAAAATAGCTAACCAAGGAAGCCCGGTTTAATTTACACAAAAGTAATTGTTTTCCGAGAACGTGTCTATTAATAAATCTTGAAAATTAATATTTCCAAGCTTATAGTGGAAAATTAATAAACAAAAGTCAATGTCAAACGCGTGGAATCAGGATTAGAAGTGGGATTGCTTCATCACTATGTCGTCGAAACTCATGGTAAGATAAATTGTCTGCGTCAAGTAAATATTACTACTATACTCTGTCCACGATAAGTATGGTTTTTGACAGCACATGCCCATGAAGTTTCGTATTGTGTCGGAACAAATTCCATACAATTATTATCGTAGGGTACTTCATGAAAGGGTAACGCCCACTTAGTGATATTCCAAAAATACCTATTTCTACAATTGTGCCACAGAAATACTTATTCGGTATATAATCGGTAGAAATAAATTTATAGTAGTAGTATTTAGTACAGTGTGTCCTCTATACATAAAAATAAAATTGAAGTGTCTGTTTGTAATATTGAAATAATTATTATTGGTGTATTTATTTTTATATTATAATGATAATAATTGTATCATTATTATCATCTTCATTACATAGTATAAAACAAAGTCGCTTTCCGCTATCTGTCACCTTATATGCTTAGATCTTTTAAAATACGCAACGGATTTTGATGTGGTTTCTTTAAATAGATATTATTATTATTGGTATCAATGGGGTGGTTTTTATGTATAATTCAAGTATACTTTAGCAAATAAAAAGTGGTAATTTTTGAGATTTAGTTCTTTAATAGCAAACCCTTAGCGATAGATCAAAACAATGTACTATATTATTATACACCGATAAAAGGTCTACAAAAAGTCCTCCATGGCATATGTCTATCTCTTAGGGATAGTCCACAACGACCATTTCATTTATTTTCTGAGGCAAAACAAAGTTTCAAAGGGTGGAGTTTAAAAAAAGGAACAAAACAGGGTAGTTTAGGAGATATATGTAATTATAATAAACCAATACGAAACCTGGCCGAAACATCAAGCTAATAAAGGTAAATAATTGTTTACCTGAAAAAAATTGTCGCGTTAATACCCTTTCATTATGTTTGTGAAATATTAGATACTCACATATAATAATATGATAAGTATATAAATAAAATTCGCACGATTGATTGCGATTCAAAAAAACCGTTTAATTTTACATACTTTATATTTTTTTCTGTTGTCCATATTCAAAATTCAAACGGTTCGTTGAGAATTATCCTTGCAACAAAGTACTCATTGATGAACGACAGAAAAAAAATGCGTAATCGTTTAGGTAAACAAGATTTAATAAATCGATTAAATAGTACGAACGATCATACTTTCGGACATCACCAATCTTGTCAGCTGGCGACCTGTCAAAAAACCATTCTCATTGTGGACAGAGTATAGACATTTTACGAATAATTAAGACTAAAAGTCTCGGTGGTACAGTAGTCGAGCTCCTCGCTTCTGATTCAGAACTTATTAGTTCAATTCCGGACTCACACCAACAATTTCACGGAATTATTTTCGGAAGTTGTGTATGATGATTATCGATGAGTGACACCTTAGTGCCAACTTAGTGCCCGGCCTACACCTTTGGGTAGAAAAGGCGTGAAGTTACGTTTACGTTTAAGAAGTATTAATACGTAAATAGCATGTTATAACTGATTAGTTGCACAAAAGACTTTACTAAGAGAGGATATGTATGTGAGGGAAGTGGTTACATATTCGTAAACGACTTCCGGCACAACAGTTCGACATTGCCGTACGGTTAACAATAACACAGAAATGGAGCTGCGAAGTCATATTGTCTATTGTTTGGCATCTTCCACTCTTGGCATCGAACTTTGACTCACTGTCGACTGTCTGCATCGTCAGCTTAAGTACTACACCGCCGTTAATATGACTACATATATAATGAACTAAACATAAACGCTTTATTGCCTTCGATTTACAATAAATTGTTCATTGTTCATTTTAAATTTGTATGAAACTAATAGCATATTGTTGTCTTATTGTATAATAAATTAGTTAAAATGTCCATATTTGTTGGCATTGTCTATTAACTCAATATTATCGAGTGTATTGTGGTTGACGACGAAAGCTAATAGTTAACGATAGGTACAATTTCAAATAAAGCAAAAATACCCACTCGATGAGAGTGACTTTAAATGTATCATTTGTTTTTTTTTACAAATGACGCACGACACTTGTCAATTGTCATTGTCGAATTAGTTAGTTAAATGTCAATGTGGGCAAATATGCTCAAACGATAAATGTAAATGTTCTCAGGGGTGCCGATATAAGTGACTGCGTTTGTGAGTTTGTAGAACTGATGAATTTACATTAGGTAATTTTTGTTTGAAGATTTGTTCAGATATTGCAAAGATTGGTTAGAGCGAATAAACTGAAAAACACTTACAATGTTCAGAAATAGCATTCATTATTTTACCGTTTAAATTTACACACAGATATCATAACGTATCTTTACGCCCTTTTCTACCCGGAGTCGTAGGCAGTGACTGTTAAAGCCTTGTTTGTTGTCACCGAATCGTTACATTACGTTGTCAGTCATTGATATTTATCACACATAACATTCAATAAACTTTCGAGAACGAGAAGCACACAGAAGGTCCCACCTTTTTATATAAATTTTACATAATATATTTTGCATGAAATATTTCAATTTAAAAGCGTAAAAAATGATAGATTAATTATAAGCCCGATATTATCGCAAGAGGAAGTAACCTGAACGCTACGTATACAAAATTAATACCTGCCTATAAGCATTGAAACAATGACGACCTTTCTGTTTTTAACATGACCCTTCAACCCACTCATCGATGTTGATATAAATATCCCAGGAGGTTGTACGATAATACATAATTTAGTACCACGATACTCGATCGATGGTATTTCGAGCACTCCATATAATCACAGCCTTTGACTTAAGTGTCAACACAATCTTGCACTTATTCAATTCAATTTGTATATGAAACTCCATGGTATTATTGCCCGAAGGTGTAGACATCGGCAATTATGCCTTGATCCGTCTAATTTATCTTTTTATTAGCTTTTTATTAGCTTCACCTGTATGTTTGTTTGTATGTTTGTTTGTAACCGACTTCTTTGGGCGCGATTTTGACCCACTTTAAACGGCCAGATTTCGTTCAAACTTTGTAGATTTATTAAGGACCGATGACAATACACTAATTTGATAAAATTATTCCATTTTTCAATTTGCAAAATATGATTTTTAGTGTTCATAGTTCACTTCTCGCAATCAGCGGAAAGTCTACGTTATCAACTTGAAACGAGTTCCTTGTATAAGTCACAGATGGCGCTATTAACGCGCTTGTTATAGAAAACCGAACTAAAAAATATAAAATAAATAATAGTTTAAAAAAACTAAAAAAACTAACTAACTACTACTAACTAGTTTTTTTATAGAAAACCGAACTAAAAAATAGAAAAATAAAAAAAAATATATTTTATTTAAAAAAAAGCGTGGGGTGCATGGTGTCAATAGTTATATATTTTATTGACAGATATGAGTAGAGTGATTATCATTTCGATAATATCTTAAAAAGCACCCCACGCTTTTTTTTTAAATAAAATATGTTTTTTTTTATTTTTCTATTTTTTAGTTCGGTTTTCTATAAAAAGCGTGTTGTTTAGTTTTTTTAAACTATTATTTATTTAATAAGTAACGCTACTTACCTTTGGAAGCACCTTTTTGAAAATACCTTGATAGGGAAATCATTTCGTAATAATTGTTCCTAAACTTTTATTGAAGGAAATTGCTCCTAATACTCAATATACTTAAGCGTTTCAATCTTAACATAAATATTATTGTATTCATTCGTCTATCAATTTAATACTGTAGTAGTTTAGTGACCACTGGCAAATTATAGGTACCTAAACTGGCAAAATTACCAAAAACGGCGATAGCAGAAAAATATTAGGTCGGGGAAAAAGTCTTTTCGCATAACGTAGGTATAAACTTATTATAAAATTTCTTTGACTGTACTATTTGTGTCTGGCTGGTTTTGGTAACATTAAAAAGGTTACATTATAAAGAAAAGAAAAAAATAAAAAAAAGTTGTTTCCCGCTATTTTTCATTTGTTTTTCTCTCCGTAAAAATGAGTGAATCTAATGAAGAAATTCGATACATTTTAAAATTTTATTATAAAAAAGGCAAAAATGCAACTCAAGCAGTGAAAAAAATTTGTGATGTTTATGGACCTGATGCAGTGTCAGTAAGAGTAGCACAAATTTGGTTCAAACGTTTTCAGTCCGGAAATTTTGATGTTAAAGATGCACCTCGCTCTGGTCGCCCTGTTACGAATAAAATGGACGCCATTTTTGAAAGAGTGGAGCAAGATCGGCATATTAGTAGTTACGATGTAGCTGAAGAACTGGGAATTGACCACAAAACAGTTTTGACCCATTTGAAGAAAGCTGGTTATACAAAAAAGCTCGATATTTGGGTGCCACACGAGCTCACTCAAAGAAACTTAATGAACCGTGTACTCATTTGCGATTCATTATTGAGACGTAATGAAACCGAGCCGTTTTTGAAGAGATTGATAACTGGCGATGAAAAGTGGATCACGTACGACAAGAACGTGCGAAAAAGGTCGTGGTCGAAAGTTGGCCAGGCTTCACAGACTGTGGCCAAACCTGGCCTAACACGAAATAAGGTGATGCTGTGTGTATGGTGGGATTGGAAGGGCATTGTTCATTATGAGCTTTTACCGTCCAGCAAAACCATCGATTCTGATCTTTACTGCCAGCAACTGATGAGATTAAAGGAAGCAGTCGAGAGAAAACGGCCGGAATTGATCAACAGGAAGGGTGTGGTCTTTCATCACGATAACGCTAGACCACACACATCTTTAGCCACTCAGCAAAAATTAAGAGAGAGAGAGTTCGACTGGGAGGTCCTAGTGCATCCACCATATAGCCCTGACCTTGCGCCTTCAGATTTTCACCTGTTTCGGTCTCTTCAGAATTCTTTAGGTTCTGTAAGGTTGACCTCAAGAGAGGACTGCCAAAACTATTTGTCCCGTTTTTTTGATCAGAAGTCCCAAAGTTTCTACAGTAACGGGATAATGTCTCTGCCCACAAAATGGCAGAAAGTTATTCAACAAAACGGTACATATATATTGTAAATAAATGTAAATAAACTTTGAAAAAAATGTCTTGACTTTTCATACAAAAATACGAAAATACTTTTTCCCCAACCTATTATGTCGTATAATCGTGTCGACAATTTTTGAATTTCGAAAAGTGTAATTGGAATTCGTTTTTCGATAGGGTTTCCTGTTTTTTTTTTTCTTATTTTAATTTTGACTCACGAGTTTTCATAATCAGCCGTTATTGTTATTGCAAACTTAAATGAGGTGTCACTTCTTGATTAACATAAATATTCTTTGATCTAGCAAAACGATTTCCCGTTTATGTTCATTTTCTGTCAACGTTGTTATCGAACACAATGTCATTCAGTTTATTATTATTTCAAAATTCTCTTTGACAATAGGGAGTAATGAAATCCTATATTAATTGTCGCTTTCGCAAATGACCTGAGAGGTGAACAAGTCAATAGATCCGGGAGCTGATACGCTTGTGCAAATATCACTACCTATACTTTATGTGTTGTGTAATGAACCATACTTAGTAGTATAATGGAATCATGACTTTGCTTACACTTTGTAACACTGTCATGTCTATACTCATAAAACAAAAGATACTCTTTATTCCGCTAAGGTGCTTGAAAATTAAAAAATCTTTCAGCTGCTCAGCCTGCCCAGTCACCTACGTGCGTGCAGTGCAATCTACGTTTTAGTTTCTATAAAATTAGAAATTTTATATGATAGCAACCGACTATGAATTAAATCAATGTTACAACATTTCGAGAGAGCACTTGAATCTCTTGAAATATCTATTCGATATAACATTTCGCTAGGAACATCACGAAAGAGATTTATCAACAAAAGGTAGAAAAAAGGTCACCAATGAATGTAAACTAAACTATTGTATACAACACAGAAATATACAAAAAGGAAAGGTAAAAAAAGGTAAATAGGGTGGTTGTCGAGGTTCGCAATTCACCCCATCGAGCGGTTTCGAGAGTTCTTATATCGGCACCCCATTGAAGCAATAAAGAGTCGTAGTATGATTAATGAGTTCGGGACCTCAGTAAGACGCCCAACCATTCGAGTAGTAAGTCTTGATCATAACTCCAGCAACGATATATTAACTTGACAAAATAGAAATTCATGCTTATAAATAGTGGAATAAAATTGTTGCTTATCATATACAAGTTCTTAACGTATTTATAAATGTTGGCCAACAAGTTTATTCTGCTGATTATGGATATAGCAAGCATTTTATTTGAACAAAACTTTATTACCATATTCTATCGGCTGGCTCACCGAGAGTAAATATGTTGTCAATTCTTGTGTGTAACAAGACATTGGAAATTGTGATGTCAAACTCCACACCGTTTACGACAGTCACGATGTTTACATCTCCTGAGCACGTTACTGGGACACTGGTCTGATTTGCAATAACTATTTCTTTCGTGTCGCATTGATATGATGGATTCACGATCAAGTCGCGTCGCGCACTCATGTGTTTACTGGCACCGCTGTCGATGTACCAATTGTTTCGATTAAACTTCCCGGTCAAAAATATCGCACTGAAAGCATTTGTCAACTGTTTTCTCTTGTTTTTCTCGGAATCCGGGCACTGATTTTTATAATAGCCGGTTTGTTTACAATTGTAACATTTTATGACTTTTACAACTTTCATTTCTGAGGTTTTCGGTTTATTACTGCGTTGTGGGAAGCCATATTTGGCTTCTCTAAGACTTCTTTTCGCAATGAACGCATTTTCGGAAACGTGCTATTCATGTCGGAACTCATATCCATCAACTTGGTTTTTATGATATATATGATGTCGCCGATGCCTGAATGTTCAATCGCCATTAGCATTGGAGCGTACCTTTCTGGTAATCCTGCCAACATTAATGCACCGATCCACTCGTCCGATATTTCAAAACCTGTTCCACGCTGTCGTTGTCCAGTTTCTTTGATTTCAGTCACTTAGTTCGTCATTGATTCGCAGTTTTCTAGACGAATGTTGATGAGACTTCGGAGCAAACAGATTTTTCTCGTATAGCCCGAGTCATCGAACATTTTTATTAGCTTTTTATTAGCTTCACCTGTATGTATGTTTGTATGTTTGTATATTTGTATGTTTGTATGTTTGTAGGTTTGTTTGTAACCGACTTCTTTTTTAGTTTCCGCTGATTGCCACTAGATGGTGCGATTTGTGAACTATGTAAATAATGGTTTAAAAAAACTAAAAAACACGCTTTTTATAGAAAACCGAACTAAAAAATAGAAAATAAATTTTAATGAATTTAAATTAAGAAAATAGTTGTTTCTAAGATTTTCGCGAATCTCACGCATTGATTACAACAACTTTTAGGATTATATCTACTTCTAACTTTTAGGATATTATCGAAATGATAATCACTCTACTCATATCTGTCAATAAAATATTTATAACTATTGACACCATGCACCCCACGCTTTTTTGAACGATAGATGGTGCGATTTGCACCATCTAGTGGCAATCAGCGGAAAGTTTACGTTATCAACTTGAAACAAGTTCCTTATATAAGTCACAGATGGCGCTATTCCTCAAATTCGAAACTAAGAAACGCGCTTGTTTTAGAAACCCGAACTAAAAAATATAAAATAAATAATAGTTTAAAAAAAACTAAAAAACACGCTTTTTATAGAAAACCGAACTAAAAAATAGAAAAATAAAAAAAATATATTTTATTTTAAAAAAAGCGTGGGGTGCATGGTGTCAATAGTTATAAATATTTTATTGACAGATATGAGTAGAGTGATTATCATTTCGATAATATCTTAAAAAGCACCCCACGCTTTTTTTAAAATAAAATATATTTTTTTTATTTTTCTATTTTTTAGTTCGGTTTTCTATAAAAAGCGTGTTTTTTAGTTTTTTTTAAACTATTATTTATTTTCAATGTAGTCCACAAATCATATGTTGTAACTGCCTGCTTTATGTGAACATAAAGCGTTGGATCAACCGTGAGGATTAACTTTGCCTTCGCCTTCCAATCTTCCGTCTTTTCGGCTACAGTCGCTCCCGCTGATAAATGTGTTGTGACGGCGTCCGCCATACCTTCTAACACCAACACGTTTGACGCCGCAAAAGACCAGTCCGCATAATTTTCACGGCCTTTTAACTTCGGGACGTTAGCAATATAGTTCGTAGGCATTTTTAACAGTATCGCGCACAGAAATAATTACTTTTATAATTAATACGTTACTGGGCTACATAACCTAATAAAATACGGATGCCGGTTGCAATTAGACTGATTTCTTTTTTTATTAGTGTTGCCACAATATTTGCACAGGTAACATAAAAAGTATAAAAGGTAGCAACAACAGTTGCCGGACAGTAGCACTATAAATGGTTCTTTATTTTGTTACATATTTTGACAAACATATTATGTGCTCGATATATGAGAATCGTTGCTAACGTATAGAATGATCAAAAAGTGAATAATGATTACTTAATCATCTATTTAGTGCAATTTTGATTGTGAAATACACATACGAGTACATACATAACTTCACGCCAAATCCCTTACGCAGTAGGCAGAGAGAACAGAGCGCCATACGGCAGGAGTCTTACACGCCTCACTAAGTGATCTTTGACATTTATAACTCTTTTCATCTACGCGCGTCGATTTTTGATGCTCCTAACACCACCTTCCTCCAGAACACGTTCTATTTGGTCATGGAATATGTGTCTTGGCCGACCTTGACTCCTACATCCATCTGCTTTTTCATTGCATATCTGATTAGTCAATCTTGTGTCATGTTAAGCCTCGTCTCGCCGTTATGTTCACGTCCCAAATGGAATAGGTCATCGATATTTATCACACTTAACTTCCGAAAAAAAATGTCAGGATTCGAACCCTCGACTTCCTGATTCAGAAGCGGGGTACTCGACCACACAATCATTTATTCATTTCTACCGCGTTTATCCTACTTTCATGCACACTGCCATACCCAGCTCTCAGTTCCATAAGTTAACGTTGGGATCAGTACCGCATTGTGGATTGCTAGCTGGGCTTTTCTACTAACATTCTTTGCGCCCAGGAATCTGTCCAACGCTCCATTTACGCTATTTCCTAACGCCACTCTTCTTTCTACATCGGCGGTGTAAATCCGATTTTGAAATAAATTTCAAATATTCGATTGCGTCCATGGCATATGAGTTATAAATAAATTTTAATTTGAGGCTTACTTAAGATTTGTTTTAATTGTAAGAGCGATACGGGCTTCGTTATTTTCCAAAATTCCGATGGGAACTAAAACTTACTTGTGTAGAGAGATTACAGTAACTATATTAGACACTGCACTAATAATATTAGAAATTAACTCACTATGTTACAAAGCAAATATATTAAGACTTAAGTGCTGAATTGAAGTAATTCAACAATACAATGTCCATTCTCGAAGTGTTGAAGTATAATTGAAACTTTAGAACTGAATGTTAGAGTACAGTAGTTGTTTACAAGTGGTAATATAAAGATGTGTTTCCAGTAATAAATTTAATAACTATGCTGACATAATATTTGAAAGATTATTAGTTTGTTAGAAGTCAATGATAAGGAGTAAAAAACACCTAATTAAAAGACCTAAAGTGCATTTCGCTGCACGACTAGGCCACTTCTATCAGTGAAATAACACGATATTTAAAAGTATTCACGTAAAATGGCTCATGCCGTGTTTCGTTCGCTGAGTTCTCTCCCTTTCCCATCGTATCATCTCAAGGGTCGACAACGCAACTGGAACATGTGTTACAGTTGTCCATGGGCGGCGGTAGTTGCTTACCACCAGCTGACCCGCTTACTCGTTTGCTCTCCTATTCCATAATAAAAATATGTCGTAGATAAACTGTTATAAAAAACCACATTAAATCATGTTTCTCTTCATAATTTTTGTTTCCTCATGAATTCTATAAATAAAAGGATCTAGATAAAAATGTGTCTCATAATGTATTTGTATTAAATATCCTCCACTGTTTCTAAATGATATAATAATACACGAAAACCTATATGAAAGCGAAATAATATTTATATTGCATGAACGGCTGGACTGATGTGAATAACTTTGTATGTGTTCAAGTGGATTCGAAGATGGTTTAGATTAACAAATTAACCTGGCAGATGGTGATGCAGTCAAGTTATTTATCTTTACTTCAAGTAAACTGCCGGGCTTTTATTAATTTTGTTGCTATCTTTTAATCATCCAAATTATTTATCTGACAAATATTTTTAAGAGCTTCGTTTTATAATTTTATCAATTAAAAGTGATATAAACTAACGTATCTTTCAAAGTAAATAAAACTGCGCAATGTGTAAAATATTACTAAGATGGTTTCAACAAGTTTCCAGTCTATGGTGGACAAACAATGTGCCAGTAACTTATATAATATACAAGGATTTTCTACTGATTTATTAGTACGTATAGAATGTTTGCCGTTTAATCTGACTCATCTATTAGTAAAGAGGAACTACCCACGTACAATCCATACTATACCTACGTTACTGATGTTCGTCGCCTACGCGAAGTGACGTCATGTCGAACGCAGCGCCACCATGGCTGCGAACTCTTAAAACTACCATTCCTTTACTTTTTGATAAAACTTATTTAACAAATTTGACTTGCAAATCGAATGATTATAACAAAAATGCTAATATAAATTTACATACACCGTCTCTTTGAGCAGCGAATTTGTTAAAATGTTCATTATATTTTCAAAAAAGTAAAACATAACATTTTTTTTTACTTATTATAATTAGCAAATCTTGCATGTATTAAAATAATTTTGTTTTATTATTATTAATAAGACTTACATTCGCAAATATGTTTCATTATATAGGTATTATTACTAGTTAAACCCCGCGAACTTTGTTTCGCTTCAGAAAAAAATAAAAATAGTCATGGTAGACTTTTTTGTAGACCTTTTGAAGGTGTATACTAATTTAGTAAGTTGTTTTAATCTATCACTTAGAGTTCGGCCAGCGTTTGCTAAGCCCTCGAAAATTATCACATTATCTTGCTACATTATACACGAATTATACATACAAACCACCCCGTTGACACCCACTATCTATTAAAAAAACTTCATCAAAATCCATTGCGTAGTTTCAAAGGTCTTAAACATATTTTTAAGGGAATAGACAGCGGAAAGCGACTTTATTTTATGCTATGTAATGATGATGATGATACACGGTAGATATAAATCAAATTTTGCATAAGGCAAAGTTGTTTACTGTTTTATCGCTCAATCATTTATCTAAATGCTATTTCTCACAGGCAATTTGTAGAGGAAAACGAGGGAGTAATACAGAGGTGACGTTTTCTGCTATATTTATTATGCCTATGTTATGGTGTTAAATTAAATTTTATTATATATTTCCATAGAATAAGATGATAAATGCGTTTGATTAGAATCCGGTGACGTTTTCTGCTATATTTATTATGCCTATGTTATGGTGTTAAATTAAATTTTATTATATATTTCCATAGAATAAGATGATAAATGCGTTTGATTAGAATCCGGAAACTCCTGAACAAATTTTCTTGTGCAAATTAATCTTGAGGTTAACAATGCTAAAATATTTTGATAAATTTATATCGTTTTACATAGACTGAATAAGGCTGTGTATATATGTTTATTTAGACTATTATATAGATACAGCAAACTTTTGACATCCGAAACGATCAAAGCAGTAGGTAATAATAAAATCAAATTGGGTAACCATATTGCTAGTATTGCTACAAAAGAAACAAAAAGAAAAATGTAAAACGTTGGATCAGCTAGTCTTTTAGTTTGTTTTTTATGGGATAGGAGGACAAACGAGCAAGCGCGTCACCTGATGGTAAGCAAACTGTGCCGCCCGCAACGAACTGCTTGGCTCTACCACTGTATGATGATGTACTTTGTACTTTTAGACTCTCTCTGTATAAGAACTGAATTATATATTACTAGTTGACCCGGCGAACTTCGTTCCGCATCAAAAGAAATAAATTAGTAATATTTGGATCTTAAAAAGTTCAATTTGTGCTATTTATCGGCACGCGTTTTGGCGCGCAAACGCAACTGCTATGTACCGCTATGTTAATACTGTAATATCTTCGTAAATATTAGTTTAAATTACATACTGTAAATGGCTATATTGATCTATATTAAAAGCACAATCTATTTAAGACACTTAATTGGATGAAAATTAATGCTGTAATGTTTAAAATTGCTTGGTAAATAAGCCATTATTTCTCGTAAAAAGTTTAAAAATAATAATGGTCATTGTGGGTTATCCCTAAGACATAGACATATGCCCTCGCGGACTTTTTTATAGACCTTTTAAAGATGTATAATAATGTAGTACATTGTTTTGATTTATCTCTTAGGGTTCAGGCAGCGTTTTCGATTAAAGTTTTAAATCTTGAAAATTATCATTTTTTTTCACTACACTATTCATGAATTATAGATCAAAACCATCCCGTTGACACCCTCTAACTATTAAAAAAAAACGCATCAAAATCCGTTGCGTAGTTTCAAAGATTTAAGCATACAAAGGGACATAGGGAAAGAGAAAGCGACTTTGTTTTATACTATGTAGTGATATATTCTACCACCTTCCTTTAAACTCAACTCTTGCTGAAAACCTCATTAAATATCCACTGGTCGAGTTCCTCACTTCTGATTCAGATAGCCTGGGAACCGATAAGAATTTCGGAATTATTTTCGGAAGTTATGTGTGATAAATATATCTATGTCTGACAACATTGTGGCCGGTGTATGGCAATAGGTTCTGCCAATTATTCCATTCGGGACGTAACAATTCGGTGAGTTGAGACTTAACAGTCGCAACCTTCGGGTAGAAAAGCGTGCCCTCTAGTTTCAAACTAAGCTACTAACTGCTTGTGCTATGGATACTAGATAACAGATATGAATACATGTATACTGCGTGGAGAGACTTTGAGAGTCAAAAAGTAATCTATATATATATAAGAGATTTCCACCTATATATTGACTCATCACGATATCTCTGGAACCATAAGGCGTAGCGACTTGAAATTTGGTAGGATTATTCCTTTCGCCGAGTAGAGGTCAGCTAAGAACGGATTTTACGAAATTCCACCCACAAGGGGGGTTGCGGGGGTGTTAACAATGGAAAATTCCCATTTTTAACCTATAGCTGTTATCGACTTCAAATTTGTCGAAGATATTGCAGTATTAACATAGCGGGGCAGCAGTTATTACTTTTGATGCGAAACAGAGTTCGCCGGGTCAGCTAGTACTATAAATATAACTAAAGCAAATTATCCCCAAGTTATCGTGACATTTACGTCTCAACAATAAACGACGATTATTTACAGAAAAAAATAAATCTTTTTATTACATGAAAAGTTTTTAGCAGTGCTAGAGCCAAGCAGTTCACTGCATGAATGGGCCGGCTCAACTGGTGAAGCAACGCAACAGTAACACTATATGTGTTGCTGGTGTCCATGGGCGGCGAGCAGGCACCTGATGGTAAGCAACCAGCTTACCATCAGGTGCCTGCTCGTTTGCCCTCCTATCCTATAAAAAGAAAAAAAAATTAAAACAAAAAAAACTTCTCTCTGCCATAAGAAGCTAAAGCGAAATTGGTATAGACGTCTTCCAGATTTTGGCTTAGCAACATTAATTTCTATTCATATTTGACGAAGTTAGTTTAGTACTTGAATTAACCGATGCTGAATTGAAAACTGATTGGCAACATTGAGAGTTGAGGCACGCATTACGATGTCTTGTTAATATTGATTACTTAGGAGGACTACTTGTAACAAACAAAGAGCCATAACTAGTAGGGATGCAAACGATACATCGATTTTTTTCAAACATCGATGTATCGTTCATAAACATCGATGTTGAAACCTGAAACATCGACGATACATCGGTCTTCATAAGCGATGTTTTATGAACGATATTTTATCATAGCGCCATCTTCCGTCCTAGCTGTGATTTACAGCTACACACCTAACTGACACTCACCCCACGGTCCAAAATGCGTTAAAAGTGATAATATCGCAAAGCCGATCAATGTCAAACTGGCAAAAATAATCGGTTATCCGTTGTATTTTGTGACCATTTAATTTAGTCGGGTTGAAGATATTATCGCTTTTAGCGCATTTGGGACCGCGGCATCAGTCACAATCGTTGATTTTTTTATTTAGCGTTTTGTTCCCTCTGCAGTACAAATAGGTAAAGACGCTAGCAAGCGCAATACGAAACGGACGCACAATTACATCAAAAATAAAACAAAAGATGAAATAAAGCAGAAAAAAATAATATTTATTCGATATATATTATATATATATATATATATATATAATTGGTGATAAAAAACATCGAAATAAATCGATAAATCGTTCATAAACATCGATGTTTTACGTTTGAAAATATCGATGTTCTGATATCGATGTTTTTTAAGAGCGTTTACAAATGCATGACTAGTCATGCATTTGTAAACGCGGCATCGCCTTGCTTGTGTACTTTAATGATATTTTTACTAAAAACATAATATTTATATTGGGTATATGTAGTAGTAGAGCCATGCAGTCACTCAGAACATAACATAACTTCACGCCTTTGTTACCCGATGGCGTTGGCAGTGGCTGTTAAGCCTAGACTCGCCGTTATGTTTACCTATTGCCATACCGGGTATAAAGTCTTCAGTCATCGATATGTATCACACATAACTATCGAAATTAATTTCAAAAAGTCATTTGGTGTGAGCCAGGATTCAAACCCGACCACCGACACTATTACCTATTTATACCAGCTTGCATCAGAAAATAGTTATTCTTGTAAAACCTTCTAATAAAAAAATCTGTATAAAAAATATGATGGTCCTATACTAAATTCAGTTTAAATGAATGAATAGTAATTAGTAGAGGCGAGGGTGGTAATTTGGAATCCCACTTTGTTTATTGAGTATTTTAAGAAACCTATTTGACTAATAATCAGAAAACTGTTTCTTTATATTTAAAAACTTATTAACTTTTAGTTAAAAACTTATTAATAAAATAAAATCACTTATTATACGAAAAAAAAATGTTTTATTGGTAAAATATACAAAAACAGTAGTGTCCGATCCAAGGTCTATTTTTAGCCGAAGCCGAAGCCGATTAATCCGCAATCTTCACAACCTTCGGCCGAAGCGGAAGATCACGCCGAAGATGGATTTTAGGACGAAGATGGCCCAAGCCGAAGCCGAAGCTTTTAACTACACTAAAAAATAGTCTTTGGAGCTCTGGTACTAGTATTATGGAAGCCGGGATCCAAATCCAAGAGTATGAAATAAATTACATTAAAAAAATCACCGCATGACATCCTGAGTATTCAATATCTGCCCACGACCTACACAATTGGCACTGAATCTAAGCTTGTTTGAGTTTAAGTAATTTTGAGACCAAAAAATCCACCACGCATCTTTTTAACTTGTGGGCTGGGCATGCGCGATCACATTTTCTAACACTACAGTGTCAGACGTATTTTCTTTTGACTCACTGTTTTTACAGCTTAAATCATGTTAGCCTTGGACCAACTCTTGCTTTTCGACTTCGCATTAGCTGTTAGTTGAGTTCCAGTTTAGAACCTAGTTCAAAAGGTATTACATGGATTGCACGCAAATTGAAATCCGGTTCCATATTATCTGCATCTATCGGGTTCCAAAATCAAAATATTGCTTTGTTACCATATAATCATGAAATCAAAAACTTACCTTTGACAATGTGAACTTAAGCTTATTTATTTCGTGTAAAACCTACTGTATTTACTTTTAGACAGAAATAAAAGAAATATTAGGAAATAAAAGTTAAAAACATTTGCCTAAGACCAAAACCTAAGAAAATGTGTCGAAATAATATAAATAAAGACAAATACTATCCATGCCACTATTTTCAAAGTTTATAAAAAACAATTATGTACAGTAGGCCTAAGTAGTAGCTGTTTTTGTCCCTTCTATAATAAAAAAAATTGAGATCGGACAAAATATGTTTGATTTTTTTTTTGTTTTGACGGGCCCTAGATTCCAAGATTTCATTTCCATTCGATGATATCAGTTCGACGTAATTTCCTAGGTTTTCATCATGTCGTTTTCTGTTCCCGGCATTCAAGAGTTCCTAATTATCAGCAGGTTCCAAATTAACGCATCTTCCCTATATATTCCACGAAAATATTTCTACAATGCAATAAAAACTTATTTGCAACCAGAGCTTTATAAAATTACCGTCTAAAAACTCATGTTTTAGTATATTTGAGACAAATAATAAAAATGAAAGTGAATTAAAGACGCGGACACGTCGGCTAACAAGATCTTAGAATTGATTTAATAATGTTTGCTAACAAAATTGTCTACAGCGTTATATATAAAACGCTTACATATGCCAAGTGACAGCGATAACTTACAGCATGAAGTTGATACATATTTCGAAAGTGTGGGAGTATTAGTATTACTCATGATATTATATCTATATATAGATATATAGTATAAACTAGAGACAGTATACATACAGAGTATTACAGAGTAGACAAGCTGGCGACACCAACGTCATTGACATACACGGTTATAACATGATATCAAACAAATTTCATAGCCTATAAAAATATTTACAAACACAAATATGACGCAAAATTATTATAAAATCCTGTTTATTGCTAGTTTAGCTAAACTAGCAATAAACGTATGATTTTAGAGAGTTTTCTTTAGAAACTTAATAATTTTGAGTTGCCGTCAAGGATACCTGTCTAATTTTTATTGTTAAATTTGTGTTTTATTAAGAACATGTTCTATCGCATATTTTCTATGAGATGTTTGAAAGTTTATTAATAGTGCCATCAGACCTCTTTCCGAGTGAAGTAACTTCTTCTGTGGATTTGAACTGTTGCAGACTATTTTTCATATCATAAGTTTCGATGACTTAAGGTCAATCATCATCAACCTCATCTGAAGCCCATAATCCGACTCATGGGTGTGAGTCGGTATGACATTTCGAAATTTACAAGTATGTGTGATAAATACCAATGACGAAAACGAAATTGTACCTGATTTATGGCAAAAGAATTACCCTTCTATTACACAAGGGGCTGAAATTAGTCATTCGAAGTCAAACTCACAATATTTTTTTCCTATTGTTTTACACCAAGAACATAAGCAAATTACGTTGAAAGAGAGTGTCAATGTTAAAGTAAAAAAGGTTATAATCAGATGATTCGGATTTGTAGAGAGAATGGACGATGTAAGATTGACTAAGCAGATATACAAGGCAAAAGGATGAATGTAAGAGTAGAGCATGGTCGCGACACACTTTCCATGACTAAATAGAACGAGTTCTCGAGGAAGGTGATATCAGAAGCCGTAAAAATCGACGAGCGTGTGTGACAAGAGTTTGAAATTTAAGTCTAAGAAGGGAATGAATGTTCTCTCTGTCTATCCCCGCAAGGGACTAACTTAACTATTATTTTAATATTACATTACTGGCCCATACGTAGTAATAAGTTGTGACTAAAATATGTTACTTCTAATATATAAAATTCTCGAGTCTAGATGTGCGTAATTGAACTCCTCTGAAACGGCTTGACCGATTCTCATGAAATTTTGTGTGCATATCGGGTAGGTCTGAGAATAGGACAACATCTATTTTTCATCCCCCTAAATGACAAGGGTAGCCCACCCCTCAATATTTTTTTTAATTTTTCGACATTTTTCTGTTTCTTATTTTTTTTTATAAAACGGGATACAAAAATACATACAACCCTAAAATTTCAACCCCCTACGATCAACCCTTATTTTTTAAATTTTATCTTTTGGCAAGACAACGTTTGCGGGGTCAGCTAGTCTAATTATATTACTTGTACATTCTGATATTAAAATAATGGAAGCTAAATTAAATCTAGTAATCCTTATCAACAGAGCTATTCCAATTGCCATTAAAGGAACATAATACCGCGATGAGCCATTAAGCCACGGACTATAAAGGGAGGCATGTGGGCACACATATTGCTGTTCATTTTTATGATGTAAAAGACATTTCTATTTTAGATCCGAAACCATTGTCTTTCTCTAACCTAACGACTGTTTAATAAGCGTCCGCACTGTTAAACGTCCTCTAGTGAAATGTAATATAATAATAATTTTCACATCCCAAATGGAATAAGTGACGGAGCTTATTGCTGATTTTTTTTATTTTATGTATTGCATGAGATGGGATGAATGGGAAAGGAGGGATAGATGGGTTAAGCCTCCGTGTTAATCTCTTACTAAACGTTATACGGCTTGAGTGACTATACATCGATATTCTGATCTGGTATATCAACAATTCATGCATAAACTCTATCTCATAAAAAAACAAACCTACAGTCAAGATATAATAAAATTCTTTAGCAAAAATATGTCTAGCAGTGTGAAATCTCAGAAGGTTACTCAAAGAAAAGTAGACAGTTTATATTATGCCATCGTTTTGAATACTTGATGCTGTTTTCACCCGAAGGTCGTAACTTTTACTTTCATATATACAGAAATGGAGTACTTTGTAGCAAATTAAATTCTATTATTACGAAATGACGCTTAAGAGACTTCTTTGTTTTGTTTTTTTTTTGTATTTTATGAAAATGTTCCGTTATAAATATCTGTTGCGTTGACATTTTTCTTGTCATATAACTTTAAATTTAAACATGAAGGGTGTTGCGCCAGTTACTTGACTCTATTGTTATATATTTGACATAATTGTCAAAGGTTGACATTGGCACA
Organism: Euproctis similis; assembly: GCA_905147225.2. NCBI lineage: Eukaryota > Metazoa > Arthropoda > Insecta > Lepidoptera > Erebidae > Euproctis > Euproctis similis. The sequence continues at coordinate 18,147,001 of LR990105.1, read as the reverse complement.
TGAGTTACTTGCGCTGTTCTTCTCATGATAGCCGCGGCCGGATCGCTCGTAGCGATTTCGTCCGTGTGTTTTAATTTCCCTTATACACGTGTTGATATGTAATTAAAATTGATTAATTTGTTAAATTGTGTGTGTTTGTGAAAACCTACGGAATATAATATTTGAATATAATTTGAAGTATTTGATTTTCCTAGAGTATTTTTGGTATAGGTTGACGTCAGCCAGACGGCCGGTCATGAAACCAAAGCCAAAACTTTTCACAACATGGATTGTTCGAAAGGATCTATGTTCTGCAACCCCACTTAGAGTGGAAAAGGACAGGAAAATGATTGGTATTTTATTCCTTATGGGTGAAAAATAAATATTAGGTCTGATTCTCTTAGCAAAAACGGTAAGGTTTACTCATTTGATACGACAGTTTAGTTATACTCACAATATTTTATTATTCTCATTTGCACGTTATAGAACATTTTGAAATTTTTATCAATTACAGGTCTTGTTAGTAAAAAAAGAGCAGCTATTAAAAACTTCAAATTACTTTAATTTCCTCAACCTTTGATAATAACCTAGCTTTATGTGACTAAATCTATATTTGTGATAAATGTATGTCTCGGTGGGCCAGTGGTCGAGCACCCCGTTTCTGAATCTAGAGGTCGCGGGTTCTAATCCTCACACTGGCTCACACCAATTACTTTTCGAAGTTCTTTTCGGAAGTTTGTGTGAAAAATATCGATGACTGAAAACTTTGTGCCCGGTATGGCAATAGGTTGGCCACCTATTCCATTTGGGACATAAACATAACGGCGAGACGAAGCTGCCTACACCTTCGGGTAGAAAAAGGCGTGAAGCTATTATATGTTATGTATATTAATTATAATATACATTACAGTTAATATACATCTATAAGTTTTATGCTAATGAAACCTTGACTGAATTATATATCTAAATATATTCTGGTAAGGGCTTTCAGACTTCAAAATAACCTGACAAGAGAGAGAATTGGGAAAAAGTTGAAATATATCCCGAGGAATGCTGATTTTTTCGAACATAGCAAGAATAAAGAATAGAAACTCGATCCTAATACCGTTGAGAATAATAGACTTGAATCATAACGACTGGCTGGTTTCTCGGGACCAAATTTATGCACATACCTTTATAAATGCAGACATAACTTCACGCCAAATCCCTACTGGGGTAGGCAGATAGAACGTCAAAAGGCGTGCCTTATGACGTTCTATCTGCCTGACTGCCTGACTGTTCTATCTGCCCTAAAGTTAACGAAGCGAGAGGCGTGTAAGAATCGTGTTCTTACACGCCTCACTCGCTTCGTTAACTTTCATAACTCTTTTCATGCATGCCCGTCGGATTTTGAGGCTCCTAACATCACCTTCCTCCAGAACACGTTCTATTTGGTCATAGAATGAGTGTCTTGGCCGTCCTCAACTCCTACATCCATCCGCTTTTGCATTGTATATCTGCTTAGTCAATCTTGCATCATCCATTCTTTCTACATGTCCGAACCATCGGCGCATGCCCTTTCTTACTTTTGTTACTCTTATATGTTTTTTATTGTTGTTTACTATTCTTTCTACTAATATTTTGATTACGAATGTTTATATTACTATTAAAGTTTCTAGATTAACACAGCATTAACTCAGTAATAAATTAATTAGTTTTTTTTTACTTTTTACGCAAGCAAAGCTACTGACAACAACTTATACAAAGTGAAATTTTAACAAACATAAAATCTAATAATAACAGATTTGGCTGCACATATTTCGTTACAAATAAACATTATCGCTATATCTTCATAAAGGATAAAAATAAAAAAGATTTTTATTGACGCTAACGTCTCAATTCACTTGAATGATACGAAGCAGCTACTTGTGAATGCAGAAGACGTCGCACTCCCCACACAAAGTAAATATATAGTGCCTACGAATACCTACCCACTGTATATCCACCAGAGGGCGCGCGCAATCGTGTCTCGTAGACTCACTTTCCTTTGCGTAGTCTAAAAATAGATTCTCACGATAAAGTGGCCCACCTCGACCGTAGTCATGTAGTTCTTTGAACAAGTATCGTAGTCGACAAGTCTGAGAACACTGTATTATAAACTGACTGACCTTACAGTTACTAGCTTTGACGTGCACCAGAAAAGCTAAGTCATAATATTAAGTTCTAGCTCTTTTGCAATTTTATAAATTGCGTTCTTTTTAAGTTTTGTGAAAAGGTTATTGTGGAGTTTATTCTTTGTGGATATACAGGAAAGGATGTCTGGTTTGGAAAAAAAAAACTCCTCTTATGAACTTCATAATATTCCAAAAAGGTCTCGGTGGTCCAGTGGTACCAGCACCCCGCTTCTGAATCAGGAGGTCGCGGGTTCCAATCTTGGCTCACTTCAATAACATTTTTGAAATTAATTTCGAAAGTTATGTGTGATAGATATTATATTAATGACTGAATACTTTGTGCCCGGTATGGCAATAGGTTCGCCACCTATTCCATTTGGGACAACTTAATAAGTAGACATAGTCGAGGCTTAACAGCCACTGCCTACACCTAATAGAAAAAGGTGTAAAGTTGTGTTATGTTAAGTAATATTATCATTATTGTATTAGGTCTAACGGTAATAGTAATAAAAAAATATACTGCTCTCATCTAATGTGACAATGCTGTGGAATCGAATAATAACTCGATTACCTTATTTGTCGCCAAAATGATTCGTCGTCGTTTCGCGCCAATCGAAAGGTATAAAAAGTAAATTAAAAGTTAAATCGACTTCCAAATAAAATTAAACGAAGTTTATAAGATTTAAATTTTACCTTTTCTACCCGAAGGTGTAGGCAGCGGCTGTTAAGCCTCGTCTCGCCGTTATGTTTACGTCCCTAATGGAATAGGTGGCGAACCTATTGCCATACCGGGCACAAAGTTTTTAGTCATCGATATTTATCACACATAACTTCCGAAAACAATTTCGAAAAGTCATTGATGTGAGCCAGTGTCAGGAATCGAACCCGGACATCTGGATCAGAAGCCGTGTGCTCGACCACTGCGCGACCGAGTCTAGATTTAAATTTCAAGTTATTTTTATATATATTAAGGTATATGAGACTACGTAACAGGAAGAAAATGCGAAATTCAAAAGAAGGAAAACACCAAGGATTTGGGGTCTAAAGATATTTTTTAAGGTCAGAGCTAGCATAGCCAAGTATAATCCGATCAATAACTCCGGAGACATGCGTGGACTAATATATACAAAAATATCTCTGTTTTTTTTTTATTTTGGTTTTATACATTTATTTAAATTATTGTGTATAAATAGAATGCAAGGTTATAAATTAATCATATAAATAAATAAATTGTGTTTTCCTATAATTAATTTCAAATGATCAAAGACAATAAAACTTCAGCTAAGGATAATTGTTTTTCCTGCAATATAGTCTTATATTATTAAGTTCGACCCTCTTGCGGTCGAAAACGCGTAGCATGTGATAGTCATGTCGTTACATAAAGCATAAAATATAATATGTTTAAAAAAGCACATTTTTGTCGTCACCTAACCTCAACATTTAAAATTAAATTCTATTCAATATAAAATAATATACGCCTACGTTTACGATTACACATCTCTATCTATTTGCATTTAATTATGTTTTGTTTTTCCATCTTGTTATTAATATTTAGGAATCTTCATGATTCATTATATATTTTAGTGAGTGGTAGAAATAATGTCTGGAATGATCTTCGGTAGTACCGCGATCATTTAAAAGATTTGTTCACTAATATTAGATACAAAAGTAGGACTTTCATTTCTATAAGGTATGAGCTCGTCTAGAGCAGATTGGTCTTGTGTCATGTGATCTAAGCTGATAAATTTTGATTTCAGAATGTCCACCAGCCGCGGACGGCATGGAGCGGTTCGCGTGCCCGACACCTGATCGTCAGGGACGCTATCGCTGTATTGATGACCACGTACTCTGTGATGGCTTCATCGACTGCCCAAGCGGTGAAGATGAAGATCGACAAGCTTGCATGTTCTACAAAACGGTATATCAACTTATAACATAACATAGTTTCATGCCTTTTTCTACCCGTTCTGTAGGCAGCGGCTGTTAAGCCTCGACACCCCGTTATGTTTACGTCCCAAATGGAATATGTGGCGGACATATTGCCGTACCTATACCAGGCACTAGTCATTGGTGTGAGCTAGGAATTGAAACCACCACTTCTTGCTTGACCACTGGTTGCTACAATATCTAGATGCTTGTCAGGTTATTTTGCTTTTATAACTATAATCGATATTATAACATAGTATCCTGCCCTCTAATTCCTGCTCAGCAACTTTAAATCTATTTACCGCTTCATGTGTGTGTAAAACAAAAGGGCAAGTGGGAGTGAAAATATTTAAATGTCACTGGGCGGTCCCTTTTTGTAGGTTTCCGCCTGATGATAAGCACCCATACCAAGTATATCACGTTCCTATTAACGATCTTTTAGACATGTTAAGTATCGATGAAACGGAATTCAATTGATTAAACAAATGCCTATAATGCAATCTCTTTAGCTTGTGTATTTCGTTAAATCGAACTCAAATAATAACATTCAAATATTTCTCCTTTCAGACAAAAGCCCACCTGGATGTTCTGGCCGACGCGCTGCTCCGATGGGCGCGCGGTCGTTAAGAACGTATCCACCCTGGACCCTGACCATTAGTGATACCAAATACCCGCAAGTGCTACAAGGACATCATGCAATATATTTAAACGATCAATCGGCCCCCGTGCTTCAGTGAAAGCTGCGACACTATTCGGGCGCAACCAGTATTAACACGTACATGCGTTGAACGTAATGAAACATATCAAGTAGTGGTGCAGCCATGTCACAACATGACCACAAAAAAAAGTGTAGTGTAAGGTTTTCAACTGCGCAAAAAAAAAAGAAAAAAAAACGAGATCACAGATTCGACGTGTAGTTGGTAATTGTCGAGTGACGTTTAAGAAAGCTGAGCAGTGGCTACGTCTGGCGCTGGTTTCGTCCCAATTATAACTTCACCGCGGCTGATTTCTTTCTTATTTCAAAATGAAATACATAACTTCTAGCACTTTAAACTAAAATGTGAGACTGGTAGTCAACATTGTTAGACAGTAGTACATTATACATAAAAATATTTTAGTATAGTAACTTCATTTAACGAAACATAAATGTTTGTCGATTTGTTAATATTATATTATATATATTATATATTATTCACATTATGTATTGAATCTATTATTGTATTAAGTTACGACATTCCTTGTTATAATGAGGGTTGTAAAGTAAATAAGAAAAGTCTAAAATATGTTGTATATAGATAGATACTTATTGAATTTATTTTATACATATATATATATATTTATTTTTGATTAGTCGGCCTATATTTTGCAATGGGTGAATGTTTGCAATCATCAAAATTTAGATTTTCGTGAACATTCAGCACCAGCACTAATAAATATTTATTTATTTTTTCTGTTGACTCAATACTGTTATCATTTAACAAAATATATATATATATATACATTCATATATTTTAAAATATTAATTAAATATTAATTAATCTCGACTAGAGGCAGCTATATTATGTACTTGTTATAAAATAATTCACCAGTTAGTTAACTTACATGCATTGAATTGTTTATGTTTTTTTTATTATATTATATTATAATTTATTAGTTCTGGGTATTTTTTTTGGGTTAGTCTAAGATTAGTGTAACATTAGTGTTTTGACTGAAATTTAATTATTATTATTATTATCTTCGGCCGAACAAGTCTGGGGGCTTCCGAGAGTTTTGAATTGTTCTAGTCATCAGTACCTAATGTCCATTTTCAGATTTTATTTCTAAATTTATTATTCAGTTTTTAATATAAATAATCGTTATTTATTTGTTTACTGTAATGACGGTTCCGTTGGCATAATCGTGTGAGGAAGTTCAGATCGTTGGCTGTTCAGGGAAACCATTTATTTATTTTAATTATCAATGGAAATTTAATTTAACAAATATATGTAATAACAAAAATATTTTCGGTACATATATTCGTTATATACAAATTTACATATTATGTAAATACATAAATCAGTGAGTAAACAGACAATAAATAGCACACAAATATTAAAAATCGAAAACAATGCAGTATTGTAAACAACTTAAAAGTCGTTTATATTTTTATTATAACTACATATTACAATTTACCAGTATACGAAAAATAAAAATATAACTTACCAAGCATTGTAACCAGTAATCGTAATCAGTTAATCGATACTTGACAGATTACTCTGTTCACATCCCTAATTATATTTATAAGATTAGTACATACGATTAATAAATGTGTAATTATAAAGTAGATATAATTACAACTTATATTTATTTTATAATTTGATTATTTAATTATTTATTATTAATTATTCATATCTACCGATGATTTTCTTTCTTTTTTTAAATCAAATAGTATAAAACATAGTGTAGATAAACTATATGACGATATTTAGAAAATATATTTAATAAAAGTAGTACTTAGAGAGTCCGTCTACGTTTATAAGTAGGTTGTGTAGTCAATTTTGCACCATTATATTATTAATAATTAAAAGTATATTTACAGCACTCAATAATATATAATATATCTATGTTAGTGGACGTTAGTTTAAACAAATATTAATATCGAGTATATCTATAATTAAGATTAATTAAAATTTTAATTTTAATAAAAAATATGTGTTAAAATTAAATATTAATTATTAGGTATAATGGAATGGGATGTGAACTAGTTAATAGTAAATAGATAAGTTTTTTGAGAGACTACGGAGGCACACCAAAGCAAATAACTTATATGTATTATTTGGTTGAAAATTCGCTATTCCCATATGTGACAATAGTTTAGATGAAATATTAATTTTTCCAATAAATACGGTTAGTCTGTTAGAACATATTGTTCCTGAGCCAACAGACTCGGCTGTATTTATATACTAAAGTAGTGTAAATTCCTTCTTAAAAGCGTTTATAAATTGTTATTAATATTTATATGTTGCTTTGGTGGAAACTCTCTCATACGACTTATCCTAAAATCGAACATTTTGCCGGAAGTAATCAATTTTATGCAACATCTTAAATAAATAACACATCTTAAATAAATATAAACGGAAAACTAATAAAAAAAAACCTGACTGGTTACTTAAATTAGCAATATTGTTGAATAGACACTCAGCTACTCCACAGCATTTGTCTTTTGATGGAAAAGTTGTATCAAAAATAACGTTAAATAAATTGTATTCTAAGAAATATTCACAATGTCCTATGTACTTATCTTATAGCGGTTATGTTATCATTTTATTTATTTTTTTACTGAGTTATGTAAGTGAAACATACAGCCAATAATGAACTTCACAATCAACTTTTAGGTTACGGAACCGTTCAGCAATACCAAATAGAATAACAAACTAGAGACAAAAAAAAACAGAAACTCATAGATATAATAAATAAAAATTTATTCTCCTATTATGCCAATTAACCATGAGAAATAACAATTATATTTTCACAGCACTTTACTTGAAATAAATGATATGTTGTTACAAATTTGGGTGTTAAACATTCCACTACGAATTCATTCTATCGAATTAGTCATAAAAACTGTATAATTTCATGCATTCCACACCCCCGAGGCTATTCGGCCATATTAGATTATGTGTTTCAAAGTACAAGTTATGTTTCAATTATATCTACATGTTTAATTAGAAACAAAAATAAACAGAAAATATAAATAAATTATCTTTAAAATTTAATCTAATTGCACTCAAATTTGCCTGTTTCGTATGTGCACAGCAATTTATTGTGATATTTTAAATACTTATAGGTTTAAGGTGCAAATCAAGATTTCGAGAATAGACTATGTACCTATTATTATCAATGTGATTAAATGATAAATTAACGATTAACTATTGACGTATATTACCCATGTCAAACATAAGTTATGGTCTGTATTTAATACGGACTTTATTTATGATATCATTTACGCTTGAGCACAACTTAGGTTGCATCTTTTTTTTGTAATGTGATATTTACCGTTGTATCCGATCCGGCTATTATTTTGTGTTCCTATATTAAGTTTAGTTTAATTTAGTGAGTCTGTCAATTTTATTAATATATACCTGTGTGTGTACGTAGTATAATAAAAAAAAAATGCTAATTGTTGTCCAGTCCAGTGTCCTATTACATTGTATAGAATCTAGTAGCGGGGCCACAATGTACTCGTAACTATTTATGTAGATGCGTGGTCAGCCCGCTTCTCGCTACAAATATGAGACAAGTTCACATGTCTTCGCCAATATTTCAAAGCACCACCCCACTACTATTTATTATACTTATTTATATATCTAGTAAATGTTCCATTATATGTAAGCACGTACTTTGAGCACGACTTGTCGATTATATATTAAATATTGAAAGCCTATATTATAAAAATACTATATTATATCAAACATTGAACAACAGTTTCTAGACACTTTTATACGATTCGCAGATATCGTGCGACTGATAAAATAACACTGAATTAATATACCTAATACGTCTCTCTCGGAAAATAAAAAATGCTCATGAAATCTTCCGAAGTCAGTTCAAATTAGGTATTATTGTAATATCTATTTAACATTATTTACTGTGTACTTATATATCTAAAATAGCTCCATAAACAGAAGTGGGGATGAAAAAAAAACTTCGACTGTATATAAACGTCGGAGAACAATATTTTTAGATGTCACACTTGTAGTGGAAAATATTATTAATTACATAAAATTATGTTTCTTTAGTCAATTACAATATTTAACATGGAAAATTTTCATAAATATTTTGATGCATTTCTACAGCATACCCACTTACGAACGAGAAAACACAATGAACAGATTTCTTGAATCCGATCTTGATAATATTATTGGTTTAAAAATGCAACTATTTTTGTAGAGAAATATTTAATTGATTACCACTAGATAGAGTTAACATATATATTTTCTCATAGTGTTGTGTTTGCTGAAAGTCAAACCGTTAAATTTCTAACCGCACAAAATAAAACTTCACAACTTATTTAAAAAAAATACTCAACATTTTAATGAAATCAAATATGTACCTAGAATCAACCGCCGAGAGACAGGATCTCGCACTCACTCAAAAAAGCCATTCAGGACATGTCATCGCATAGCTTTTATGAAAAACGGAATATCCTCTGAGAGAATATGTTACTATGTATATGCGCATTAAGTGACATGTAAAATACTAATTACGGATCATAGTGGGCAAAACAAAATGAAAGGCTTATCTTGATACCTACCCACAATTATTCTCTCGGAGAATATTCTTGCACTATGAACAAGGGCATGGTGTTGATCATGCCTTGACATCTCGCAAAACACATGCAGCAACTCATATGGCGTTAATCTTATAACGACTACGCTATTTTGTAGGCGTAATATACTTTTGGACTATTTATTATGTATTGTTAATTACTATGTATGTTGTATTAAGAAAAAAATGAAAAACAAAAATAAATGTTATTAAATGCCTCAGCCAGATACAAAAAGGTGTTTTATTTTAATTAGTTAGGTAACAAGCGCGCTTGAAGCTCTTGGTACGAGTTCCCGCTCTGGAGAATACACAGTGCCTTAGCGGGACTAAAATGATTGATCTGTTAGAGAACATATATCATATCAAAAGTCCCGTTGACCTAGTGGTTTAGCACGTCATCTTTTACTTCGGAAGTCCCAGGTTCGAATTCTACTTCAGAAGCTATGTACTTACAATAAATATCAATGACTATAAAAATTAGGCCTGATTTAGGGCAGTCGTGCCGCCCACATTAAAGACTATACGATTTATCGTACGTACTATACACCAACAGTTATTACGGCCCTAAAGTTAAAGTTACAATAATTTCCTGACGCTGACTGAAACGAGTCTTTTAAAGTTATAAATACCTTCTTATAAGATGATGGCATAGCGAGACAAGGGGTACAGGAAATTATTTATATTTTAACAGTGGTAGTCTTGCCGTTCGCTACATGAATGGACCCACTCGACCGGTGAAATACCTTAATAGCTCGCGCCGCGTTTCGTTCGGTGAGAGAGGTATCCGGAGGCCGGATCCCCTTTCGCCTTCCTTTCCCCTGCTATTCCTCTAAGGATGGCAACGCACCACAGTGTTCATGGGCGGTGAGAACTTACTTACCATCAGGTGACCCATTTGCGCGTTTGCCCTCCTATCCCATAAAAAAGGCGATGGGGCTTTTGGGATAAGTCCTCGCCGCCCGAAAAGGTAAAATTAAAGTTGTAACGAAAAGTGTCCTATAAAATAGCCTTTAAATAAGATGGCGTTGCTGTACTATAGAACCGTTTTTGTAAAACACTCAAATTATAAAGTAAAAATTCACCTCGAGAGAAACCGGTACGAGACAACTTTTTTGGTGGATAATTAAATTACATACATACATACATACATACATACATAACTTCACGCCAAATCCCTTGCGGGGTAGGCAGAGAGAACAGAGCGCCATAGGGCACGATTCTTACACACCTCACTCGCTTCGTTGACTTTCATAACTCTTTTCATGCACGCGCGTCGGTTTTTGAGGCTCTTAACATCACCTTCCTCCAGAACACGTTCTATTTGGTCTTGGAATGTGTGTCTTGGCCGTCCTCGACTCCTACATCCGTCCGCTTTTGCATTGTATATCTGCTTAGTCAGTCTTGCGTCAACCATTCTTTCTACATGTCCGAACCATCGGAGCATGCCCTTTCTTACTTTTACACCGACACTCTCTTTCAAACCAACTTCCTTCCTTACAACCTTGTTTTCTACGCGGTCAGCGAGAGTCACTCCGCAGATTTTGCGTAGAGCCCTCATTTCTACCGCGTTTATTCTACTTTCATGCACACTCTGCCATACCCAGCTCTCGCTTCCATAAGTTAGTGTTGGGATCAGGACTGCATTGTGGATTGCTAACTGGGCCTTTCTGCTAATATTTTTTGCGCCCAGGAATCTGCTATCTATAATTATCTAAAATATATCTGATAATTAAATTACCACCTGAAAAGCCTTTTCATTCTAAAAAGCACCTTTTTCAAATAATTGAAAATTTATAGTAAAATAATTAAGATAAGTAACAGATTTACTACTGCCAATCGTCAAAATTCAAGTTACCTTTATTAGTAAAACTTGGAACATACCTTCCACTACCTTAGCGCCTCATTAATTAATGCCATTTTGTAAGCAGTTGTTCTTATAACATAGAAAGTATGTAGTAGTCTATGGTGCTCTTTCTCTTCGGGAAATATGTCATTTTCTCTATACTCTATACAAAACCAAAAACTGCAAACTGCCTGCAGTGTTTTGTGTTGTTGTTTATTTCATTGTTTTGTTGTGCTGTTGCTTTGTTGTGCTAGCAGCCAACAGCAACGACAAAGTAGATTGCTTTGTTGTGAATACTATTTGTGAAGTTGCAAAGTAATACCTCAGCATAATTAAAAATACTGAAACTTATTTTTCCGGTATAAACAAGTATTTACGACATCACCATGTCAGGTTGTGAAGCACAGAAAGCTGAAGTTCCGAAAGATATATTAACATCCACTAACTCTATCGACGAAGGTTTGCCTCGAGAGCTTAGTCAACTAAGTCTATCAAGTTCGTCAAGCGCTGATGAGTTCTTTTGCGATACTGGACATGCAAATCTAACATTGAAAAATATATATAGTTATTTTCAATCTCAAAAATTGTGCGACGTAACTCTTATTGCAGGAGGATGCAGGTTTGTTTTTGTCATACTGTATACTTGCTTGCTCCATGAGTAATAATATATTTTTCACTCGACTGGGACAAGAAGATAATGACTAGACTTTATAACAAAAGACTTGACACTTATTAATTAAAAAATAATATGATTTGGATACCTTTAAGAGCAATGCTTTACATTTCACAATTCAAGACTAAAAAAAATTACCAACCATGGTTAATATTGTGTTGTTTTCAACAATTTAATAATATATTTATAATTGAATTATTAATTATCAACAGAGTTCCTGCTCACAAAATACTGTTATCGTCATGCAGCGAGTACTTTGCAGCTATGTTCACTGGATCTCTACGAGAAGCTCAAGTGTCAACCACTGAAATTACACTAGAACATGTGGATCCACAAGCACTACAAGTCCTTGTCAACTACTGTTACACAGGAAGTATAGGCTAGTACATCAATATGTTATACATACCTTAAATAAACCATTCTTAGCTCATTTTACTCCTTATTACATCAACTTTCTGTTAGTGAAAGTAATCTCAAAATTTTGTAGGAGACTAACAAAATACATAGACAAAATGTGCAAATCATGTTATATTGACATATGTAAGTATTATGTGTTCCATCATGTTTTACTGAATTAAAAAGTTACTTTTATTTACAATTCTTTAATTTGCAGAATTAAGAGAGGAAACAGTTGAGGTGCTCCTATCAACAGCAAGCTTGTTACAGCTTTCTTCTGTTACAAAAGCTTGTTGTGCTTTCTTAAATAAGCAGCTGGACCCCTGCAACTGTCTTGGAATAGCTTTATTTGCTGAACAACAGTCCTGTATGGATTTACACAAAAGTGCTTTAAAATATGCATATCAACACTTTATGCAGGTTCAAAATGTTTTTGTTTGCCTATTATAATCAGCACAGTTTGGAGTAGGTAGAGTGATATAATGTTGTTGATGTTAAACTTAGAGGACAATATAAATATGCCTACAAAATTTTGTGGACTCATATATATTGTGGAATTTTGAAATTACAATAATAAAATCAAACTATGCTCTACATGCTATTTGCTCAAATGACTACTAAAGATGTTGAATTTTGTTGAATATTTTTCATAAAAATAGAAAATATATATATATAAATTTATTATTATTCACATTGTAGATGAAATGGCATATCCATATTATAATATATTGATACAAGTATAGAATATCAGTCTACCTACTACCTATGATAAATAATATAATCAGCCAATTGGAGTTGTTTGCATTAGTTGCAAGTTTCAAATTAAAAATATTTCAGAATTATCATCAATTTATATTACATATAATAAAAACTCTTGTCCTGCGTTTATATTTAATATAGCAATAATATTATAAAAGTGTTTTCTAATAATTTCAGTATGGCTTCCACTATAAAAAAAAATATGAAAAATCTTTTCTTAATTTGTATTTTAATTACAGAAAAATAATTATGTTAATCTTGTTTTCTATGTAACTCAACTTTTCCAACATGTGATCTGCAGGTAGTGAAACATCAGGAGTTTCTAGTTCTATCAAATGAACATCTATCAAATCTGTTAAAATCTGATGATCTCAATGTTATTACTGAAGAAAATGTTTTTGAAAGCCTCATGGCATGGGTCCAACATGACAGTGCCAATAGAGAAAATCATTTACCAGCTCTACTCAAAGTTATTAAGTTACCTTTGCTCACATCTGAGGTAAGATCTTTAAAAATAATGATGTAAGGGATTAATATGTTTTTACAGTGGTAAAGCCATGTAGTTCACTACATGTATGGGTAGGCACAACTGGTGAAATACAACGATTTGTCAGAATATTGGCGTAAAACGCTTATACCGTTTAACTCAGTGAGAAAGGTATCTGGAGGCCCAACCTCTTCTCCTCTCCCCTCCCTACCCCACTTCCGATGTTCGTTCCTATCCCATGAAAAAATATTGGTTCCTTATTTGCTTTTCATTCTAAATAAATGTTGAAATGATTTTATTTAATTGGAAATTCTAATAGTTTTGGTAGTCTTTTGGTCAAATTCAATATTACATTTTCATTAATTTGTTTTTTGCACTCTTTTCCTACTTTTATACAAATTTTGCTATATCATCTACTCGGTACAAGCAACAACTGTTTTAATGCTGTAGTTTGGGAAAATACAGTAGTCTCAAAGCTATTATATTGCACACTACTGTTGATTCATTTTTTTATGGAATATTATGGCAAACAAGCAAGCGCGTCACCTAATGCTAAGCAGCGACAGCCACCCATGGACAACTGCAACACATATAGTGTTACAATTGTGCAGCCAGTCTATAAGTGATCGGAGGGGGAAAGGGGTTGGGCCTGCAGACACATCTCTTAGCGAACAAAATGCGACATGACATAGCATCCAGACAAACTAAGACCACTGAAAACCTTTACGATTGCTTTATGTTTTCTTGTAGGTATCTCGTACTTTTTCTATGGGATTGGAGGGCAAAGGAGCACGTCGATCTTCTGAGAGGTGGTGGTGTTTCACCGGTCGATCCGGCCCATTCATGCAGAGAACTGCTTGTAGAGCCTCTACTCCACTCCTAAAACTTGTTAAAATTTTGATTAATATTTTTCATTCTTTTCCAGTATTTAATTGATAAAGTAGAAGTAGCTTGTGGTCATGTACCAGAATGTCAACAATTAATAATGGAAGCTGTTAAATGGCACCTTCTCCCCGAAAGAAGATCTCTTCTTTTCTCACACAGGACAAGACCCAGGACATCAACTATTGGACGTCTATTAGCTATTGGTGGGATGGATGGATTTAAGGTATGTATTTTAAAAAAAAGGACTTATTGCCAAGAGCCTCAACCAACATCTAGAGAGGCTCTCGTTAGGCAGCTGGATCAAGGGCTTGATGCAAAAAGCGGTACTACTAGGCACGGCACGTATCGTGAGGAAGTTCCTCTCTTTGGGGCCCTGACCACTGGTAACTTGGTCCCTGTACACAATGCCAGTGGGTTTCACTTATTTTTATATTTTTAAATGTATTTTTTATATTTATATTTAAAAATGTATTTATAAAGTGTGAATAATAAATAAAGAATAATAATATCTTGGACACAATACACACAGCGCCCTCTAGTCCCAAGCTAAGCAACTAAATGCTTGTGTTATGGATACTAGATAACGGATATTAATACACAGGCAGTCCTCGTACTTACGACATGTTAGGTTCTCGAAATACGCGACGCAAATCGAAACGACGTAAGTCGAGACATATTTTTTCCACACTATTGATCCACACGGACTCTAAATAAAAAAAAACTGCATTTATAACAAAGGATATACAAACTTTATTATTAAAAGTAAGTTCTTAAAATAATTATAATATGCACTTATGAAATTGCTCGTTATTTTTGATATTTGTGTGTTTTAATAATAATTATAAAACTTTATGTAAATAAAAATACATATGTAATGAGAAATAATAAATTAAACTTTTGGCTTAAAGAAACTATCAATTCTAGTTTGCTTCGCTTCTTTCTTCTTGCTGTCATACATATCTTGGTAACACTGATAGGCTGCACAAATTTTGTTATTAACGTTAAGACGTTAAAAACAAAAACTGTCAAAGATGCGAAAAAAAAACTAATGTATTACGTCTTAATTGTCCGTTGTCCCTTAAGTAACTAAACAAAATCAGCAGCGTTTGCGGGGTATTCCCCGCACGCCGACACCGCGCCAAGTCGCCGCGGACCTGCCCACGTCGGCGCTGGCCGCCGCCACGCTCAATGCGGCCGGTTCCGGGCTATATACTGACTCAAAGTATTTAGCGAACTCCACTGCACATTCTTCTTCGGATAATATTTCACCATCTTTAGTAATTTTCTGATAACATAAGGGTCCCTTTTTGGATCTTAAAAAATTCCAAAATGCACGAGGTTCTTTTACTAGACATCTCTGAACGCGGTCACGATAATTGTCATGAGCTCGTGAGAAACGTTTTTAACTTTAGCCCTTAGTTGTGAAAATGCTTCGTAATCCTTATTTAACTTACCAGTGAATTCTCCTATGCCGGAAATCGAAACAAATGACGTATGCTTGAGGAATAGTGTCAAAACATTGTTCGACATAACTTGAAACGACGTAAATCGAAACGACGTAAGTCGAGGACCGCCTGTATACTTTTCTTTTCTAAATACATACTTATAATACATAGAGAAACACCCAGACGCCACACAAACATTCGTGTTTGTCACAAATATTAGTTGCTCGGGTGGGAATCGAACCCCCGACCTCATTGCTGCAGACGGTAGTTTTACCAATGCGCCACGAGGTCCGTCATTATGTCATGTGAGAAACATAATACATAATTTAATATTGCATTATTTTTAGGGTGCAAGCAATATGGAAATGTACGATCCTCGAACAAACACCTGGACACCATTTATGAGAATGGGAGCGAGAAGGCTACAATTTGGTGTTGCAGTGTTGCACAACAAACTGATTGTAGTCGGCGGCAGAGATGGACTGAAGACTTTGAACTCTGTAAATACTTATCTCTTGATATTTTTTACAAGAACTAATAGCATTCATTAGTACATTATAGTAGCAGTTAGTAGTAATTTTCCTGTCGAATTTAGTAACCAATCTTTGCTCGTCTTTAATCATTTTTTATCTCGTGGGTGTTACGTACGTACAAGTGTTACGTAACATAAATTCCAAAATCTTCCTTTTGAATAAATAAAAAGATTGTTTAAAACCGATTGCAATTGTTTAAAACCGCTTACGCGTATAACTAAATAAATTATTACTAATATCCCCGGTAATCGTAATTGTAAAGTTGTGTACAACCGCCTTTGCCTGAATTGAATTACGTAAATACTTGAACGCCTTCTTAATGCTGATGATTATTTTAGTGTTATTATTTCATTTTGCGCAGGTGGAATGCTTCGATTTGTCATCATTGACTTGGAGCGTGTTGGCACCGATGAACACCCATAGACACGGTCTAGGAGTCGCCGTACTGGGTGATGGACCTAACTCACCCGTATACGCTGTTGGTGGCCATGATGGGTGGATTTACTTGAATTCTGTGGAGAGGTCAGTTTGTTTGAATTATATTTATTGACCTTTATTTTCACAAAATTTGTGTCCTGTTAAAAACTCTAGCCAAGTCCTTTTATATTAGGACTTAGGCATAAGTAGGAATACTATTTTGTTTTCCCATCGCCATTACTATTTTATTTTAAAAACAAGAGCAGCAACACAAAATTAGTGCCAATTATAGTGATTTGCGGGGAGTTTCGCTCCATTATTTTTGGATGGATGACGCATGACACATGTTGCAAAACCGTTATTGGGACGAAATGTAATGAGGCGGAAAATTTGGAAATTACCTACTATCGCGTTAAACCGTTAAACTCTTGTAAGTCGCATTATAAGTTGGACTCGACCTCTGTGTGGTGCAGATGGGACGCGTGCTCGCGCACGTGGACCATCGTGTCGCCCATGTCGGGGGCGCGCAGCACGTGCGGCGTGGCTTCGCTACGCGGGAAGCTGTACGCGGTGGGCGGGCGCGACGGCGGCGCGTGCCTGCGCTCCGTGGAGTGCTACGACCCCGCCACCAACTACTGGACCAACTGCGCGCCCATGACGCGCCGCCGCGGGGGCGTCAGCGTGAGTCACTCACTCTACTCTCCCAACTGCACCTTATAATACTCTCACTCTCTCAAAAAAAAATGGGTGCGTGTACTTATGTACGCGCGTGAGAAGTTATACTTCTTTGGCATCATTAAAATAAATATATATTTATTAAAAACAAAATTTAGAGAATAATAAATATATAAGACATTATTTTGTAAATATTAAATAACCAATAATAAGTATGTATTTAACATTAATAATTTAATAATATTTAGTGTTAATTATATTAAATAAAAGTATTTAAATTTATATCGATAAATAATACATACGGATAGTTAACCTCAATTATATTGGAGCACTTGAAAAAGTATATAAGCACAATTTTTTTCACTAATATTCACAAATAGTAAGTAATATCAATCAAAATATTCAATTTAAATCACTACTGAATATAATTTATTAGCACATATTATATATAATTCGCACTTGTATGAAACTAAAACTTCATACTGTTAATTTTGTGTCACAGATCTTAAAATTTCACTCTCATCATTTTTTCATAACGCGCCTAAAGAAGTATAACTTCAAAAATGTATGTGTGTATGTACCTATATATAATCTGTAGGAAGATGATTTGGTTGGATCTTAACTGTGATGGTCGAGTATTCTGGCTGCTATATCTTTTATGTACGAGGCTGCTGCTATGTTTTGAGTAGCGACATTAATATTATTGTTATTGTTATTAATTTTGAATGGTTTTGAAAAGAGTATTTGGCACATTAGTTTCTTGCCTTATTCTTTTATGATAGCCCCTATATAAACTAAGAATCAAGCTGCTCGTGGCGATTGCGTCCGTGTTTTCTTGTTCCACGGAGACAAACGCTAGTGTTTAAGAACTTCATTTTAAATAATAAGTAAAATTTTGTTTGTCGCTTTTTAAGTGTCTTTGACCTACGAATATAAACTAATATAAAGCTTCTTTGACTTTGATATAAAGCCCTTATAGGACGTTAACGGTGTTCATGCGCGGTGAGAAGTTGCTTACCCTCCGGTGACCCACTTGCTCGTTTACCCTCCTATTCCATAAAAAAGACAATGGATATGGAAACATAAACCATCGAGAAGCCCTAGTTTTTAGATACATTTTGAATTCTTATGTAGTCTCTGTGGTCCGATCATGGATTTCTCCGCTTGTGATTCAGCAGTCGTGAGATCGACTCAGAGCTCACACCAATGATTTCTTGGAATTCTTTTGGAAGTTATGTGTGATAAATATCGCTGACTGACAACTCTGTGCCCGGTGTATATGGCAATAGCTTTCACCACTTATTCCATTCGATACGTAACGATTTGGCGAGTCGAGGCTTACACTTTCGGATAGAAAAAGGTGTCAAGTTATGTTATGTTATAAAGATTTCTGCATTTTTACAGTTTCTTTTATGAGGAATTTGATACAGTTTTGTTCGTAGCTTATACTGGTAGTACACAACAAAAGAAGAGGCTATCATGAGAAGAACCAGTGAATTTACTAATTGTTTAAGCTAAGTATGTTTACTCAACTCCATTTGATTCCTAGGTGTGCGCTGCAGGAGGATTTCTCTACGCCTTGGGTGGTCACGAAGCGCCAGCCAACACCGTCGGGGGTCGCCTTGCTTGTGTGGAACGATATAACCCAGTAGCAGATACTTGGGTGCTCCTCGCACGACTCTCTTACGGAAGAGATGCTATCGGCTCCTGTCTTCTTGGTGATAGAATTGTTGCAGTCGGTTAGTATACCTTTTATTACTATTACAATTGATAAAATAAATCTTTAACATACATGATTCCTCATCTAGATAAAATCTAATTTTGTCTTTAGTTGTTTTTGTTAATTAAAGGAATCAGTAGTATTAAAAAATTCACTTGACAAATAGACGAAACATTTATTACTTTAAAATGTCGCCTTAATGTTATTAAATGATAGTTCGCCTTTTCAGACACGGCTTAATATAAGTATACTCAATTTTGTAGGTGGTTACGACGGTGTTCAATACTTGTGCGTTGTTGAAGTGTATGATTCCGAGTCGAATTGTTGGCGCAAGTTGGCTTCGCTCAGCACAGGTCGTGCCGGCGCCGCGGTTGTCGCAGTACCACAACCCAAGAACCTGTTCTGATATAACAAGTATCAGCTACTCACTTACGTACTGTTCCCAGTAACACCTACCCGAACCCGTACTGTTAGAAAAAAGACTAGTCGTAATTGAGCCCCCGTGAAGAAGTTTCATAATTTTTAGCCATTACAAAACAGAATATTTTATCTTACACAATAGTTTTCTTTAGGACCATAGACAAGATGCTTTAGAATAAGCGACAATTATCTCAGCGATGTAAGAAGCATCATATAATTATAAATGTTCATAACTTAACAAAATCGGGCATCGGTAAGTTATGAATTAATTCATTTAACAGTCCCAAAGTGTATTGGACTATATTCATTATATGCAGTGTGTTTTGATTACTACAATATTAGTGATAACTGAAGCTAGATTAATAATAGCTAATTAAGTAGCTACGGTAATTAATTTTATCAGGGTATATTACTTAAGGTTATGGTCTCGGAACACTCTGAATATTGACACTACTCTATATATTTTTTAAAATTAAGTTATTAATTGTATTCTGTATTTTCGTTCGTTGGATTGACAAATTCAGTATTTTCATTCCACTGCCAGAATTACTTCAGGTTATTAAGTGGTTTTTGACTTTAACTACTTTAGGAGACTGCAAACCTTAATATTTCAGTATTTTATAACAAGTTTCACCATACTTATTAAATATTAAACGTATTTTATGTAAGCTTATAATTAAAATGAAGGCATTCATTTTAATTATATAATCGCGTTGGATGTGATTGAAAGTGACATAACTAGTTGGGAATTGTTAGATTTTAATTTTATTCATGTGACTTTGTTCTGATGTGACATTATCTAAAGTATGGATATACTTGCAAAAAGTCTCTCATGACTAGGGTTACCATATCTCAGAATTTGTCCAGAGATTTCAGGATTTTTCGGCCTTTCTCGGGATTGCGACCGGATTTTTCAAATCTCTTAATATCTCAGAATGTTCAATAAACCACAGGTTACATATTCAAAATCTCCATAATAAATAAAAGCTAATCAAATTAAAAATAATCGTTTTTTGATAACAATATAACAGTTTAAATACTTATTTATCCTAGTAAAAATAAAATAAAATTAATATTGCATTTGATCATATGCAAGTTGCAACGCGAATACATGATCAGCAGTATAATAAAATGTATGCATTTTTAAAAAAATATCACAAACTAACTAAGGACTTTGATATGCAGTCTATCTTCCTGTCTTTTGATTTTTCCATCTGGTAACCCTACTTATGACTATTTGCAGCCCAAATAATTAATTAGCCGAAGTAAATGTGAAGTTGCGGGCAGTAGGACATAGTAGGACAAGATTTAGCTATCTTCAAAAATGATCGCAAGAATTTTTGAAAAAGCTTTTGATCTTTTTACTTAGAGAAAATTATAAATTCTATGGTTAGTATGAAATTTAGAATTGTGTATTTTGTAGTGATAATTTACATTTCGGTCGGTATGATTTGACATATTATTATGTAATATTTTACCGCCAATTTTAATGTACGTTCCTTGATCTGTGATTTTTTTTTACATTTCCCTTGAAAGTATTGTTAGTCCATTTAACAATCTGCAAAGGGATATACATACATACGTGACTGATTTTGTCTGTTTTTAAACTAAGATTTTTTCCCAATTGGTATTTTCCTGATCTCGATACAGAAAAATTATACAGAGTAATTTAGTTATTTAACAGAATAGATGATCTTAGAATATAGTTTTTAGTTGCTAGAAAATGGTGCATTAATCTTATATATTTACTCTATCTATATTTTTGAAGATAATTGTTTTTTTTAATGTACTTATATAATCAACATGAAAATTGTTAGCATTAATGTAGGTTTTTAGTCATATTTAATCGTGTTACATAAAATTTATTTTTTCCTAGAAAATAATGTGATCTGTGTGAAATTTTGAGAGTAATTCTTTGTCATATATTTTTATTAATTAATAATTTTTTCATCGAATACTTATGAGTAAGATTGCGGATATTATATATTGAACTTTAATTTCTTCATCATTAGCATTTTTGAGGTCCACTGCTGGACATAGGCCTCCCCATAGAGGGCCACAACTGCCGGTCCGCTCTGTCATGGGGGGTTTTTGCCATAATCGCCACGCTTGGCAAGCGGGTTGGCGATCGCAGTAGGCTGTATTTTCTTGAGAGAGAATGCTGCTGCCCATTCTTCTAGCTTTTCCCTTAGTCGCCTTTTACGACACCCACGGGAAGAGATGGGGTGGCGGTATTCTAAGCCGGCGCCACACAGCAATTTTTAATTTCTTATTTATATTTAAAAATGTTTAAATGAAAATAGGTAAATAATAATGTTTGTGAATATTAGAATAAAAACTTCCCAGAAAATGACATTTTATTAGTTTAGGTACATACTTATATCAATATGTAGTATATTGTCAAATTGAGGAATTACAAGGTGTCATCCATGTCGCTTTTTTTGTTTTAAACTATGATTCATCCATGTTATATATTTCTACAAGTTATACTTACTGGCACACTGAATTTTTTTTTTGCTCATTTTTATGGCAAGCAGTATTATTATAAATTTTTACTAGTTTATTTTTTTTGGATTTAACATTACTGGGATCTATCATTTGGGTGCCAAATTATTGCTATTATTTTTCATAAAACGATGTTTTAAGCAGTTACATGATTTAAAACATGCAAGTAGATTGTAGGGAAAAAGAAAAGATTTCATTGAGCAAGTTGGAAATTAAATAATAACATAAATAATTTCTCTCATATTGTCTTAATATTTTTCTGAAATTTTCTGCACTGTTTTTTTTAAATCGATGTTATGCATAAACGTTTCTTTAAATATTTGTGTATATGACAATTAACTGTTATCAGGCATATTTTCTGGTAAAATCTGATGAGCGATGCACGTTGCGACGAAAAAAAATGTTGCCAAATTATAAAAACAAGCTGTATAAAGCTCTAATTAACTATTTAATTAATAAACTATATTTAGTCAGTCTTTTGTATTTATTTTTTCAACTTATCTTGAACCTCATTTATAAATTTAAACTTGGCTCCAAAGTTTTATAGAAGCCAAAATATAAATAATAACCAATACAAATGTACTCTCTGATAATAACCTCCACATTTTTTATGGGATAGGGCTGCAAATAAGCAGGCGTCTCACCTGATAGTAAGCACTAACGCGAAACAAAATGCGGTAAGAGCAACTTTAGGCTGATATTCCAGGAGGTCGTGGTATTTCACCGGTCGAGCCGGCCCATTCATGCAGCGAACTTCAGTATGTTCATAATATAGAAAGCTGTAAATAAACTTTATTCATTTGTAAAACTTTAATTTAAGATAATGACTTTTCTATTTCATTTATTAGGGGATCGTTCAAGATAATGATTACGTCATCAGTAGTTATTAAATTTTCCAAAACAGCCCTTGGACCAATCTTGTAAATGATCTCTTGAATTTTTTAATTTAAGTTTACGTAATTATGGAGGAGGGGGTAAAAGGCTTATTTCACTACCCAATTTTACGGAGCCTAACCCCTAAATAATGGTGGTGTAATATGAGTTAGAAAGTAAGGGTCCCTAACTAGGGTGACCAGTTGGGCCCGGCAGACTTGCTCCCTGACAGCCCTTATGATCAAGTAGTGGCGACTCTAAATCCTATGTGTGTGGCTTTTATTACCCTTAATTAAACTAGTTACCATAAATACCTAATATGAATTATTGTACAGTACAAAGTGAAGTGTAGAAGTGAGTAAAATAGTTGTATATTAAATCTGCTTATGTACCTAATACTTGAATGGGCCCTAGTTTGCGCTGGTTTGATAAAAGTTTTTCGCTTATTCAAGCAAAGGTGGAAAAGGGTCATTCCTTCCAGTATGGCACTTTAGACGCCTGTTTTAGTTTAATCTAATTATATAAAAACATTTTAAAATAAAAATTTAACATTTTAAAAAGACTACATTTTAATGTGTTTACTTAACATTAATTACTAAAAAAATTATAATCTCATAGTGTGGAGAAAGGTTCAAAGTGCCATAGCGGGTGCAACAAATTTGGCCCGATACTTCCAGATTACAAACAAAAAATACATAACCTAATTAATTCTTAGACATTTAATTTGTTGTACCTTAATATTCAGAAATGTAATAAAGCAGCAAAGCTTATAAAATAAAGATTCTAAACAAAACAAAAATAAATAATTAATTATTATAGTTTTTAACAGTCGCGGATGCAACATCAAGTTATTCGAAATTATTTTACAGGTTATACTAATTCTTTGGATGGTAATATTTTCAAACGCGCCAAAAAATAAAATATGATATAAAATGCAATAAAATATATAGTATTAAATTAAGACTAACTTTCATACACTAATAATAATAAAAAAAACTATTACTGCGTGATTTAAAAAATCAAGTCTGAAAATGTGTATAGCGGAATCGCCCAAAAGGCATAAAATACCAAATAATTGTAA
Source organism: Euproctis similis (assembly GCA_905147225.2). Lineage (NCBI taxonomy): Eukaryota > Metazoa > Arthropoda > Insecta > Lepidoptera > Erebidae > Euproctis > Euproctis similis. Next base: position 18,122,924 of record LR990105.1, on the reverse strand, counting down.
TAAATCTGCTTAAGTAATATGTACTTGAATGGGCCTTGGTTTGCGCTGGTTCGATAAAAGTTTTTCGCATATTCAAACAAAGCCAGAAAAACATGAAACAACTTTATATGGATTATATCGCGTATATATAGAACTTATTATTAGCTTTTTATTAGCTTCACCTGTATGTTTGTTTGTAGGTTTGTATGTTTGTAGGTTTGTATGTTTGTATGTTTGTTTGTAACCGACTTCTTTTTTAGTTTCCGGTGATTGCCACTAGATGGTGCGATTTGTGAACTATGAAAGTTCTAGACTAGAAAACCGAACTAAAAAATAGAAAATAAATAATAGTTTAAAAAAACTAAAAAACACGCTTTTTATAGAATACCGAACTAAAAAATAGAAAAATAAAAAAAAATATTTTATTTTAAAAAAAGCGTGGGGTGCATGGTGTCAATAGTTATAAATATTTTATTGACAGATATGAGTAGAGTGATTATCATTTCGTTAATATCTAAAAAGCACCCCACGCTTTTTTTAAAATAAAATATTTTTTTTTATTTTTCTATTTTTTAGTTCGGTATTCTATAAAAAGCGTGTTTTTTAGTTTTTTTAAACTATTATTTATTTTCTATTCATTTCCCGACGTTTCGAACCCTTTACAGAGACCATATTCACCAAAATACCAATAAGTATCAAGGATTTTTTTAAATTGTATTGAACAAACAAATTAGCAAAAAAGTTACAAAAATCGAGAAGGTTCTGTTGATGTCTTCCTCCTCGTAGGTACCTTTTTTTTATTACGCGAGGAAATGCTTTATTATGCACACCCCCCGCCTGGGTACGGCAGGGGTTAGTGTGGGACTCCCAAAACAGTAAACTGCAATCCGATCCTAGGGTTACCCACTAAAACCCCGGGGCGGCCTTCCTCCGGCGTTGGGGTGGTCCAGGATACGGTTAACCCCTCTGGACGACCCCGCCGTCGCCCCGCCGGCTCAGCCTCACACCGAGGCTCCCCCGGGCAGAGCGGAACTTAGTTTTGTATAACGGTTCTAAGTGCTTTATGAAGGAAAAGGAATAAAAATATTAATACCTTATATGGAAATTGTAATTAACTTCAATTCCTCTGGCATCGACCACGACCATACGGCGGCATAGTGAAAACATGCGGCAGTGGGGGTTGTGAGTGAGAACATAACGCATAACATAACTTCACGCCTTTGTTACCCGAAGGTGTAGGCAGCGACTGTTAAGGCTCGTCTCGTGGTTATGTTTACGTGCCAAATGGAATAGGTGGCGGACCTATTGCCATATATAAATCCATAAAAGTTTTCAGTCATTGATATTTAACACACATAACTTCCGAAAACAATTTTGGAAAGTCATTGATGTGAGCCATTGTCAGGATTCGAACTCGCGACTTCCGGATTCAGAAGCGGGGTGCTCGACCACTAGACCACACAGACATTGAGACCGTGAGTGAGAATTCGCATGCATAAGGAGTAAAATTTAATTCTACATAGATTCTCATGGTTGCGTTTTTGACAAAACAACTGAGAGTTAATCTTTAGATTAATCAAGTTCTGAATAGCTTAACATGTGTCATTATTGGAATTCCCGCCGTTTTATTGAAAGCCCACTCGGACCTACCAATGTTTTGTGGGCGAAGTGACCACGTCGACCACGGGCCTAATGTGGAACGATATAGAGATTGTTACAATCGCTATGGACGTAACCTTAGAATACACCATTAGAAACAAACCGCCTATTCAAAAAGATATTTTAAAAATTACAGTACACTAGCCTAACAAGAGTGTTAAATTAAACCAGTACCCAATCGTAGAAACTAAAATTTCTCCTTTATAAAGATCAATTTTGTACACGCATGACCCATTTTTATTTAACACTGTATGTACCGCATCCCCCGATAAATATATGAAGTAATAGGCACTAAATAACAAGGTTAGGTCGAAATCTAGTTTAAAAAACTATTATGTATTATCCAAACAAACCGGTACTGTTACACAGGCTCTTTTTTAGCAAGCATGATCGTTATGATCATACGAAGTGTATATATTTGCTACCAATAAGCATGCTATTTTCGAGCACCCACCCCTTTCCACCCGCGCTGCAGAAAGCATGCTCAATAAACGCACGCCTGTCGATTTTTGAGCTTGCTCGAAATTAGCATGCTCATTATTGTTTGTAATAATGAATGTTACACACACACGCACATGCTTTGCTTTCGTGCTAATAAAGAGCATGTGTAACAGTACCTATGAGCTTGTTCTAATAGTTGTGTCATTTATAATGAAAAATTAGTGCCAATCTATGGTTATGACTTATGGCTATTCTTTTTCTGCTCTATGGTTCTTGAATGAATGCAGCCGGATTGGTTTTGTTCAAGTAGTTGAAAATCACGAGGATAAATATAGTTTCTTTGTATTAAAAGTTTAAGAAATTTTCAAAAATCATGGCCTTACACGTACCTAAAGCCCCTGGTGTACCCCAGATGTTAAAGGAAGGAGCACGAGTAAGTTTATAACGATTCTTGTTCATAACCAACAATTTAGCACCACTTGCGGTTCATCTGTTTCTTATCATAGAAGAAAAGCTGTCTTAATTTCATTGTAGAACATTTTTTTTGCTTAAATCTTTCATATGTATCTAAAAATCACTTAAAAAGCTCCACGTAGTTGTATATAAATAAGTGTTTCTGTACATTTTCTATCAACACCTTAAAATAGGTACTTCCAAACTACATTCTTAAATTGTTAACAATGGCTGCCCACAGCTCCACTGTTTAGTGGGAGTATAATATATGTGTTGTGTATTCCAATTTTAGGAAGATATTAAACAAAAATATGGTGTCTCGAAGGATAATTCCCATTGGCATACACCTTCAGGACTAAAGGGTGATCCGTGAAGGTTTTAACAATAAGTGATGTCCATATGATTTAATGATGTATTTAAAAAGTGGAACTATGATTTGAGAAAAGAAATCATATTTTTTTTTCCTGATCAAAACAATTATCAAATTTTATTTCTTTATTTCTTATAGAAAAAAAAAACAAAATAGAGAAAGCCCCTGGCTCGTGCTTCAGCGCACCTACGATATACCGCAGCCACCACCCCAGGTGGGGGGACGGCCTACGCTAAGCATACGAATCCGTGGTCGACACTCAAGAACTTTTTTCCCCAGCGGTTGTCAGTTCTTCGAGTGACCTCCACCTCAGCATGCTAAGTTTACGGGCTATGTCAGTTATTCTCATATGTCTACGGATTTCCGTATTTCAGATCTTATCCCATAAAGATATACCGAGCATAGCCCTCTCCATAGCACACTGAGCGACTTTGAGCTTCTTAATATGACCAGCATTAAGAGACCATGTCTCAGAAGCATATGTCATCGCTAGTAACACACACTGGTCATAGACCTTGGATTTTAGGCACTGAGGAATTTTGGACGAGAAGATATGCCTAAGCTTCCCGAACGCTGCCCAGCCTAGTTGAAGCCGTTGGTTAATCTCTTTCTCGAAGTTCACTCTACCTGGTTGAATAGTTTGTCCTAGGTAAAAATAGGGATCGACAACTTCGAGGATGGCATCTCCAACAGTTACTGGTACTTGAATGACATAATATCATAATAATATCTTAGACACAATTCACACAGCGCCCTCTAGTTCCAAGCTAAGCAACTAAATGCTTGTGTTATGGATACTAGATAACGGATATTAATACATATAAACTTTTCTTTTGTAAATACATACTTATAATACATAAAAAAACACCCAGACACCACACAAATATTCATGTTTGTCACAAATACTTGTGCTCGAGTGGGAATCGAACCCCCGACCTCATTGCTCCAGCCGGTAGTTTTACCAATGCGCCACTTTTGTCCATATTCATTTGTAGACCCACTTGTTGGGATAACTTGATAAGATCCTTGAGCATTGCACCCAGATCCTCCAGCGATTCTGCCAAGAACACGATATCATCGGCAAATCGAAGGTGAGTGATGTATTCGCCATTAATGCCTAGCCATAATTTGGATTCGAACTGACATAGTGGCGTTTCTATTCAAACACTTCAGCACTTCGATGTATCGATAGTCAATTTGGCACTGCTGAAAAGATTGCAGCACTGACCAAGTCTCGTCGGAATCGAAGGCTCTCTCATAGTCCACAAACGCCAAGCATAGAGATCGATTATATTCCTCGGTCTTCTCCTTTTCTATGATCTGGCGTAGTCTAGATGTAGTCTATGGAAACCAACTTGTTCGGAAGGCTGGAAGTCGTCGAGTCTGCGCGAGAGTCGATTTGTAATGACTCTGGAGAACAGTGTGTAGACATGGCTCAGGAGCGAGACTGGCCTATAGTTTTTTAAGCGGGTCCTGTCTCCCTTCTTAAATGTTTTTTACCACCATAATTTTTTACAGTGTAAACAGGCGTAGAGCATTCTTTCGTCGATTTTGGTGCATTTGCAGGGATAGAATATTCTAAGAATGCTTGCTTGCTCGATATTAGTGACGTAAGTGTGCTCCAACAGCTATTGCGTGTTACGCAGGCTTGCACCACTGAGCAGTCTCATCAAAGTGTTCTTGTGTTGTAGGGATTCAATTGTTTACATATCTTATAGATTAAATTATGGATTGGCCTCAACAAAAATGTTTATTATTGATGGAAGCCATTCTACAAAGGTTTTGGAATTGACCACTTCTTGTTTTTTCATATCTGGCACTGTTTCACCAACATCATCCACTATCCTTCGTTGCTGTAAATTTGCAACCCACCAATGACTCTCCGTTCTTCTTTGCGACAAAATAATGAATGTAGCACTTTTTATATGATAGGAGGGCAAACGACCATGCGTATCCCCTGGTGGTAAGTGCCAGCGCCGCCCATGGACATCTGCAACACATATAGTGTTACAGTTGCGACCTTTAAGGGAGTAGGATGGGGAAGGGGTATTTCGGAGCTAGCCCATTTATGGAGCGAGCTGCTTGGCTCTACCGCTGTTAAAAAAATGCAATTGCAATAATGATTTCGTTGTTAAAGTCAGTACTGGGCGAAGCACTACCATAACCATTTTATGTAGCCTTTGTTTATACTAAAAGATTACGTTAGAACTATGCTCTACGTTCGCCACTGTACCCATACACTGACACAAGATATGTTAATTTATTTTCAGATGTTCTCTGGTCTTGAAGAAGCAGTTTACAGAAATATAAACGCTTGCAAACAATTTGCTCAGAGTGTTCGTTCTGCATATGGCCCAAATGGAATGAACAAAATGATCATCAATCATATTGACAAACAGTTTGTAACTAGTGATGCTGGAACTATAATCAGAGAACTAGATGTAGAACATCCTGCTGCCAAGTTAATGGTTTTGGCCAGCCAGATGCAAGATGCTGAAGTTGGTGACGGTACAAACTTCGTCATCGTCTTGTCTGGTGCTCTTTTAGAAGCAGCAGAGGAATTATTACGTTTGGGTGTCACACCTAGTGAAATTTCTGATGGCTACGAAAAAGCCCTGGAAAAATGTTTGGAAATTCTACCCGGACTTGTTTGTGAAGAAATTAAAGATTGCAAGAATCTTGATGTTGTAACCAAAGGCATCATTCCTGCTATTATGTCTAAACAATATGGATATGAAGATTTTATTGCGGAATTAGTAACTAAAGCCTGCATCGCTATTCTACCAGAGAAAACCACATTCAATGTCGATAATGTGAGAATATGCAAGGTATGTATTTAAATAAATGCATATTAAATTGTCTTGGCATTTATCTACAGATTTGATCGCATTCATGGCTACTTACCGCCATTCATTTGCGATTTTTATTCTAGTCGAAAGAAATGTTATTTAAGTGACTTATCACCTGACTATGTATTTACAACACTTCGTGTTAACTAATTAATTATTAAAAACCTGATATATCATAAAACAAATAACAGTTAAATCATTGTATTTTCATAAATTAATTGTGTTTTCGTCTTCTTTTCGTCTTAAAATGAGTAGGAGCAAGGGTAACCTATTTTTCGCTATTCGGATTTATGGTGAGCTTACCTGAGCAACTTAAACAAAAAATACACTGTCAGAGGTACAATTTCCCATGAATATGAAAGGGGTTAATGTGAACCTGTAAATAAATACACACTTATTAAACTATATATTGGTTTAAGAAAATCTAATTAACTATGCAGCGGGGGCGATATTTTTAAGACCATCTAAAGATACAATGTGAATCTGTTTTTCTTTTACGTGCGTCTATAAATGTATACTTATGTGAATCCATATAATGCAGATGTCAGTGAATTTTTTCTGTTTTATCTTACGGCTTCATCATAAAATAATAATAATACGTTGTTTATACAAGCTATGATATTAATTGAATCTACGTTATTTTGTAGATTCTCGGATCAGGCCTTCTGCAATCTGAAGTTCTCTCGGGTATGGTATTCAAAAGAGAGGTGGAAGGTGATGTAGCATCCGCCACTAAAGCCAAAGTTGCTGTGTATTCATGCCCTATAGACATAACGCAAACTGAGACTAAGGGTACAGTGCTCATTAAATCTGCTGATGAGCTACTCAACTTCAGCAGAGGAGAGGAGTCTCTACTTGAAAAACAAATCAAAGATATAGCTGATGCTGGTGTCAAAGTTATTGTAGCTGGTGCTAAATTTGGCGATATGGCATTGCACTTCTTGAATAAATATGGTATTATGGCAGTTCGTCTCAATTCTAAGTTTGATATTCGTCGTCTTGCCAAAACTGTGAATGCAACGGTAAGTATCGTGATTTTATCAATCTACATTAAAGTATAGTAATTTAAGTTAAAACGTGGTACTAGGGCACAGAATTGGAGTTAAAGTAAAATAAATTGAAGAAAAAGCCGGTGGTACTCCATGCAGACACGAAAAGATGTACAAGTCGATTATAGCTAATGCACTGTCCATGACCAAATAGTTCATGTCATTTCGGGGGCTGACGTCGGAAACCATACATGGGCGATGGGTGTAGTCCTTTTTGCCTACCCCGCAAGGGATTTAGCACAAAGTTATGTTGTTGAAATAAATATACATAGCGCACAAAGTTTTGGGAGATAACAACAACATAACATAACTTCACGCCTTTTGTTACCCGAAGGTGTAGGCAGCGGCTGTTAAGCCTCGTCTCGCCGTTATTGTTTACGTCCCAAATGGAATAGGTGGCGAACCTATTGCCATACCGGGCACAAAGTTTGTCAGTCATCGATATTTTATCACATATAACTTCCGAAAATAATTTCGAAAAGTCATTGGTGTGAGCCAGTGTCTGGAATCGAACCCCGGACCTCTGGATCAGAGGCCGTGCGCTCGCCCACTGCGCCACCGAGACTTTTTTGTTAGACTGACGTAATTCAGTCTTCCATTTATTTTACTTCTTCCCTTTCCTTTTCTTGTCCACTTGGATTAGGTCGTCACCTGAGGTAAATGTTAACCATAAAAATATTTTAGGTCCTTCCTCGACTGACAACGCCCACTGCCGAAGAGCTCGGATATTGCGATTCCGTTGGTGTGGAAGAACTTGGTGACACACGTGTTGTTTATTTCCGTATGGACAGCAAGGAGTCACGTATCTCCACGGTTGTCATTAGAGGGTCTACTGACAATTACATGGACGACATTGAAAGGGCAATTGACGATGGAGTGAACACTTTCAAGGGAATTGCTAGGGATGGCAGGTGAGTTTCAATGAATTTTATATATTTTCCATATTCAAAAAAAATTATGTGGTGATACACATTTTTGATACCCTCTCGCCTTTACTAGGGACAGTGTCTCCTCTGGTCACTGAAGTTATTCGATATCATTATTGTTTGTTTGAGTATTTGATGATTCATTTGTAATTTATTCTGAAAGTTAATTTAACGTTGATAGTTGTGTTTCTAATAGTGTCCGTCACTCGTCCGTTAATCGTCAATCTCCACAACCTTCGGATTCGAAGAAAATGATTAAATTACTAATAGTTTACAAAGCCGAAGGCTTAATATTAGTAATATATTATTAATATATTCAATATTAGCTAAAGAAGAATATCGGCGGAAAGTGGTTCTTACCGCTTTTCTCTCAGTGATAGTGCGGATCCGCACTGAACTAAGTGCAGTCCGGTCCGTCAGGTACTCACTCTTTTGTAACAGTTCGTTAATTCCGACTGTCCTTGGATCTCGCCGAGGATGGATTTTTGGCCGAAGGTGGCCGTAGCCGAAGCTTCGGTCGGACACTAGTTTCGAACTAGAATCCATTTAGACTAAATTGTCTATTTGATGTTAGAATTGGCGGTTTTTAGCGAGATAAATATAAATGATATGTGATGGTGTTCTAAGCTTATAAAAATCTATGTTCATCCAGGTTAGTGCCCGGTGCTGGTGCCACAGAAATAGAGCTGGCTCAACAGCTCTTACAGTATGCTGATACATTGCCAGGTTTGGAACAGTATGCCGTCAGAAAATTCGCACTAGCCCTGGAAAGCATCCCCAAAGCTTTAGCTGAGAACTCTGGTGCCAATGCCACAGAAGTAGTGAACAACATCTATAAAGCGCATAAGGTAAAAGCTCTTCATAAAATTTTATTTCTGGTAACATCTATTGTCTTAAAATTTTTACATTTTATTAATTGTTTTTTTTAGGAGGGCAACAAAAACACTGGATACGATATTGAATCCGAAAACAATGGTGTTTGTGACACAAAAGAGAAAAATATTTTAGATTTATATGCTTTAAAATACTGGGGACTGAATTATGCAGTTGGTGCTGCCGCAACTATTCTTAAGGTGGATCAAATCATCATGGCGAAGAGGGCAGGAGGACCAAAACCGAAAGCTGCCGCTGGAAGCGATGATGAATCTTAAATGACAAATTGTTGTTAAATTATTTTTATAACACTAAAAATTTAAGATAGAAAAGCCCAGTTTTAATTAACGCAACAATGGCATTTAATTTTTAAATAATAATTATTTTATTTTAACTATTTCAGTTTGAGTAGCAACTGGTTGTATTGTTAACTCATGTAATATTTTTAAGTTTTCTATTCTTAAAAACAACCTTATTATATTAATACGCTTTTCATTACCGTCTATTAATATTTAAATAAATGACTTCTCACACAAAATGTAATGAATTATAATTCAACAATTCGTCAGTACATGCTCATTATTTAGCTACCTATAATATTAAAATCTTTACGGATTTAACACAGGCCTAGCACACACGCTTTTAACAGTGGTAGAGCCAAGCAGTTCGCTGTACGAATGGGCCGGCTCGACCGGTCAAATACCACGACCTCTCAGGAGATCGACATAAATTGGCTAATGCCGCGCTTTGTTCGGTGAGAGAGGTGCCCACCTCCCTTCCCTATCCTTTTCCATCCTACTCCCTTGAATGTCGGCAACGCAACTGTTACACTATATGTGTTGCAGGGGTCCATGGGCGGCGCTGGTCACTTACGATCAGGTGACACGCATGCTCGTTTGCCTTCCTATCCCATAAAAAAGCGCCAACGGATTATAGTGGCTATATCAGAACGAATTTGAACGAGCAAATGATTTTACTGAAAACCATAATAATGGTCATGGTCCGATTACTTCCGATAGTCTCACTTAAGATCGCGCATGATTCTCCATGGACTGAATTAGAGTAGACATTCTTTTTTAATCCCAGTAGTTACGATTCATGTACTGTAGAAATTTTATAAGACTTCTAATTAAAATGTAACATACCTACGCTTTAATTAAATGTGTAATATTGAAATAATTTCTACTACACTAATATGAATACGGTACATACATCAAAATATATTACGTTCTGACTTCTGGCTTATCTCTGTAATGCCTGGGCCGATTTTGGCGGGACTTTTATAGATAGCTGGTGTAGTAACTTGACTTGTTTTTTAGAATAATTATATATTCATTCTTTGCTCCCCTCAAAGTTCGCCGGGTCCAGCCAGTCGTAAATAAAATCACGAACCATTATTTTTTCTTTTTCATTAATAATCTAACGCGTTTCGGTAAGAAACCCACATTTTAAAAAATCTCACGTGAGATTGGGGGATGGTGGAGGGGGTTGAATAAAATCCCGCGACGTCTCGTCGGGGGCAGTGAGGGGAGATATATATCTTAAGACTATCAAAATAATAGAAAAAATCTTTTCTATTATTTTGATAGTCATAAGATATATGTTTTCTTGTTTTATAAACAATATACATTGAAAATGAAAGGTAATAATCGTCTAGTCAACGTTTGAAAAAAGATCAACATTATTATAATCGTGAGGACGTAGGAACATTACAGATGCACTAAGTTCAATCTTGTTAATTAGTTCATTGTGTATTTGTGCTAATATGCAACTTGCAAATGAAATGCTTGAAATCCTTTCATTTTCCGAGGTCCGGGTTCGAAAATTGGCTCACACCAATGACTTTTCGAAATTATTTTCGGAAGTTAGGTGTGATAAATATCGATGACTGAAAAACTTTGTGCCCCGGTATGGCAATAGGTTCACCACCTATTCCATTTGGGACGTAAACATAACGGCGAGACGAGGCTTAACAGCCGCTACCTTCGGGTAACAAAGGCGTGCAGTTACTTATTACGAGTATGTTATGTTTGTTTGAAGCATTCCGATTTTTTCCATCACGTAAGTACCTGATATCTTCATCTGGATAGCTAGTCAACACAGATTCGCAGTCAGAACCTGCGTCCATTAATTCTTCTATAACCTTATCAAATAATGGTGTCGACATCTTCATTACATAGTATAAAACAAAGTCACTTTCCGCTGTCTGTCCCCTTATATGCGTATATCCTTAAAACTACGCAACAGATTTTGATGCGGTTTTTTTTAATAGTTAGAGGGTGTCAACGGGTTGGTTTTGATCTATAATTCATGTACGATGTTGTAAAGAAAAAATGGAAATTTTCGAGATTTAGCACTCTAATTGCAAACGCTGGCTGAAGCCTAAGTGATAAATCAAAACAATGTTCTACATTATTAAATACCTTCAAAAGGTCTACAAAAAAGTCCACGAGGGCATATGTCTATCTCTTAGGGATAACCCACAATGACCATTTTTATTTTTATACTTTTTAGAGAAACAATGGCTTATTTACGAAGCGATTTTAAACATTACAGCACTAATTTTCATCCAATTAAGTGTCTTAAATAGATTGTGCATGTAATATAGATGATCCGGGCCTAAATGTTTTCGAAGATATTGCAGTATTAACATAGCGGTCAGCAGTTATTATAATAATAAATAGCACAAATTGAACTTTTTAATATCCAAATTTTACTCATTTAGTACTTTTGATGCAGGAGAAAGTTCGCCGGGTCAGCTAGCTACAAAATAAATGAAAAATATTAAGAACTAGCTGAACTGGTGAACTTTGTTTCCCATCAAAAGTAATTGTAGAGTAACATTTTGATATTATGAAGTTTAATTTGTACTATTTATCGGCACGCGTCTTGGTTGGTACTACTGCGCGACGCAACTTTGAACCACCCGACGTACTTACCGTCTACACCCATACGTTGTTGAAATCTCACCTGTACGAACTAAGCGCTTTGGATCTTCCTTCATCATTCCCACGGCTGGTGAATGGAACAAACTACCTGCTTCGGTGATCCCCGTTAGCTATAACATAGGTCTCTTCAAAAGGAGAGTGAATAGGCTACTAACTGGACAGTGCGCTTCACCATCAACGGCCTCGTCGTCACTTACCATCAGGTGAAACGAGGTCAAGCGCTGGCCAGTAAAATTAAAAAAAAACTGTTATATCCCGCTATGTTCTTACAGTAATATATTCGTTTGAATTACATGCTGTGAAGGGCCAGATTAATCTATATTAAAAGTACAATCTATTTAAGACACATATCTGGATGAAATTTGGTGCTGTAATGTTTAAAATATCTTCATAAATACGCCATAATTTTATGTAAAATGGTAAGAAATAAAAATGATAATTGTGGTTTATCCCGAGATAGATATATGCCATCACGGACTTTTTTGTGAACCTTTTGAAGGTGTATAATTATGTACCTGCTACATTGTTTCGATCTATCACTTTGGCTTCAGCCAGCGTTTGCAATTAACTTTAATTGCAAACTCATATAAATCTGGAAAATTATCATTTCTCCTTTAGTACAATATAAATGAATTATAGATAAAAATCATCATCATCAGCTTATTGCGGTCCACTGCTGGACATAGGCCTCTCCTAATGTGCGCCACAACATCTGATTCTCTGCCTTCCGCATCCAGTCTTTTCTAGCAGCCATTCTGACTCAGGTCGTCTGACCATCGGGCTGGTGGGCGTCCTACGCTACGTTTACCATGACGTGGTCTCTACTCTATGACCTTCTCACTCCATCTACCATCGGTCCTTCGGCAAACATGATCAGCCCATTGCCACTTCAGCGAGTTTATTCTACGAGCTATGTCGGTTACCCCCGTTCTCTGGCGGATATACTCATTCCTGAGTTTATCTTTCAGAGATACCCCAGCACTTTAAAGACTTTAAATTTGTGGACTAGCCCCACCGTGAGTATCCACGTTTCGGCACCGTGGGTCATTGCCGGTAAGATGCACTGGTCAAAGACTTTGGTCTTCAGACATTGCGGTATAGGCTAACTGAAGACTCGACGCAGTTTGTCGAATGCAGCCCAACCCAGCTGAATCCTCCTGTCGGCCTGCTTCTCGAAATTTCGTCTACCTAACTGGATAATTTGGCCTAGGTAGACGTATTTGCTTACGACTTCGAGAACTGACCCTTCGACGCTTATCGGTCCGGGCACTACATGTTCATTGAACATGACCTTGGTCTTGTCCAAGTTCATGCCCAAACCGACGCGTCGGGAGGACTCGTCGAGGCTGCGCAACATTCCGCTTAACTATTCCAGCGACTCTGCTATTACAACGATGTCGTCGGCAAACCGAAGATGCGAAATGTACTCACCATTCACGTTGATACCCTGTCCAGTCCAAACTAGTGTCTTGAAGATGTCCACCAGAGCTTTGGTGAAGAGTTTGGGAGGATATGACATCTCCCTGTCTTATACCTCGATTCAGCTCGATGGAGTTCGTCACCTGGTCCTGTATCTGGACAGTCATCGTGGCGGTGTCATACAAGCATCTCAATACCCCGATATAGTGCCAGTCGATCCGACATCGCTGCAATGCAGCCAGAACTGCCAAAGTTTCGATGGAGTCGAAGGCTTTTTCGTAATCCTTCCCGATAAAAATCACCCCGTTAAAATCCATTAAAAAACCTCATCAACATTTTGCATATTTTCAAACACATACGAATTTAAGAGTACAGGCAGCGGAAAGCGATACTATGAAATGTAGCGATATACGTATATACTTAACACTTACGTAACTGGTATTGTGGAGGTCGCACGGACCCCACAAGGCACATACTTCTGTTCTGTTAAAAACTACAATGCCGAATATCCGGCACCAGTTGTGACTGGTGCGGCATTGAGATTAAACAAAATGACATCCACGCACGGAGCTAAGTTTTCAATTAAGTCAAAAAAATATAACGATATCAGATATATAAGGGTTAAAAACGAAAAAAATCAGCTACTTATGAATATTTTTTGCTGACCTCATTATCGATAAATATTGGAAAGGATTTTTTTTTTCACATGATAATTATCTTGAGATTAAAAAATAAACCATCATACTATTAAATTTTTAAGGAAAAAATTAATACATAGATAGATTAGATACACTTCGGAACTTAGAGAGAATTTGCAGGTGGCATTACATCTCATTTTTTGGGCTCGTTTTTTATTACTTAAATGGCTTTAACTAATAAAAAACGATCAAATTACATAAAAGTTCATAAGATTTATATAACAATTATAACACACCTATCGAAAATAAGACATAATAGAGCAAAAAATGTATTGTTTATACTACATACTCTTTGATATCGATACTTTTTTCGTGACCCTAGTTCGTACACACCACAGAGTATTTTATGAAATTTAAACTCATTCGGCCTGTGCATTCGGCGAGATTGTACTCATTTGAAATAAATACGATTTTCAAAGTAATATTCTTTCCTACATCTAGCCTATTACCAATAAATTAAATACTTATATAGACATCTATCTAAATTTAATAAAACATGTCTTCATACAAGGTAAATAACTTTTGGCTTTATTGTTGTTCAATTGTTGATAAGGCAAATGTCATAATTTTATTTGTGTATTTTTGTTCACTTGCATAAAATAAGTTTACTCACGCCTATATCAATACACTTTATCAACAGCCCATAGATTCTAAAAGAGAGGAATTCAGAAGATACTTGGAGCGAGCAGGAGTCATGGATGCTTTGACCAAGGTGCTGGTTAGCCTTTATGAAGAACCGGACAAACCCGAAGATGCCCTAGAATATGTTCGAAAACACTTAGGTACCGACGGAGAAGACGAATTAGAGGCAGCAAGAGCCCGCATTGCAGAGCTTGAAGCGGAAAATGCACTGTTAAAAGGTGAAGCTGCACCAGTGGAAGGATAATAAATTGCTCAATTTATTAGCTTATAATTAATTAATTCTAATTGGAATTAAAGATCTCCAATGGTTATGATCTCATAAAATAGTCATGTTGATTCTAGAGATATATTGTTATGTTTATGACGAGAGTATTATAATTTTGTTATAAAAGTTGATTTCCAGCAATAAGGCTAAATAAACTTTGGTTCTAAATATGTTTTAATTGGTTCTTCTTGTAGAAGTCCTTGATAAGAACTGTGGAAAGAAGTAAATATTTCAATAAAATTTACTGCCTATGTATTAAATCCTGGTCAGCAAACCGGACATATCACATTAGTTTACTACTAAGTACCTAACAAATATAAACTGGGATTTATTTATAGTAAAAGAGACATTATATAGTTAATAATTTACTACTGAAAATGAGTACTTAGTATTGTTTTATTGGATACTTATTTTATTCTAATTTACATAAATAAAACAAAACAATTCTAGGTATTTCATTTAAATATTATCCTTTCTAGTGATTACATTGTTATTTAAACAGCAGCGCTGATCAGCTCGGTGTACTTCTTAACTTTGCTGGCAACACTCATATCAACATATTTGTCACCAATAGACACCACCATGCCACCAATCAATGCGGGGTCAACTTTTGCAGTTAATTGGAGAGTTTCATTGGCATTTAAGAATTTCTGTAACACAGGATATTATTAAATCACATCTATCTCTTAGCAACTGTAACCAAATAAATGACAAAAGTAGGAAAAAATCATCATAAAATAGTTTTTAATTTATATCAATTCAATTCTTGAAACTGATGACAAAAAATTTGTGTTATATATAGAATAGAGATCTGTTTGGTCCAATGGAAAACTAAAGCTGGAATTAGGGGTTAACCCCACAAACATAATTACAAATCAAGTGTTCTAACTACTGAACTGTACATTTTGGTTCTTATACCAACTATAAACCAAATTTTATTATAACTTCACATCTTATTCACAACTTATCGCAATACACACATAACTTTAGAAAAAACTTCTGAGAAGTCATAGGGTTGAGAGGCCCAGATATGAACACACAACTTCTTGATTTAGAAGGAGTTGAGATCCAGTGTTCCAGATGACTAATTTTTTAAATAATTAAGAAATAACTAATGGCAATTATGAAATGTTTTACAAAAATAGTTTAAGTATCAAAATTTTACAATATGAAAAAATAGATAGCAACAGAAATTTGTGAGACCATATTTTTTCAAAAATAATGAGTTAAAACCTTAAGAGCTTGCTCCAAGTTCTGTCTCTGGGCTTGGTCAAGAGGTTTGGCAGTAGTAACTTCACAAGTCACCTCACCGCGGTGAGCTGCCATCATTATTTTGTAAGCATTAATAACAGCTTCAAGTTTACCAAGACGCCCATTCTCAGCTAAAAGGCCCAACAGATTGCTTGTAGTTGGAGACATTTTAGTCTGAAAAATAATCAAGTAAGTGTATTAAATTTAAATCCTATTGGAATTGTAAATTCAATCTTACTTGTTTTTTACAACAATGTAAGTTTGTCCATTTAAGTTATTTGTATCTGTCAATAAATTATAGGGAAATAATACATAATAGATTCGAAATTGGAAAAAAGAGTAATTTTATATTCTATGAGATATGTTTACAAAGTGGTCTATCTTGTAAGAAACTAATATGGTTTTACACCTGATATTAAACAAGTGTATAATTTTACACTTTTCAAATTACATTAACAGCACAATTAATTACATAAATTACCTGAGCGGCCACATGTTTCAGCGCATCTGATTTTAAATTCCTTTTCAGTGTTGGGTTTATGATGAATTCTTTGAGTTTAGCATCACTCTTGATAGAGTTTTGGAATTGAGATAGCTCTTTTTCAACCGTATCTAACGTCTTGTTCTTTGATGCCGCAGAGTACAAGGCAGATGCGTATCTACCTTCTAGACCAAACACTTGTACTGGAGGTTTGATTAATTGACTAGCTGAAGCCGACGTGCTCAAGGATCGTACCTACAATAATTATTTTTGTTACGTAACTAGTACATAAAAGTCAGGAGATAAAGGATTAATACAGATCAAATAAAAATCAGTATTTACCACTACATTTCCCTTGACAAAAGACATGACTGATGTTTGAGAGATCTTAATAATTTTTCAGTAACCACAATCTAAAACTCCTATTTCAATTCATAGGATTTGGCAACAGCAGTGAATGAATACGGCGCTACGCTTTTTGATTTTTTTTATTTACACAGACAGGCTATAGCTTCTACGCTATGCTGCCTTTTCCGTTGTATCGTTTTTTTCTTGTTAGTTCTTCTGTCAAAACCTTGCTTTTTGTGTTAAAATTTTAAAAGTAGTATAAACATACTCTAATGATTTGAGTAGATATGCCAAATCAGAGCAAATATTAACAAACACACCAAAACAATTTGATGAAGACATTTACAAAGTTAATTAGTTATCTACGGTGACGGGGAGCAAAAAGTACCGTGGCCTTGACCATGTGGACTTATACCTCATTCACAGGCCAATGGGACCTAATGACGATTATTCGTTCTCAAATTTGGATTATATGGAAACCTGGCAAGGTTTGGAAAAAGTTCATAATGTTTTGTGTTTGTCTGGTTAAGTCCATCGGTTTGTCTACCTTAAACAAGAAACTGCTACAGAGTCATGTCTGAAGGTACTATACAGCCAGCTGCACTGCAGATGGGATACTAAATTCCAATATTAGGTACCCAACGTTTTGGCAAGATCATCCATATTATCAGTTCGATAAACTGATCGATCCTCCTGCTGATCCTTTTAAGTCTTCATAATTTAAAAATTAAAATTTATCTTTTTTTATTTATTTCGTATTTTAAGTGCCTTAGTGTATTTAAAAAATTGTTTTTGATGCGTTGCAGTATCAGATATTTTTTTCGAATCCTACGTATTGTTCAGGTACGATCTAAATAGACAAGATTCATATTATACTAGGCATACATTTTAATTTAAGGTCTCGGTGGTCTAGTGGTCGAGCACCCCGCTTCTAAATCAAGAAGTCGCAGGTAACACAGCAGGGTAGTACTTACCGCCCATGAACACCATGGTGCATTGCCGTCTTATAAGGGAGCATGAGGGAAAAGGAAAGAGAAAGAGAGAACGAGCCTCCGGATACCTCTCTTACCGAACAAACTCGGCACGAGCCACTTCACGCCGATATTCCGAGAGGCTGTGGTGTTTCACCGGTCGAGCCGACCCATCTATGCACCGAACAGCAAGACTACAGTGGTAGAGCCAATGTTGATTACGATAAATCCTTGTCTATTGACTTTTGCAATCTCATGACCATAATTACATAGCGGAACATTTGATCCAAATAATAAAAGCTTCTCTAACTGAAAGTACCAAGACAGTTATTTTTCCTAAGCGTAAACGTGTAATTAAGCCACGAGTCACGGCTTAGTTATACGTTTACTCCTGGTATCTTGGCTTGTGTTGCTTGTCTACTATTTATGTTTTTAATAATACCCTCATATCTTCTAACATTGAAAATTATTTTATACATATATACATAACTTCACGCCAAATCCCTTGCGGGGTAGGCAGAGAGAACAGAGCGCCATAAGGCACGATTCTTACACGCCTCCCTCGTTTCGTTGACTTTCATAACTCTTTTCATGCACGCGCGTCCTCGACTCTTACATCCATCCGCTTTTGCATTGTATATCTGCTTAGTCAGTCTTGCATCAACCCATTCTTTCTACATGTCCGAACCATCGGAGCATGCCCTTTCTTACTTTTACACCGACACTCTCTTTCAAACAAACTTCCTTCCTTACAACCTTGTTTTCTACGCGGTCAGCGAGAGTCACTCCGCAGATTTTGCGCAGTGCCCTCATTTCTACCGCGTTTATTCTACTTTCATGCACACTCTGCCATACCCAGCTCTCGCTTCCATAAGTTAGCGTTGGGATCAGGACTGCATTGTGGATTGCTAGCTGGGCTTTTCTGCTAATGTTTGTTGCGCCCAGGAATCTGCCTAACGCATGGAGCCTATCGCCACTCGTCTTTCTACATCCGCGGTGTACATTCCATCCCTGCTAAAAGCGCATCCAAGATATACAATTTCGTTCACCTGTTCCAGCACTACATCATCAACCGTTATCTTTGCATCCGTTCTGGATTCCTCCCTTTCAAACACCATAACTTACGTTTTCGTCGCATCCAACTGCAAGCCTTTAATCATGCAATCATGTTTCATAGTAGTGACTAGTGTTTGCAGGTCCGACGGTGATTCGGCTAGAAGCACGGCGTCATCTGCGTTAAGCAGGCAGCTCACAACTAGATCACCCATTCGAATCCCTACTTCCATCGATCTCACTCTCTGGAGACAACTGTCCAGGTACAGGATGAGCAGTCGAGCGGACAGCACGCAACCCTGTCTGACGCCGATATTGACGTCAAACCAGGGGGACAAGCCGCCGTCAACACGCACACACGCCGTGCAGCCCTCATAAGTGGAATGCACAGCGCGCAGCAGTGCCCCGCTCACCCCGTATCCCGGGAGTATGTCCCACAGATCCTTGCGTAACACTCTGTCAAACGCTTTTTCCAGATCCACAAAACCGCAGAAAACCTTCCGGTTAACAGCCAGTCGTTTTTCCACGATGTTGCGGAGAGAAAAAAACTGATCCATGCATCCTCGTCCGCTTCTAAAACCACCCTGAGCCTCCCACAACACTCCATCAGATATCACCCTCATTCTCCTTTCAATAATTTACCCATACACTTTCGCTGCTAAGCTGATCAAACTGATGGCCCTGTAACTGGCGCACTGCATATGTGATCCCTTACCTTTATGCAAAGGCACGATGACCGCGCCTCCAGTCCATGGGAACCTTACCCGACCTCCCGACCGACCTTTATTTTATAGAATATTGGATATTGTAAGTAAGTAAGTATTATTTATTTGTGATAAATATCATAAAAATATACAGGTGTTATATGGTCACACAGTGCTGATATTTTACCACATATAGTGTACAAATTTTAAAGTTATATTAATATGTTATAATAGATTACAATGTCATGGCATACAATTTTAACCGTCGAAGAATTCAATTTAATTATAATAACATTTGTCAATCAATAATTTAAATAATTGTTTTTTAAATACAGTCAATGTCAAAATTTTCAAACTATCAGGTAATTTATTATAAACTAGCTTTTACCCGCGGCTTCGCTCGCATTGAAGCCAATAAATAAGTATCAAAATCATTACCATATAATTGAATCAATATAATAACTCTATTTTCTTACTTAGCTGGGATTATCAATTTTCAAAATTACAACATTAGGTATGACGTTTAAAAATCTCACAATATGCTTTATTAAAATGCAACAACAAACGGTAAAATATATTTCTCTGTAACAAAAATAAATAATTTTGGACTTTAACAATTTTATATGATATAAATGCAGAGTATTAATGTAGGATATTTTTGTGGACTATATTATAAGTTTCTCCTTAGGGTGCAAATATATGTTAATTAAAGAGAGAAATAAGAAAAAAGAAAGTATCCTATATTACTTCTAATACCCCCAAGAATATGTGTACAAAGATTCATGATGATCTGTTGAGTAGTTATCCCGTGAAAGCGTAACAAATAAACTTACATTCGCATTTATAATATTAGTAAAGTAAGTATAGATAAGTTAAGTAAAGTTAAGTATAAGTATCAACCCTGAATACTGTAATACCGTCCCTCGCGAGGCATAACAGCCGCTGCCTACACCTTCGGATAGAAAAAGCTGTGAAGTTACGTTATGTTATCTAATTTACGAATACTGTAAAACTTCATTACTGAAGTAGCTAAATTTGCCGATTTTTTGACAAACAATTTAGTAAAAAAAATTTTTTTTTATAATAAAAAGTACCCTATGTTACTACCTATGTACAAAGTTTCATGATGACCGGTTCAGTAGTTTTTGCGTGAAAGCGTAACAAACAAACTTACATTCGCATTTATAATATTAGTATAGATTATAATGGACATGCAAAACGAATTTCTACCGCACACTGCGGTGGTACGGTGCTTAGGCAATAGCAGTTTATTAGGAAATCTGCAACTTCTATTGCTATTAAAATCTTTTTTTGAAAATAAATACATATGTTTATGGACAATAATTGAAATTTCATAAATGTACAAACAGGGCAACGGTAGGATTCGATATTTTTTTAAATAAAGGAACACAACTTTCCCAAAAGTCAGCCCCACTTATAGCCCTGACTCATCTCTTTTGTGCTCTAAAAGTCTCAATATATCTACTGAGTTTCCCCATTTAACCAAACCATAGCGTAAAATCGAATAGACATATCCATGATAGGCACAGAGAGTGGTGTCTATTGTAGATATTTGCCTCAGTCTGTCTATTCAATACATAGACATATTTATATAATTTAGAGCATACCGCATCAATATGTTGCTTCCACCCACAATGTTTATCTATAGTCACTCCTAGAAATACATTTGACTCTACATCCTCCAAAACAGTACAACTTATACAAGTAGTCTCGGTGGCGCAGTGGGCGAGCGCACGGCCTCTGATCCAGAGGTCCGGGGTTCGATTCCAGACACTGGCTCACACCAATGACTTTTCGAAATTGTTTTCGGAAGTTATGTGTGATAAATATCGATGACTGAAAAACTTTGTGCCCGGTATGGCAATAGGTTCGCCACCTATTCCATTTGGGACGTAAACATAACGGCGAGACGAGGCTTAACAGCCGCTGCCTACACCTTCGGGTAACAAAAGGCGTGAAGTTATGTTATACAAGTAAATGCGATTTACGAGTAACATTGCCACACTACCTCTCTGCTGAAACTCCTCCCCCTTTTCTTGCTAAATGCTTTACTCGTCGAGTGTGTGGCAGGTTCATAATATTGTATGGTTCAGCCAGCTAGTCCACCTTGAGTACGTTCCACTAATCGATCGCGGCGACCGCAACACCCTCTGAGTACGTTCCACTAATCGACCGCAACACCCTCTGTATCGTTCTACATAAAGCCCGCGGTCGTTGCGAGCGATCGCTCGACGTCTTAAATGACGTCACTGATCGCGACCGCATCGCGCCCACTTCGCCCGCAAAATATTGATACGTCTTGGTGGGCTTTCAATAAAAAATGACATATGTCATCAGAACTTGATGAATTTTCCGAGCCGCCATATTGCTAGCACACAGCGCTCAAGTTTTGCGTTCCACTTATAAGATTCGCCAGACATTCGCCCACAACGCCGGCGGCGTTTTTACGTTAGTGGAACGGCAATTTCCGCGGTCGCGGTCGCCTTTGGCGGCCGCGGTCGTTGTGGGCTTTATATGGAACGAGCCCAAGTGAGTCAAGGGCCGCGTTCCACATAAAGCCCACAACGACCGTAACGTCCACAGTAGCGCTCCACATAAAGCCCGCGGTCGTTGCGTGCGGTCGCTCGACGTCATAGATGACGCCACTGTTCGCGACCGCATCGCGCCCACTTCGCCCGCAAAATATTGGTAGGTCTTGGTGGGCTTTCAATAAAAAATGACATATGTCATCAGAACTTGATGAATTTTCCGAGCCGCCATATTACTAGCACACAGCGCTCAAGTTTTGCGTTCCACTTATAACATTCGCCAGACATTCGCCCACAACGCCCGCGGCGTTTTTACGTTAGTGGAACGGCAATTTCCGCGGTCGTGGTCGCGGTCTTTGTGGGCTTTAAGTGGAACGCACTCAAGTTGTCTGACTGTTGATTGACTCATACGAATTATATACTCTTTGGGTTGACACTTGACTGTTGAGTGTTGACTTTTTACTTTATAATCTACCAAACTACCAACAAATGCCAGCTACATTTGTTTGTTGTTTTACTGTAAAAAAATAATATTTATCAGTTAAAAATCCAAGTTTTATTTATATTAAACTAATACATATGTACACATCTGAAACTAAATAACTGTGGTTCTTAAATTAATATACTCCGTTGCTGTTAAAAAAGTGTAAACTTATGTTTGGAAACTAGGTAAATATGTCACATCAAGTTAATTCTACTTTGAGCAAATTGTTGAATGGTAATGGTTTAGATGAAGAGGAATATAGTATTTGCGACTTTACAATTGCGGATCAAAATTCTGTTGCGGAATCTCAAGGTATTACGCCTACCACTCCTTCGAATTTTAAACCTGTACTTGGAAGCAACGTCACTTATGTTGTTGCTTGTGTAATTCTAAATGAAAATAATGAGATATTGATGATGCAAGAAGCGAAAGAGAGCTGTGCTGGCAAATGGTACTTACCTGCTGGACGTATGGAAAAAAATGAAAGCATTGTGCAAGCTGCAGCAAGAGAGGTTCTTGAAGAAACTGGCTTAGAATGCATACCATCTACTCTTCTAGTTGTTGAGACTGCAGGAGGTATGTGGTACAGATTTGTTATGACAGCAACTGTGGTTGGTGGTGAATTAAAAACACCAGCTAAGGCAGACAAAGAATCTTTACAAGCCAAGTGGATTGCAAATTTACAAGAAATAACATTAAGATCTAATGATATATTGCATCTAATTGAGAAAGCACAGTTGTATAAGCACAATAAAAGTAATGGGTCATGGCATGCAGAAATCTTGCCAACACCAATTGCTCATGTTAAAGACTTATTAAGATTGATTGTTGTTATAAAAAAGAGAAGTACAAATAAGTTACATGTATTGCTGAGTGAGAAAACAGCATTACATTATCCAACTTGTGAAATTAATCCTGCAAAAAGTATTCATTCAACATTACGGAGATTTATGGTGGAGATGTTTGGAGCTGATGTAGGGCAACACCGACCCTTGGGCTTACTCTCTGTGGAACATGATCCATCAGCAGATGGTTGTTGTTTTACTCTTCTTGTGGCGTTTAGAGCACCTCTTGAAGAAGTACCGTTAATTGGCAAGTGTGTCTGGCAAGAGGTATCAACAGATATTGAAAATAGATTACTTTCTATCATCACAACTAAAAATTCTTGTATAGAATTACATGTAGTACGTTAATTTCGTTTTCTGCATTACAAGTATTATTATTTTAAAACAAATACTCATTTTTACAAATATTATTTAGCCATAAGTTATTTACTCCGTCCATTATTGTATAAGTACATAGACATACTAACCACAGTGTATCTGACTATATACTATCTTTCTAGATGTATGACGAATGAGTTGAAAGTTTGTAACTGAATCTGTAATATTTATTGAAAACTATTGCATTTGAAAAGAGTAAAAGAACCCAAAAAGGATATTTAAAATGTTTTGTGTATTTAAAACATTATTATATTATTTAGAATAAACGCCCCCACAGACAAAACCACATAGATAAAGTAGTAGTAAACAGAAGATATTGGGAGCTAACCAAAATCTTGGTTAACTAAATATGCAATTACATACACACATCTATCCTGTGTCCATAGCTATTCCAGCAAAGTTTTGTCTAACTTATTATAATCATAACTTTTTAGGAATTTCAATTTGTAATTACCATTATTTAGAAAAATTGGCCCAATTAGCCCATGGGAAAAAATATATTGCAGCAGTAAAATGGTAAATAAAATTAAGATATGCATCCAGCTATACTTAATATGTGAAAATCAAATTAAAGACTGAAGTTGTAATCAGAGTACATACAAATATCTGTATATTTGTAACTAACTTATAATAAACTTGTTTTTGCCCTTTGCATGTGTATAAACATATGTATATACATACATAACTTCAGGGCAAGTTCCTTGGGGGTAGGCAAAGAGAACAGACCACCATAAGGCGCGATTCTTCACTTCACTCGCTTCTTTGACTTTCATATCTCTTGTCATACGCGCTCGTCTATTTTTAAGACTCCTGACAACACCTTCCTCAAGGACTTATTTAATCTGGTCATGGACTCACAACATCCTTCCGCTTTTGCAATTAAACATTTTAAACTATAATAAACTTGGTCGAAATGCGATCATTTCGATTGCACACAATTTGCGGATATTTTTCGTAATATATTTACGAAAAATATCCGCGAGTTGTACAATAATTCTCAGACAATTAAATTCTTTGCATAAAATCAACATAGTAAGCAATTAATATGTAAATTATTTTGTTTAGACACTCAAAACTTTGGCATTTTACATTAAAATTAATGCAAACTATGCAATATTATATTAATTAGTTTTTGTTGTAATTGATTATAATTAGTTTTTTTATTTCCCCCTGCCAATGAAATATTCGTAATTATTATTTTTGGGCATTTTTATAACTATCTATTTTCCTTAGATTTTCGCGAATAATATATGAATTAAATAAAAGATTCTTTTCGGATTACGACTCTAGACTTTCCGATTTAGGTAAAACTATCTAGGTATATTTTTACGATGATGAGTTTGCATAAGGTGACTGGGTGTTTTATTATATATTTAAGTTGTTGTATAAACAAAACATGTTTATTTATTTCTGGTTCCCTAATTATAGTAGTAGGTACCATAATGGTCTCGGGAAGACGATTCCAAATGCCCGATGGATTGTAAAGTGTAAACATATTTGTTGATTGTATTATTGATGAGTTTTATTTTTGAAATTTTTATGATTATTCTTTATTGTATTTTTATTTTTGATATTACAGTATACAATATTTTTTGTTGGCACCGATATAGGTACTGTTTCCTTTTGCTCTTCCACAATAGCACTAGACGAACTAGGCCTCAAAATTTGAATGGACTTTAATAAACTAAATGGCTTTAGCTCGTTTGACATAAATGACGAAGTGTTAAGGGATGGATAAAATTGTAGCAGATCTTCTCAGCCAGCGGAACACCGTGTAACACCACAAAATAATTTTATGGATAAATGGATCTGAGATTGATAATGAAATGAGAGAGCATGCAAATGACACAAGAGTGCGAATAATGAGTGCAGGTAAGGTATATAGAAATATAGAACAGTGTAGTTGGGGGAATAGTCATGTTATAGGTAGAAGACCGAAAAAGAGGATTGTGTAGGTGACGACTAAAAAAAGAGAATGGAAAATAACGCCCAACTCCCTTATGTTAGATGAGGACATGGAATAAAACTACTGCATTTTGTAATATTATCTTAAATAAGTACTTGAAAACCCTTCAGTACTGACCATTTTCTTTGTTCTTTAACGAGTACGTAAATGCTACTTCTCAGTTTTATTTATAAAACCAATTCAATTCTCTTCGCTCACAAAAATACATAACAATGTCCACACATAGTTTAAAATAAATAATTGTTGGATAACCACCACAAAAATGACTCATTCTGGGTCTATTGACCCAAAGAGAAGAGTATGTAACTAGTTTTGCAAGGTGTTTTTTTTTGTATATTAGAATTAATCTCATTATACTTTATATTGTTATTTGTATAAACTACTAATTACCTGATTTTATTGTTTATTTACTAATAAAATTTTACTTTGAAATTATTTAGGTTCTTTAATTTTTCATACTTTTCAGTCAGTGTGTGTTCAGCCTATGTTTGTCAACCTATAGAATCAAAGTTCATAATACTCTCTCACTATTATTATTAAAGCAAAAGTCACAATCACGGGTCAACTGAAAAAAATAGGCAAATGTTTTTTCTTGTCTAAACTTTAACATAACTTCACGCCTTTTGTTAGCAGAAGGAGTAGGCAGCGGCTGTTAAGCCTCGTCTCGCCGTTATGTTTACGTCCCAAATGGATTAGGTGGCGAACCTATTGCCATACCGGGCACAAAGTTTTTCAGTCATTGATATTTATCACACATAACTTCTGAAAATAATTTCGAAAAGTCATTGGTGTGAGCCACGGTCAGGAATCCAACCCGGACCTCTGGATTAGAAGCCGTGTGCTCGACCACTGCGCCACCGAGACTAAAGAGTCTAAACTTTAATAATACATAAATGACACTGTTGCCCAAAATCCCTTATAAACGATCCCCGTGACGCGTGCCCCTGGAGTAATTTCTACTTTTAAGTTATAACGAGATTGTACCCGAAGGTGTAGGCAGCGGCTGTTAAGCCTCGACATGCCGAATCGTAACTTCCCAAATTAAATAGGTGGCGAAACCTATTTATTTTCCAGTACAAACCTGTTAGTCATCGATATTTACGTTAGGTATTACACCTAACTTTCGTTAATCATTTCGAAAAATGTCTGGTGAGAGCCCGAAATCGATTCCATGAATTCTGAATCATAAACGAGGAGTTCGACCACTGGACCATCGAGAGTTTAAGAGATCGCCCGAATACTGAACCACCACTCAAATCTGATAAATAATAAAGTGCTACTTACCGGCTCAAATTTCATGCATTCTGTCTAATGTGACAGTTACTTAAACGCTTAAGTAGCGCTTATATATTTGAGTGGCGGTTCAAGATTCGGGCTTTAATTTTTTTAATTTAAATGAGACTACATATAGAACCGGTGCTATTAAATAGTTATATCATTACATACATACATACATAACTTCACGCCAAATCCCTTGCGGGGTAGGCAGAGAGAACAGAGCGCCATAGGACACGATTCTTACACACCTCACTCGCTTCGTTGACTTTCATAACTCTTTTCATGCACGCGCGTCGGTTTTTGAGGCTCTTAACATAATATAAAATAAAGTCGCTTTTCGCTGTCTGTCCCCTTATATGCTTAGATCTTTGAAATTACGCAATGGATTTCGATGCGGTTTGTTTTAATGGATAGAGGATGTCAACAGGATCGTTTTCATCAAAAATTTAGTAAAGATTTAATTGTAAACGCTGTAAAAAATACTTTTGATTCGGAACAAAGTTCGCCGGGTCAGCTAGTATAAATAATAATAATAAAGCCCTTTATTAAGACCGACTTTATCTAATTACATATTATAAATCTAAATAACTATGAATATGTTAGACATTTCTTAAATATTGATATTAATGTTTGATGATTTTTTGTAGAATGTTTGCCAATCGGCAAAGGCCTCCTCCAACGTTTTCCATTCCCGTCTGTCTTGGGCCACTCTATTCCATGTTACTCCTGCAACTTGCCTGATGTCATCATCCCATCTTTTCTGTGGTCTGCCCCTTTTCCTTTTCCCTTCTCTAGGGTACCACCTTGTTACTATTTTGCTCAATTTATCTTGGCCTCTCAACAAGTGTCCCGCCCATTGCCATTTAAGCCTTCTGATTTTGGATATTATATCTGTGGCGCCTGCTTCGTCTTTTTCCTGATGACATGGTTTTTTATTCGGCGTGACCTTTTCAGATTTAGCATACTTCTTTCCAATGCATGTTGACAGGTTTCTAGTTTTCTAGTCGTATTTTTTGTTAAAGCCCATGCATTTGCTGCCATACACTAAAACAGGTAGTAGGTATGCAGGAGTTGAAAAGTTTTTTCTTTATGTTGATGTGAAGACTTTTGTCCTTCATTGCCTCACTTAGACTCCTGTATCTTTTCCAACTGTTTGTTATTCTTCTCTAAACTTCTTTGCCTATAGGATCGTCTTGTGTTATTAGCTGTCCCAGGTAGAAGTATTCGTTTGTGTAATCGGTTTGTTTATTACCTAGATGTATGGTGGTTTTCTTCCTGTTTGTCATAACCTTTGTTTTTTCTGGGTTCAGCTTTAAGCCCATCTTCTCGCTTTCAAATGCTATTTGAAAGCGAGCGTTCATGTATAATTTTTTTTGTACGTTTTCCGGTGTTTCAGCAAAAAGCACTATGTCGTCAGCGAACCTAAGGTGTGTCAGGGAGGCTCCATCTACTTTTATCCCGAGGTTTTCCCAGTGGAGATCTCTCTTTGGCTAGTATAAATACTATAAATTAAAACTCAATGTTGTTTCATGATTTATTAAAGCGATACAAAAACATTGCTTTGACTAGAAAAATCGAATATTTAATAATTTAATTATATTTAATGTCTAAAATCTGGTATGCATTAGTCATTAATAATAACTCACATATATCAGCTACAACTATAGTAACCATACCAGTGATATTTTCCAAACTAATATTGCAGCAAAATAAAATGTCTGCTACAGAAATTTTAACAACAATTGTCATTTTATAAATAATTAGGTAGGTAGTGTACCATCGCGAGTGGTTTGTTACACTTGATTTCTATGCTTATTATTTTATAGTAATTATTAAGCTAAATTTTTTAATAGCTAACATTTATTTATCACATTTAATTTTATCTTTACAAGTTTTAGTGGCATCTCTTATGCGTTTTTGATAGTATTGCATATAAAAACTTTTAGGCTTTCGCGTTGCATATTACTGAGTGATAATGATGAACGGGAATTAACGCGACACTTTTTTAGGTAAATATTTGTTTACCTAAAAAAGTGTCGCGTTAATTCCCGTTCATCATTATCACTCAGTATTGCATATGTCGTGTATCAAACATGAACTTAGGTAAGTATGTGAGATAAATATGAACAAGTTGTAGCGAAAGCAAAACACATCCGTCAGATTGCGAACGAGC
This sequence comes from Euproctis similis, assembly GCA_905147225.2. Taxonomy (NCBI): domain Eukaryota; kingdom Metazoa; phylum Arthropoda; class Insecta; order Lepidoptera; family Erebidae; genus Euproctis; species Euproctis similis. The sequence goes on along the minus strand of LR990105.1, from coordinate 18,093,872 downwards.
TTACAACATTCCTGTTTGTTAGAATACTTTCTATTCTCTATAACTACCATTTTGACTCGGTATTTGTAACAGCCAGCTATTGACTATTACATAAATGCGTTAAAGATACATGTCAGACATCTTTCATCATACCTGATGGGAGTTTATTTCTCTATTTACAAATCAGAATTTATATTTTGAATTAGTTGGTTACAGGGTCCCGATTATCTACGTGTACTATTAATATTTTATTAATAAGCTGTTCAACTATACCGAGTTATAACGAAACACATGGACACTATTCAGCGCCATCTAGTCTCAAAATATTTTTACAGAGCAGATAGTGGGCATGATATTTGACGCCGTTTTCAAACATATAAATAGAAAACACTCTTCCTTACATGGGAACTTATCCATAACAATGTTCATCTTTATCGCACATTTCTACTGGGGACGAGGTTAGAACCCTTGGCAACTGCGCAGAATCCAGCCCTAAAAGTCACTAATCCTCTGTTGCAACACCTCAGTAGTTCAAAATTCAATACAATTGGGTATATTTAACATAATACTGCACTATTCAATAAAATTTTGCAAATTTTATAAGAAAAATATAGTCCAATTTATTTGCGGATTATTAATTTATTGACCGCCATGACAGGCTGTCACCCGGCGCCATATTGAATATTTATGACTGTGGTGTAGAAAAAAGTAGATAGGTAAATAAAAAAAATGCTAAAACTATCTACATTAATATTTTAGCAATATCGGTAGTCACATACATAGATGAATAATAATTTTCTACCTGATGTTTCAAAAATATAATGCATCAAGGCAAGCAATAAGAGTATTGTACTAGTGCAATATATATAAGAATTTTAATTCCTTACTTTTCATACATAATGGGAGATCGAAAAAGCAAAAAATACTTTAGAGTGATACTGTCGCAGCAAACATGTGATCGATTTTCGATGACAAGTTCATTTAATGTAAACTTAATAAATTATGTAGTTTATAATAATGATAATATTATATGATTAACAAATAAACAATAATTTAAGCTTTCATTTGCAATAGAAACATTAACTCCGCACAAAATTTTCAATTTTTCAAAACATGTTTTCAAATAACTAGTGGATGTATGCAAATAACTTGTTGCAAATGTATTTAAATATAAAATATTTATATGTAATTTGATGAGTAATTTATTTATGGTCTCCAAAAAGATGTTGAACCATAGAGAAACCAATAAGTAATATTTAAATTTTAACAAAAGAACATACAAAGTGAATAAATAAGTAAAAACTTGCTCATTATTCACATGAAAATATGAATGTAGAATTACATTTAGAGTAAAGCGATTTACGAGCTTGTATATGTTGAGTATATTTAAAAAAAAAAGTACCCAATACATTATTTTTTCTCCACCTCTCATAAGAGTTTTATTTTTTCGAATGATTAAGTGCATTTCTTTGGCAAGCTAATAGATATCAGAGGGACTTTTGGCGACAATATTTTGTTAAGTCATATTTATTACATAATAAATTACTACTTTTAATATTATATTTCATAATAAAAAAAAATGTTAGTAAACAAAAATACATCATACCTCACTATACGTAGTCGAAATGATTCAATAAATAAATCAATTGCGAAAAATCAAAAATTAATTAACTAACTTTTGAATCTTTAATAACAAACATAAATCTCACTATTTTGTCAGACAAAGAAAATTAAATCTAAAACGGCTATCAAATGGAAAATTTTAATATTTATTATGTCAAATATACCAACAACATATCCCTAAAATATTTTTGGGGTAACTACTTGACCACAGATTTGAAGATAACTGTGTTCAACCTTGAGGAGGCTATGCCAATCAGGGGTTATGTTACTCAAATTTAAGGTCACAATGTTTTTTAATGATTGATTAAATGTAATGAGCGTAATTTTTAATACCGTGCAGCCACTGTGGCAATTAAATTTTCTGACGCGTAAATCCATTTTCTCTACAGAGAAATATAACATAACATAACAAATCCCTGTCAAATTTTACTACACAAATTTCAACACACACAACCATTGGCCCAGTTCAGACTGTACATATACTTAATATAAGGCCATTTAAATGCTTCTACACATGGTAAGGTAGACTGTTCACCCAATAACAAATTAATTTCGACATAGTTCACAATCCATAGTTACGATAAAGCTGATAGAATTGCTGGCTTCGTTACTCTTAGTTCATTAGTCTTGCATGTTAATATGTCTTAGTTTTTTGAGGAAAAATAATAATAATTCATATTTAACTGTTCAATTTAGTGTGATTATAAAAGCGAACTTAAATATTCAATGAAATGCAATACAGATTTATATAAATATCTTTACAATGTTGATAGCTATGAAGAGAACGATACTTCAATAGTCTAATGTTGAAACAAAATTAATTTGGTGTATCAATTTACCAAAATATTTTTTATGGTGAAATAGAGAGATTAAATAATTTTTCGTAAACACTAGAGGGAGCAATTGTCTTTATGGCTAAATATTTTAAAATGAAATTTATAAATCAGATTCAAATTATAACTACAGTACAGAAAAAAATAATAAAGAATGAAACTAAAGTTTCAGAGTAATCCATTAAAGTCTGCAAATACCATACTTTCGTGAATTCATCAACTACTGCCAAAAATCTTCAAATAATAAAAAAAAAAATGAAGCCTTAAAGGCTAATAAAAAGAGTTCAACATTTTCATAACCAAAATATAAAAAACTCAAAATTTTGCTAAATATAATAAATTACCAATTTCTTTCTTACAATTATGGCTATTTTTTTAAAGAATACATTATTTCCAGACCACATATTATTTCAGAATAACACTAAATACACTATATGGTGAAAAATAGGCACAGCCTAATGTCATGACTGAAAAATAAAATTGTACTGGAACTTAACACTGAGCATAAAGGGAACCTATTTATTATCTACTTCTAAATCAATAATTAACCCTCAAGTTGTATTCCTTGTATCCAAGAGTTCAAATCTGTTGAACCAGGACATTCTAGGATGCTCTCTTCGGGTTCTTCGGATGCCAATAGGCGTCGTGCAGCAGACTGGCCAGACATATATGCACCATGTGCTGTCGAATAGAATTCTCTGTGTGTATGCTCTCCAGCAAAGAGCAAGACAGGCTGAAACAGTGCAGATATGTTGATATTAAACCAAATATGTTAAGTCTTGGTGGTCCAGTAGTCGAGCACGACGAGCACACTGCTTCTGAATTAAGAAGTCGCGGGTTCGAATCTTGGCTCACACCGATGGCTTATCAAAATTAATTTCGAAAATTATATGTGATAAATATATAAATAAATATCTATTTAAATAAAAACTTTGGGTCCGGTATGGCAATAGGTTCGCACTTATTCCATTCGGGACGTAAACATAATGGGAGTCGAAGCTTAACAGCAAATGCCTACACTTTCGAGTAGGGGTCCGTTTAAGTATTACGTAAGCAGTATAGGGGGGCGGGGGGTCTTTGCTTGACTTATTTTTAATGACATGGGGGTGAGGGCGCCTAGATGATGATTAAGTCATCGGTAGTAATTTATTTTTTTACACACATGACAATATAAATAACATAACTTCACGCCTTTTGTTACCCGAAGGTGTAGGCAGCGGCTGTTAAGCCTCGTCTCGCTGTTATGTTACGTCCCAAATGGAATAGGTGGCGAACCTATTGCCATACCGGGCACAAAGTTTTTTTATGTATGTTTTTGTAGAACAATACTACAATAATAGAAAGTTATAATATGATATTAACTGAAAAAGGCATACCTTTTTATCATGCATATTTCTAAATAGTGGTTGGGCTACACTCTCAATATCACTTTGGCTGGTTCCCACAGCTATAGCAGTGTATGAGCCCCTTGTGTATGATTGCTTCTTCCAACTTGTACTAAAAAAAATAACAGTACAGTCAAATATAATCATGTAACAGATATATTAATAACTAGCTGTCCCGGCTAACTTTGACACAAAGTATAAACATTTTTTTATGATTAAAATAGCCTAAGCTACTCATTATTACACCATATACCTGACAATAAAAGTCCCGTCAAAATCGGTTAAGCCAATTCATAGATTACCCAGAACAACAGACACAAAAACTTTGAAAAAAAAAAAAATGGTGCATGTCCTGTAATTGTATTCATATGAACGTAATAAATAGAAAGTAGTTATTTCAATTTTATAAACAAGCCCTTCAATTTTATAGATTGAAGATAGATCAGGATCAGAACTAACCAAACACATTTCTGAGGCTCAGGAACAAATGGATCATTCAGAAATTTCCTTAAAATTTTTGTACAAGTAATCCCAACTTCTTCATATGATAATGACTCCATATATTCAGCCTCTTTGCCTGATAACCACCCCAACAGGAGTGTTTCAGACACTTTGCTAAATGAATAAATTTTCTTATACCAAGAATCTGATATATCTTCAGGTACTGGCGAATTTTCCCATAACAACATGATCTCTGTAACTTCCGGATTCAAAAATGGTCTTTCATATTCTAAGAATATTTTATTTACAGTACCAAACAATAATCTTTCAATTGATTCCAATTTGTATTGTGGCAAAGCTGGTTCAAATAATGTGTTAGCATTCTCTTTTAAAACACCTAAAGGTATTGTACATATCACATGATTGGCATAGAAAGATTGTCCATTATCGCATACCACTTCAATATATTTAGAAATCTTCTTCTTTCGACTTTGAGTAACACAAGTTGGAGGGGACAAACTATCCTCGGGGTTAACTGTCCTACTAGATGAAGAGCTTTTAGATATGTCTTCAATAACTGTTTGATCAGAATCCTCAGACTCTTCTCCAACATCTTCTAATAATGTCAATGAATTGTGCTCTTCTGAATCCCATTTTAATTTAGTAACTGCATGACCTTTTAGTATTTTACTAGGAGAAATATTTTTGGTCAATGGATCCAATATTGTACTGTACCCTGTTGGTATCATGATATTACCACCTTGTAGCTCTGTATAACTTCCCAATTCAAGGAGGTCAATTTCATCCATACTGTTACAGCCCGATATGCAGGTTTCTCTTTTCAGTAGACAATCAAATATTAATCTTCTCAACTTTTTTTCTGCAGAAGATGGTAAGCGTTCTAAATAAATGGTAGCTTCTAAATTAATGTGCTCACCTACACTATGAATATCAGGTGGTGGTAAATATTGGCAAAGGAAATACTCTTCACAACGTCTTAGAAAGCAAACATATGCCTCGTGTATCTCGTGCAATACACCAAAAGGTACCTGTTTCCCGTCCTCTGTAGCTGCTATAACCTTATGAGGTTTGGGTATGTTGATAATGTTAACAAGATTGTTGGCCATGGCTATTTCAAAAATTGGATTCCCTAAAACGCCATGTATCCAGTTAGCCCCCAACTCGACATTTTGGTTTTTCATTGGTATTGATATTATACGACCACCGATACGTTTTCTAGCTTCTAAAATTATAAAATCTTCCATTCCATTTTTATGAAGATAATTGGCGGCAGCCAACCCTGCCATGCCGGCACCAATAATTAGAACATTGCACTTATTTGTATCACATTCTTTACTAGAATTTACTTTTTCGTCACCCATAATATTAAAAATTGATTATTTTATGAAATTGTATTTTTTTGTCAATTGGGTGATTGCCATTTGCCATTTAGCACCACAGAATACTTTGCAAAATACATGACATCTGACGTTGACGGAGCTTTGACATTACTGTTCTGTTTTTCCTTGAATTGGTTCTAAAAAACTACTTTCCTACTAAAATGTTACTTACGGAAGTAAGTTATATAATAATATATAATCTTGATTATATATTATATTATATATTATATTGCACAGAGGATTAGCATTGCCATTCAGCGTGGCAATGCGGCCAGTCTTCTGGGCACGCTGCCAGTAAACCGAGATGCGGAGAAATTTGATTTCAGGTAGTTTTTTAATTGTATATTGTAAATAATGTAATTAATTTATTTGTTCTTATTATTGTAAATAAAGAGTCAAGATTGTATAATCTTTAAATACTTGTAATAGCTGCCTGCTGTGCTTTACATAAAAGAAGCTTCCTTACCAACTCCATGACAATATTTGGTAACTTCTACATATTTAACTACTCTGTGATGAAAAAAAAAATATCACCTCACCTCGAACCACTTCCTCCCTCAGAAAAACATGCGAATTTATTTACATCTCGTTCCACTTAGGTTATTTGGTATATTACTATCTCTGTCTGAGTGACCTTTGAATATGCCTCACTGAATAATATTTATAATCTTTGTTTACTTCATATAAAATTGTACCTACCTACTGAGGCTGTGTTTTTGTTTTTGTGTATATCGTGCAAAACGATCTTCAGTGATAAATTATTATTCTGATTCAGAAATCTATGCGTAATATGATCTGAAAGTATTTATGCCTAAAAATACCTAGTGATTTGGTTTCTTTTATGAATTTTGTTTATAATCAATAACGAAAGTCATTGTGAATAACAAACAGAAGATTTGGTACTAAGATGAGAGTGTTTTGTTTGTTACAGTTATGTAACCGAGATGTGAACATTAAACAGTTTATTTTTATAAAGTACCGCTTTTAAGGTATATCATTGTAATTCGTATGAAGATTGCAAAAAACACTGTAAACACGTGGATTTGCTTTGATTAAATCAATAGTGTTGTAAGACGCGTGCGCCAATCTGTATCAACAAGACTATTGTAATTCAAGGTCACTAGTTACAAACACGTGCGATGTCGGATTCTATTTACACACATGACTTTCTTCATGAGCCTGGCTTAGAGATTAAACAAGAATCGCCCTCGGAAATAGGTACAATGTCTGCATCAGTACCCATTCCGCAACGTCGGAACGACCTCGGGGACTTCAATACAGACCTAGATCTCTGCCTTCAAGACAATTTGGTTGGATCTTTTCACAATATGCCCACCATGCAATACAACAAGCTGGCCTTTGAAACTGAGAGCTCTTCCAAAATGGATACTTTTAAAATGGATGATGATGACATATTCCAAGTTGATAAAGCTGATTTAATACTTGGACCGACACTTGCAGAGCTAAATGCTAATCCAGAGACTTTGCTAGATGATTTAAATTTTGATGATTTGCTTTTACCAGAGGAGAGTGGCTATTGTGTCCAGATTGGAGGTGTTATGGGTGGTTCAAGGCGCCCTCACACAATCCAGTCAAATTGTCTAATGCCTGAAGATAGCCCTTGTAGTCCTTACAACAGAGCTCAACTTGCTTTTTCACCTGCAAGCCAACATAGCTCAGCATCTTCAAGTTTTGCTCAACCTATGAATCAATTGCCAGAACTTTTGCTGAGATTGGATGGATACAGTGGTGAAATAGCATTGGGGCAGTCTGTTCCAGCATCAACAGTATTGCCACCATTCCCAACTAATGTCCAACCACAAAACAACCAACTCTCCTCATCTGCTCCAACTAATTTGACAATGGAACAGGTAATTAATATTATTTTGAATATTTTTAAAACTAGCATACTTTAACATATTAGTGCTCTTGATATTAGTCTAAAAATCATAAATTCTATTTTTATTAGATTTGGCAACGTAGAGAACCACGCAAACATCTGTTGTCCACTAGCTCCTTGGCTGAGGCAGGATCTATATCTTCCCTCTCTGGTGGTCTACTTAGTCCGGCAACTGTGGATTTCTCACAAGATGAAGACGACCGGGATGCTGAGTCTGATGAAGATAGTGATAGATATGAGGACCTTTCTTCTGATGGTAAGTAACAAAAATTATCATTGAGTTTGAAGGTGTGAAATACAGTACAGTTGTTAATTTTATCTTATTATATTATTAACATAATATTATGGAATTAATGTTTGCCAATAAACCTAAAAAAATGTTAATTGGTAATCATAAAAATTAACACAAAACATTAATATATGTATAATTAATTAACGCATAATAAATTCCTGACGCGCTAAGGGGGAGGCCTACGTTCAGCAGTGGACTAATCTGGGCTCATGATGATGATGAAATTCCTGACTTTAATCAATTAAGTCAAAGTCAAAATAATATGTATATATCCTACTTACTCTGTAATTTTTAATAAATTGGCACTCAATAATAATCAGCAACATACATACATAACTTCACACCAAATCCCTTGTGGGGTAGGCAGAGAGAACTGAGTGCCATTATGTGCGATTTTTACACACCTCTGGGGGTCATGTCAAGAGCGTGCACGTTGCGACCCCTGCCGTCCCAGTGGGACGCAATCTTGACCGAAGCAAACTCAGCCGGACGGGCTGCTAGGGCGTGCCCCGTAAGCGACGGGCACCGATTAGCCTCCGTCGGTGCGGCTGCATGCGCATGCGGCGAAGGGGGCCGCCACCCTTCACGCAGCGCCAATCCTGGCGGGACGAGGAGAGGGGAGTGCCGTATAGGCACGTGGAATGTTAGAGGTAGTATGACAAGAAAGATGAATGAGATGATGGATGTAATAAATGAGACATGCCTGGATGCCTTATGTTTGACAGAGACAAAGCGGAAGGGGAGTGAGACCGAGGACCTCCTCGGTGGCATCGTAGCCCTATGGTCCGGACTGGACCCGGACGTCCGTGCCAGTGGAGGTGTTGGAGTCGTTCTCTCCTCCCGCTTTGCTTCTGGAGTGAAAGATTATGAGTTGGTAGGCCCGAGACATCTGGGTTCGAATAAAACTGGGGATCACGCGAGTTTTCCTGGTCGCAGCTTATGCTCCCGTCAGCTCCGCGGATCCCCGCGAACTCGAGGAGTTTTGGGAAACTGTTAGGGATATTCTGGATCTGGTTGAGGGAAATGAAAGGATAATTCTGTGTGGTGATCTTAATGGATGGGTCGGAACCAAGAGAGATAGCCTGGAGGCTGTCCTTGGTCCGAATGGTGAATGATGCTGGTAAGCCGATATTGGACGTATGCCTGGAACGGAACCTCCTTGTGTCTAACACATTATTCCGTCATAAAGATATTCACACGTATACGTGGAGACGGAATGAACAAAAGAGTATGATTGATTTGATTTTGGTAGATAGTCATCTCCGAAATACTCTAAGGGATACAAGAGCCTACAGAGGCCCCACTCTTGATACGGACCACTACCTGGTGGTAAGCCGTTTCGTGGGCCTCTTCAAGAAGTGGAAACACTGGCGAGTGCGTACTCATTTCGGAGAGCTTGAAAGGATAAAATGCGAGAAATTAGAAGATGGAAGTGTACGGAGTATGTATGTAGACCTAGTCAGTAAAAGGCTCAGTGAGACGAGTCTTTCTGACCTAGGTGTTGAAGAATGCTGGGAAAGAATGCAAGATAGTATAGTGGATAGTGCAAAAGAAGTATGTGGTAGTGGCCTGGTGGGACGCGGATGTGAAATCCAGCGTCGAAAGAAAGAAAAAAGCATGGTTGGATTATGTCTCAAGTTTGAATCAGAATGATAGTATGACAGAGAAAAAGTATGAAAGCTACCGCCGCTGCAGGAATGTTACCAAAGCCTTAGTGAAAGAGAAGCGTGAAAGACTAGTTGCGAATGAGGAAGTGAGGTTGACGGAGAACTGCGAGGCGAATAACAAACTCTTCTGGAGGGAAGTTAGAAAGTCTCGGGGTTCTTCGTCAACATCCAGAATGGACAAAATTATGTCTAAGACTGGTGACATTCTTGCAAACCCAAGCGATGTATTGGGCAGGTGGAGTGAGTATTTTGGGGAAATGTACGAGTATGTTCCGGATGTGGGCGCCGCGGGTGAACCTACGGCTGATACCGCTGCGCCAACATCTGACGAGGACATTACTATGGAAGAGATTGAATGGTCGATACGAAGTATGAAAAATGGTAAGGCAGCTGGAATTGATATGATGTCTGCTGAAATGATCAAATACGGTGGGACCTGTGTCCGGGACGATTTCCTGACCTTGAGCAATCTGTGCTGGAAGTCGGGTAAGGTTCCCATGGACTGGAGGCGCGCTGTCATTGTGCCCTTGTATAAAGGTAAGGGATCACGTATGCAGTGTTCCAGTTACAGGGCCATCAGTTTGATTAGTTTAGCAGCAAAAGTGTATGGGAAAATTATTGAAAGGAGAATGAAGGTGATATCTGATGGAGTGTTGTGGGAGGCTCAGGGTGGTTTTAGAAGCGGACGAGGGTACATGGATCAGATTTTTTCTCTCCGCAACATCGTGGAGAAACAACTGGCTGTTAACCGGAAGGTTTTCTGCGGTTTTGTGGATTTGGAAAAAGCGTTTGACAGAGTGTTACGAAAGGATCTGTGGGGCATACTCCCGGGTTACGGGGTGAGCGGAGCACTGCTGCGCGCTGTGAGGTCCACTTATGAGGGCTGCACAGCGTGTGTGCGTGTTGACGGCGGCTTGTCCCCCTGGTTTGACGTCAATATCGGCGTCAGACAGGGTTGCGTGCTGTCCGCTCGACTGTTCATCCTGTACCTGGACAGTTGTCTCCAGAGAGTGAGATCGATGGATGTAGGGATGCGAATGGGTGACCTAGTTGTGACACTATGCCTGCTTTACGCAGATGACGCCGTGCTTCTAGCCGAATCGCCGTCGGACCTGCAAACACTAGTCACTACTATGAAATATGATTGCATGATTAAAGGCTTGCAGTTGAATGCGGCGAAAACAAAAGTTATGGTGTTTGAAAGGGAGGAATCCAGAACAGATGCAAGGATAATGATTGATGATGTAGTGCTGGAACAGGTGAATGAAATTGTATACCTTGGATGCGCTTTTAGCAGAGATGGAAGGTACACCGCGGATGTAGAAAGACGAGTGGCGATAGGAAATAGCGTAAATGGAGCGTTCGGCAGATTCCTGGGCGCGAAAAACATTAGCAGAAAAGCCCAGCTAGCAATCCACAATGCAGTCCTGATCCCAACGCTAACTTATGGAAGCAAGAGCTGGGTATGGCAGAGTGTGCATGAAAGTAGAATAAAGGCGGTAGAAATGAGGGCACTACGCAAAATCTGCGGAGTGACTCTCGCTGACCGCGTAGAAAACAAGGTTGTAAGGAAGGAAGTTGGGTTGAAAGAGAGTGTCGGTGTAAAAGTAAGAAAGGGCATGCTCCGATGGTTCGGACATGTAGAAAGAATGGTTGATGCAAGACTGACTAAGCAGATATACAATGCAAAAGCGGATGGATGTAGGAGTCGAGGACGGCCAAGACACACATTCCATGACCAAATAGAACGTGTTCTGGAGGAAGGTGATGTTAAGAGCCTCAAAAACCGACGCGCGTGCATGAAAAGAGTTATGAAAGTCAACGAAGCGAGTGAAGCGTGTAAGAATCGTGCCCTATGGCACTCTGTTCTCTCTGCCTACCCCGCAAGGGATTTGGCGTGAAGTTATGTATGTATGTATGTTTACACACCTTACTGGCTTCATTGAATTTGGTAACTCTTTTCATGCACGCGCGTCGCTCCTAACATCACCTTCCTCCAAAACACATTCTATTTGTATGTCTATTGCGACACCTACCTTCTATTCAAATAAAACAAAATGTCTACCATAATAATGCATTTTACCTTCTGTCTGTTTTTTATACAGAAACAGAAATAATTATATTTGAATTCTTACTAATTACAGAATCAAATGATGAGTCCGAAAGCAAACCTAGACATAGTTCCAAAAAGGAAAAATTTTTTTGGCAATATAATGTACAGGCAAAAGGCCCTAAAGGACAACGACTCATACTTAAAAATAAATCGGAAGATCCACATATACTCAACTTAGTCACTGATCCTGTTTTCAGTCCTAGTTGCAGTGTAAGGGGAATTAAACACAGGTAAGAAACTGTTTTTTAATACAAATCTAGTCTAAGGTTATTATTAAAAACAATAAAAACTAACAATCATGCTTAATTTGCTTGGCAAAGTTTATGGTTAGTGCCTGGATCATCTTTTTTTTATGAGATAGGAGGGCAAACGAGCAGGCGTGTCACCTGATGGTAAGCAACCAACGCCGCCCATGGACACCAGCAACACATAATAATATAGTGTTACTGTTGCGTTGCCGACCTTTAAGGGATAGGGGAAAGGAAAGGATGGGGAAGGGAGGTGGGCCTCCGGGTACCTCGCTCACCGAACGAAACACGGCATGAGCCACTTTACCCGGTCTTCTGAGAGGTCGTGGTATTTCACCGGTCGACGGCCCATTCATGCAGCGAAATGCTTGACTCTACCACTGTTACTATTATCATTTCATCATTAGCCTTTTAAGGTCCACTACTGGACGTAGGCCTCCCCCATAGAGCACCACAACTTCCGGTCCTGTGCAATCATTGGGGGTTTTTGCCATAATCGCCACACTTGGCAGGCGGGTTGGTGATCGCAGTAGGCTGTATTTTGTTTAGAGAGAATGCTGCCGCCCATTCTTCCAGCCTAGTCACTACTATATTTACTTATATATTTACTACTATATTACTATATTTTCTTTTTAATAAAATCTGATACAGTGCAGTTTTATCTAACATAAAAGGTTTTGTTGTTTATATCTCAATCAATAAATCCAATATTATTCTTTTGAAAATATTTTTTTTTGTATTTTTTTTATCTTAGGCTTGGGTAAGTATTACCAAGGTCTGCTATTAAGTAAAATACAGATTGTGAGCATTAAATATCCAAAATGTCGTAATCAACCATTTGATTTTTTGTGGAATTATTTATTTTTAATGGAATTGAATTTATTTTAGTGGAAAAGCAAGAAAGGGGGATGGGAATGATTTAACACCCAATCCAAGAAAATTGTATTTAATAGGCAAAGAGCTGGATAATTTGGGTAAAGTAATAAATGATATGATACCTGTCAGCGAACTACCATTTAATATTAGACCCAAGACACGAAAAGAGAAAAATAAATTAGCGTCCCGTGCCTGCAGACTGAAGAAAAAGGCTCAACATGAAGCTAATAAATTAAAACTGCATGGTTTGGAACAAGAACATAGTAAGTTTGTTTTATAGAGCTATTATATTATAATTATGTTTAACATGTTTGATTGAAATTGTAATAAGTTATAAATAATGTACACTCCATCGTTTTGCAATGCAACTTTGTTGTGAGTCTGCCTATTGGTTACTGACTCGGTCCTCACTGTTAAACCAAAAATTATTAGAAATTAAGACTATATTGCTAAAAGTATTTGTGAAGATGTTGGTAAAATTATTTCAAATACATAGAGACAAAATAATATGTAGTCTTTATGTAATTCAAATTATTTTATTAATGTTTTATCTAATGCAAGATTTTCTTTCCATATAGAACGTCTTTTAACTGGAATACATCAAATGAAGCAAATAATAAGTAGCAGAATGACTAATACACAATCTAATGTTGATTGGAATTCTCATATCAAGAACATAGTTGATACTGCCACAGGTAAATCTTATTGGATACAATTGCAAATGTCACGTTCATCTTAACATAATGTAATTCATCTCACTACAAGTTTCAGTAAAAATAGGTGGTTTGTAAAGTAGGTTTACTGACCGTAGTTGAATGTAAATACTAATGGAATGGTTTTTTTAAAAGAAAATTTTAAGTAAATTACAATAGGAACGCCTGAGAGCAAGATGACGCTGCTTTTTCATGGGTCCATTGAATTATTAGATGTTGTCACGGCAAACATATTTCAATAAACCACAGATATTAATTCATTAACACATTCAATAAATTAAAAAACAATTTTTATTATTACTTTCAGCTACAAGACAATACTAGTTTGATTGTTTTTGTCAAGCTGTGCCTCGATGTGATTGCGAAAATTTAATTACTGTTTATTTTTATTTACAGAGGTAAAGATAGCTGGCAAGGCATCGGAATTTGTCAACAAAGTATTGGACAATGTAAAATCAGGCCAGCACAATGGTGGACTAACTGATTTATAAACATTGAAGGCAGATGTGAGTAAAACGAAAGGCTGTTTTGTGTACCTCCAAAGTTAATTAAAGAAAAGAGAGTTTAACATATATCATATAAAAGCTTAATTGTCACAGACAATTTTATTTTTGTATATTTAACGAAAAAAGTTTAGTCATTAGATGCTTTTGAAGGCAACTAGGAGGAATATTAGTTTAGTACTTGTCTATAAACACTATGCCATGAGTAGATATTGTTTATATGTGTAATTATCTATTTAAGTGTTGGCAACACTTAAAATTGTTTTAATAAATTTAAATATTACCACATTTTATTAAGCTACATAAATATATCATAAATGTTATTTTAGGTATCTAAGATAATCTTAATATAAACCACTGACCCATATATTTGAAAGCTGTTAAATACTGCACTCTGCAATTTGGCAATTATTCACCAAATGGTAATATTATTTAATCTAACAAAACATAGTCAACCTTGTATAGAAATAGGACAGCATTCTCCTTGTTTTTTTTTAGAATGTGACAAATCATTCCTGAATTCACTTTCTTATCAGAAAAGATAGTATAATGATTACCTCCATAAGTTCAGACACTGTTTTTTTTTTATTGCGTGAACAAAAATTGGGCTGTGTGTGTGTGTGTATTAAAGTTTTATAGTTAACGGCTTGTAATACATTGACAGTACTATATTACTCTTAGGATATCTTATTATTGTCTATGTCTAGTCGAACATTGGATACATTATTTCTAGTTATTATAGTACTAAGTGTGATGGTTAAACTGGTATTTTACGAAATGAATATGATGGAATTTATTACATATATATATATATATTTTAATCGCTAAGAAAATTTTAATTGCATGGGATAGTTATTGTGTTATGAATACAATACTGTGTGCAATGGGATTTATTTTCTTTTAATATTTAAGAATATTTTTTTATATGATGATATTCCCATTCCACATTGGGACAAGTGTGATTTATATGTTTATATTAAAATTATGATGTTTAACTCTTTTAAATTTCTAAACTTTTATCAATTTAGCTTTATAAAAATGCTACAAATATTATATTGTTATTGTAATCTAACTTAAAATTGCAAGTATGAAACTATTAATTGAAATAATATTCGCACATGTTACTTTGCTTTAGTTTAGTGGCTGACAATTTGAATTGTACAAGTTTGTCTGTGTCAAGTTATTGCATCAATACCATACCAACTGCACTGGTTTGTTGGTAATTTCAGTCTTTATTATGTTGATTTTTCTCAAATCTCTTACTTATAATTGTTTAAGTATGCCAAATATGCAGGCGTGTGATGTGAGTATGCTATAAAGGGATATGAAGTTTCCTCTTCACTTATTAATAATATTATGTAGATAATTGGTAAATATAAATAATAATAAGCAAAACATAGTAATAACAGTAAAAGATTCTCATTCAAATTTCAAATCATTTAATCACCATGTAAACCATGGTAAAAGATGGAGTGCCACTATTCTCTAGAGCAGTTCCCACACGACACGACTAATAGGCAACTAATAGAAGTAATATTTTGAAAAATCTGACGATCACTTTTTGCTATCAACTAATTTGACAACCATTTTTGATTTGGGCTACGTACAGGCCAGGGTAAAATTTTAATGTTATCAACATTTTTTTTAATTAATAAGCATATTGCCAAATAGAGAGAGCTTAAAACATTGTTATCAAAAAAGGGTTACATTTGTTGTTTTTTTTTTTTTTTTGCATTAATTGTGATTGCATTTTTCTAATAACATATTAAAGTATGTTTAACAATTTCAAATATTTATCAATAGTTTCAAGCACATGTTGAGAATATAAATTCAAAATTGTAATCATATTTTATATTAAACACGACATTAATTTATTTGTTGGCTTTAAGCACTTGTTGGCTTGACTTTGTGCTTAAAGCCAACAACAAACCTACAATTTCAATTGAAAAGGACAAGTGAAAAAGCGAAACTGTACTTCGTCCCAAAATTTTTCTTTCATCTATCGCATGTCGCACACGTAGGCCACACAAATATTTTTTATATTTTGGTCATTTAAAGTTGTCTTTTTTGACACAATGCACACATTACCATCTAGTTTTTAATTAAAGCAATTTACGTTAATTTACTACAATACTGTGTGCTTATTCTCAAAGCAATCGAAATGACCTAATCTTGATCTAAATATTATTTATTGACTATACATGAATCAAGATTTATTGAGATAGTATGTGTGATACGCCTTTTTTGTATATTGTTGTACATAACTCAAAACTACAAAACAAAAAAAACTGTTTGTATAGATTTTAATTTTTACTTTAGATTAGATAAAAAATTAAACAACAGGCATTAATTTGCCTTGATGCCTTTAAATAAAGTCAAAATATCATCAACTTACACCAAAAACGAAAAAAAGATGCTTTAAACTTTTGAGCCCTGCGGCCCTATTAAGATAGAGCTCGTTATTCCAGCCAGCTTGCTCGCTGTGTTGCAAATTCGTATTTCTAACTACTAATTCCAGCTAGTCAGTGACGAGTAGTCATTGTGTAATTCAGTGCAAATTGTAGTGCCCGACCGAAGGTCTATTTTTGGCCGAAGCCGATTATTCGGCAATCTCCACAACCTTCGGCCGAAACCGAAGCCGAAGGTTTATAAATTATTAGTAATTTAATTTTTTTTTACAATATTATCCACAGCTAAAGAGGAAATCGGCGTAAAGTGGCTCCTGCCGTTTTTCTCTCGATGACAGAGGTATCCGTACTGAACTAAGTGCTGTCCGGTCCGTCAGTCACTCACTCTTTCGTAACAGTTCGTTTAATTTCGAAGGTTCTCTGAGGGTAGAATCCGGCCGAAGCCGAAGATCTCGCCGAAGATGGATTTTTGGCCGAAGGTGACCAAAGCCGAAGCTTCGGTCGGACACTAGCAAATTGTGATGAGTAATCCAGACTAGCTGGAATTGGTAGTTGGAAATACGAATTTGCCAGGCAACGCGTAAGCTGGCTGTAAATAAGAGCTCTTAATAAGCCCGCTGATCATGTTCAAGAAATGAAAATATAGCTTTCTATTGTATAACAATTAGGTGTTGTATCTAAATGACTTGTCTATTGTTAATATAGAGTATTATATATATTTTTATATCTATAGGTTTACGATAACTATTGTATTTTTTTTCGCTCTAAGGCAATGTAATAATATTAATATTGTATATTTAAATGATAATCATTATAGCTGTGGGTCAATCAATATGCACTCGTATATCATAAATGTATACTGCTTATAGCTCTCTGTGTCCTTTCCAATATTTGAGGTGAAAGGTTTATTAATAAATGTTTTATACCACTTCTGCTAACAAATAATACAAAATTCGATCCAATTGAATTGCATAAATACAATTAGGTCCACAAAATTATAAAGTCTACAAAGATCAAGTGAATTAGGTTTGAAAATATTTATTATATGTTTGTCGATATGTATAATTTTGTTAATGTTATGGGTTTCTCCCACTAGAATTTTATTTTTTTAAACAATAAAACAGTGAATCACGTCCTGGTTTTGAGTTGCGAGTACATTCGATTTACTAAATTAGACTGTGCTGTGAAGTCCGGAATCCTTACAAAATTTAGTTTACAGTAAGCAATGGTCAGCCAGAAATTACACAGCCACTGAAACATGTCATTAATTATTATATCGAATTATTATTTTTGTAGAGATCTGATAATTATAGGTATATGTGCTGGTCCTAAAACTGAAAATCCGCGGCGTGGCTAAAGCCAATAACAGGTCCGTCACTTGAATGAAAAGTAATTTAAATTATTATTATTCCTTGAATGAATTGAACCAATGAACTTACGTCATTCGTTCAATTATTTTGCGGAATTTAGAATTTCAAATCGTCTATACTATCACTACATAGTATAAAACAAAGTCGCTTTCTCTTTCCCTATGTCCCTTTGTATGCTTAAATCTTTGAAACTACGCAACGGATTTTGATGCGGTTTTTTTTAATAGTTAGAGGGTGTCAACGGGGTGGTTTTGATCTATAATTCATGAATAGTGTAGTGAAAAAAAATGATAATTTTCAAGATTTAAAACTTTAATCGAAAACGCTGCCTGAACTAAGTGGTAAACGCCCTAAGTGATAAATTAAAACAATGTACTACATTATTATACACCTTTAAAAGGTCTATAAAAAAGTCCGCGAGGGCATATGTCTATGTCTTAGGGATAACCCACAATGACCATTATTATTTTTTAACTTTTTACGAGAAATAATGGCTTATTTACGAAGCAAGTTTAAACATTACAGCATTAATTTTCATCCAATTAAGTGTCTTAAATAGATTGTGCTTTTAATATAGATCAATATAGCCATTTACAGCATGTAATTTAAACTAATATTTACGAAGATATTACAGTATTAACATAGCGGTACATAGCAGTACCGTTTGCGCGCCAAAACGCGTGCTGATAAATAGCACAAATTGAACTTTTTAAGATCCAAATATTACTAATTTATTTCTTTTGATGCGGAACGAAGTTCGCCGGGTCAACTAGTTTAGCATAATCAAAAGATTTAAGTGAATCACTTTTATATTATATATAACTTAAAAACCTCAACTAGATCTAGGTTTACGAACGCATGTAGTTCTGTTGCGCCAACTATAAACATGAAAGTGTTTCGATGCAATGTTAAAGCACAATGTCACAAAGTAATTTATATTTATTAACATTCACAAAGTTATTAAGCCAAATCTAAGTTGTCCTGAATCAAAAAACTTGGCTCACACCAATGGCGTTTCGGAATTTATGTGTGATAAATATCGATAGCTTACAAAATTGGCAATAGGTATCGCCTCCTCGGCGAGTCGGGGCATTAACTACCGCTACCTATACTTTCGGGTATAAAAAGGCATGAGGGAGTTACATAAAGAAATTCATGTAATTTGTACGTGTTTGGATGTTAAAATTCTATTATCTGTTTAGTTTCTTATTTTTTTTATAGCTTAAATATTTTGGTTATTTATATTTTAACAGAAAGTACCTATATTTTTGGAACGAAGTTCCTTATCGCGCGTTGTGAAAGGGGGCTAGACGGAAAAAATTGTCACGACACTTTTTTCATGCCAAACTGCACTTTCAAGTATCGGCTTATTTAGAAAATTGTATAACTACCTAAATGTTCTAGTGGCTGGGATACCTTGCTCTCATACAGGGGGCTCGGGTTCGAATTCCGGTATCGGAACTCTTTTTGAAGTTTTATTTTCCATGTTTTCATATTTTATATGTGTTTTTTAGTTCTAAAATTTTATTACAATTCCTTCACCAATTAATCGAAAGGAACTTCGTTCCATCCGGGTGTCCCCTTGACCCCTCACAAGTTTTTATTTTCCACTGTTAAATATTTAATTTTTTTACATTTTATAATTGATATTAAGTATGAATATTGTTTTTTTCTTTTTCAATTCTATAAATGTGATATTTTTGGCATATTTTTATTTGCAAAATGGGATAATCATCTGTTTAATAACAATACCTACTGATTTTTTTTTTTCGTTTATTTGTTTGTATGTCCTTAAATTAAGAGTCTTATACGTATGATAAACCCGAGTCAAGGAACATAGGTATATTTTTTGATGCACTCCACGAAATCGAAAAAGTTTCTTTCTCATTTATTTATGACGTGTAAACCAAATGTTGACTACGGTTTTCATTTGGTATGAGTTACGATTAGTATTAAGCAGTGTTTCTAAAAAAACTAAAAGGTCAAAATATAGCTCGTTGCAATATCGTAGCATTTATTCTCATTTTATACGAATACTGTTCTCGTGCGATTGCGAGAAGTTTTTTTTACTCTTCCGGGGACGTGTGTGAACTAATAACAATACAGTGAAAATAAACACCAAGAAACCAATGTTATTTTTTTTACTAAGTGTTAACCAGTGATTAATTAGCTCATACTTGTAACTATCTGCCGAAATTGATAGTCTAGGTCTGCTAGGTATTTGAGGAACACGCCAGGATGTGATATTCGGGAACTACGTCTCCAATTGAAATTATTTGTCTGGATAACGATATGGTCTATATAACTAAAATATACGATAACCAGACGGGTGTACACCTGCTTGATTACAAAGATTATAAGGTCGGAAAGTCATGCAAATGGGACTATTGACTACTGACTACTGAATACTTTCTGATATGAATAATTTTGTACTCTCACTAAATATATTGAAGCAATAAGTCTTCGTAACCTACGTGGACTGTTATTAACATATTATGATAGCTAATAGTGGAGAAAAATGTTAAAACCACTTTTAGGATTATATCGCGTTTATTTATTTAAGCCATTGTGATTGATAGGTACAGAGAGCACCCACTTTTTTGGTGGGTGCTCTCTGTATCAATGAAAATAGCTTTTGAACAACTACCATCTTTTTGTTCACCACTCGTGAAAATGATCTCTGTAAAGAGTTCGAAACGTCGGGAAATATATAAAAATAAGTAATAAATAAACGCGATATAATCCTAAAAGTTGTTTTAATGTTATGAATGTGATTCGCGAAAATCTAAGAAATCAATATGGAGAAAAATTAATAATAAAATTGGATTTAGTCATTGTATAATCGGTTTTTCTATAAATTTCTGAACTTGAAATACCCTAACCGTGAATATATGTGCCTACAAATACTTTGCATAGTTTTTCTTTACTTTATTTTAGATGTAAGCATCATTATCATTACATAGTATAAAACAAAGTCACTTTCCGCTGTCTGTCTCCTTATATGCGCATATCTTTAAAACTACGCAACGGATTTGGATGCGTTTTTTTTAATATTTAGAGGGTATCAACGGGGTGGTTTTGATCTATAATTCATGTATAGTGTAGTAAAAAAAGTGATAATTTTCAAGATTTAGAACTTTAATCGCAAACGCTGCCTAAACCTTAAGTGATAATCAAAACAACCTACTACATTATTAAACACCTTCAGAAGGTCTATCTCTTAGGGATAACCCACAATGACCATTTTTATTTTTTTACTTTTTACGAGAAATAATGGCCTATTTATGAAGCGATTTTAAACATTACAGTATTAATTTTCATCCAATTAAGTGTCTTAAATAGATTGTGTATGAAATATAGATGATCCTGGCCCTTAACAGCATGCAATTTAAACAAATATTTTCGAAGATATTGCAGTATTAACATAGCGGAACAGCAGTTATTACTTTTGATGCGTAACAAAGTTCACCGGGTCAGCTAGTTATCAATAATAATAGCCCATGATCAATTTGAGTCCGTATTGATTTATGCCTTAATTAATAAAATATAAACTTATAATCAAACTGTTAGTTGAAACACGCGGGTGGAAATTTGGTGAGGGCGATGAGGCGGCAGGCGGTTGTTAATGCACATTCATTGATTGAAACGGGAAAAGCGTTGGCGCGCGTTTGTAAATATTTTTTTAGTTTTATTTTTGTGTGGACTGGTTCGCTACAACTGAACTGAAATATTATAGCAAAATATTATTTAGTGCTCAATAATATTTGCCATAGACAAATTTGCATACATTTATAGTTTTGATATCTTTCCTAGCTATTCACTTGCTAGCTCACAAAAAATTAATAGCATGTTTCATTATTTATATACCTTTTTTATTATGTAGGTGCCTTTGAATATTGTACCTAACTACTTTTGTTACATAACAAACCAAACTCAAAACTGGTCTGCGATCCAATAGGCTGTGGTTATTCATAATTTTTAAGTTTTCTTGTTAATTTAAATAATTTACTTTATTAAGATTATTTCTAAATGATTGTATAATCATGATAATGTATTAATGTTGAATAAAGCTATGATATTATATTTGTTTTGTATTTTATTCTTATGAACATGTTAAATTATTGAGTAACTAGAGATGTTGGTTTTGACACTTCTGTTGCATCTTTTTAGGTTAGAGCATAATTTATGGCCAATGGGCTGGTAAGCCTAATTCAAAGTTAGGAACAAACTCTTGCATTTACAAAAATATAGAGTCTTTAATCAGATATACAAATTTGAATTTAACACATTGCTTTTTTTTACAGTTTTCATTAATGGAGACATATCAAATTTTTTAAACAAATCTTGAAGTTCACATATATTTTGTTCTTCTGGTTGATCTACATAGCATACCAAAGCTGTTGCAGGCTTATCAATAATTTCTCTCCAACATAGGGCTGCAAAAAAGGAAATAATAATGTTGAGTTGAGTTAATGAGTGCTATGTGTTTAACTATACTGATATTAAAAAGCTGAAGAGTTTGTTAGCTGATATTTGAAAATTTTGATTTCAGGTGCTGGTTCAGATTCCAGAAACATTTTTGTGTTAGGAAGTTCTTATATGTAAGAACAACTGAACTGCTCAATCAACAGAAACATAGCATCAATGTGAAATGTAATCGATTCCTTTCTTAGTTGATTTAGGCCCGTAAGATCAATCACAGTTTAAACTATTTTGCCTAGTTTAAACCTCATCTGTCGTTTATTTTGTAAGATCAATGCTAGATAAACCTCCAATAACAGTTTAAACTATAGTTTAGCTTACACCAGGAGATTTTGCCGTTTAAACCATGGTCCTGCCTAGTTTAAAAATGGCGGTCGTTTATCAGCTGACATCTGACACAACGATTGTGGGTTCATACATAGATTTAGCATAGACTACAATAGATGGCACATGTCAGGAAAAATTTACTAATAGCATCGAATCACTGACAGCGCAACCGCTTATATTAGATTTTGGGAACCGCGTATATTTTATTTACATTTCCACACATAAACATTAACTTTGTAAAAGTTAACGTTTTGAAGCGCTTTTTACGAACACATTGATAATAATAATAATATCTTGGACACAAATCACACAGCGCCCTCCACTTCCAAACTAAGCAACTAAATGCTTGTGCTATGGTTACTAGAGAACGGATACTAATACATATATACTTTTCTTTTGTAAATACATACTTATAATACATAGAAAAACACCCAGACGCCGCACAAATATTAATGTTTGTCATAAATATTTGTACTCGGGCGAAAATCGAACCCCCGACCTCAGCCGGTTGTTTTACCAATGCGCCACGAGCCCCGTAAGTCACTCACACATTAACAACCCATTTTTGGTCACGTTGTTTGGGTGACTATTGCCGATCTTATTCTTAAATCTATGGTCACACTATAAAACTTCATAAAAGAAAGAGAAAAAGAGTTTTTTTCACGCAATATGCCACAGACAATGTACAAAAGAGTGAATGATGAGCGAAATATGGACATTAAATAACCAAATGTTGCCATCTGTCGAAAACTAAACTTAGTTTACGTAATCTATGTCCATTTCGCTGTTGATCTTACGAGGCAGGTTTAAACTCTAGATTAAAATTGACTATAGTTTAGAAAATCGACAGTTTTAACTATGATTGATCTTACGGGCCATAGCATAGCAAACATAGGCATTTTATATGCTCTGTGAACATAGGGTTGGTTCCCTTTATTTGCAAATTGTAAAAAATTCTTCTATCACACTCTACCCATAATAATTATACAATTAAAGAACATATGATATCATGTAATGAATTCCCTGAGAAAGCTGGTATTATTTATTGAAAGCTATGCAAATGATTTATAAAAATTATGTAAAAAAAATCTCACCTCCTGCTGTTACACCAGCAATCATATTTGGTTGTTCTAGATCAGAGATAGAACTGATACATTTTGATTTCTGTTTACTTGTAACTAAACATTTAATTACATAATCTTTAGTAATAAATTGTGATATTTGATACTCAGATAGGGGTTTCATAACTATTGTTATAACATCAACACTCATATTAATGTAATCCTTTAATAATTCCACTATTTCACTGCTTTGCACTAAATTATAGTCTTTTAATGTACAAATATAGGTATTATTTGCTTTTGTCCTGTACAAAAGTAGATTTACTTCAGGAATAGAATTAACAAGTTCCAAATGTTCAGATTGAGCTTGAACATAATTGTACAAATATCTACCTTCTAATAGAAGAAACGTTCTAATTTCTTTAGGAAGATGTAATGGAGTCTGTAAACTCAACCTGAAACATAAAAAAATATTTATTGTAGTCAAAGTCTGTACACTTTTCTCAGTATAAATTTAATATTAGAAGAGTACCTTTCTGGAAATGTTTCAGTAATTAACACATCGTCCCAATCTTCCCAAGCAGTTCTAGTGGAAGGTTCATAAATATCGCCAAAATTACTCATTTTCGTAAGATCTCAAGAGTAACTAATAAATATAATAAAATAAATTTCATGCAAAGCTATAATAAATTAATAAACTAAAATTCAACATATATACACAAAAATATATAAATAAAATTTATCTGGCATAGACCATAGAGTAATGCCTAAATAATAATCAGAGTCCATAGATAGATTATATGACTAGCAAGTTTTATTGGGGTCATACCGAATAGGTATAATAGTTTTGTGTTTGCCATCTGTCTGCTGTCTCTGAATTTTAGTTGTTTTATAAATTTCTGTAACGGTTATAGTATTTCCCCCGTTCACTTATCAAAGGTAAAGGGCCCACAAAATTACTTGTATGCAAAGTGGATTAAAATTTAGCTCTGTCTACCTCTATTGGCAAATAGGTATGATGATGTATGTCTGTCGGTGTTATCTTCTCGTATAATTACTAACTAAATACGTACATCTGTGCCAATAGGTAATATGTATACAGCTAAAACCATTGTTAATACATCAATCATAATAATAATAATACACCAATGAATTTTCGAAATTAATTTCCAAAACCATGTGTAATACATATTGATAAAATGTTGTGCCCGGTATGGCAATAGGTTCGCCTCTTATTCCATTTGAAACGTAAACATAACGGCTAGTTGAGGCTTAACAGCCACGGCCTGCACTTTCGGGTTGAAAAAGGCGAGAAGTTATGTTTTGTTAAGAACATTGCTTAAAAAAATCAAGTATCAAGATTACTTAATCGTAATTAACAGTGTTAGCTTTTGCTCTCGCTAACCAGAGACCGGAAGAAAACACCCTAACTCCGGCTCCTCCGTCATGGTAAAAGCCGCCATCACCTCGCTACAACAAAAAGAGAAAAATAAGTGAATCTCATCTACACAAGCAATAGATTCGACATATTACCGCTGGACTCACCGGATAAAACCACAGGATCTACTGCACATGCTAAAAAACCAAGCAAACCTCCTCCTATTGTGCTGCTGTATGGAATCCAAGATGTCAAGGAGCTCTCAAAAATGATTGAATCTGTTTGCAGCAAAGATGAGTTTCACCTTAAGATCCTAAACAAAATAATCCTGCATGTACTTGCTAGTACTGCACAAGGATAAA
The DNA here is from genome assembly GCA_905147225.2 of Euproctis similis. Taxonomy (NCBI): domain Eukaryota; kingdom Metazoa; phylum Arthropoda; class Insecta; order Lepidoptera; family Erebidae; genus Euproctis; species Euproctis similis. Next base: position 18,068,511 of record LR990105.1, on the reverse strand, counting down.
AAAACTTGTGTGGTTTTATGAAACCACCGTAAAAGTGAAACTTTTTTTCACATTATAGACATTTAACTAAAAATTTTCGAAATATTATTTTTTTCGAAAATCGAATGTAAGTCACTGTTCACGTATTTTAGTTACCATAAAATATTGGTTACGATTTTAATTTACTTGCCATCTTGTATTTGTTAATAGGGTTTAATAAATGGTTTTTTATTTTACGTGGTCACGACAATAATTCCTAGATGGCGCTACTAGGTTGCTACTATTGATGATTCTGCCGTAATATCGTATTATATCGATAGATGTCGCCCGAATCGACACTAGGGCACTAGCTACGGCACTAGGGATAACGCGACACCTATTAAACGTTAACAACATTACAACAAAGGATCTTTACAAAACAAAACGATATTTTTTCCTCCAGTAAATATGATATTTCGATTTATTATGAAAATGTGACAAATACATATATAAAGAGCACTATCTTATCTTATATCTTTAAACGAGCAATTCTTGTATATATATATATATAAAATTGGAATCTCGGAATCGGCTCCAACGATTTTCATGAAATTTCTATTCCAGCAGATGGCGTTGTTAACTAACACGAAGTCAATGTGTGTTTGCTTTGCTTTTATTACAGTTTATCACTGCAAAAAATTAAGTATATGTTTCTAATATAATATGTTAGTACATAGTATATATTAGTATATATTTATTATTCTGTCGGTAAGATCGAAAAATATTATTGATATTTCATTATTTTATTAGTATGTAATTCGTACTTAAATATAATTTTCAAATAGTATGTAATTCGTACTTAAATATAATTTTCAAAAAACACAATTTATAAATAATATAATTTTTTTTTTCTCCGCCTGCAATACGTACGTACATATGTATGTATGTAAAAAACAAACAAACAAACCCGATCCTAGAAAATGTGTCGAAATTGGTAAAGAGGACGGTAATTAGACGGTTATACATACGGCCCTCGTGGTGCATCGGTAAACCGCACTACCGATAACACAAGGTCGGGGCGGGTTCGATCCCTCGTCTGGGGGTGTTTTTCTACATGTTTTTTCTACATGTTTTTACGGTATTTATTTACAAAAATAAAGTGTATATTTGGGTAATTAATTAATATAAATAAACGATAATAGACGTGAAAGGCGCTCTGACGAGCGCCTTCACGTCACCGTCACGCGACATGCAACACGCAGACGAAAAAGTTTGAGACGATGTAATAAAAGTTTCACTTTAAAAAGGTAATAACAATCATCAGACAAAATGGGCTAATTGGGTACATTTACCCCGAAGGATAAAAAGAGCTATCGGATTATATTAAAAAACCTCCATCACAGCACTCCACATGAAGCGATAGTCAGTGCTTGTCAGTCAGCCTCGTGGCGCATTGGTAAAACTACCGGCTGCAGCACTGAGGTCGGTGGTTCGATTCCCACCCGAGCACAAATATTTGTGACAAACATGAATATTTGTGTGGCGTCTTTCTATGTATCTATTATTCTTTCTATCTTCGTTTTTCTATGTATTATAAGTATGTATTTACAAAAGAAAAGTATATATGTATTAGTATCCGTTATATCCGCACGGCCTCTGATCCAGAGGTCCGGGGTTCGATTCCAGACACTGGCTCACACCAATGACTTTTCGAAATTGTTTTCGGAAGTTATGTGTGATAAATACCGATGACTGACAAACTTTGTGCCCGATATGGCAATAGGTTCGCCACGTATTCCATTTGGGACGTAAACATAACGGCGAGACGAGGACAGCCGCTGCCTACACCTTCGGGTAACAAAAGGCGTGAAGTTATGTTATGTTTATCCGTTATCTAGTATCCATAGCACAAGCATTTAGTTGCTTAGTTTGGAACTGGAGGGCGCTGTGTGATATGTGTCCAAGATATTATTATTGAAGTTATAGGCAATCAGGTGACAGGAGAAATAATAAACGCCCGATATGGACCAGTAAAGAAACCTACATCAACTTTCTTTGTAAACCTTGCACCCCAGCAAAATGTGCCTTATGCTCACTGGACCACCCAGCGAACTATAAAGGCTGTGCAGTTTATAGAGAGCTCTTCGCTCGGAGACTTAACAATTCAAAGCCTAGGGATCGACCAGTACACAATCGCTAACAATCTATCTCAAATTATAACCAGCAGTTCCCTAACACACTTATCACCAAGCCTCATACGCCAGTTCCGAACGTAGAGGCCTTGCCACATTCCACGAATCTTATGCGCAAGCCAGCTCAGAAAGGGTTAACAATGCTCAACTAGGTGAAAAATTAGACAAACAGTACAGTAAATTTTGCGAAGATTCTTCTTAAACAAAGCGAGAAGATTGATCTTCTACTTCATCAAATAAGCTCAATGTTAGGGCTTATCATGACTCTGGTCCAGAAACTGTCTAGACCCACCCAATACTCATGGACTCGAATTATTTCATAAGTCGAATAAGCTCGATGCATGTCTAATATCAGAAGTTCATACTACAAATAGCAGCAAAATATGCATCCCAGGATATAATATTTATTTTACCTCTCATCCTGACGGCGGGGCTCATGCTGGCTCAGTAGTTGTAATAAGTAATAGTGTGAAACATTGTTTTCTGCAAGAATACTGCACCTTTCACTTGCAGGCTACCACGGTATGCATAAAGGATCACTGTGGAGGAATAAATCTCTCTGCTATTTATTGTCCTCCGAGATATACAATAAAAGAAGCAATGTTCACACAGTTCATCCAATCCCTAGAAAACCGTTTCATAGCTGGAGGAGATTGGAACACAAAGCACTCTCGCTGGGGATCAAGGTGCACTGTCACTAGGGGACGAGAGTTGAAAAGGAGTGTTGATGCTAACAAATTATGTTCCTACTCAAGTGGTGAACCTAGCTACTGGCCTACGGGCAGCAACAAAATTCCAGACCTTTTAGACTTTTTTATCACCAGAAACATTAGTAACCTTCACATAAATGTAGAGTCAAGCTTAGATGGATCCTCTGACCATACTCCTGTGCTGATATTGCTAAGCACCACAGTCATTCACCGTGAACAAACTTACGACAATCTTCACAATCTTAAAACAGACTGGGTCAACTTTCGGGACTATCTTGAGTCAAATATCAACCTCAACATGCCAATGAAATCTCCTTACGACATTGATGATGCCTGCATTTATATTTGTACTAATCTCATTCAGGTTGCAGCATGGATAAATACTGCTGAAATATCCCCCGCAAACCCCAAACCAATTCCAGTGGAAATCCGCAATAAAATCACTGAAAAACGCCGACTTCGTAGAGTGTGGCAGCTTTCACACAAAAAAGAAAACAAAACCAGGCTGAACCGTGCAATTGTGGATCTTAAATCCACCTTAGCTGAGGCTGCTGAGGAGGCTCTCAAACGTAGGCTTGAATCGTTATCCCCAAACAATAGTGGTCCTTACTCTCTTTGGAAAGCTACTAACTCTATGATTCAGCCTCAACAATGTCTCCCGCCTTTAAGATCTGGTCTATCATGGGCACGTACTGACTCCGAAAAAGCCCAACTATTTGCAGCTCATCTGGCCAATGTTTTCAGGCCGAATATTCTGCCTGTCTAGAAGACCCCGAAATAGACGCAGTACTTAATCAGGACTTTCAGCTCAGCCCCCGGTTACGTCCTGCGTCCCCCGGAGAGCTGCGTAAGAAAATATTGAGTCTCAATCTCAACAAAGCTCCTGGATATGACTTGATAACCCCAAAGACCCAAAGACCTATTCAATGCTACGCTGAGAACCCTGCATTTCCCTACAGCCTGGAAAATATCGCAAATAGTGATGATTCACAAAGCTAGAAAACCTGCCTACAAAGTGACGTAATACCGACCTATCAGCTTAACGCCCGTTCTATCCAAACTCTGGGAAAAGATTTTTCTTGACAGATTTAACTCACATTTGGATTCTAAAAACATAATCCATAAACATCAATTCGGTTTATGCAAAAGCCACTCTACTATAGAGCAAGTGCACAGGGTCTACAACACCATCAGACAGAATCTTGAGAAAAAGGAATATTGCTCTGCAGCCTTCTTGGACATCCAACAAGCTTTTGACCGAGTGTGGCATAAAGGACAGTTGAGTAAAATAAAAATTGCGTGGAGTCCCGCCGCGCTACAGAAGTGCAACTTAGTAACATGTATTCACAATAGCTTTCTTTATTTTTATAGGTCTTCACCGACACTTAAAAATAGTCAATAAATAATTAACAATATAGATTTATAATATACTGCTAATGGTGGTCTGGTGGTGCGTTGGTAAAACTACCGAATGTAGAATCGAGATTGGCTGGTTCGATCCCCACCCAAGTATAAATATTTATCTGGGTCTAGGTAGAATTTGGCTGGAGGCTGCGCCTCACAAAAGTGAGGCTCTGTGGTTCCACCGCCTCACTCGGCGCTGGGAACCACCAGCCGCGCGGATCCAGGTGGGTGACACGGCTGTCCCGGTGGCGAGGTACTTGAAGTACCTCGGCCTCATCCTGAACAGCCTCTGGAGCTTCGAGGAGTACTATGTGAGGATGGTCCCCCGAGTAGGACGGGTGGCAGGCGCGTTACACCGCCTCCCCCGAGATTCGCCGCCTCTACGGTGGTGTCGCGCGATCCGTGGCCCGGTACGGGGCTCCCGCAGTGGCTGTTACGCCTCGACTCGCTGTTTTTTTACGTTCCGATTGGAATAGGTGGTGAACCTATTAATACCGATGGCTGAAAACTTTGCACCCTGTGTAGGGCACACAGGGTGCAAAGACTCGCTGTTTTTTTACGTTCCGATTGGAATAGGTGGTGAACCTATTAATACCGATGGCTGAAAACTTTGCACCCTGTGTAGGACACACAGGGTGCAAAGTTTTCAGCCATCGGTATTTATTACACTTAGCTGTCAAACATAATTTCGAAAAGTCATTTGTGTTAGCTAGGATGCGAACCCACAACTTTTGATTTAGGAGGGGGGTGCTCGATCACTGGACCGCCGAGACTACCGAGATGACTACTATCTACTTCAAAATTGAGTTCTAATATTCACCCGAACTTACATATGTCGGCGCAGGACGCCATCTAGCGGTATATGATGTCAACTATATATAATAACTAGTTGACCCGGCGAACTTCGTTCCGCATTAAAAGAAATAAATTAGTAATATTTGTATCTTAAAAAGTTCAATTTGTGCTATTTATCAGCACGCGTTATGGCGCGCAAACGCAACTGCTATGTACCTCTATGTTAATACTGTAATATCTTCGTAAATATTAGTTTAAATTACATGCTGTAAACGGCTATATTGATCTATATTAAAAGCACGATCTACTTAAGATAGTTAACTGGATGAAAATGAATGCTGTAATGTTTAAAATTGCTTCGTAAATAAGCCACTATTTTCGATTAAAGTTTTAAATCTTGAAAATTATCACTTTTTATTTCTACACTATACATGAATTATAGATGAAAACCACCCCGTTGACACCTTCTAACTATTAAAAAAAATCGCATCAAAATCCGTTGCGTAGTTTTAAACATATGCGCATATAAGGGGAAAGACAGCAGAAAGTGACTTTGTTTTATACTATGTAATGATAATTGATAACCCTATAAAACTTTACTAGGTAAACTGATTTAATTATGATTAGATGTTATTATTAGTCTCGGTGGCGCAGTGGCCGAGCACACAGCTTCTGATCCAGAGGTCCGGGTTCGATTCCAGACTTTGGATCACACCAATGACGTTTCGAAATTGTTTTCGGAAGTTATGTGTAATAAATATCGATGACTGAAAAACTTGTGCCCGGTATGGCAATAGGTTCGCCACCTATTCCATTTGGGACGTAAACATAACGGCGAAACGAGGCTTAACAGCCGCTGCCTACACCTTCGGGTAACAAAAGGCGTGAAGTTATGTTATATTATTTATGTCTATATATTACTGAAATATATTTATTACTTAGATAAGTAAAATACACGAAATTTATAATTATGTGATTAATTATGCAATTCATTATATTTAATAACTGTTTTGGTGATATTTCCTTTTATTGTTTAAATGTTTAAATCCATACTGATGCTGCATGAATATTCGTAATATTTATTTTCATGATTAATATCTTAATATTAGATAGTATCAACTCGTTCTATGTAATATTAGTTATTTATGAGAACTTAATTTTAAAACATGTAGCGTGTAACTAGTAGCGCCATCTGCCGAAAGATAGTGAAGTTATTGATTATTAAAATAATTAATTTATATATTTACAAACTATTTCGTACTTAAACTGGTCAAGATATTACTAAAATCTATTATTTAGTTAAGTAAAATGCGCGAAATTTATAATTATGTGATTTAACAATTCATGATTCGTAACTGTTTTGGTGATATTGCCTTCTAGTCTTTAAATCAATACTAATGCTGCATGAATATTCATAATAATTATTTTCATAATTAATATCTTAATACTAGATAGTACCAACTCGTTCTATGTAATAATTAAAACATATGAGAACTAAATTTTAAAACTTCCTAGTAGCCGCCGGAAGATAATGAATTTGGATTGTTAAAAAAAGTAATTTATAGATTTACAAATTATTTCGCACTAAAACTGGTGTCATAATTATCTAAAATTGTTATTTTGAATGTTAATTATCCTATTTTTCAATTATAATTACTGAAGTAGGTTCACTTGTTGTGCAAAAAGATGTTGTTCATCATTATTGTTATATCAATTATGACCAGCTAGTACCACTATCCGCTACTAGATGTCTGTACGGGTAGTTTAAAAAGTCGCTATGTCTTTTCGTCCTTGGTTTATATGGATCTTGGCTTTTTAGTAACCAATATATTATTATATTAATATTAATAGTGGCCGCAAGGGGGCGTTAAAAGTAGGCATGTCGATTCATTTTAAAAAATATCGATCTCCGATTCGATTCAAATCGGATATACTAGAATCGATTCTTGTTTAAATCGAGCATTAAAAGATCGATTTTCGATTAATCGAGCCAATTTCTAACATGAGTAATTGCCTAATAAAGATACAGGATATTATTGATGACCATTTACTGCAAATACAAGTAATTGGATAGAAGTATTATTAAATTAATAAACATAATATCACGCCTATATTCCTTCGAAAGAATAGGTAGAGATGGGAATCGAAACTAATGTGGCAGTTTAAATTTCTAGTCTCGCCTAAGTACTTGTAAGTCGGTTAATAAATTAATTAAATTTTAAGTTTATAAAATTTTATTAAAGTTAAATACAAATTTAACAAGCAATTATATTTGCCAGTATTTTAAGTCGAGTGACTTTAAGAAAATTAACTTATCTAAACGCTCAGGATCTAAACGACTCCTTTCGTCAGTAGCAATATTTTCCGCAACAGAAAAAAGCCTTTCACATGGAACAGATGTTCCAACTATGCAAAAGTATTTGTTAGCAATCGGCGTTATTGAGCTGTACAACGAATTTCTTTGGTGATACCAATATGTAATAGGAGCCGTCGTTTTAAAATCGACGACAGGCTGTGTCAAATAATGTTTCAATTCGTCTTGTAAACCTTGTCCTTCAGTTTCTGCTTGAAATAATTGTAGCTGATTTTTTACTAATATATTATGGAATTCCCAAATGTTAGATTCTTCTGCTTCCTGCAGCTGACATTCCAAATTATTCTCTGAATCTTCATTACTTAATTTATTTTGCAATTGTTTTTTTGAAGCTACAATCATACTATTAATTTTATCAATAGCTCTGGAGCATGCTATTTTGTCAGAAAAATGAATTTTTTTGAATCTTGGATCCAATAGTGTTGTGATAGCTAACACATGTACTTGTTCCACTGTACCAAATCTCTTTTTTAATTCTTCCAATATTAAATTTTTGGTTGCAGCACCGATATCTGTTTCCGTCTTCATTGTACTGTATGTTTTCAAAAGACAGGAAACTATTGGTATAATTTTGCTTGTCGTTACAAATTTCTCTACGGATACTTCTTTCGTCACAGCTTCCATAGGTTTTAAAATTTTTATAAGATCTTTAATATCATCCAGTTGACTGGCTGTTAACATAGGTGGAGCTTTCGGGTAATTGAGTAATATCGGGGCAAGTAGCTCAGATAAGTTTACAAACCGAACTAGCTGATAGTAAATTGAATTCCATCGTGTGCAAACTGACTGAATCAATTTGAGTGGTACTGCTATTTCATTTTGCGCTTTACGAAGAGCATCAGATACATTTACATTTTGTTTACAGTATCTAGTTATATCCTTTACAGTATTTAGTAACTGTTTGGCATTTTCAATACCAGCTTTTTCTTCAAAAGGTTTTTGAGCTACTAAATTCAAAGTGTGGGCGAAACACCATAAATGTTTTTGTTTGCCAAATGCAATTGTTACGGCCTTGACGATATTCGCACCATTATCAGTAACAACTGCTGCAACTTTTTCTGACAACAGCAAAAAAATTAAAAAAACTAAATACCGCAGCCAATTGAGGAAGATTATCGCTAGTTCTTTGAATGGATTGGTCCGATTCGGGAGGTTTATGAATCGATTCATTGAATCAACGTAGGGTTCAAAATCGATCTGAAAAATCGATTATATTACTCTAAATAATCGATTTTTCGATTAATCGATTTTAAATCGACATGCCTAGTTATAAGCGTTAAATGCTCTTGCACGAGACATTAGAAGTTCCACTTCAATGAAGTTCCACTTCAAAAAAGTCTCTTCCGTACCAATTCTATCAACTTATAGCCTCGTTCCTTGACCAGAGGATGTTCCAAGTAAAACACCAAAGTGCCAGATCCGCCTTAAAAACGTGCCAAGCTGGAGTGCCTGAAGGCTCTGTCTTAGGGCCGGTGCTATACTACATCTTCACCCATGACCTACCACAAGCTCTCAACGTGACTGTGGCTACCTACGCTGATGACGCTGCGTTTCTCTCGTCCAACGGTGATCCTGATGAAGCTAGTAAATCGCTACAACATCAACTGACAAACGCTTGGCTTCAAAAGTGGCGTGTCAGAGCAAGTGCCCCTAAATCACACCACATAACATTTACCCTCTGAAAGAAGCTCTGCCCTACTACGAGTCTCGGCCAATTTCCCCTGCCACAGGACTCAAACACAAACGTGACGAGGTGAATTTCCGCTTCAAGAACCTGCTGTGGCTTCTTGGCAGACAATCTACTCTGTCACTAAGCAACAAAGTGAAAGTCTACTGCTCAGTGGTCAAACCAATATGGACTTATGGAATCCAACTGTGGTCTACAGCCAGCAAATCTAACATCCAATGCTTACTACGCGCACAGAACAGTATTCTGAGAGCAATTAGTAGTGCAACTTGATTTACTCGTAATACTGAAGTTCACCACTACCTAAATCTGAAAACTGTGGAAGAAGAAGCTCGATTGCACACAGAAAAATACAAACGCAGATTGCAACAACATCCTAACCCCCTAGCTGGCAGCTTGTTACAGCGAGCTGGAATCAAATGCTTGAAGAGGGCCCATGTGCTCTTGCCGAGGAATGGATCAGCAGCCACACCCTGACTGCTGAGCTATTACCTAAGGTAAGGTTTTTTTTTTTTTTTTTTTTTTTTTTTTGTTTCTAGGCAGGAGTCGGAATCCTCATGGACACCCAAACTACGTCACGTATGAGGTAGTTTGGGTAGTGCCGGACTCTTACCGGCTAAACCTGTCTCCTGCCCTTTTTTGATTAATTTTGATTTTGTTTGATTTTGAGTTATTTTAAAAATTGCTCCCCAGTTCTAACTAATTCGGTATTGCAAAATTTTAGTTTCATTTACTGATCTTATGTTTGTGATAATAGTTTGTTTTTGGTTTAAGTAATAAGTATAGTAATTTACTCGCGCATTTGTGTTTGGTATGTGACGATGAGGTGATTGCAATAATGAATGATGACTTTGTTTAGTGAAATTGATGAATGTCTCTATTTTTGATTGCCATTTTAAGGTTATGATCTTGAATAACCTTTTCGTCGGCCTGTATCGCCCGCTTTATGAAGATGCCCAGAGCGTCGGTTTTTGGACAATTCCCATGTCGGCTTTTGGCCTGACCTAAGGTAAGGTTAAGGTAAGGTTAAGTTACCTAAGGTAAGGTAAGGTTCCCATGGACTGGAGGCGCGCTGTCATTGTGCCCTTATATAAAGGTAAGGGATCACGTATGCAGTGTTCCAGTTACAGGGCCATCAGTTTGATTAGTTTAGCAGCAAAAGTGTATGGGAAAATTATTGAAAGGAGAATGAGGGTGATATCTGATGGAGTGTTGTGGGAGGCTCAGGGTGGTTTTAGAAACGGACGAGGGTGCATGGATCAGATTTTTTCTCTCCGCAACATCGTGGAGAAACAACTGGCTGTTAACCGGAAGGTTTTCTGCGGTTTTGTGGATTTGGAAAAAGCGTTTGACAGAGTGTTACGAAAGGATCTGTGGGGCATACTCCCGGGCTACGGGGTGAGCGGAGCACTGCTGCGCGCTGTGAAGTCCACTTATGAGGGCTGCACAGCGTGTGTGCGTGTTGACGGCGGCTTGTCCCCCTGGTTTGACGTCAATATCTCGATTGTTCATCCTGTACCTGGACAGTTGTCTCCAGAGAGTGAGATCGATGGATGTAGGGATGCGAATGGGTGACCTAGTTGTGAGCTGCCTGCTTTACGCAGATGACGCCGTGCTTCTAGCCGAATCGCCGTCGGACCTGCAAACGATGATTGCATGATTAAAGGCTTGCAGTTGAATGCGACGAAAACAAAAGTTATGGTGTTTGAAAGAGAGGAATCCAGAACAGATGCAAGGATAATGATTGATGATGTAGTGCTGGAACAAGTGAATGAAATTGTTTATCTTGGATGCGCTTTTAGCAGAGATGGAAGGTACACCGCGGATGTAGAAAGACGAGTGGCGATAGGAAATAGCGTAAATGGAGCGTTGGGCAGATTCCTGGGCGCGAAAAACGTTAGCAGAAAAGCCCAGCTAGCAATACACAATGCAGTCCTGATCCCAACGCTAACTTATGGAAGCGAGAGCTGGGTATGGCACAGTGTGCATGAAAGTAGAATAAACGCGGTAGAAATGAGGGCACTACGCAAAATTTGCGGAGTGACTCTCGCTGACCGCGTAGAAAACAAGGTTGTAAGGAAGGAAGTTGGTTTGAAAGAGAGTGTCGGTGTAAAAGTAAGAAAGGGCATGCTCCGATGGTTCGGACATGTAAAAAGAATGGTTGATGCAAGATTGACTAAGCAGATATACAATGCAAAAGTGGATGGGTGTAGGAGTCGAGGACGGCCAAGACACACATTCCATGACCAAATAGAACGTGTTCTGGAGGAAGGTGATGTTAAGAGCCTCAAAAACCGACGCGCGTGCATGAAAAGAGTTATGAAAGTCAACGAAGCGAGTGAGACGTGTAAGAATCGTGCCTTATGGCGCTCTGTTCTCTCTGCCTACCCTGCAAGGGATTTGGCGTGAACTTATGTATGTATGTATTATAAATTTATAGTAAAAAAAATATTGTATTATTAATAATAATAATAACTATACTATAAATATTCAGTGGTAGAGTCTTGCAGTTTGCTGCATGAATGGGCCGGCTCGACCGGTGAAATACCACGACCTCTTAGTATTTCACCGGTTGAGCCAGCCCGTTCATGCAGCAAACTGCTTGGCTCTACAACTTTTTGTGCATATTATTATTTAAGTAAAATTAATCCTTAGCAACCAAATAAAATTGTTGTTTGTTTAATAATATTATATTGATAGAATTAAATTACTCGTACTAAACTAAATAGTATTGTAATTTTGTAATAATATAATAATGCATCATATATCAGTTGGCCATGGCATACCATACTTCAAACAAAACGCGTGGTTCGTTCTACGAAACGAACTTATGTTGATGTAATCACTCATCGCCGATATGTATATCATAGCGATCACTGACTAGGAGTGATGGCAACGGATGTAACCGTTGCGATCACTCCTAGTCAGTGATCGCTATGATCGCGATTCAAAAGATTGAAAAGATACACTGATAGATTCATAAGCGAAGTGATAGATAGAATGATGGATAGAAAGAGACAGATACATATCATTTTTAACTATCTCTCCTGAGTTACTCACCTCTATCTAATTGATAGGTCCTGTGGATAGGTCTCTCACAGTTGGTTGACTATTGCCGATCTTCACTTCACTTCACTTCTTATTATTGGCTTCGCATACTAGCTAATGCGACTTAGCCACTCTCCTTATTTTCTACTTCGAACGCTTCAGACAGAAGAATTTGAACGGTTAGGAGGAGAATATGGCCAGTTATGATGACCGCAGGATTTCTTCAACCAGCGTATTAAATGAAAACAGAATCCTCCTTCATTGGCGCGTATTTATAATGACTGGTTGTTATTTATATTCTGCCAGGCATAGTTGCATTGATGTCATAAACCAGAGGAAACAGATGAAGAGAGGTTTTAAATAAACAAAATTTCGATTGAGTATTTTATGACCCATATGATTTAAACATACAACTAATTTCTACCTACAACAAAAAAGAAACAAACACTATTGCTAATTACTACCAGAACACTTATAAAAAACGAAAATATGAATTTTAAACAAGCGATAATAATGTTATAATTATTTACTGCTACAGTTTACAAGAAAATATTTTTTTTAACGAATTTACATAAGATGTACCATAGTTTATGTGAAGATATGAGAGAGAGTAAGCATTTGAGAGAAACCTGGAATCCGGAAACGGGATCCAGGCCTCAACCATGTCTCCGAGACGGCAATGATAGATGGGGAAAGAATGTTGATTAAATGGGTCAGTTCATGCTTTTTATTTCGCACGCTCCGACAGATCCACTATAGAAGGATCACTGGATCCATGTTGAGAGGTTAGGGATACTAGATGAGTAAGTTTGGAGGCAACGTGGGACGGTAGGTTTTGAGGGTTGGAAGAAATAAAATCGATCAATAAAGATAAAAGAGTTTCTAAAATATTTTCTCTTTGAGGAAGAAGTTGGCGGTTGTTTAAAGCACAACCGTTTGGCATAGATGATGGAGGATGAGAGGTAATTTGCTGATGAGCAACTCTATCATATGTTTTACCCATTGGGATTCTAGAGAGAGTAGAAGCGGATGCTGACAGTTGTAATCGAGATTTTTGAGGAGCTGAATGAACAGGCCTAGGAATTTGCTGAGCTTTAGAGAGGGAAGGAAATGTAGGTGAATCTTTAGCTACCTCGGAAAAAGGGCGAGATACAGCAGAGAATTGTGATGAGGCTTCTTCATATGAAACTGAGTTTTGGGCCATTACAAGTTTTATTGATCTCTGTCTTTCACGCTCTGGACAGGCATTGCTCGTGGCGAAATGCCGACCAGAACAAAAAAGGCAAGAGGATTTAGATTCGGTGACTTCACAGCTTTCCCCAAGATGTTCTTGAGCACAGCGGAAGCACCTGGGTTTCGACCTACACTGGGCCTTAATGTGACCATATCTGGAGCAAGAATGACACTGGATGGTTGGATAAATGTATATTTCAACAGGGAGAGACGTATAGTACAAAAAAACCCGAGACGGTAGGGATTGGCCTTGAAAGGTGACCACCACTGACTGAGTAGGGACCCAAGTAACTTGACCTTCATCTATTTTTTTTCTGTTTAATCTACGCGCTTTTAAAACTTTGCCGCAGCCAGTAGGTAAGTTGACATCTTTCGCAAAATCTTCCATGGAAAGATCAGTGGGGACCTGCCTCACCAATCCCATCCTGGTAACATTGAAAGTAGGTACGGAAGCTACGTATTTGCTCTGTAATATGGGAGAGGTAGTAAAATCATTAGCATCCTCAGCAGACTTAAACTGGACTGAAATTTTATTTCGTCCGACTTTTTTGATGCCATCTGAACAAACATTTTTTACTTTGTGGGTAATAAGAAATTGGCCAAACTTAATTGGACGGATAGTTGTACCAGCTGATGGATCCGGAGATGAACGAGACACATGTACTATATAAGGACCTTTGTCTAATTTAGAATAGTTATTGATAGCTCCAACAGTATAGGATGGGTCAGAGTAAACAGTTTGAATCGAAGGGGTGGCTGAATCAGGGGAAATAATTTGTTTTTTAATCGGATTATTGTTATTAGGCTCAAGTCGTCGTTTCATAGCCGTGCACGATGTACTCGCGCCAATCACCATCAATGAAGGATCAGGAGGATCAGGAGGATCAGGAGGCGGCGGCCGAGCCAGCGCATCATCCCAAATATCAGATTGCATATTTGAGAATAATCTCAAATACGCATGGACGAAATGTCAAAAATATGAAAATAATAACTTACCGCTTACCGGTGCTAAAATACACAAATATTACTATCACAACTAAAAATACACTATAATAGTCAAATCGGACATAAAAAAACTAAGCAAAAAAGGTCTTTTCCAATAAATAAATAGCTAACACGCGAATTCAGGTTTGATCGTCAACACTTCCAAAAGCAGAATATATTGCCGATCTAATATTCTTTTAAATAAGAATATTACATTTTCCTGACATGTGCCACATCTAATATAGTCTATGCAAAATCTATAGTACCTACTACCTGCCATGGAGCTAGTTCTACTTTTTATATTGTATCAAATCAACTTTCACACTCCTAATAATCTTATTAGTCTGTGCCTACAGCATTGACGTCAAAGCAGGAGGCGAACGAAAATAATTTAGTCGAACTCGAAAGTCTTCAACCAAAATTAATCACAACTGAAATAATAATAAAATACTTATATAAATCGACTATGATATATTAATTAGTGTACAAAAAATACATTTTTAATATCATGTTGAAGGTACTTTATCTATTGAAACTATTTGCGGTATGGTTCGCGTTTTAGTAATGTTCTGAGTAATTTATGAACCATTTTCTGGGTTTCTTTCAGGATAAGACACAAGCCACATTCGAGGCTATTTGGCCATCAATGCGGCCAATAGTCCTAAAGCTGTTGAAGCAGGAGACAGTGACCCAATCAGAATGGCAAGGTCTTTTTGAAGCAGTGCATTCTGTGTGCTTGTGGGATGATAGGGGACCTTATAAGCTGAGGGATGCCCTGCAACAGGATATAATGATGTATATTAAACAAGCCCAAAACCGAGTTCTTGCCCAGCGAGAAGACCAAGCTTTGCTGAAAGCTTATATAGCTGAATGGGGCAAGTTTTTTACCCAGTGCAATTATTTGCCAACACCATTTCGGCAGTTAGAGAATTCCATCAACAATTCTGCTAAAGTAACCAGTGCTAATGCATCAAGCACCCAGAAAAAGAATAATAACAACAATACTGAAGATAGTTTGGTAAGAAAACTTATGTTAGATTCATGGAACCAAAGTATCTTTATGGATATTAAACAGAGGTTACAAGATTCTGCTATGAAATTGGTCCAATCAGAAAGAAATGGAGAATCCTTTGATTCTCAACTTGTAATTGGTGTAAGAGAGTCTTATGGTGAGTTAAACTATCTTGTGTTTTTTTTTATAATTTAGTAGAATTTTTAAAAACTTAACTACTTTCTTCACTTCTAGTTAACTTGTGCTCCAATTCTGTTGACAAGCTTCAAATATACAGAGATCATTTTGAAGCTGCTTATATGCAAGCAACAGAAGAGTTTTATAAATTGAAAGCCAGTGAACACTTGTTGGCAAATGGTGTTCAAGCTTATATGAAATATGCAGATCAACGATTGAAAGAAGAAGAAGCACGTGCCCATAGATATTTGGAAGCTGGCAGTGGCAGTGTGGCAGCACTTACTCAATGTTGCGAAAATGTGCTTATTGGTGAACACTTACCAACATTACTAGCCGAGAGTGCACCTTTAATTAAAGCTGGAGAGACTGCAAAATTACAACTCATGTTTCGTTTACTTGATAGGGTACCTGATGGAGTCACACCAATACTTAGAGATTTAGAGGCCCATATAGTGTCGGCTGGACTAGCAGACATGGTTGCATCTGCAGATATCATCACTACAGATTCAGAAAAATATGTGGAAAGATTACTAGACCTGTTTAAGAGATTTAGTGCTTTAGCAAAAGAAGCTTTCATGGAGGATCCAAGATTTTTAACTGCCAGAGATAAGGCATATAAATGTGTGGTAAATGATACAACAGTTTTCAAGCTGGAATTGCCATCATCAGCACTCATTCGTGGCAGTAAAGGTACTGCACCAGAGAGTAAGTGTCCTGAACTTCTTGCAAATTATTGTGATATGTTACTGAGGAAGACGCCTTTGAGTAAACGTCTAACTAGTGAACAGATTGAATCAAGATTAAAAGATGTGTTATTAGTTCTTAAGTATATTGAAAACAAAGATGTTTTTATGAGATATCATAAAGCACATTTGACTAGAAGATTGATATTAGATTCCAGTGCAGATTCTGAGAAGGAAGAAGATATGGTTGAGTGGCTGCGTGAAGTGGGTATGCCTGCAGATTATGTAAATAAGTTGGCACGAATGTTTCAAGATATTAAAGTTAGTGAAGATCTCAATACTCAGTTTAGATCTGAAACAACTCGCCACGATGCTATAAATATAAAAATACTCAATGCTGGAGCTTGGGCACGTGGATCTGAAAGAGTTACTGTAAGTTTACCATTAGAGTTAGAAGACTATATACCTGAAGTTGAGGAATTTTATAAAAAGAAACATTCAGGACGCAAGTTGCAGTGGTATCATCATATGAGCAATGGTACAATTACATTTACTAATTCAGTTGGTAGGTTTGACTTGGACGTCACAACATTTCAAATGGCAGTTTTGTTTGCGTGGAATCAAAGGCCCATGGAAAAGATAACTTATGAAAATCTAAGACTTGCCACTGAGTTGCCTGATCCAGAACTAAGAAGGACTTTGTGGTCTCTTGTGGCTTTTCCAAAACTGAAGAGACAATTATTGTCTTATGAACCACTAGTTCAAAATCCTAAAGATTTTGCAGAAAATACAACCTTCTGGGTTAATCAGGAATTTGCTTTGGTCAAAACTGGTAAACCTCAGCGTAGAGGAAAAATTAACTTGATTGGTAGACTTCAACTTAGTACTGAACGTTCCCAAATAGAAGACAATCATTCCATAGTCCAGCTTAGAATATTAAGAACACAAGAAGCAATTATAAAAATTCTAAAAATGCGAAAACGTATAACAAATTCTGCTCTGCAGGTAATATATATTTGATTTTAATTAATTTGTAAAATGTAATTTTTTGTCTAAAAAATTAATTTTTCTAATAGCTCTAAACAGTTAACAGATTACTTATTGTAACATTCAAAAGAGTTTTAAATAGCTAATTTAATATTTTGTTTTACAGAGTGAACTAGTGGAAATTTTAAAGAACATGTTTTTGCCTTCTAAAAAGATGATCAAAGAACAATTGGAATGGCTTATAGAGCACAAATACATGAGGCGGGATGATGAAGACATCAACACATTTATATATATGGCCTAAAATATTATGATAATTATGAATATTATGCAGCTGAATAAATAAAATGAAATGTTTAAAACTGGTGAATTCATTGAATTTTGTTTTCAGTTTTATATGCGATGATTATGTTTATTGTATGATCACAAATTTTGACAAAAAAGAAAAAGATATTTATTTAAATATTTGTTTGTTATTAGCATATACGTCAGTTTATTTTTACGTTTAGATTTTTGCCCAGACTGTTGAACTGTTGTTTTACACAGTATAAATTCATATCGAGAGTAAACCACTTCATGGATTTTAGATCCATCTTCACAGTGAAGTGACCATGTTCCATTTTGCTTAAGCTGACAGACTGCATTCTTTCAGGAAAAATTCCGCGAGAACAAAACTAAAGGAAGGAAATAAATATTATTAACCAGTAGGAAAAAGCTGAATATTAATTAAGTTAACCAAACACTTCCACTCGAAAAGTATATACTGTGTATAGTTTAATAGTTAAAATTTAAAAAAAAATATCCAAGTTTGTTAGCATACAGATATTTTATTTTTAATACATAAGTATTATAATTCAATAGGCATATAAAAGTAACATATTTCGTATGTTAAATATTAATTTTTCGCAGGTTCGATCGTGTCGCCTCCTTGAATTTGTCCCCAACCAATCAATCTGCAACAAATATATTCGTTTTGTAATACACACATATATGTATAGATATATACATGACAAAAAAATGTGCGTTTAGCAAAATTCGAAACTGTTCAAATCAAACGACGACTGTGTATAAGTTGTAGGTCGTGTACTCAGTTATTACTGCTTACCCCGCAAAATATGTTACGTTATCTTGTGGTAGCGTGATAGGCGCTTTGGAACGACTACGTAAAACATGGATACACGGACCAACAGGAAAATATGCAATAGGAAATTGTTGTTCAAATTGTTAATCCAACACTTGTTTTTGATAGCGATTTCCTACGGGAAGAATTTGGCAATATGATCATAATTTGTCCTTCTAAGATACAATAGCAATTAATATAAAACAGTTATTATCGCTCTAGGAAAAACTTAATTCAACAGTGAGAGTTGCAGAGAAAATCTGTTGTGAGACTAGGAAAAGATAACTTATGATTACGTCCCAGCATACAGTGAGTCTAGGAGATAGTCGATTTTGTAGATAAATTGTAATAACTCACCTCCAGTGATTTTCTACTCTTCTGCTGAGAGCTACCTTTTCTTTAATTTCTGTGCATACAGGGTTGGTTAGAGCGATCTTAGCTAAATCGGCTTTCGTGGCAATTACACGCCCACCGGTACTCAGGGAGCCAATGTTTACCAACAATACCTGGGAAAGTAAGCCATGAATAAAAGAATCAGTATTTTCTAAATTACTGCTGGTGTTGTTGAAAGCTAAAACCAAACTTAAATTTTTATTTTAATATACCTAATAAATATTAATGTCAACTTCATTATGAACAGTAAAAAAAAATATGTTTACCTCGTTTTTAGTTAACTTTTGAACTTTAGCAGCCTTCTTGTCGCCTTCTGTGCGTACACCCAATAAACGTTTCAATAAATAGTAAGAAACTTCAAGCTTCACAAATATTTCAGGCAAGGCACCAACTGCGCCCAACACCTGTAAAATCAATCACGTATAAAGTAATTTTCCAGGAAATGTTGTGACTCGCATCTTCTCTAAAAGTGAGCCTTTTAACATGCATCTTTTGACGGAGTTGTAACACATGCAGATGTTAATAAATAGTTAATTTAGCTAATGTTGCCTAAAAGACTGCTAATGTTGCTATTACAACAGTACTGGGCAGATATATATTTTAATGTCCTTTCGTAATTTTCCATTCACTATAAGTACAAATAAAGAATAGTTTTGTTCTTTGAACAAATAAATATATAAATAAATGTAGAGAATGGCATATTTGTGATTATTGTAATGCCATATTTGTAATCATAACATACCTGACCAACAAGTCGATCGGCACGACATAGTGTCGGTTCAATTTTTGTGCCCACACCGATAAGTCCACCAGGTACGGCGAACTGGAGCTCGTTTTGTTCCGCGAATAACGACACAATACGAGAGAATATAGGACGACATGTCAATTTTCCGTCGGCGTCTTTACTCACAAGACCGGGTCGAACCTAAAAAAAAAAACAAATTTAGATTGGCGCCAATTTACTTGACAAATTGTTGAACATTGTCTACAGAATTTTTGCTATATTATATACTAGCTGACCCAATGAACTTTGTTCCGCATCAAAAGTAATAAATAAGTAAATTTTGTATTCTTTACTTCATCATATATTATAGCTAAAAACTATCCCGTAGACACCCTCTATCTATTTGAACAAAACCGCATCAAAATACGTTTCTTAGTTTCAAAGATCTTAGCATATAACGGGACAGACAGCGGAAAGGGACTTCATTTTATACTAGCTAGCCCGCGAACTTTGTTCCGCATTAAAAGTAGTGAATGAGTAAAATTTGGATCTTATATAGTTCAATTTGTGCTATTTATCGGCACGCGTTTTGGCGCGCAACGCAACTTCTATGTCCCGCCATGATAATACTGAAATATCTTCGTAAATATTCGTTTAAATTACATGCTGTAAAAGGCCATATTGATCATGTTAAAAGCACAATCTATTTAAGATACATAATTGGATGAAAATTAATGCTGTAATGTTTAAAATCGCTTCGTAAATAAGCCATTATTGCTCGTAATAGTAAAAAAAATAAAAATGGTCATTGTAGGTTATCCCTAAGAGATATATGCCCTCGCGGACTTTTTTGTAGACTTTCTGAAGGTGTTTTTCTTAATGTAGAACATTGTTTTGATGTATCACTTAGGATTCAGTCAGGGTTTGCAATTTAAGTGGTAAGTCTAAAATTATCATTGATAATATTATTAAATAATTTTATAGTAAACTTACCTCGATTTCCATGCCAACTTTGAGCACACCCTGTAGAATGGAGCCGCCAGCGACACCTCCCCTAAGGTCGTCCACCTCACAACCAGGTTTGTTCACGTCAAACGAACGAATTACGATCATACGTGGCGGTGACGTGAAGTCTCTCAACGGGACAGGAATCTTCTTTGTAATATATTCACATAATACCTAAAATCATATTTATTAATTAAAAACTAGCTGACCCAGCGAGCTGTTTCGCCTCGGAAGATATAAATAAAAGATTTTTTTCATAACAAAGGTTGCATAAGTTACTCCTTATTACATCTGCTACCTGCCTATAAATCTCTCGTCAAAATCGGTGCAGCCATTTCAGAGATTACCCGGAACAAACAGACAGATAAAAATTGAAATGATATTTTGGTGTTTGTACCGTATATATATATCCATATGAATGTAGAAGAAAGCGGTTATTTCAATATTACAAATAGACAGTTCAATTTAATTTATATGTATAGATAATCAAATATACATTTTAGTGTCTCCTTGATCGCAAGGTCGAGCACTCGACTTCAGAACCAATAACTCTATTCGCATCCTAGCCTGATTTTTCTATTAAAGATGTTTGGAAACTTATGTACCATAAACCGATAACTAACTAAATTATGTTTGGTGTATGGTAATTAGAGCATTGGCGAGTCCTCGCATAGAGCCAATGCCTACACCGTCACGTAGAAAAACGCGTGAAGTTACAATAAGTTAATGACAATCTATAGATCAATTACAAATTGAGAGATTCGATTAAATAGTGGGGCACTCCATCATTACTACTGTTAATTATCTATGCCACATTCCGTGTTTACCAATAAACACATAACTTCACGCCTTTTCTACCAGAAGGTGTGGGCAGCGGCTGTTAAGTCTCGCCGTTATGTTTACGTCCCAAATGGAATATGGCGAACCTATTGCCATACCAGGCACAAAGTTTTCAGTCATCGATATTTATCACACATAACTTCCAACATAACAATTTCGAAAAGTCATTGGTGTGTGCCAGGATACGAACCCGCGACTCCTGGGTTCAGAATCATGGTGCTGGACCACTGGGCCACCGAGAACCTTGACCAATAACTAAAAAAAACTCGATTACATAATTTAAATTACCTCAATGTTATACTTAAGTTGAGCAGATATGGGTACTATAGGTGCCCCCTCAGCTACCGTGCCCTGCACGAATTTCACAATTTGCTCATGTTGTTCCTTAGCCTGGCCTTCTTTCACCAAATCTATCTTATTTTGAAGTATGAGTATGTGTTTCAATTTCATAATCTCGATGGCGGCTAAATGTTCACTTGTCTGTGGCTGGGGGCAGGATTCATTGCCTGAAATTATATACATTATTAAATTAAATACAAACCGCTAAGTGAGGAGCAGTTCGTCTTAGGAAACTAAGGCACACGTGAAACTTGTCATTTAAAACGCATTTACATACATACATAACTTCACGCCAAATCCCTTGCGGGGTAGGCAGAGAGAACAGAGCGCCATAGGGCACGATTCTTACACACTCTTCTTCTTCTAAAACGCATTTCACTGCATGAATGGGCCGGCTCGACCGGTGAAACACCACGACCTCCAGGAATATCCGCGTGATGTAGCTCGTGGCGCGTTTCGTTCGGTGAAAGGTATCCGGAAGCCTGATTCCCTTACCCCTCCTGCTCCCTTATATGAAGGCAACGCACCACGGTGTTCTTGGGCAGTGAGAAGTAACTTTCCATCAGGTTACCCACTTTCTCATAAATAAAACGAGTGGTATGCATACCTGCGATGAGCAGTAACGCGGCGTCCATGACCGCGGCACCGTTAAGCATGGTGGCCATAAGAATGTCGTGACCGGGGCAATCCACGAAGCTAACGTGGCGGACTAGCTGGAAGCGGCCAGTACACGCGGCCCGCAGACAGGGGAAGTTGTCGTCTTTGGACGAACCACCCGATATGAAACTTGTGGGCCGTGCACATTTTGGGTTGTCGCATTTATAGATTTTCGCGTTGGCGTAACCTTTGAAAATTAAAAAAATAGACTAAGTTACCGACGATTATTCTGTTTGACGATGGTTCTTGGACTCCTCAGGTTTTTAGTCATTTCTCCCACATGGCCGAAGATCTGGAGCATGTCCTTACTTAAACACCGACATTTTCTTCCAATCAAATTGTTTGCCTTACAACACGATTCGCAAGCATCCCTTCTCAGATTTTGAACGGTGTTCGCATCTCCACAACATTCATTTTATTTTCATATACACTCTCCTATACTTAACTCTCGTGTTAACAGAAGCTAGAGTTGATATGAGTATAAGAATTCACATTGACAAATAAATATTATCAGGTTAACATGTCTCTCATATACAGTAAAATAAAACTTTTGTATCCACAACAACATATTAGACAGATCATTAATTGGTATTTGAATACTATTCAGTACCATAAAATGTTCTCAATTTATAGGTATTGTTGATAAGCACTGTGTAATTTTTAGTTTTTGAACAGACTTTATTAAAATAAAATATTTATCTATGCTAATGCTTTACTAAAATAAAATAGAAAAATATAAAATGTACTAATTATCATTTATTAACTAAACTTAATATGTTAAAATAACAAATCCTAGACTTAATTACATTCCACATAATAACTGTTCCATGAATAAGTTTCTCAAAAATAGCTTTACTCAATACTTGAACATGCACCTACTAACTGCTTATATTTCTACATTTACAGATACAAATTAATATCAGTTATGTAGTACTTCCACCAAAGCATACAAGGTAACAATTAGATTACCTATAAATGGATAAGTATTGACTTTTAATATTGTTTTTTTCAATTTCAAAGAAAATCAAAGAAGCAAGAGAAGTATATAAGAATCAAGCCATAAAGCGCTTTGTCTTCTCTGCCTACATCACAAGGGAGTTGGCTTAAAGTTTTGTTGGTTTGTAATGAATGTTGTAGCTCAGCAGTTAGAGGAAAATAAGAGTTGGTGAATCAGTCAAAATTTCAGGCTGTACAGACATGGTGTAAATTTATATAAAACATTGTTAAAAAATAGATTTAAAAATATTTAACTCTTATATTTCCTGAGATAATAGTTAAAACTTTAAAATAACTAAAAATGCCTACCTAAAATATACTAACAAATAGTAATACTATAAAGATCTAATTGTGAAAATATGGTGAAATACATTAAAATACTTATTCTAGTTATAAAAAACTATATATATGTATAAACTTACATTGCAATCATTCCTATATATATATAATATGCTTTGCATATGAACATACCAAGGTGGAAAAATAATATCACAAACTCTGTTAACATATGATAATGAGTGAGTTAGAGCAACTTGATGAACAATGCAAAAAAATGTTTACATAAATAACTATATACATACATATATATATTTACCCATTACAATTGTAACATTTAAGACCAGTAACCATATACTGCAATAATCCAGCTGGTTATTAACAACTATTCAAGGGTTCAAATACAATCTGTGATATAATTTTTCTATTTTAACGATTTAACAAGGCACTGTTTTCTAAACAACTTATATCTATTGATAGTTTTTAATTATGTTTAAATATATGAGAACCAAAATACAAATAACAGAAGTTTTTAAACTTTCAAGATAATGCACCCATTATTACAATCTACCCATCACCTATTGGTAATAACTAGATATTCAAAACATTTTTTTATTGTGCTCTATAGCGGCAATATAGCTATCTTAGTGGCCAGATGGTGAAGCACACTTCTGATACACAAAAACTTTTTGAGTCAATCATCTGTCTATCATTGTGGCTGGAACCTGATTATTCAGATGGTTATAATCCTGAATTTCAAACCTTATCAATAACCAGTGAATTTTACTGTCACAAAAGCTTTAAGAAACATTATTATATATTATTATAAATACTTAAGAAATTAATTATAATAATTTTAATCTAATATTGTACCCCTTTCTTAAGGCACAATTCAATGTTATAGCAATAAAAAAGTTCATGTTTGTACTTTAACAGTGAATTAATTTAAAACAATAGAGTTATAAAATCTATAACCAACATTAAACTCTGGTGTGTTTTTATTGAGTTCTGAGCAATCCTAAAACCATTAAATCCCACTTGCAGTTTAATAGAACTCAACAAATCTTAATCTCATACATATATTGTATATAATTTTATTAATACAAAAATACATATCAAATTAAAGAACTTCAAAAAACTTAACTATACCTTAACTATTCTATTTGAATGTGTCCATATGTTACATTTGTGTAATTCAATCTTAGACAAATCCAAATTTTGTCAAGGATCTTTTTAGTGATGCATAATCATTGTGCTAAGGATTGAAAACATTTACTTAAAATAGTTGTGTAAGTTAAAAAGTAGTGTTCCCAGATATAAGAGTTTTGGATTCATTATTTCCATGGGACACAAACTTACACACTGTAATATTGCTTGTGAAACTATGAATTATTTCATATAGTTTCTTTACAAGTTTTCAATGTATGTTCTATTCAAAACAAGTATTTTCGACATTTTAGTGATCCACATTTACATTCAGTGAGATTTCGAAGTACTGTTCTGTTTTGTTGATCAAGTTCAAATCTAGATTTCGCAGGTGAAACTGGACTGACAGATGTGGTGGCTTCAGATGCACTTGGAAGATCATCTTCATAGGACAATCCGCTAGGAACATCATCAACATTCACTTCTTCCTTTACCACAGGAGCAGTCTTTGTATCTGCATCATCATTTTCAGATGTCTTTTGTAAATAATCAAAACATATTTCTTCACCTATTTCTATATCCCGTGTAGCAAATAGGGCTATCATTGGAAGATTGGGATCAAGGCAGTCTGCCCATACTGCCCACACTCCAAGATTGGGGTCACAAGAATGGTTTATAAAGTGGGACACATTCCCAAGATGTGCTGCATCCACTGTATATGGATTTTCTGCAGAGTTAAAATCTAGATCAAACAGATATGTTAGACCAATGTCATCATATTCCCTTCCACGTTTTTCTGCTTCTTCAAATGTTATAACTTCACCAACATACTGACAGATAAATTGACCTTGTCTTATTGTTTGTTCAGCTCTAACACCCCAGCCACAACCGTTTGAGGTTCTAAATATAGCTAATTTGACATGACTTCCACCTTGGACAACACGATTACAACAATCAGATGAGCATTTACAGGCTTTATTACATTCATATATTGGAGTACCAGAGGCCACACGCAATCTCTTTTTCGCAGTATAAGCAAATAGGCCTGCTTGCATACCACAACATGATTTTGAGCGACAATTACAGGCTGTGCATTCACAACCAATAGGTGGTTCTTTTGGAATAATGACACCAGCACCAGGAATACATTCATTAATGTAGGTAAAATTTTCAGGTGGACCAGCTAAGTCAACATCGTTTTCAACTATAATTCTCTTTGATTTTTCCATATAATAAATATGTTCCTGCCAATTTCGTAATATCATTAGTTGTTGACACCTTTTTCTTGTTAACATATATAATTGGTAAATATCTCTCGCCTCTTGTACTAATTCTGTTGCATATTTTTCATTATCATCCGATAACAAAATCATAGAAACTAATTTTAATATTAAAGACTCCTTTAATTGTATAATATTGTATTGGTCAACTTCATCAAGCCGTTTTAATAAATTTTCACTACTAAGCAAATTGTCAAATGAAATTTCTTCCTTAAGCTGTTCTATCTCATTGCAATATTTTACTTCCATTTTCAGAATGAACTCTCTAAGCACTTCTGGACAGTTATCAAGATTTTCAATTGGTTCCCATGTATTTTCACTTTGAGGCCAACCTTTCCACTTTATGAAGAAATGTTCTTTGCCATTTAATAAATTAAAATCCTTAATTTGCTCTATAATGTATTCGTCTGATTTTTGCTTGCTTGTTTTTCGTTTTTTACGGGCAGGTGAAGCTGTATCATCCTCAGAGTCAATTTGATCTTTAGATGATTTTTTAAATTTTGTATAAAACATATTTTCATGCCTTTCGTTTGCTCGTTCGTGATACATTTTAACAAGCGTGTCGGAGAGGCGCTCTGCAACATACCATGTGTTTTAATTAATTTATGAAAAATTTCAAGAACTTCTGATATATATATACTAGTTACAAAGTGTTGCTTTATTCACATGGTATATTGCATAGCACAATTACAATTAATAGCATGAGCAATATATCTTGCATCAATTTTATTAAAACATTTACGAAAGTACTAAAAAAATTTTTAGTGAATACAATACTTGAAATAGCATCATAACTATTAGCAGATTATCTGCTAGTTTTCAATAATACAATAACTAATTTAAATATATAGCATCTATCAATAGTTAATGTTTACAGTATTTGCGACACAAAGGTCCAGTTGAATTAAACATAGTTTAGTAAGTATGGTGTAATTAATTACTAAGTGATGTAAATAGTTAAAGACTATATTACATATAGGATAATTTTAAGAAACTTTGTTTAAAATCATAACTAATAAAGAAAATTTACCTAGCTTGATGGTAATATTTCTCTCAAGTTCATTCTTGAATCTGACAGTCTGCACACCAGAAATTGCCTTCACTACTGTTGATTTACCGTGGGCTACATGACCAATAGTACCAATGTTAATTGTAGCTTGTCTTGATATTACTTCAGGAGATAGAGCGGAGAGTTTGGTAACATCCTGGAATATAAATGTGTCTATATTGAAAAGCAGTAGCTGGTAAATGATTAACAAGTATCAAACTCGTTACGCTTGTTCTCGAAGTAACGACTACATTTATAGACATGTGTTATTTAAAATTATAAGGTTAATTTGAAACTTTACTTTTAATAGAGTAAAAAAACAAATTTTAAAGTAAAATAAATACAACACACGTAAAATCTCTAGTGGTATTAAAATTAGTAGCTGATTTTTAGTAGAAGTCTTATTTTATCTTACCAATTTGGTTAGATCTTGCTGATGCAAGTTTGACGAAGCACTTCGCCCCTCACTTGAAGCCATAATTATTGAAGTATTTACCGGATTCAATACTTTTGTAAAACGCAAAATGAAGAATAAGTGGAAGTTTTTTTATTACATTTATATAGCAAAATAATGCAAAACTAGCGTAATCCGGCCACGAATTCTGTACCAGTTACACATTGACAATTTGACGCTCTTTCTTTTTTTAAGCATAACAGTACAGGCTTTTGGGCTTTGACATGACTGATTAAGGGTACTGTTACACATACTAATAAAGAGCATGCTAAAAGAGCATGCTCATTATGAGCATGCTTATGTCAGTTTACATTTCCTTTCATTAAGCATTCTATTTTCAACCATGCTAGTGAATATATATGGTCAATATTAGCATGGCTGTCGATTTTTGGATTTTCCGATATTAACCGAAACTATTGTAATACTAATTCTGACTTGTGGTGCTCTTCCCTTCTTGTTCTTCTGCAACTTATTGTACTGTATCTTCAGTGTATATCTACTGTCTTGTGTATCTTTGTTGACAGTGTAATAGTACGTACATCACAGAAATAGATCAAGATAGAACGGCGAATAGGCGTGATAAGCGAGCCAAAACCATGCACTATATTGCATGCTTTTTGAAACTTGCTCTCATTAGGCAACGAGCGTTCCTGCCCTGCGTTCAGGACGTAAAAAAATAGATAAAACGTCACATATATGCCTTATTGTCCTGTGGCAAATTGTAAAAACAAAAGTAGTGAAGCAAATATGAAAAAAGGAAATATTTCGTGTGATCAGTAAGTATAGAAAATCAGTAGAAAGTATTTTTTTGAGATTATAAATTACTAGTTGACCCGGCGAACTTCGTTCCGCATCAAAAGAAATAAATTAGTAATATTTGGATCTTAAAAAGTTCAATTTGTGCTATTTATCGGCACGCGTTTTGGCGCGCAAACGCAACTGCTATGTACCGCTATGTTAATACTGTAATATCTTCATAAATATTAGTTTAAATTACATGCTGTAAATAGCTATATTGATCTATATTAAAAGCACAATCTATTTAAGACACTTAATTGAATGAAAATTAATGCTGTAATGTTTAAAATTGCTTCGTAAATAAGCCATTATTTCTCGTAAAAAGTTAAAAAATAATAATGGTCATTGTGGGTTATCCCTAAGACATATACATATGCCCTCGCGGACTTTTTTATAGACCTTTTAAAGGTGTATAATAATATAGTACATTGTTTTGATTTATCACTTAGGGTTCAGGCAGCGTTTTCGATTAAAGTTTTAAATCTTGAAAATTATCATTTTTTTTCACTACACTATTCATGAATTATAGATCAAAACCACTCCGTTGACACCCTCTAACTATTAAAAAAAACCGCATCAAAATCCGTTGCGTAGTTTCAAAGAATTAAGCATACAAAGGGGCATAGGGAAAGAGAAAGCGACTTTGTTTTATACTATGTAGTGATTGTTTTACTTTTACTATGTTCAATAATTACGTGTTGTAAGTACGAATGTTGGGTTTTTTACCTATTTCTCTTGGGATGTAACGATTCGGCGAGTAGATCCTTAACAGCCTCTGCTTACACCGTAACATAGTATAAACCTGGACTTTTGTTGATTGAAAAAAAAATTATACACATACGGCATATACCCATTGTTTTTCATTTCATGTCCTAATTAATGCAAAATAATGGGCAAAATGAATCAAATTTGAGTATTTTAAGGAATTTCAAACTTGAGCACGTGAGTTTCGCTTTCGGTTTCGGCCGAAACTGAAGTGCCGGCCGAACATTCGGTTTCGGTTTCGGCCGAAAAACCAGTTTCGGTCGGACTAGAGTTTCTCACTTTTAAAAATCTAATACCTAATACGGCAGACAGCCTGTCCAAACTGGAGTTAAATAAAAAAATTGGGCGAATGTAAAAAAAAAAGAATACTGTTGTCAACAGGTTAGCTGTCAAAAATTTTCAAAAATTTTTATTTTTATATCAAATAGATATACATCGCTTTATTTATATGCTCTGTGCGCTTTAATTTTAACACAAATAATGAACAGTGGTGATTTTTATTAGTAGCCTGTTTGAACTAGGGATTAGTTAATCAAATCCATACAACATGATAAAAAATGAGGATGTACAGGAACAGACAAAAAGATTACGATTTAAATCTTGTAATATTGCGAATCCCTCTGGCGATGTTAGTCTTGACAAAAATGCAAAGGAAAATAAAAACAAAGGTAAATAATGAGACAATATAATTAATTTCAATGGTCTACATTAGGAATTGTTTTTTTTTATAACAGCAACATGAAAGTGTTCCACTACCTATAGGCCATGCTAGGTGCACGTGAATTATTGAAAATGATGATGATATGTATTAACATAAGACCATAAACTTACTTTCGCAGATGGTGAAAAGTCAGCCTCGCTATTCAATTTTATACATGTTGAACTAACTCGAGGTTACTTATTAGAACATGATGAAGAACGATTTTCAGCGAGAAGGGAAAAAGTCTATTCTTTTATAAAAATTCCTCAAGAATTAGAAAAGTTTATGGCTTATGGATTTTTTCAGTGCACTGATTCATTGCTTTTTGTTTATACCTTTCTTCCTTTGAGGTTTATAATGGCTTTCTGGTCATTCTCTAGCAGATTGTTAAGGAAATGTTTTGGGTAAGATTTAAAGAATCTGTTCACTTAATTTAAGCTTATTATTAAATAACATGCTAATATATAACTATTTATTATTACAGGTTTTATAGACATCCTTCTAAAAGTATATTAAAGCCAGCAGAAACATGTGATGTCCTTAAAGGGTTTATTTTATTAGTGTGTAGTATATTGATGTGCTACATAGACACCAATATGATGTATCACTTAGTGAAAAGTCAAAGTGTAATGAAGTTGTATATATTTTACAATATGTTAGAAGTGGGAGACAGATTGTTTTCAGCATTTGGGCAGGACACTATTGATGCATTATTTTGGACAGCTACAGAGCCAAGAGATAGAAGACGGGAACATTTGGGAGTTATACCACATTTAATATTTGCTCTGACTTATGTGTGTATCCTTAACCAATAGATTAGCAACCGCCCACAATAATTAAACACTGCTTTAATTCACCATGAATCTAGATAGACTCTCCCATTGATGTCTTAAAAAGATAAAAAGCTATTTTGAGTGTTTGGATGGCAGTGATTGTGAAAGAAAATGAAAAGAAAGAATTAAAATGAAAAGAATTTTTAAAACAGAAATGGTATTTTTAAACCATGATATCTGTATAGTAGGTATATTAAATTTTGACTTCTTTTAGGAAGGGAATTTGCCAATAAACCCTTAGTGAGATTTTGTTCAAGAACTCTCACCCCTCTCATGATCCTGTGTGAGATTCTTCAAAATTAATTCAATTTCGATTTATTCATTACAAACATAATATAAAAGCACTTAGCAATCTGCAATCCACAGAGTACAGAAGATTATGACAAACACTGTTTTGTCAGATATTGCCTTATTTTATTCTTGAATTAAGGTTGTACTAATTGTATATTTTTTATGGGATAATGTAATGTTATTTCTGAGGTTTTTATCAGTTAGTGAACTGTGTGGCCTTAGCATGTTAGTTTGTAGTATAGTTTTGCTCCCCATCCATCAGTACCCAAATTGGTGGTTCTAACCATACATCTGAATCAATTTTGTCAGTCACTGATATATTTATTGGACATAACTTCCAACCACATTTCTGGAAAGGTTATGCCAGTTATTGGTGATTGTTTAAAATATAGACCTTTGAATAAAAATAGGAATCAGGCATTTCGATTCTTAGTCGGTTTAGCCTAGCAATAGGTACGCCACCTACCATTTGGGACATAAAAATAACGGCGATTCGAGGATTAACAGCGACTACCTACACCTTCGGGTAGAAAAAGGCGTGACGTTATGTTATGTTTTTTAGCCTAGGAATAAAACCGCAATCCGATTTTGCCATTTGGTGATCTGAATATTCCTTAAAATAACACTCAGTTCTACACAGTTTGTTAGTATTATTCCAAGCTACAACACTGAATGTTGCTTTTAATTCAAATAATAAAAGTTTGCTAATAATAATGATGTCCAACAATGTAAGTATTTTTGAAAACCCATTACTTATTTTTAGTGTCCTTGTGCCACCAATGCTTCGGCTTCGGCCATAAAGGCCAGAAAAGCACCAAGGGCTAAAAAAGGTATCTTCGGCTTCGGCTGAAATTAGCCGTCGCTTTGGCCGAAGCCGAAAGATTGCAATCTGTCAAAATTTGAAATTTCCTGATCGATGCTAGTATAGAGTTAGCTAGTATAGAGCGAGATGGAGCGTGCGCAGAGCAGAGTAGTGTTTCGCCTTGCCACCGGCACGAATCCACCGCAACGAATAAGTTTATGATAAATATGTTGGATTAAAATAACTATCGTATTACTCAAGGTCATCACTTTCGGCTTCGGCTTCGGCCGAAGATTTTGGTGAATACCGAATAATCGCCTTCGGCTATGAACACTATTTTTTATAATTAATATTGTAAATATTTTAAACTTGGACTGCATTGATTTTATTGTATTAGTCAGAACCCTTTCAAGGAAAAAGGCATCTGATTATGCAGTTGCAATAAAGATCGGTTAATTAATTAAAAATTAAAGATTACATTTACAACACTTGATGTGAAAGTATATGTTTACTATTTCAGTTTGTAGAATTGAAGGGCAGTGTGTTCAAGAAATTTGACAAAAACAATCTATTTCAAGTCTCTTGCAGTGATGTGAGAGAACGATTGCACCTTTCTGTGTTGCTCTTTATAGTAGTATTGCAAACTATGAAGGAATATATGTGGAGAGAGGAAAGATTCTGGATATTGGCACCAGATTGTGTATTAGTACTCACATTTGAAGTTATCATTGATTGGGTCAAACATGCTTTTATCACAAGGTAATTTGTTTTCACTAGCCACTCTTAAAAAGGTATATAATGGCCTCTACTTGTCGAATCGTTACATCCCAAGTGGAATAAGAACTGCTTCCCATACACCGGGTACAAAGTTTTTCGTCTTAGGTATTTGTCACACATACCTTCTGAAAAGAATTTCGAAACAATCGTAATTGCCAGACTGTTTGTGCAATTTTAAATCTGCTAATATCTAATTTATGATATAAAACTATATGTTTTGGCACATGAGTTTCTTGCCCGATTCTTCTCATGATAGCCCCTACACTCGGAATCGGGCCGCTCGTGGCGATTGCGTCCGTGTTCTTTTTTTTGTTCCACGGAGGCACTTTCGTCAAGCGGTCGTGTTTAGTACTTCATTTTAAGTAATATGTTAAATCTGTACTTATTGACTATTTTTAAGTGTCTGTGAAAACCTATGAAAATTAAGCTTCTTTGACTTTGACTTTTATGTTCTAGGTTTAATGAAATACCTTATGGTGTATACAGAGAATATACTGTGAGTTTAGCGTATGATGTGGCACAGACCAGGCAAAAGTATGCATTCAGTGATCACTCAGACCTAGTGGCCCGTCGTATGGGTTTTATTCCCCTACCACTTGGAGTTGTAATTACTCGAGTGTTGGTCCATGCTGTTAAATTTGATGGGTGAGTAGAGCAAATATATTAATATATAAATATTGATTTTAAAAAAAAAATCAGTCTTCGATATTTATTACACAAAACTTCCGAAAATAATTACGAAAAGTGAGCCAAGATTGGAACCCACGACGTCTTGATTGAGAAGCGGTCGACCACTGGACCACCGAGTTTAAATATGAAAAAAATCCCGAAATACGAATAATCCTAAAACCGAATATGATTTTTTCCAGTTTCGCTGCCATATTGTTGATATTTATCGCCTACTTATGCCTTATAACTGTTAGAGTGCTCGTTTCTATTGTAATTCTTGGAAAAGCATGTGATCTTATTACACAACATCAAATGGACAAGAGCGAGAGTTACCACCCTACACCGAAAAAGTAAGATAATTCATCTTTTTGTGTAAATTTGTATAAATATTTTATGTCATCATTTTCATTTGTAACAAAATTCCTAGTTATATAAGAAAAAGTAGCTATTTCTGAACGCCCTTTAAGTTTGTAGGCATCACTCTAAATTTTTTTATAATTTAAATGTATGTAATATTATCGATCAAAACAACTTTTAAGATTATAACATAACATAACTTCACGCCTTTTGTTACCCGAAGGTGTAGGCAGCGGCTGTTAAGCCTCGTCTCGCCGTTATGTTTACGTCCCAAATGGAATAGGTGGCGAACCTATTGCCATACCGGGCACAAAGTTTTCAGTCATCGATATTTATCACACATAACTTCCGAAAACAATTTTCGAAAAGTCATTGGTGTGTGTCAGTATCTGGAATCGAACCCGGACCTCTGGATCAGAAGCCGTGTGCTCGACCACTGCGCCACCGAGACTGATTTTAAGATTATATCGCGTCCATTTCTTACTAGAGATCATTTTCACGAGTGATGAACAAAAAGACAGTCTTTTTGTTCATCACTCGTGAAAATGATCTCTGTAAAGAGTTCGAAGCGTCGGGAAATAAATATAAATAAGTAAGAAATGGACGCGATATAATCCTAAAAGTTGTTTTGATGAGTGAGATTCGCGAAAGTCTTAGAAATAAGTATGTAATATTATTTTTTTCTAGAGAACAGAAAGAAACGATTTCAAAGGATAATTCGTACATCCACAAAACGCCAGAAGTCGAGATGACTCCTCCAAAAAAACTGGTGCAGTTAAAGTTTAATGTGCCAGAGAATGTTATTTTGGTAATTTACTTTATTTTGATATGCTCTGTCTTTCTGTTATGCCAGGCAAGAATGCCTCGATAAATTAACTCATACTTTATTATTATAGAAGTACTAGCTCACCCGGAGAACTTTGTTCCACATCAAAAGTAATAAATGAGTAAATTTTGGATATCATGAGGTTCAATTTGTGCCATTTATCGGCTTTAACTGATGCCGCTATAGTAATACTGCAATATCTTCGAAAATATTCGTTTAAATTGTATGCTGTAAAGGGCCAGGATCATCTAAATTACATGCACAATCTATTTAAGACACTTAATTGCATGAAAATAATGCTGTAATGTGTAAAGTCGCTTCGTAAATAAGCCATTATTTCTCGTAAAAAGTCATCATCATCATCATCATTTCATCATTAGCCTATTGCAGTCCACTGCTGGACATAGGCCTCTCCCAATTTGCGCCACAACATCCGATTCTCTGCCTTCCGCATCCAGTCTTTTCCAGCAGCCTTTCTGAGGTCGTCTGACCATCGGGCTGGTGGGCGTCCTACACTACGCTTACCAAGTCGCGGTCTCCACTCAATGACCTTCTTGCTCCATCTACCATCGGTCCTTCGGTAGATGTGACCAGCCCATTGCCACTTCAGCGAGCTTATTCTACGAGCTATGTCGGTTACTCGAGTTCTCTGTCGGATATACTCATTTCTGAGTTTATCCTTCAGAGATACCCCGAGCATAGCTCGCTCCATAGCTCGTTGAGCGACTTTAAATTTGTGGACTAGCCCCACCGTAAGTGTCCACGTTTCGGCACCGTAGGTCATAACTGGTAAGACGGACTGGTTGAAGACTTTGGTCTTCAGGCATTGCGGTATAGGCGAGCCGAAAACTCGACGCAGTTTGCCAAATGCGGCCCAACCCAGCTGAATCCTCCTGTCGGCTTCCTTCTCGAAGTTTCGTCTACCTAACTGGATAGTTTGGCCCAGGTAGACGTATTTGTTTACAACTTCGAGAACCGACCCTCCGACATTTATCGGTCTGGGCACGACATGTTCATTGAACATGACCTTCGTCTTGTCCAAGTTCATGCCCAAACCGACACGCCGGGAGGATTCGTCTAGGCTGCGCAGCATTCCGCTTAACTGTTCCAGCGACTCTGCCATTACAACGATGTCGTCGGCGAACCGAAGATGTGAGATGTACTCACCATTCACGTTGATACCCTGTCCAGTCCAATCCAGGGTCTTGAAAACGTCCTCCAGAGCGTTGGTGTAAAAAGTAAAAAAATAAAAATGGTAATTGTGGGTTTTCCCTAAGAGATAGACATATGCCCTCGCTGACTTTTTTGTAGACCTTCTGAAGGTGTTTTATAATATAGAACATTGTTTTGGTCTATCACTTAGGGGTCAACCAGCGTTTGCAATCAAAGTGCTAAATCTTGAAAATTATTATTTTTTCTTTACAACATCATATATGAATTATAGATCAAAACCACCCCGTTGACACCTTCTAACAATTAAAAAAAACCACATCCAAATCCGTTGCGTAGTTTTAAAGATATAAGGGCATATAAGGGGACAGACAGCGGAAAGTGACTATGTTTTATACTTTCTAATGATAAGAGAACGAGACAAAGAATGTGTGTGCTCCTACCTCTCTTTCTTGACCCTACTAAAAACGAAATACAACTACCACAGAGCTACCACGACCAAATAAATGCTCTATTTAAAAAATCGCACCCTAAACCGACGTGAATATGAAAGCGTTATGTATGTAACTCTCTTCTTGTATCATCACTAACAGAACACTAGTCTTAATTTTTATTCGATCACACTTTTCGTAACGCATTCATCAGTTTTTTCACAAGTCACGCGTTGTTATTTTCAGAACGAACCACTAGTGGACGCTTCAGTTGGTGCGGCGGCAATATTTTCCAACAGCGCCATCGATCTTAACGGCGTCTGTTATATGAATGAAACTATGGACGCACAAATCAAGCAGGAAACTGATGATTTTCTTGAAACAGAAGTGGTAATTAGATTTACAAGTATTTTTATATAAAAGTAAAGGGACTTGTGAAATCAAATTTGAAGATTTTTTTTTTATATTTCAGTCAGCCTCGGTGTCCAGTGGTCGAGCACACGGCTTCTAGTCTAGAGGTCCGGGTTTGAATCCTGAAACTGGCGCACACCAATGACTTTTCGAAATTGTTTTCGGAAGTTAAGTGTGATAAATATCGATGGCTGAAAACTTTGTGCCCGGTATGGCAATAGGTTCGTCACCTATTCCATTTGGGACGTAAACATAACGGCGAGATGAGGCTTAACAGCCGTTGCCTACACCTTCGGGTGGCAAAGACGTGAAGTTATGTTTTGTATGATAAACAGCATATGGTTTTCATTTATTTCAGAGTCGAACCAGTATTTTCAGAGATGGTTGTATTCACATAAACTCTACCTTTTCTTAAAGGAGTGCCGTTTTATTTTAATGATTAACATTTCAATTATAATTTTATTAATATTTAAATTGGTTAACAGACGGACGTCACCAGAAGCGCTCCAGATATACAAGCAGCCACTTCAGGAACACCGCCCGTTGTGGACGAGAGACCGTTATCACCAGACGCTGATGGTCTGAAGCGACGATCCGAATCCGAACCGAATTTAGTTAAAGCCGAAGAACACTTTGATGAGGCGACATAGTATTCTCTCTTATATCCATTAAAAATATACATATATATGTGCTTGTCCAATATGCGTTCCTAAATCCTATTGACTATTGTGATAAAATTGATGTTTGTAGCACGTTATTAAGATGCACGGTTCTCTAGCCCAAAAAAGAAATTGACTGGCTTCATGGTGCATTGGTAAAATAAACGGCTGCTGAGAAGCGGTTAACTAGTTCGATACAAGTCGCGTACAAATCTGTATAATGAACATAAATGATTGTATGACGACTTTGTATTTCTTTATCTGTTAGGGTACGTAGTAAGATTAGTTGCTAGCTCGCAAAGCTAGACGGCGTTCTGTATTTAAAACTTTATTATTTTTATTGTAGTGTGTAGTTAGTTATTTTAATCTCAGAGTATACTAATTATTCTGAGAGATTTAAAGATTTAGCCCAGCCTATATAACTTAAACTTTTTAGTAACTGCTATGCGTTCGTGTCGGCGACGCGTTGAAACGCTACTCTGCACTCTCCGTCTCGCTCTAGCATACTGCAGTAAATTTCAAATTTTGTCAATTTGCAATCTTTCGGCTTCGGCCAAACCTTTCGGATTATTTTGGCCGAAGCAGAAAATTTTTGCCGAAGGTGGCCGAAGCCTGAGCATCAGTCTGTCACTAATTATGATAAATAAAGAAGAATTCGTGGCCTAGGAACGCATGTAGGGTACAACTGACAAGCAATAATAGTAACACTGTCTAGTCTTTACGGAAAGTGGTTCAGTTTTCAAGTAAATTTTTTAACTTTTTAAAGATTTTTTTATCACTTTTATGCAGTCCAAAAAATCGGTTACTATTTATTTCTTAGATTTGCGCGTATCACATTCATAACATTAAAACAACTTTTAATGGATTATATCGCGTTTATTTAGAACTTATTCTCTATTTATTTCCCGACGTTTCCAACTCTTTACAGAGATCATTTTCACGAGTAATGAACAAAAAGATGGTAGTCGTTCAGAAGCTATTTTCATTGATACAGAAAGTACCCACTTTTGGAAAAAAAAGAAGTTAAAAATATGATTTTTACTATTGGTAACCCACATCAGACCATGAAAACGAAAGAAAAATTTTGTTTGTGAAGATCCTTTGTTGTACGAACGAACAGTTGTTATTTTTAATTATTAGATAATTATCTTATTTTTCTAAGTTAGTTATACTCTGATTTCAACTAATTTAGAAATATAATACAATTATTCTAAATAAACGCGATATAATCCATAAAAAGTTGTTTTTATGTTATAAATCGGTTACTAATTCTTAATTGTGAATAATTTGAATTTAAATATAGGGTGTAAATTAATATTAATAGTAAGTATCTAGCTGAGTATTTGTGGTGAAAATGTACTTCATACAAAGCTTGGGGGCTTGTGAGTTCTGTGACAGTATAATATCTGATAACTGATAAGATTTTTATTAAAATATGATCTAAAGTTGGCAAAAAGAATAATGAAATGAGTGAATGTTTGTGATAGTTAAAATCATATAAAAATAAGAACATGGGTGTTTGGAGACGGAGTTATTGCAGTGACTTGTATCTCGTTCTAAGTGAAATATTTTTTTTTATCACCAGGGCTACTGGATAAAATGGCCGACGTATAAAAAATTGGTTATTAAAAAGACACGTGTTGTTAATTGCGTGCTAAATTTCTTTTATTTCCTTGTTGCCAATAGTTGTTAATGTAGACTATAGTTAATTTATTTTCTGACACTTTAGCCATGATAGTGGTGGATTTTATTTAGTTTTTTTTTATGTCTTAGCTCTACGAATATATATTCAAGTGGATACTTTGTTAGTAAAACAATAAATAATTTAAATGTAAGTTAATAGGTCAAAGTGTGAAGTAATAAATGGGTTATTTGCTTTCTATCTGAGTATGGGACTAATATATTGTTAATATATAAAGAACACAAACTATTATATTATTTGTTTTAAAATGTATTGTTTTATTTATTACATTTTTTTCATACACTGACGCCCACTCTCACATCATAGAAAGCTACTATGTGCTCTTACAGAAAATATATTTTTATATACCAAGTTTTTACCATAGCAGTAATTAATGAAGGCCAGCTCGATCCATGAAATACCACTTTTCATAATATCGACTGAAAGTGGCTCATGCCGCGTTTCCCTCAGGAGCCGTTCAAGTATTACGTAAGCGCTATGCTTACGTAATACTTGAACGGCTCCTCAGTGAGAGAGATATCCGGAGAGGATTCTTGCTACCGCGACTTCTAGCGGTGTGTTATCAAACCTACAACTAGCGATGGTGACAACTGACAGCTTTGTGAACGCAAGGTTGTAGTAGTAGTATATAATAACAATTATTGGTATAGATGGCGCCACAGGTAGGTTACGTAAGGAAAACAAGTTGAAGTTTTATTTGGAAATACATATTCCTCTTACAGGTTATTTGTTAATGTGCAGAGTACTAATAAAATCAGTTCTTCATATAGGTATATTTTTATAACTTTACGCCTTTAACACCTAAAGGTTTAGGTACTGGTAATTACGCGTCGACAACTCGATACTCTTAATATTTTAGTCCCGTATGGGCAATAGGCTCTGGAACCTATCATCAAATAGGTTCCAGAGTCTATTGCCCATTTGCACTTTAGGCATAATTTTGTGATTCTTCAGTATTTATCATACACTATATTTATATTAGCTTTCGTTGTATATGTTATATTATGTTTGGTGTGTTTCCGGATTCGAATACGAAATCTCTGATTAAGAAGAAGAAATAATATGCCACTGAGACTGTTTTATGTTGGTACCTATAAGGCAAGTTATTTAAAAGGCTTTGATGCAAAGAAAAAAAGTTTCGTAATTACGAGAACTTATAATTTAAGAGGCTCACGCCTCTTAAATTATATCTATCGTTTGCTATTACATAATCACTGTGTACGATCTGAGTATGATCTTTTCACAGCTTTTACTGTGTGTATGTTTGGTATACTTACCAACCTATTTGGAATTAGGCGGTTTTAGGTTTAAACAAAACAAACAAAGTTCAAATTTTCAACAATTTATATTTCTGCACCTTAGGTGGTTTCATTAAATAAAAATTTCTTTTACTCTTATATATACACATTAAATTCAAATTTAGAAGTGTATTTACAAATATTATTATTAATATTATTATTATTTGAATAGAATTTAGTAAAAATTAGTGAGATTTAACAAATACCTAAGTATTTTTTTTAATAACTATGTAAATTTTAGAACATCAACAACATCTTCACTCGAGTGAAATACAAAGATAGCTTAAATAATTATAACCATTACATACAAAATTTCACAAAGAATTCTTCATCATTCATAATATTAAATATATATATTTATATATCAGGTAGACATCGTAAAAATTCTAAATCGTAGTACATAGTCGTTTAAATTTTCATTTATTTTTATCTCATTTTTACGAAAAAACTCATTCTCATCTGGTGAAATACTCATAGATGCTCAGGACTGCTTGTTAAATGGTAAAATATTGAATTAATGTACTAAGTTTTTAACAAAGCTACGGTGGCTCCACTACAAGAGACGCGCCTAAAATGAGCCAAAAGTTTTACTTGTAAGCTTAATACTTCAGAAACCGTTTATTTAATAACGTTAACATGTTTGCATTTAACATTATGTAAAATGTTTTAAGAATTTAGTCTTCTCCGTTACAATTTTCACTCGTTTTGTTTATATACTTGAATATTCTTTATAATACCTATCTACTTTCTAGCCTTGTCTATCGGAGACTTTGTCTCTATCTATAATAGTATTTTTTTTTTACTAACACTGATTTAGGTAAGTCATTAGATGCGGATGCATTGCATGCACATTCACATCTTCAATACGACTAAACTACTGGGAACGGTTTTTCTAGTACAATTCATAATTCAATGCAATAATCAAAGAAAATTTTGGAAGTTATTAAAAGTATACAAATACATTTTGTTTGACTAAGACAATAAACAGTTACCGCTCCCATTTGTAAAACATTGTTAGTGGTTTTAGCTAGTAATATTATTGTCAGATCGTCTTAAACTTATAATGACCAAAGTTATTGAAACCCATGCCGTAAGTGCTATCGGTAATATTCGACAGTTTTTTTTTTAGATTCGACCCGTTACGACTGCTATATTTCCTGTTTTCTTTTTGTTTTCCTTATCCTATAGATAAATAATGAATTATTATAAAAATATTTTTATACTAGCTTTACCTTTCCGGAAAGTTCTTTTAAAGTTATTTTCCTTTTCAATTTAAAAATGAGGTAAAAATTACTTTTTTAAGCCATGATGAGAATAGAGTGAAAACCCTCTTCAAAACTTCGTAAACTGGGGGAAAATTCATACAAAAAATATTTTCTTCCTGTCAATTTTTCGGTAACATGAATGCTTAAGGCCATAATTAGCCATGTCAGCCAAAAAGCTTCTGTCAAGCCAATTCTTTTTTTGAATAAAAAAAAACAATTAATTTGTTTGTGGTGACATCTAAATTTGAATAGTTACTTCTTTATTTGACTCTGTTTTCCTCACTTCTCACTTATAGTAAGTATATATCACTAAACATCGGGCAAGAAAGTTTGATTTCGTCAACTCCAGAATATAGTGAGGCCATTTTGCCTCAAGTCATAAATAATTGCAATCTATATGAAATCGATCACTGTCTTTCCTAAACAATATGAATACTTATTATTCCATAATATAACAAACTAACGAAACATATAATTTTCAAAAATGTAAGTTTCAAGGCAATGATTAAAGTAAAAAGCTAATAATCTTCAAGATTATGTCATTACAGAACAATTACTTGTCACTTACTATAAAGTAAGCACTTATGTATAACTACATTTGCGTAATTTGTGCAACATTTTGTACTTAGACATATAAAACAAGTCTCTCAGATTTCGTTGACTATTAAATAGTTCATTAATTTATACCTCTGTATTGGGTAAATACAATTTCTCATTGATGTCATCATATTTATTTCTTAGATTTTCGCGAATCACTTATCAACTTATTTTCTATTTATTTCCCGACGTTTCGAACTCTTTACAGAGATAATTTTCACGCGTAATGTTTAAAAAAAATTCTGATAAGACATTAATCTCTGATCTCTGTAAAGAGTTCGAAACGTCGGGAAATAAATAGAAATTATGTTCTAAATCAACGCGATATAATCCATAAAAGTTGTTTTAATATTCTGATTTCATCATACTTTTACATTTCGGGAAACAGAGAAATATAGTTGACGCGTAAAATTTGTTTTAGAATACAATAAGCATATTGATATTCAACAATTTTCTAAGACATTCGAAACAATTCCTGCCCAACAATCGATATTGTACCTATAACATGGTCATCAAAGAAACTGTTGAAATTTGATTATTGCAAAATAAAATACATTTAATTACATCTAAGTAGAAACTTATGAGTATTATAAATAAAAGGATCTTCAACTATACTCGAAAATAATTATTAATGATTAAGAGATCATAATTTAAAATCTATATACTAAACTTTTACTAGATTAGTCTATTTAATAATTATAAT
The DNA here is from genome assembly GCA_905147225.2 of Euproctis similis. NCBI lineage: Eukaryota > Metazoa > Arthropoda > Insecta > Lepidoptera > Erebidae > Euproctis > Euproctis similis. The sequence continues at coordinate 18,025,935 of LR990105.1, read as the reverse complement.
AATAATTCATACTCTATAGGTATGCCACTGGGAAAATGTTTTCGGAAACTATAAAACGGTACTAATATAGTTAAGGCAAGATGTGAACATAAGGATAATGGTTAGAAAACAAAAGCAAGTTAGATGAAATATTACAGAAATAATTAATTACATTTAATTTTTTATATCAAATAAAACAAAAGAAAAAAAAAGAATTGAGCAAATTTAGTTTAAATTAAATCGTTTGAGCAAGAGAAGGTTGAATGACAAACAGCTGCCGAAACATAAAACACATACAAATATTTGTTAATAATGGCACATATTATTATTAAATTATAAATCAACTCAAATATAATAAAAAATAAAAGTCAACATTCACACATGTATATACATTACCATCTTCGACTAGAAAATATATAGTACAAAGAAACAATTATAATTTATCACTTAATCAGCAGTCATGTTATTACTTATTTTATATTACAAAAATGTTGTAAATAAAATTGCAGTGGCACGTTATTAAAGTTAAAAAAATTAATGGCACAATTTCACGATAATAATAATTATTAATAATAATTAGTTTTTCATCAGATACAAGAACATCAATAAATATACAATATCTAATTATTATTATTATACATTATCAAAATAGGCAGTCCTAGGCAGAACGGGTTAGTGTTTCACTATGTCAACATATAACTCAAAATGTTGTATGAAAAGGTTTCAGTTATGTATTTGAAGTACATCACTGTAGCACTACACTGGCTATATAATAGCAATTATTTGTATGATAGTTAGTCTTAAGCAAATTAGAGGGTCTGCCATTATAGGACTGAAAGATATGTGTTCACATTTTGCCGAGGACGGCTGTGATTAAAATTTTAATTTGCGAGCTCCTAGACAAGACCCGTAAAGTTTACGGGTTGTCCCCACAAAGAAACGTAACGACACGAACGGCAGCAGCGGATGTTGTTAGGCCGTATCGCATATACGTTTGTTCCCAGTCATTTTTTTTATTTATTATACTATCTAAATAAATAAATACACCCAACAGAGCGAATCGTACCGTATTATTTATAAATATGTATAAAAAGAGACATATATATATTCGTATGTAATATATATATAAATTTCAGTGAATTTACAATATAGAGTTAATAAAGCTTTGTTAAAGACGATTCATTTACATCTAAGTGATGAAATTATTCTATAATTCCAACGTGAAAGTATCAAAAAAAGTTCAACTGTCCACTGACGAGTCACCACCGCTGTAATCACTGTCCGTGGCGGGGGCCTGATGCTAGAGGTTCGCGTGCGAGTGAGACTCGTGGTGGTGCGCCCCGCCAGAGCCCCCGCTGCCGCCCCCGCCGCCCCGCTCGCGCTTCAGCCGCTGTTTGAGGTGCACCTTGGCGTGTCGCTTCTTTTCGTCGGAGCGCGCAAACTTGCGGCCGCACACATCGCACGCGAACGGTTTCTCGCCCGTGTGTGTCCGCACATGCGTCGTTAGGTGATCCGATCTGCTGAACGAGCGCATGCATATTCGGCACTGGAAAGGTTTCTGGCCCGTGTGGATGCGGATATGTCGCGTCAACTCGTCCGATCGTGAAAATCGACGATCGCAACCTTCCACCGGACAAGCGTACGGCCGCTCGTGGACGGGGGTTTTGCTCGGCCTGTTCGGGTACTTGCGAGGCTTAACCGGCACGAGCCGAAGCGGTTGCGTACTCTGTTGATACACTTGAGAAAGGATTTCATGTCCTTTGCTCGTGGACGGGTTGTATTCCGCAAGCTGCACGGGTCGGTCGCTCGGACCGGCCGGGCTCGGATATGGCTCTCGTTTGGGCATACCGGAGGGCCCAGGAGTGGGCTGAGGTGCACTTTCATATTGTTGAGACTCCCAAGAGTGTTGGGGTTGAGGCTGTGCTGGGTGGTAATCACAATGCTGCGGGGGTGCGCAGGCTTGTGGACAATAGGTTTGGCATTCTGGTGGAAGTAGCTCCACTCGGTCCTCATATTCTTGTTGAAAGTATTTGTCGACACTTCCTGGGCCAGGGCCAGGTGGCAGCAGCCACTGCAGTGGTGGTGATGGCGCCCTTTTTCCTCCACTCCCGCTAGGAGGACCATACAAAGAGGTACTAGCACTGGACGTATTACTCGCGTCCTCTGCTCTGGTACCCGGTGATAAAGATGCTTCATGCTTATGCCGTCGTGGTGAACATACCAGCGATAATTCATCGCCTTGAAGTGTACCTGTAACAAAATAACATTTTATTAATTAAAACCGTTGTTCAGCGTATGTGTTCTTCTCTAGTGTAGATAATAGTTTGTATTAATGTAGACTGGTTTAAAATATTCTTTAATAGAACGATAAAATGTAGCGGATAAATCAAGTAACTTTTTATTACAAATGGTCGGGTAAGATTTGTGAAATTAAATTCATCATTTTGTACCTATTTATTTTGATTGCAAGCACATTTTTATTCGTGTTTGTAAAGAACATCGACAAATGAACGACTTGCAATGTTCGTAACATACTAATGAATTAATCTATGACAAGTTTTTTTACATTACATTGCAGTAATGTGATCACTAAAATTATATATTACGAACACCTACAAGTAATTCGCTTATCCTTGCTACCCATATAAATAGAGACTATAGAGACTTTATTAATATTCCCATGTCATTAGACAAGCTAGTCCACAAAGAAACTAACACAGAAGGTACATAATGTAGACTGCGATTTGCATAGGGCTTTGATTTGCTTTTGCTTACAACAAGGGCAGCCTCCTTAATTTGAACGAGATAAACCAGGACTTAAGCGAGACAACCAATGTGTAGGTATCTAATATAGATAGTGTATTGAAAGTTATTTTTAATACTTCAAGCATTTAGTAACTAAAGTTCCATGGAGAATGTGGCGCGTATTTTTCAGACTGTAAATGTAAGTTAAATTGATTTGAAGATTTTACTACCTACATACTAACTTACACAGTTACCGAGTACTATTTTAAATACAAGTTTTCTTCCATTTCATGCATAGATTTTTATTTACAACAATTTTACCACTTACAAAATTTAAGGCATCTTTAAATTATTGATCACTGGTCTATTTGTATTACCTATTTGTATTATTTAATGTAGCAAAGTATAATATATTCTCTATAAGTTTTACAGAAATTAAAGGGTCGTACTATAAAATTGTTATGTTCTATGAATTTGAAGTTTATTTTTTGCGCATTCTATTGTAGCGGGGAGCATCGAGCGGAAGGCATTGCGGCGTAGTTGATAAAGCTGGTCGGAAGTCGATAACTAGACACGATAAAACTATCTGGACAAATAATGGACAAACATTTTCACTTTTGCATGTTTGGTTAACACAAACAGCTGTATCGTTTTTTATTAATTAAATTAAGTACCATAGATTACAAGCATATAATACGCAAGAATATGAAACGAACGAACTGATAAGCGAATAAAATTAGTTAAAATTATTATGTTATGTGTAAATTAATTAAGTTAAGTATAATTTATTTAAGTATAAAAAAATATAATGTTAAGTATACGATTAGATACAATTTAACATTTGTCGTACGTGTTACTTTCAAGGGAATTATTTAGTTTTTGCAAATATACCAGAGCACATTGTTTAATTCTTAACAAATTATTTTCTAAACTATGCGAATAGTACAATTTATAAGGTGATATTAATCGAGTTTTCGTTTTAATTTATTAGACAATATTTGTTCATTCATTGATAAAAATCACGCACAACTTTCTAAACCTATTTTTTTAATAATAGGTTAGGAAACTGGGGCTTTCCATACAAACAATTCAGTGCTAAAACTAGGTGGTTTTCAGAAATAATAAAAAACTAATAAGTTAAAGTTTTATGTATTAGAATAATGAATTATTAAGTTCATAAAAAGCTATTTGATATTGTATTAAACTCACGGGAAAATTACAGCAACGTTAGTTAGCATTGATCGAGAGAGTTACAATAACTTTCTAAGTGACTAATGAGTTATCGACAGTTAGAACTTTACGACTCTCTAAGTAGGTTGTGTATTATAAATTAAATTTAAAAGGTCAGCGAATTACTTTTTAAATGTATTGTATGTATATATGTATTTTTATTTATGTATTGATTGCCCATCGATTTCTTGAGAAGATTTTGGTCCAATAAATAAATGTAAGTAGAGTGAGTAACATTATAGGATTTTCTTAATGTTAATGTTTCCATCATATAACTCAAATTTTAGTATAGACATAGATATTTACTATTATATAAGATAGGACATAATTTTTATTAGTCCCCTTATATAATTGTAAAAAGTTTCTGACAACAGAATTCTTCCTAATGTGCGAAAAATAAAACTATTTAATACTATACTTTTGTAATCCTTTTTATAATAATAAAGTGCCACAGTTAACAAAGTAAAACCAGAAAATATTTATTGAGCAAATAAAATTGATATAGGTACCTAGGTATAAATATATTTACCGTACAGAGAACATAAATTCCATATAGATTTATTAGCACTGAACGTATAGGGCACATTATTCGCCCCGGTAGGTATCTGCGTGGGGCGGTAACACAAGGAACGGCTCCATTCAACTTGGCTTATCGATCCGACCATATGATACGGGCTACTGAACTTTCCATTTCACTTTGACATTTCATGGGCACTAGGCATTAACGCGCCTCGGGAAAATTTTATCTATTCCGCACCCCGAGTAATCGACCGTTGTTTACATGAACAGAGGAAATATTTTAAACAATATCACTGAAGATCGCGAAGGTCGTCAAAGGACATAATATGTAGAGTATCGTTTTGTTTATTTACAATTTTATCGGCGTTCGGTAGCGAGTTCCGCTTATACGATCCGTCGGTTCGCGGCAAGTATGACAGATTCGATCAGGAACATAGGAGTTGCAGCACTGATGGGTATGCACTATGGATTCGCACCTGATATATGCGGCGGCTCCAGCAGCGTAGGGAAGAAAGCTGGAAGATCCGATGTGGTGACGGGTGTGTTAAGATCCGTCGGTGTTCCGGAGCCTGGCGGTGGCGCCTGCGCCGGTTTTAATGCACAATCGAAACCCAGCGCACCCACATCAGCCAGTGACAGCAGATGTTGACCACTCGGCAGATCCACATCCGTGCCCATTCCATCAGGCACTACTTGCTCCTCGGCCCACGGGCCGAGCGGAATTACGTACAACGCCAGCGTGGAAACGTGTTAACGCTCCGCCGGTACGAAGGGGACTGGCGGCGCGCGACCCCGCGCCGTGGTTTTATCAATGGAGCCGCGGTCCCATATTCGGTAGCGGCGCGCGCAATTCCGCCAATGGAGAGTGGCGCTGCCCCCCCACGCTGACGTCACCGCCCGACACCGCCCACCGCCCGCACCGCCCCCCACCCCACCACCCGTTGCCGCAAAACCTCCGTATTCCTCCTGAAGTTCCCCGACGCGGCGGCGTTTGGCACGCGACCTGTTTATCTGCTTACGTACGTTTCTATTGTTCACTTACAGATACTGCGAATAAACATTTAACACTGTCTTTTAGAATGTTTTCAATGATGATTTATATTTTTTTCACCAAGTTCTTTAATTTTAATTTTTGTAATGTAATCATTGTATTGAAATAAATTAAAAACGAATACTATGATAGTCTATCGAACGTTATATTACGTAGTGCTAACTGGACTTAAGTTATGAACAAATCTAGTTAAAAAAAAACTGACCTGACTGATTTAAGTTTCGGTTTTGAACTATGTACTCACATTAAATGTTTAACAGTCTATCAACGGTCAAATATAATAATAAGTTTTTACGAGTAGGTGATTGTACCGTATTGCTTGAACAAACTAATTGACCTTTAATGCTGCATGGTAGAGTTCTCTTGTCCTAATTACCATTGGTATATTTATTTACCTGGAGTGAATTTTATTTACAGGAAATGGGTGCAAATGGGCAATCAGGTCATCTGATGGTAATTGCCGTTAACCACTAATTTCTCCATTAAATTATTTATACTATCGATGTCATCATGAGTCAGTTACAATTATGGTTACTTTAATTTTGCCGGAATTCTTGTAACGATAAATATTTTTTTTGCTATGATTGATTTTTAACCGACTTCGAAAAAAGGAGGAGGTTCTCAATTCGTCTGTATGTATAATATTAATTTTTTATATATTTTTTTTATGTTCACCGATATTTTCGTTAATTACGGACGGATTTAAAAAATTTTTTTTTCATTGTATAGTGTTTACCTCCGAGATGGTCCCATTTTCACCAGATCAGAATCTGATGATGGAAACCAGGAGAAATCGAAGGCATCCACCAAAAAATTGTATGCGAGTATGGTGTTTTTATTACGTAATAGTGATGTCTTAGGGATATTCTTTATGATGTCAACAATCTGATGCTGCTGTGCTGATGAAGTTGTGGCTTCTTCATAAGCACAGCAGCATCAGATGTTGCACCGACTTCAATAATGAGTGACAATGAGTGACTTCTATAAACGTAAACCACAAAATCTTTAAGTATATAATAACATTACCTTAATAACTAAAAAGCGATAAATAACGTAATTTACTAATTTATATACTTAATACAATATACAGAACGTAATACTTTAATAAATTCTATCTTTAACTATTATAATATTTACTATTGTCACTCATTATTGAAGTCGGTGCAACACAATAGAGTACGTTACCTAGGCTTGCACCGACTCCAAAAATAAGTGACATTTATAAATATTATAATAGTTAAAAATAAACATTATTAAAGTATTACGTTTTGTATATTGTATTAAGTATACAAATTAGTAAATTACGTTATTTATCGCTTTTTAGTTACTGAGGTAATGTTTTCATATACTTAAAGATTTTGTGGTTTACGTTTATAGAAGTCGGTTTAACTTTTTTTTTTTAAATATTTTTTTTTTTACTCTGATTCTCCGTTCAAAATAGAGTTGCCAGCTTAAGAGGCAGCTTAAAATGTTCGGAGATGGGGACAAAAGAATCATTAGACACTATTGATCATCAAACCTGGTTCTGATATTAAGTTTCTAAACACTCCCTGATTCCTGTATTTAAGATAGCAGCTTCTAGAATGACGAAGAGAATTGGCATTGGCAATAGAATAATATCTATTACATAGATAATATTATATTTAAATCTGATTTTACGACACATTTTTAAGTTTAGTAATAGCTAAGTAATCTAAAATAATCTAGTCATGTTTAATGATTAATATCAGCTAGATTAAATTTAATAACTAAAATGATTTAGCGAGATTTTACCAATTGCTTAGGCTAATATACAAAATTTACGGATAAGTCTCGAAAGGTCAGTTTTTATTCGAAATTATGTACATAAATTTACTTGGTATACACATTTATCACAAATATAGACATTAAAACAGGCAGTAGGTAATATGATTTTAAATAATGCAAATGTTAAACGACAACAATTATTTTTTTCACAGTGGTAGAGTTTTGCATTTTGCTGCACGAATGGGCCGGCTCGACCGGTGAAATACGACCGACCTCTCGGAATATCGGCATGAAGTGGGTCGTGCTGCGTTTCGTTCGGTCAGAGAGGTGTCCGGAGGCCCGGTCCCCTTTCCCGTTCCTTTCCCGTCTTACTCCCTTAAAGGATGGCAACGCACCACGGTGTTCATGGGCGGTGAGAAGTTACTTACCATCAGGTGAACCACTAGCTCGTTTGCCCCCCTATCCCATAAAAAAAATAAGACACAGAACTTCCCTTTCTCCTTTTCTCTTCGCCTAAAAGAGGCTAGAAAGGCGGGAAATAGTAGATAACCAAGACTGAAATTTCAGACAAATAATAAAATATCCAAATTAAAAATTAAAATTTGATTGTATTGCAACAAATGAAATATACCTACGTATTGCAATGAGGTTCCAAATCTTATCTAATACTTATATACATACATACATAACTTCACGCCAAATCCCTTGCTGGGTAGGCAGAGAGAACGGAGCGCCACAAGGCACGATTCTTACATACCTCACTCGCTTCGTTGACTAATACTTATATAAAATCGCGTCATTGAACTCCTTCGAAACGGCTTTTCATGAAATCTTGTAGGCATATCGGGTAGGTCTGAGAATCGGACGACATCTATTTTTCATCCCACTAAATGTTAAGGGTAGTCCACAACTAAATGTTGTGGACTACCCTTACAAGCCTACATTTTGACCCCTCTACCATCAACACCTATTTTTATTTGTTTATCAAAAACGTTATTCTTTTACCAAGACCACGTTTGCTGGGTCAGCTAATGTTAATATCATCATTACACAATATAAAACAAAGTCGCTTTCCGCTGTATGTCACCTTATATGCTTATATCTTTGAAACTACGCCACGGATTTTGATGCGATCTTTTTAGTAGATAGAGGGTGTCAACGGAGAGTTGTTTATATCTATAATTCATGTATAATTATATTATTAAGGAAAAAGTGATAATTTTCGCGATTATGGACTTTAATTGTAAACGCTAGCTGAACCCTAAGTGATAGATCGAAATTTGAAATCGAATTTTAAACATTACAGCATTAATTTTCATCCAGTTAAGTATTTTAAATAAATTGTGCGTTTAATGTAGATCAATATGGCCCTTTACAGCATGTAATTTGAATTAATATGTACGAAGATGAGAAGAAAGTTCGCTGCGCTGGGTCAGCAGTTGCAGCAATGAAGTCGGGGGTTCGATTCCCACCTGAGCACAAATATTTGTGACAAACATGAATATTTGTGTGGTGTCTGGGTGTTTTTCTATGTATTATAAGTATGTATTTACAAAAGAAAAGTATATATGTATTAATATCCGTTATCTAGTATCCATAACATAAGCATTTAGTAGCTTAGCTAGGAACTAGAGGGCGCAGTGTGTATTGTGTCAAAAAAAAGTACGTGTCACATTAATTTTCCACTACGCATTCTTCTACGCATTTAACCGTCATTGTGCAGTTTTAGTCAATTTGAATGATAGGATAGTTTGCACCTAATATTTTGGTAGAACGACATCTGTACGAACAGCTAGTTATTTATTTTTGATAACAAAATACATATATTTAAATTTAAATCGGTATGGGAATACTAAATAATAACTATCCAATACACAAATAGCAACTAATTATTGATTCAAAATTCAGGTATAAATTGTGCACCTTTGACAGATTTTGTAGCAAGACTTACCTAGGTACTCATTAAAATAAGACTAAATCAACGACAACCAATATCAATTAATAATCCAATAATAATTGAAATGCAAAAATTATTGTATAATTTGGAAGTTTGTTTCGCCCCAGAAGTAGCTAATTCTTATAAGGCTTATTTTTAAGCTTATTTTTAAACTAAAAGTAGCTTAAGTAACTCCTCATTACATCAGCTACCTGCCAATATAGTTCCGTAAAAACGGTCCAACCGAGAGACAGACAGACAAAATTGTAAATAATGTTTTTTTGGTGTAGGTATGTATACCTTATAGATCATCATCATCATCAGCCTATTGCAGTCCAATGCTGGACATAGGCCTCTCCCAATGTGCGTACAACCTTATACATATTCACATGCAATTAGTAAAAGAAAGTAAGACAAAGAATAACAAAAATCTTGCTAGATTATGCCGTTGTAAAACGAAAAATGAATGAATGATGAAAAAAATGATGAATTTTATAGATGTGTGGTTTTGGGTGGTAGTGGTTTAGTTGTAGGTTATACTTCGTGTGTGGTGAACGATTCAGAACATTGTAGAGAATTACGTTATATTTATTTAATGCAACTAGTTTTCTACAATGTGTGATAACTTTTATTTTATTTTTATACTATTAGTAAACATACATATTAAACGCAATAAAATGTTATAGATAGCTATCTATTTGATAGCCACTTTTTAAGTTCATGTTTGTTTTTAGATGCACTGAGATTAATGCCAGTTTCATTAAACGTAGCAAGTACATATATGGAATAGTCTCGCTTCGGAATCAAAAGGTCGCGGATTCGAATCCTGGCTTACACCAAGGACGTTTCGAAATTAATTTAGAAAGTTATGTGTGATAAATATCGATGACTGAAAAATTTATGGTATGGACTGGTATGGCAATTGGTTCGCCACCTATTATTCCATTTGGGACGTACACATAACGGCGAGTCGAGGTAAGCCTTTTTCTACCCGAAGGTGTACGTACCTTCGGGTAGAAAAAGGCGTGAAGTTATGTACTATATTTTACTTCCATATTAACAAGCTGTCATATTTGTCTTTTTCCGACTTCGAAAAAAGGAGGAGGTTCTCAATTCGTCTGTGTATATATATATTTTTTATGTCTGTTCACCGATTTTTTCGTCAATTATGGACGGATTTCAAAATGTTTTTTTTGATCGATTGTGTTTACTTTCGAGATGGTCCCATTTTCACCAGGTCAGGATCTGATGATGGAAACCAAGAGAAATCGAAGGCAACCTCCGAAAATTGTATGCGAGTATGGTGTTTTTGTTCCGTAATAGTGATGTCATAGGGATATTCTGGTGTCAATATCTGATGCTGCTGTGCTGATGAAGAAGCCACCGAACTCCTCAACGGTTAGGAGTTTGAAGACAGAACTGCAATTATTCGATAGAAACTACTTGGTAGTATGTAGGGCTAACTTGTTGCTTGTGAGGTATACTTGAATATACGTCTGATGCTGCTGTGCTGATGAAGAAGCCACAGAACTCCTTAATGGTTAGGAGTTGGGAGACAGTACCGCAATTAGTCGATAGAAACTGTTTAGTGATGTATAGAACTAACGTGTTGCGTGAGAGATAAGCTTAAATCCATATATCTGATACTGCTGTGCTGATGATGAAGCTACGGAACTCTTAAATGTTTAGAAGTTAGGACACAATACTGTAATTTTTTTTTTCTGCAATACTTCCTAGGCTACAATTGGTCTTCATTCGGGCTGCAGTGATATTGTCTACCCATGATAATAACAAATATATAAATACTTAACAAGTATTATCAAACTCTTTTAGCTAAGTACTTATTAATAACAATTATAGCTCCCTAAAAATATCAACCATTTAACAAACGGACTTGTAACAAGTGATAATATATTTAATAAACTGAAAGCCATGTAAATGAATTAACTTCTATTGAAGTTCACAACTCACTAAAACTCGTGAAAAAAAATACTTTAAAAAAAAAGTTAAACCGACTTCTAGAAACGTAAACCACAAAATCTTTAAGTAAATGAAAACAGTACCTTCATAACTAAAAAGCGATAAATAACGAAACTTACTCATTTGTATACTTAATACTTTTATGAAGTAATCTTTAACTGTTATAATATTTATTATTGTCACTCATTATTGAAGTCGGTGCAACACAATAGAGTACGTTACCTGGGCTTGCACCGACTCCAAAAATAAGTGACATTTGTAAATATGATAATAGTTAGAGATTACTTTATAAAAGTATTACGTTTTGTATATTGTATTAAGTATACAAAGAGTAAGTTTTCTACCGCCACTCGTCTACCACGAGGTGCCTTCCTACCTAAGGTCGGTCATCGGGGCCTACCTGCAGGAGAGACGGGTGGACTATGTCGACCGAAACGGGACTGAGCAGAAGAAGGAGGTGGCGTACGGGGTTCCGCAGGTGTCCGTTCTAGGGCCCATGCTGTGGAACCTAGCCTACGACCCGGTCCTCCGCACCAGTCTGCCCCGTGGCGTGAGTGTCGTTTGCTACGCAGACGACACTCTGGTGGTCGCACGGGGCCCGACTTCGAGCGTACGTTCAGGATCGCCGAGCTGGGGGTGGCGATCGTCGTCAGACGGATCCGCCGGCTGGGCCTGCAGGTGAGGACCCGGACGCGCGGGGGCACGAAGTGCGGAGGCGGGAGACCTTCCGGTGGGTCCTGGGGGTCTGGCGCGACGCGCTAGTCCTGCCCCACCTCGCGGCCTGGGTGCTCCGTAAATGGGGCACGGTCACCTACAGGTTGACTCTATCTGAGTCAACCTGTAGGTGACCGTGCCTCGGCCCGGTGCTCACCGGGCACGGGTGCTTCGGTAAGTATCTGAGTCGAATAAAACGAGAAGAGACGGCGAGATGCCACCATTGCTCATCAGACCTGGACTCGGCCCAGCACACGCTGGAGGTCCGGCTTTGGCGGCCGAGCGTCGAGTCCTTGTCGACGGGATCGGGCGAGACTTGTCCCCGCCGGCATTGATCGCGGCAACGCTGGCGGGCGAGGAGGAGTGGAAGGGTGTGGTCTCCTTCTGCGAAGCTGTGATGCTCCAGAAGGAGGCCGCCGGTCGGCTCCCCGAGGATGAGCACCCCCTCGTTACAGAGGGGGGGCGACGGCGGGGTGGACCAGAGGGGTTATCCGAATCCTGGACCACCCTAACGCCGGAGGAAGGCCGCCGCGAGGTTTTAGTGGGTAGCCCTAGGATCGGATTGCAGTTTACCAGTTTACTGTTTTGGGAGTCCCACACTACCCCCTGCGGTCTCCAGGGGGGGGGGGGGTGCATAAAGTTCAAAAATATATCAAAATATTCACAGAGAATTTCGTCAAATCCACAGATGCAGATCCGTACATCATGTTTATATGTCTATTTATAATCAGAATATTGTCAATTATATTTCCTTTTATTAGTTCCTAGTATCATGAGTGAGAGACACACATATTATGCCAACATTTTTTTAAAATGTTTAACCGATTTAACAATAATAAAGGTAATGCTTTAAATTATAATGTAATGCGAATTCGTAAGTAGTCTACAACAAGTTATACAAATGGGACTGGGTGCAGATAATAGGCAAATAGCTTGTGGGTGTACATAATATGTACGAATGTGTACTGAACATAATTTATTGTACATAATTCATGAATTGCATTGTTCGACGATTGAGTGTTTATTAGTATCTACATTATATAGTACATTGGGTACAAATCACATAAATTGTGGTGGAAAAAAATGTAGTTACGATGTTTTTTATTAGTGAAAGCAACCGATATGAAGAAAGCAAACTAAGTACTTTTAATTAATTTGATCATTTAATGGGTAGAGTCTTTCAATTCGCTGCATGAATGGGCCGGCTCGATCAGTGAAATACCACGACTGCTCGGAATATCGGCTCTTGCCGCGTTTCGTTCGGTGAGAGAGGTATCCGGAGCCCCGATCACCTTTCCCCTCCTACTCCCTTAAAGGACGGCAACGCACCACGGTGTTCATGGGCGGTGAGAAGTAACTTACCATCAGGTGACCTGCTTGCTCGTTTGCCCTCCTATCTCATAAAAAAATAATAATTCGAATACATACATGTTTCTTTTACTAATTTCAAATTCGATAGTTAATAAATAAATAATTTTAGTTTCACTTATATTTCGAATGTACTTATATGTTATGGTACATATTTATTTGAAATAAAATAATCTATAAATCTTTTTACAATTCGTTCACATCGATATTCATGGAATTCACATATCTATAATAATATAATGTTGCGAAGTCGTCAGTCGCCACCTAATTAGTGTACGGCCACTAACATATTTTCTTATTGTATCTACAGTGAAAAATTTTAAACAATCTATTCTCAGATAAATTACTACGATACTTTGAACGTTGTTATTTTACATCTGTTACTTTTGTTTTTTTATTACGAATTTTTTTTTTTCATTTCTCATAAAACAGTTTCATTAGAAAAGTATTTGTTCTTGATATTTGCAATTGTGGTGCAAATTATGCGTGTATGTTTGTGTGATTGTCAGTCAGCAGGACAATGTAGTGTGGCGTTGTATACGCGGCGTACACATTGTCGGAGACACGCCGACGCCCGATTGGGCCCACATGCACTAGTCCACGCTAACCCAATTATCGCGTAACAGTGAGACGATAAAGAAAAATAACAAACCCACGATTTCACCGGCGTCTAATTATAGCCCGGCTATTTGTGGGTGCGCGGGCGCAGCGGCATAGCGTGGCCGCGATGTCAGGGCTATTCCTGGCCGTCAGCTGACGCTCTCCTGAGCCGTCGCTCGTAAACACCACGCAACATCGATTGACGTAGAATGTGAACAATCGAGTATAGTGCAGGTGAATCACAAGATGAAAACGTCCCTGCGGGAATCGTATCTATAATTAACAGCACTACTTTTGGTTTGGACTTCGGAGGCGGGACGCTATTTCTGTACCGTTGCTTCAATACCGTTGTCTATTTCAATTCTTGCCACTAGTTTTTTTTTTGTTTTTCTAGATACTTTGATTCATGTGTTATACGTGTGCGATTCAGCCGGTCATATGATCGGACAGGTACGTCACTTGTGTACCATTTGTGAGGATGTTTGTTGTGCGAGATGTTTTAAATAGAAGAAAGGAGATTAGAAATAAATTAGCAAACAATGTTTATGTGCATTTTTAAAAGCTGATTCTGATTTGCTGTGGTTTGTTTTAATTCTTTTCTTTTGCTTTTATGTAGTAAGTATAAGTTTTTTTTTTGCTTTTATGTATGTATGTATGATTCTGCTTGGCAAAGTTCGTGTAGTATATTTAATAGATATAATAGAAGACCATTAGTCGTGTCGTAGGTCTAGTGAGTCCGACTTCTAATTGAGAGGTCCTGAGTTCTAATTCGCGTACACTTTAATGATTTTTCAGAAACTGGGCATAAAATTGGACTTAATGGACGCGTCAAATATTGAGGGCGTTAAAGTACGCACTTAGTTCCTTACTAATTATGTATAACATAATATAACTTCACGCCTTTTTCTACCCGAAAGTGTAGGCAGTGGCTATTAGCCTCGACTCGCCGCTATGGTTACGTACCAAATGGAATAGGCGGCGAACCTATTGCCAAAATGGGCACAAAGTTTTTAGTCACCGATATTTATTACACATAACTTCCGAAATTAATTTCAAAAAGTCATTGGTGTGCGTCAGGATTCGAACCCGCGACCTCTGGATTCAGAAGCCGTGTGCTCGATCACTGGACCACCTGTTACGTTTAACACAATTTATTAGGCTTCCATGTTTTATTTCTTTACCTCATGAAACAACGTCACGTTGTTTGTCACGAGCTGTCATAACAGTGCAGTGAATAGGTTCTTATAACTAATATTAATAGATTTAAATTTTATTTCTTATATTAATATTTTTCGTAGGAATAATAATAAACTATTTTAAAGAGGTCGCCGTGTTACTGTTTAATTAAACTATATATGTAGGTACATTACAACCATTGTATTTTATTAAACTAAAGATGCTATTTATTAATAATCATCTCGCAATATGTTAAGATCGAGTTTTCTTTTTAGCTGCTATTTTTATTTTGCAACATTAACTTTACGTCTCATCGGTTTTCTGCCCTTATTCCAGTTTGAGTGGGGTCGGCACGACATGTCACCCAGTCGAACTATCCATGTTGTGAAAAGATTTAGCGGTGGTTTTATGATCGGCGACTAAGCTCAATCCTCCTTGGGAATGCTTTCGTTGGTGGGATAGCGAAGGGATTACGGATACGTCTTTCACCGAGCGAAACGCGACATGAGCCACTTTACGCCGACATTCTGAGAGGTCGCGGTATTTTACCGGTAGAGTCGGCCCTTCAATGCAGCAAACTACCTGGCTCTACCACTCCAGACAATAACTTTTACGTGTGATTGTGACAATTACACATTGATTTAGTCGTGTTAGAAAGTGGTACAACAGCGACCCACTGCCGCTGTTTGGCAGGTACGTGTGAACAGACACCAGGCCAGCTAATAATATAATACAACGTCGTGTTGCAAATGCAATTCTGGGTGACGATGTCACAAGTCTATAAATATATTGTCACTGTCTTTTATTAGTCTTTTGGACAACGTTCTGAGTGAGTAATTAGCGGTTTATTTATAGATTTACACTTCAACAGTGTTTCTGATGCTAGAACGGGGTCGTAAATTAGATCATATTTCTGTATGAAATCATCATTGGTTTCAGCTTATTGATCTTTTCAAATTGACGCAAGTAATTTGATTAATACCTTTAGGTAAAATCACTAATGTAAAAAGATAACATAGACATAAATATTTTTGGAAATTTTACAGGTGAAATTTTTAAAATTTTCTTACAAAAATGTATGTACTTACTAAGAAAAACAGCTGGACTCTTAAGTAATTTTAAGGCACCAGCGTTTATCGAGCAATTTCGTAGCAAACGGGAACATAGAGTTATCGGTCAGCAGTCCTGATTGCAAGAGCCCTACCATATATGCCCTACCTACCTACCCCTAGCCCTACCTACATAAACTACTACTACTACACTATATAAACTACTACTGCCTTAAGAACATCAGTGCTGTGAAAGAATGTGAGTTAGGGTAACCATTACGATCATCATCATCATCTTCCTGCCCTGTCCCCATTGTTTGGGGTCGGCACAACAGTTTTTTCCTTTCCACCCTTCCTTCCCTATCACTCTCTTCTTCCAGAGAAACACAATCAGATCATATCATCTTTCGCATCATCCATCCAGGGTAACGTATCTTAGCAACAAATAATCAATGACACCGAAGTCTTTTTTTCGGTACGTACGAGTTTGGCTACAAATTCTTGACGTGGTCTTTCCTTGAAGATTGATAGGAGGACGGACAATCCAACTCAACCGCTAGCACCTTCTAGCTGTGGATCCTTTCCATTAGGCCAAAACGATAAACTCCAAATTGTATGGTTTTAAGACAGCTGTATATTGCTTTTGAACACCTTTACTGTATAATATGCACATATCACAGTTGACGTATGTGTTATTACCGAAGCTTCCATCATAGCTGATATCGCCCACAATATTCCCCTATTTTGACCGATAACACGTCCAAATAGCATGCAATGACGTAATCGTAATGTTGGCATCAGTTACCGACTTGGTGATCTGTGTTAACCACGTCATTTTACAGTCAATCTATAATTGTACATTACGTTTAACATTAGCACTCGATAAATCTAATCTAATGCAGATTCATCACATGGTGACGTGGGTATATGGAGACACCATGCGGAGGCAAGATAGCATCAGATCCTAAATATATATACCACGTAGAACTGCGTAACTAATCATTGTATGTACGTAACCGTATGAATTTACGTAGATATTGCGTGGTCTATATTATCATAATGAAACCACCTATCCAGTAACGTGGGTGATGTTCAAATATTACTTTTATCTTGAAAATTTGCCGTAGCACTGATAAACGTATACTGAACTTGATGCTTTTAATTAATTGTAACCTGAATTTGTATTCGAAAGCGAAATTAAATCTTCTACGGTCTGAAATCGTGTCAGAAATATCTGCAGTAAGTATGTATAGGCGGTAAGATTATCTATATCTTTTGACTAATGAACATTTAAATTTTTAATATATCCATTGATTGAGTTAAACTGTAAATTAAAATGTTGGTTAAAACTTGCTAATCACTATAGGCAGCTTATACAAAAGATATCTTCCATAGTAATATCATTTAGTGCCAACTTACGGATAAGTTTCCTAAACATCCTAAAATTTTTAAAATACTATTTTACTATTATTTAATTTCTCAAAAAACTCTGGTGTGAAGATAAATCTAAAAGGTTAGGTTACTTAAAAAACTATGAAAATAGTTGGTACTTTTCCACACACTCACACTTTTCCCGAGAATTCCATTGAGGGAAATTATAGCTGATTTTGTTCAGTAACAAGAAAATATTTCAAACATTTTATAATTTGTAATAAGTACTTACACAAAATCTAAAATGACAAACGAAAAAGTTCATCATTTCAAAACTGAAATTTCATTGGCGACGAAGCAACGACGCAACATTTTCAATGTGAAGGTGATGTTGAAAACTGACTAGAGTAGTGAGTAACGCCATCGTGAGTGGGGTGGGGGTGGGGGGTGGCGATTGTGACGTCAGAGCCGTTTCCCCTTTTGGGCTTTACTGCGCCACCCCATACCGGGAATTATCCGGTTGACGCACGCATTTATGTCACATTTTTATTTTTCGATAAGTCAAGTATCATCAGATCAGTTATCAGGCGACATTATCATGCATCTGTACTATTTGGATTGCATGAAAGTATCGTCAGTGATATATCCACTTAAATATACATATACATAGAGTAGCCTATATATTGAAAAGCTATGATCATTTGTAGACTCTACCGCTGAACTCTACCGTTTTTTCCATCAATTATTTTGCTTACTTAATTTTATCTATTAGGTAATATTCAATTACATTATTTTACACGTTTAATCATACATTATATATTTGAAATCTATATATTAATAATAAATGAGTCTGGCTAAACGAAAAATTCTAGACCGGCTCGACCAATTTGGCAATTATTTTTATTCGAAAGAATCGAAGACATTACTGCTTCGTAAGGATATAATTAGTAGGTATGCCGGTAGGCAAATAACAGAATCAGCAAGTAAAAATATATAATTAAAATGCCGTATATATACATATAAATTAAACTATAGTGTCTGTTTGTAATATTGAAATATCTGCTTTGCACTACATTGACATGAATATATATATATTTAAGTGGTATATGTACCAAAACAATTTTTTTTTAAATTTTGTCTCTCTGTCTGTTTTTCCCGGGTAATCTCGGAAATGGTTGGACTGATTTGACTTTTTTTTTTATCTGATTTTATTAGCAGGTAGCTGGTACAATAAGGAGTAAGGCTACTTTCTTTTACAAACAATGTTCGCCGGGTCAGCTAGTTATAAATAAATATATGTATAGGTATAATATAGACCCAGAAATTAGAACCGGAAGCTCTTCAAATAGTAGAGTTATAAAGATTTACTGTGAGCACATTAAAGTTGTTACAGTAGGTATTTATAATGCTGGCTGATTTATTGTTGATTATAAATCTGACAATCAGCCGCATCACTCCTCGGACTGTACACCAACACCACCGTACTCGGTGTGAGCTGAACAAGATGTTTGTCTTATACATAAAACAATAATAATTTTATTACGCTGTTAAAGCTTTACCTACGTTCGATCTTCAGTTATTACACCAATTACAACTCTTGATATAAATTGGTATTTATGTAACCAGCAGCTGTGTATTTCATTATTAAAAATTAAACTATGTGAATGTTTGTTCAAGCAACATTAATTATATTATCAATAAAACAAGCAAAACAAGTGTTAGAGCCACTCAGCTTGCTGCGTGAATGGGCCGGCACGACCGGTGAAATACGGCTTCTTGGAATATTGATGTTAAGTGACACATGTGCCGTTTTGTTTGGTGAGAGAGGTTCCTGAAGACTTCTTTCGCTATTCCATCCTCTCAGTGTTGCTGGTGTCTATGTTGCTTATCATCAGGTGACTCACTTCTCGTTTGCCCCTAATTCATTAAAGAAAAAAACAAGTACACTTTCTACCTGATAGTAAGTGGATATTAGGGCTTATAATCATTACATAGTATAAAACAAAGTCGCTTTCCGCCGTCGGTCCCCTTATAAACTTAGATCTTTGAAACTACGCAACGGATTTAGATGCGGTATTTTTTAACAGATAGAGGGTTTCAACGGGGTGGTTCGTATGTATAATTCATGTATAATGTAGTAAAAAAAACATGATAATTTTTGAGATTTAGCACATAAATTGTAAACGCTGTAAAATTACTTTTGATGCGGAACAAGTTTTGCCCTGTCAGCTAGTATCTTGATAAATGAACGTATATAACACCCGAGGTACTAGGGCACTATCCGTGGAGAACTAATCACCAATATTTGGAAACGTCTATGAGAAGATTCTCTATATTGAAAACAAGGCAGATTATGGTGCTTCATAGTGACGTATCCTTAGAGCTGGAAATGGTACACGATTTTAAGAGCATCAATTAAAAAATTATGTAGTTTCATTTGTGAAAATTGTATCTACTATAGATGAAAAAGAAGTAATTTATCAATTAGTACCATTCCCGTCACTATTCGTAATTGGTAAGAAAGGTAGGTACTCGAGGATCGACATTCGGAGAAGGAAGCTAAGTAAAACTAGAGTGCAACATCATATATTGCTGCATTTCAATCTTAGTGGAGAACAAACCGCCAACGTAAACATTCCTAAGGAGGGTTGATGTCTGGCAGGTGGCTAGACACAAAACCAAAGACAAATCTTTTGACGACATTGATAGTTCGAGAGGATGACATGTTGTGCCGACCCTACTTAAAAGTGGTATAGAGGCAGGAAAATAATGATGAATGACGTTTATTTTTTTTTTTTTTTTTACGGGATAGGAGGGCAAACGAGCAGGCGTGTCACCTGATGGTAAGCAACTAACGCCGCCCATGGACACCAGCAACACATATAGTGTTACAGTTGCGTTGCCGACCTTTAAGGGAAGGGGATAGGAAAGGATGGGGAAGGGGGTGGGCCTCCGGGTACCTCTCTCACCGAACGAAACGCGGCATGAGCCACTTTACGTCGGTCTTCTGAGAGGTCGTGGTATTTCACCGGTGTAGTTTAATTTGACTGTGTCTTTTTTTGTAGGGCTGAAGTGACTATTTATACATGTTTTCACTATAAATTATTTACTCAAAATCACGGCAAAAGTATAATTTAAAAGAAAGACGTAGATGTCATCTAAGTCCGATAGAAAAAGAGTTTATACTATGAAAATACCTCTACTCTTTCCTGATGTAATGTGCTAACTAAATGTGAATCTAAATAGGTTTTCCAGAAACAAACCTGTTTATTTATGAGAAAATCGAATCAACCTGAAGAAGAACCCTACTGCTGTCAATTATTATTGAGTATTTGATGAAGGTTTGATAGTGGACGCCGACAATATCGTGTTGTTTTGTTGTTGTTTTATTACAAATTGTTGGAAATGAAAATTAATTCCCCCAATATGATTAATTCCTGAAACCAGATGTTGTTGTAGTAAATATTACCAGGAAATAGGAGTCTATAAGCCGCTTAAGAAAATATCTCTATGTACCCGGTTTGGGTTGAGATCGGTGGAACTATTCTAATTAATCAGCAACAATGACGTCATTGTAGTGTACAAAAATTATCACAAGACTACAGGAGGAGGCATTGCATGCGTCAAGCGACCACCTGTTGATCGATCGCTACCCTGCCCTTGGGTGATAACCTTACTGGCGGCCGCTCTGCCCGATCGATATCAATGACGTACGGCCCCATTCATAAACGTGGAGGCACCCCCTGCCCCCTGACCGTCAAACTCCTCGCCACCTCTTTTCCTCACACCACCGGTTCCTGTGAAATAGTAGCGACTACATGAATGGCGGCACCCACACCAACGAAATTCGCATTGATGTCATGTTGGAAGACGGTTGTGCAAATATGACGTTAAAAATTCGTTTTTTATTTATTATAGTGTTCTATATTTGAAATACAGAGGTAATGTTTTTGTTTTTTTATTTATTCCCTTTACACCCTTAGAGGGTGTAAAGGGATAAAGGGACTCTATGATAATTTATAGTCATTGATCATTGGGGTCGTTTTCGAATGAGAAAATAATTAATGATGTCTGAATATATTAGGTATTGAAGTCTCAAATGACTGGTACATTTCCTCTGGAGTCCTTTAAATCAAGTAAGATGCATGTCATGAAGTCTGTATGCATATATCGACTACGCAGTCAGTAAGTCCATGGATGTTAGGATGCGTTTTGTAAATGCGTGGGCATTGGCAGCTATTCGACACGGGTGCAAGACATTTTACATTTGCAATCAGTAAAGATAGTATAGGATTCTACTTGTAGGCTATGATTGTTTGAAAAGTTTGCATAGAGAATTATTTGTTAGTATTTTTTTTATAACTACCTGCCTTGTTCCACCCGAAGTCCCGGACTTTTAAGCCCCTAATCGCAATTATTTTATTTATTTCAATTCAGTTATCACTATCACATCCTTGAAATAAGACCTACTGTAGTTACTATATAGCTTAGTATTAGATTAAACAGTACTAACATTAAAATTTTATTCGTGATCAATACACGTTACTCGTTTAAATACACGTTAAAATATGTCATTTTATATTTAAATAACTTGTACAGAAATTATCACAACGTGTTAAATAACTTATATAACTTAATATAGTTACTTTATTGGTTAATAATTTATAATTAAGTTAAATTTAATCCATTTTGTACACGCGACTCGTACGATTTCCATGTGCGGGTTCGTGTTGTTCAGTGATGTATTTAATCAACTGCGCACGCGTCTCTTATATAGTAGGTACTGCGGATTACGCTCGCAATCAACTCGTAAGCGAAGAATACCAAGAACAGGCCCCCTGTCCACTGACATAAATTTAAATATGCATATATACATGCCAATCGAGTTAGTGTTTAATTTAAAGAACTTATTTAACTTTATATCACCAACTCACGACTACATTTGTGATCTGTTACCTAATAGATTTTATAAAATGAAAAGACCTATGTAATATGGCCAAAACTTATCAAGTCGTTTAGACTACAGGGCGAGCTAACAGCCATCGAGTTGAAGACGAGTAAATATGGAACAATCATTTTAATTCTCTTACCAGCCGTAACTTGAATTTCTATTGTCAATAAATATTATTTTTTACATTTTAATGTAAAGATTGTTTGTAAATTAATCTTTGGAATTATATAAATTTATAAAATATTATACTAAAGACCAATTTCAAATGTGAGTTAACTGCTAGCACCCACACATCAATGTTGTTACCATATTGCAGCGGTGAGTGGTGACCTTCCGCGTAGCCCTGGCAATGGCATAGGCAGTAGGCACTGATTTCCTTGTGAAGAGCAGCGTCCAGCCATGGCACCGGATATCTCGCCACTAAAGCCGATCAATGTACCGTCCTTGAACCTCACTTGTACCGCGCATGCGTCACTAAATGTCAAACGTCATTCGATGATCATGGCCACGAAACACGTGCCAGTCTTCTGCCGGCTACCACCCTCACCCCCACCCCCAAGTGGGCTCGTTTTAACACACACCGTCATTCATCCCGAGTCTTGCGGCAACGCCTCACACCTAACACCCAACATTTACCCTCAACTTTGCCATTTGTTATCGATTCTGACCTTTTAAAGTAACCTGTTGAGTGGATTTTGGTTTATCTGCTCCCGTAATTAAAATCGATGTTTTTTTTGGGACAATTTTATTGTTAAACCGGGCCTTACATGACATTTCATTAGTTACATGTATTTTTATATTTTAATAGCAGATATATTATTAGAATTGCTTGAAATAGTCTTGATAATATGTCACATTTTGGAAGACCATTTTGGATTTGATAAAAAATAAGAGTTTAAGAAATAACATAACATAACTTCACGCCTTTGTTACCCGAAGGTGTAGGCAGCGGCTGTTAAGCCTCGTCTCACCGTTATGTTTACGTCCCAAATGGAATAGGTGGGTAACCTATTGCCATACCGGGCACAAAGTTTTAAGTCATTGATATTTATCACACTTAACTTTCGAAAATTTATTGGTGTGAGCCAGTGTCAGGATTCGAACCCGGACCTCTGGATCAGAATATTAAAAACTTAGAAAACAATACGTATTTTTATACATTACAGTATTGTCGCTTACACTAAGTCAAGTATACGTACGCATTCATGAATGAAGTTACGCGCCGTGGGCGTTGCGAGGCGAACGTGGCCCATTCATTCATTAACTCTGAGGCCATTCCTCATGAATAATACCATAACAAAAACTGTCAATAATACTAGCCAACTATGTTTTGTAACATTGTTTCACCAGATTTGTCATTACACTTCACACAATTACTGTATCTAGGGCTTTGAAGTACATGACAACTGTGTATGGAGCGTGGACTATTATGGACAGTTGGACATTGATATGATATTCTCTAGTCCAGTTTTGATCATTCTCAATCGGTATACCATTTCTGTTGACTTTTATGATATTTTATTATACCAAGTCTTTATTAAATGTATGTCCTTTAACACTCAGCCAATCATTTATAATTAGACCTGAAGTCAGATTTCATACCATATATATTTTTTTATTTCATAGGAAGGCATGCGTGTCACCAGATGGAAAGTGACCAGAGCAGCCCATGGACACCTGCAACACATATAGTGTTACAGTTGCGTTGGGAAAGAGCTTCCAAACTTGTAAGCATGGAATAACTCGTTACTGAGTTATTTCATAAATGACCCAAGTTCTCATTATATGGTCTTAGGCCCGAATACTGTCCGCCACTCAAATTATAAGCGTTACTTAAGCGTTTAAATAGCTGTCACATTAGACAGAATACGTGAAATTTGAGCAGTAAGTAGCACTTCATTAATTGTCAGATTTGAGTAGCGGTTCAGTATTCGGGCGTATGTCACTTGGTTTTGGTGGTGATTTGAAGAAGTGTCTCACATGAAGACAATAGTATGGGTTACAGTATTAGGCCATGAAAGGGATGGCCATAAAACTACCGGCTTCAGCAATGAGGTCGGGGGTTCGATTCCCACCCGAGCACAAATATTTGTGACAAACATGAATATTTGTGTGGTGTCTGGGTGTTTTTCTATGTATTATAAATATGTATTTACAAAAGAAAAGTATATATGTATTAATATCCGTTATCTAGTATCCATAACACAAGCATTTAGTTGCTTAGCTTGGAACTAGAGGGCGCTGTGTGTATTGTGTCCAAGATATTATTATTAACCTGAGTGCGGAAGAAAATAAGAGAAGAGGAAGACCTAAGAAAATATGGAAGGATTGTGTGTAAGACTACATACAAAAGTGAGGCGCTGTGGTTCCACCGCCTCACCAGAGGCAGGGAACCCTTAGCCTCGCGGATCCAGGTGGGTGACACGGCTGTCCCGGTGGGGCGGTACATGAAGTACCTCGGCCTCACCCTGGATTGCTGCTGGAGCTTCGAGGAGCACTTTGTGAGGATGGGACCCCGAGCGCGACGGGTGGCGGTGTGAAAAAGAAAAAATCTGTTGTACGGACCCTAAATAATGGGAACAGGGCAGGAAGATGGTGAGTACCACTGGCACTCGATAGGGTATTACATTGTCACACTCTGGACTGAAAATAATATGGAGATTCTTTCCGAGAACGCGCTTACTATACCCGTTTGCAGGAATCAAGGCAAGCATTGGCCATAGTAATGCCTGTCACCAGGTGGACCGTGTCTAAAAACATTGAGCAACAAAAGTGTTGGCAGCATTGACTAAGATATTTCTAAGCGACTCATAAACAAGGTTTTATTCAGTAAAAGGAATTATGGCGTAGGAGTCAAGGTAAGGTCTGCTAGTTTGAGACTGGTGTGGATTAGATATATTGTGCCCGCCAACACATTTAAGACATCATCGACGTAAACCAGTAATAACTTGTGACTTATAGCAGCATTCACAGTTTCGCTAATGACTTGATGGCGATTAGATATTAATATTATCATTTATTGTCTATCAAGATGTTTTATATCAAAGATTTCATATCAAAGCCCCGAAATATTTGAAGTCATTGAGTTCAAGTTTAAAAACTGATGCAAATCAATAAACTTTCAGAAACATTTGCGCAAAATATGAGCGGTAAGTATGGATTAAATATCGAATAAATTGTTCCATACACGTTGATTGAATGATTGTGATTTCCGCAACCCTTTTCAAACATTCATATAATTCTCAAAGATAAACAATCCAAAGGGTTCTAATATTCATATTAGTGTTTACTGTATAGTTTCGAAAACAGCTCCAGTGGCTTCCCATTCGTCTTTCTTCGCCGGAATACTCATGTTCTATCGTTAGTTAATTTGAGATTGGCAGTTAGGGACTACATTCAACATTCATTTATGGGCTATCGTTTTCCGTCCAGGCAGTGCTGCTATGGAACGCACTACCCGTGGAGATAAGAAAAGCGAAGTCTCTAACCACATTTAATACTCTTTTAATGCAACACAGTGTTAGTGTGATCTATTTTCTGTTATTGTAACACATCTGTTCTTTGTTGCAGTATAGTCATTTATGTATTTAAGTATATGCATATATTCCTAATAATTATTGAATTATTGTTTAATGTATTATGTTATAGTATAGTCGTGTATGTATTTAAGTATATGTATATATTCCTATTATTTATTAAAAACATTATTTGATGTATTATGTCATAGAATTATTTATTTATTTGTATAGTTATTTATTTACAATTGTATTTAATTAAACATGTTTGTGTTTTTGTTTATTTTAACGCCTACAACTGCTCCTCTCTTTCATGCATCATTGTCCTTCCTAAGGTTGCCTGGAAGAAATTGCTTTTAGCGATAAGGCCGCCATTTGTACTTCTAAGTGTTTAACGTGTTTTTTTTTTTTCATGGGATAGGAGGGCAAACGAGCAGGCGTGTCACCTGATGGTAAGCAACCAACGCCGCCCATAGACACCAGCAACACGTATAGTGTTACTGTTGCGTTGCCGACCTTTAAGGGATAGGGGATAGGAAAGGATGGGGAAGGGGGGTGGACCTGCGGGTACCTCTCTCACCGAACGAAACGCGGCACGAGCCACTTTACGTCGGTCTTCTGAGAGGTCGTGGTATTTCACCGGTCGAGCCGGCCCAGACGTGTCTCCAACCTATGTTTCTTTTTAGATTAAGGTGTGCAAATAAAGAATTATCTATCTATCTATCTATATTACTAAATATTAGAAACTATTTTAGATCAATTTAAAGCCAGTTTACTAATTTCACTTATTAAAATTATTAAGATTTTTCATTTGTTATTATGATTGGAACAATATTTTTTTTATAAACTGATTGCTCTGAAATTGTCAACACATTTACTAACTGTAATTAAATTCTGAGCTTATGTTCTCCTTTTTTACCAGCTTTTACTGAGATGACATTAAATTATTAGGCTATTCAAGTATATAGAGTGTATTTTAGTGGCAGTACACAAGATATATTGTATTTTTATTTTAAACATAATAGACAACCGCATGATCCATTCTATTGTATATTTGAACTGTTATTTAGGTATTTCTTAGAATAATATGACTAGTTTATTTATTGTGATATACTGCCAGGTTTTAAACTTAATCTGTCTTATTACAAAACATAGACTGAAGAAAGAACTAGTCTCAAACCAAGTAACAAATAAAAATAAAAATTTGATTTTAATTAACTCTGGTCGGCTATTGTTCTATATTGGCCTCGTGGCGCATTGGTAAAACTACCGGCTGCAGCAAAGAGGTGGGGGTTCAATTCCCACCCGAGCACAAATATTTGTGACAAACATGAATATTTGTATGGCGTCTGGTTGTTTTTCTATGTATTATAAGTATGTATTGTACAAAAGAAAAGTATATATGTAATAATATCCGTTATCTAGTATCCATAACACAAGCATTAGTTGCTTAGCTTGGAACTAGAGGGCGCTGTGTGTATTGTGTCCAAGATATTATTATTATTATATTTCAGTAGGTTACTAGTTGCGGTTATGAAGATGAATATTTCTTGGATTATCACTTTCTTCGTCGTACCTTCTCCTGCTGCTAAGGGAATACCAATCGTATATGATTACCAGTATTGGTATATTAAAATAAATTTGTGATGGTTAGGTTTTGCTGGATGGACTGAAAAATGGCCGGATTTCCTAATGGCACTTTTTGTGATAGACCAAAAAAATTTATTATGAACAAATAATGGTGACTATATTTTTTTTCTAAAGAAATTAGCTTTCTAATGGAGACAAAATAATAAAATAGTTTTATCGGTTAAAAACAAGGAAATAGTCAAATCTTCCCTCTTTACATATTTCAATCAAGTTGAAATACTAGAGTTTATAGTACTAGATTTTTAGTAATATCATGAACAAATTTAGCTCATTTTGACCAAATGTTATCAGGGTTATCTGTGAGCCAATTTATTAGAGGTAATTTATTATGATTAATATAATGGCGAAGTATACAGATACTAGGAGTCGGAATGATATAGTATTTTTCAAAGTATTACATATATTATATATATATATATAATTACACAATAATAAAACCCAGATCTTGTTTCTTTTTTTGCCACTGGCTGCGCTAGAATTTAGGACGTACCGATGGTAAACACGCATTTAAAAGTTAAAAATCTCTAACAATTTCTAAATTAGATTAAACATACTGTTGTCAACAGCAAGAAAATTTCCCGCGTAAGTATTTCACGAATAATAACGCGCTCTGTTGGCGAAAACAGCTCTGTCTCTTAAGTGGAGACCATTCGTTCAACATTACATTATGACTCCTTGTATCTATCTATACTTCGTGGAAAATATTATAGCATATAGTTTCTGAACGACTACCATCTTTTTGTTCATCACTCGTGATGAAAATGATCTCTGTAAAGAGTTCGAAAGGTCGGGAAATAAATAAAAATAAGTTCTAAATAAACGCGATATAATCCATAAGAAGTTGTTTTAATGTTATAGTATCTAATTAAAACTATATTATTAATCAAAAATAACATTTGACTGATTAATGATGTGGTCAAAACTTATAATAAAATTAGTAGTCTGTGGTTGCGCTAGTGCGGTAGCCGTAGACTTGCCAGCAGACTCTCGCACCGGGACACTAATTAGATAAACGAGCCGTGTGGCGCGGGGTCCTGACCGCAATTACCAGTTGCGACCGTGCGTTCCGTTGCAGCGCGTAAATAATAATCAACGATATAGGGCGCCACTTGTCTCTGACTCACTTATGCCAGTCACCAATTACAATCAGACGATTCCGATCTGTACATTTATTTCAGCACAACTCGATGTTATCTTGTCCGCATTGTTAAAACGATTGGCCATAAAAAAACTGTCACCCGGTCTGTTAAAAATAAAGTAGGTAAGTTTGAAAGATTCCAAATATAATTGCGTAATCCTTTTTCCAAATTACGTCATTCGATTATTGCATTAGAATTTATTTAACGTATTTCGTACGTTTTTGGTATATTAGGGCAAAATTATAAACAAAGGTGCCCAGAAAAAAAAGATTACGAATATATCTTTTCCTATGGTTTCCTTTTTTCGTTTGTTCACTTCCATCTTAATAAGGACCGCGTCTCAAGTCCAGTCCAGTTTCAATGTCAATGTCATGCAATCATCATATTGAGTTATAATTGATTATAGCAATTATTATTTAGTAAGTGAATTCAGGAAACATATCACTATAATTTAAACCAGAATAAAATGATATTTTATTCTGGTTTAAATTAAAGTAATATGTTTACTGAATTCACTTGAATATACAACTTCACTTGAATATACAACTGAACGTAAAATTTAGATTTTTGATGTGCGTTGTTTATTTTTCCAAATAATTTGAGATTTTATATTACACATTTTTTTCAGCTGATTTTTTTATTTAATTTTTCAGAATCATTTGCATGTTTTTGCGTCAATTATATTATTTTATTACTCATAATAATAAATAAATGAAATGATGACAACAATAAACCACAAATAACTGCATAAAAATTGGAATAAATACATCATCCAAAAAATTATTAACTTGAGATGAATATAACCTTTATTGTTTATGTCGTTGTTGTTATATAATAAGGAAGTCTGCAGAAGTATTCTATATTTGCTCCTAATGAGTTTCTAAGACTGATGTCATTCATGTTGCGGAAGCGAATATGGTATTCTGTGTTACAATTTGTTCATGACAAGGTATGTGTATCGGCTTTAAGATTGTGGCGTTCCATTTGTCCAGCATTCATTACAAGGGTCATGGTCTTGCTCTTGCCCATCAATTAGGGTTTCCGCATTTGTTTTTTGCTTCAACCGTTATTACATTAGTCTTCCTTTGGGAAGTGATGCGATGAGATGATTCAAAGACGAGGGCATGTGTCCGGCAAGACAATTAGCTTTTTACTGTCTTAAGAATCCCCGAGGTCTTCAAGTTTAATTAGTTAATTTTTGTTATGGCAGGTATTAATTTTAAGTGAGCGATGTGATCTTGCATGTATTATCTGGTGTTCGATAGTTTTTTATTTGTTAGTTAATTGACTGCAGCTTGACTTGTTGATGGTTAGATATTTTGTTTTTAATAGGTAATAATAGTTTAGGTTTATTGTAATAATATAAGAAGAAAATATGAAATTACCAGTCTCAGCACCCCACTCCTGAATCAAGAAGTCATCGGCTACGAGTCCGGGCTCACACCAATGACATTTAGAAATTCTTTTCAGAAGTTATGTGTGATAAATAACGATGTCTGAAAACTTTATGCCCGGTGTTAGCAATAGGTTTGCCACCTATTCAATTTGGGACGTAAACATAACGGCGAGTCGAGGGTTAACTCTCGACTTATATTCACGTCCACTGCCTGTTTAATATGAAATTTTATAGTTATTTATAGTCATTACTTTAATAAGTTATTATGTTCTTAGTATTTTGTAATTGAATAAATATTATCATTAAATGTCTTTTCTATAAAATCCCTACAATGTTGTCGGTTTAAAGTTCTTAGGGACCATTGTTACTCGTCCATTGGTACCTGGTATCGTTTTGTAATAAATTATTTTTTATAGGACAGCTCCGCAATCGAGCAAGCCGGTCACCTGGTGGTAAACGATTAGCGTGAGTATATTAAGAGTATATACTAAGATATTGCATAGTTTTATAGTATATTTGTCAACACAAAAGTAACTAGCACAAACACTGCCTTTTCGATCCATAATATCATAATATTCTCGGAATAATATTATTGTACAGTAATACCCCGACTTACGCTACCCCGTTTTACGCGAATTCGGAGATACGCGGTTTTTCATAACCTCTAATTATGTCGTCTAAACGACCAAAAAATGAGTCATTGGAATCTAACAAGAAAAACGCTGTCTTTGGAGTGTAAACTGAATATAATTAAAGACTTTAATTCAAAACTTAACAGATGGACTCAATTCAATTGAAAAGGGGTTACAAATTTTAGAAAAAATAGATTTTCATGAAGAACGCATTTCTACTACAAAACGGGGAATTAAAAAATTACTGGTATGCTACTGGTATGGAAATTTTGCGTGAGAAGAATAAAAACATAACTCGTCAAGCAACATTATTAGATTATAATATGAAGCCTTCGACATCATAATATCTTCGGTTTAGGTTACACTTTATTAAATATTTTTCTTCTAAATTATTGTTTTCTTGAAACTCTGATCCCGATTAAACATACTTTATAGGTATTTATATGTAAAATTGAACCCCGACTTACGCGAATTCGACTTACACGGCAATCGCTCGGACCCACCTATCGCGTAAGTCCGGGGTATTACTGTATAGTCAAGTGTACCAAATTAAAGTACGACAAGAAGTGGTTTATTATTTAGATTCGAAATTTCACCTCAATAATAATAACTTATAATTACATTATATATATCAGTCTCGGTGGCGCAGTGGTCGAGCACACGGCTTCTGATCCAGAGGTCCGGGTTCGATTCCAGACACTGGCTCACACCAATGACTTTTCGAAATTGTTTTCGGAAGTTATGTGTGATAAATATCGATGACTGAAAAACTTTGTGCCCGGTATGGCAATAGGTTCGCCACCTATTCCATTTGGGACGTAAACATAACGGCGAGACGAGGCTTAACAGCCGCTGCCTACACTTTCGGGTAACAAAAGGCGTGAAGTTATGTTATGTTATGTTTACATTATAATAATAATCAACATTAAAATCTAATATATAAAATTCTCGTGTCACAATTTTCGTTCCCATACTCCTCCGAAACGGTTTGACCGATTCTCATGAAATTTTGTATGCATATCGGGTAAATCTGAGAATAGGACAACATCTATTTTTCATCCCCCTAAATTACAAGGGTAGCCCACCCCTTAATATTTTTTTTGTTATTTTTCGATATATTTCTGTTTTTTATTTTTTTATTAAACGTGTTAAAAAAATACATACAACCCTAAATTTTCAAACCCCTACGATCAACCCCTATTTTTTAAATTTTATTTTTTGGCAAGACAACGTTTGTCGGGTCAGCTAGTATTTCAATAAAAATGGCTTCTATTTCTAGAAGTCGCTGCAACTATTATATTTGGTCATGTCTCAGATTTATGTGGTGTACCTACAATTTATTACGGATTTACCAAAATCAGTGATGAATGCAGAGAGGCACACATGAAATAGGTGTTTGAAAAACCCACTGCTATATAAAAAAGCTAAAGCCAAACGTATTGTTGTGTTTCTCAGTAGCAGACAAATTTATTGTATATTGCGATTATGAAGGGTTCACACAAATGTCGCCTGGAGATATTTCTAGACAGTAAAATCACTAGTACATGTTCCATTATTATTTTATAAGAAGTCTAATACTTTATATCTGGTGGACGATCTTTATATCGGTCTACTTCTGCTGTGCTTTCCAGTAAAATACTCTAGTACAAGCTTAAGAAGTCTTAGAAGAGAGGCGTTCAAGAGTCGAGGAAAGCTACGACAGGTAATGGTGGGTGTCTAAATGTAAGATGATAATTATTGCATTTATTTTACAAAACGCGTTACTTTGTAAAAGTATAGTAAAGACATATGTAAGAATTAGTTACCATTTCATACCAATCTCCAGACTAATGTAAGACGTTCGGAATGTATAGAGAATGATGCTTTAAATGTGACAAATTTTTCAGGTGAATAACATGTTTAAAAGTTACTCCAGTAGACAGATTCTTGGATGAAAATAAAATAAAATGATATATATTCCGAATGTTTTGAAATTAGAGTGACACACTTGTTGTGAAAGCGGCTGAATATTATTGAAAAAAAAAACGGTGTCTCGCTTTCGTCAAGAGCGTGTCGGGTGCAACTGTTTTAGTTTAGGAAAAAGAAATAGGGCGATTGCATAAAATCTTTAAAACTAAAGTCAAATATTGGCTCACATCCAGTTTTACAACTCTTTATACTATTAAAAACTGTTGTATTAAATAGTATCTAAAGAATTTTTGTCGTCTTAGAACGACTACGATACATACAAATATTTGTATTCACTGTATAGAATTTGTTACAACTGATGATACTAGTGCTTGCTGGTATGTATTTAGAGTGTGCCAAATTAATCAACATTCCTGTCATTACTTTTCCTCAGTAGCAGGAAATTTGATGGTAAAGTTATGGATAGAGTTCATCTCATATAGTCGATGGTTACTATTTTGGTGTTACGTATCTGATGTACTCGTATATTCCACAATTTATATATAGAAATAATAAGCACAGACGTGTAATATAACAAAAAACCGGGACGCACTCCCAAGAATTTCAAATAAGATTACAATCAAACGGTTTGTTCAAAAAGTTATTCTGCAAAATTTTAAAAACATTTAAGACATTTTAAAACTATCAGACATTAAACGTAATTTTTTACGGAGAACGTTAAATTTACGTTACAGTCCTTAATGTTTTAACAAGATTCTTGTATGAATTTAGACGAGAATCTTGTTACAAACGCTAAAGACTGAATTTCCTAAAACAATTTTGAAAATATTGTTTGTCAAACCTAAGTGAAGAATGTGAATATTATTTAATTCGTTATAGCGAAATTGATCAATACACCATTATATTTGGCTTGTTTAATCATGGGATCGAATCCGGAATCGAATACCAATGACTTTTTGGAAGTCTTCTCTAAAGATGGTGGTGAAATTGTATGATATATATCGATGACTGACAACATTGTATAACAACATAGATTCCGTCACCTACTCGATATGAGATATGAAAAAATAAATAGTTGAGTCGAGGCTCAATAGCCGCTGTTTCATCTTCGAAAAGAAGAAGGCGTAAAGTTATAAAAAATATAGTATTTTTTTAAAATAGTCACTTTATAGCAGAATCTCCTCTAACTACGTTCATACCGCGCACATACTTGCACAAACTTTGATATTGTCAACTTCCGGTTCAGGTTCATGTAGATAGCGAAAATTTAAACATGTCTTTACTAACAATTTTGTAACGTTTATGGTTTCCAGAAGCTGTTTAAACCTCACGTGATATGAATATAGCATAGACAACTTTAGTAAGTGACTCAGTCTTATCTGACATTATTTTGTTTGGAATCTTCAAAAATACTTACACCGACATCTGAATGTACAATATGTACATGTCTCAGATCTTGAACGTAGATAACTCGATCAAAATAAGGCAGAATATCGTTTTATCGCAACACTAATTACAACTAATAAAATAAAAGTTTTATAGTCTACCCGGTCAATCGTACAGAATCGATGTGTACTGAGTCAACCGTAATCGATATAGTGTAATTGCGATGCATGTATCGAGTGAGACAATGACTCTTTGGACGAGCAAACTTCGATCGTATCGTATATTATTACGCAGTTACGCTGGTTTAAGTAATTGCGGGAACAAGCATTGTTAACTGTAGGACGCAAATTGGGCATTAGCGATAATTTATTGAATTTGAAATAAATATGCATTGTCACAAGCGCACTGTTGAATATGTATTGTGTGGGATTGGCTCACGGTGATAGTCCACTAATGACAGCAATTGTTCTACATCATTGGTCGCAGGTGCGTTCGGTATAAAGGGATTATTATGCATTTTGCTGTCCACAGCTTGCTAAACCAATTTAATCAGTGCTAGAGCCACGCAGTTCGCGGCATGAATAGGTTGGCTCGACGGGTGAAATACAACGACCTTGAAACGTAAAGTGGCTCATGCCGTGACGTGAAATGAGCGTGTCGTCAAGCAAGTCGGTCTTAAAACCACAGCCAAATCTTTTGAAAACACGGGTAGTTCGAAAGGATGACATGTTGTACCGACCCACTTAAAGTGGGATAAGCGGTCGTTTCTCAGCTATAAATGATAACCACTTCTGGGTTAATTTTGATACGTATTTATTAAAATAGCTTCACCTAAGCTCTCTAGTCAGTTAGGCAGAAAGAACGGGCAATAAGTAAGAAGAGTCGAGACCTTGGCTTTTAACATCCTACCTCTTTTGGCTGCATCTATTCTTTCTATATGTTCAAATGAAGAAACAAATTTTCCACCCTCTAAAAGTCTTGGATTTATCTTGTCAAGTTTATTTTTATAATTATTTAATAATTACTACTATTTTTGCCTGACACTTTTATCTTTTGCATCATAAGTCCAGTTGATCCAGTAAATGTCTACTAAAACTATCGGTGACCTCATCATCATCACCAGCACCACCAGCCTTTTGATGTGCAAAGTTGGAACGCCATAGCTTACGGTCCCGGTTGGTCATAGACTTTGGACTTTAGGTACTGAGGGATTTTGGACGATTCAACGCTGCCCAGCCGAGTTGAATCGGTGTCTTATTTGTTTTTAACTTGTAGTTCACAGGTCTCGAGTTTGCATCCTGACTAAGATCTTTAAATTTTCAGAAGATAGGTGCGATTGACATCCATGTCTGACCAACTTCTGTCTGCATATATTATGTTTGAAATTAGAAAACTAACTACACCGTCGAGTATAATGACGGTAGGTAAAATTTTAATTATATTAATTGTTCAATCCAATTTGTGCGACTGGATTTTGTTTTTGGATTGACCATATGGAGTGGTATGTATGTAGCTTCAATTCGGACTGAACCAAATTACGGTGAAATAATGGCAGTTTTAACTAATAAGCGTTTTAAATTCGTTTTTTTAGCTGGTAAGTAGTTTTCGTAACCTTTAGGTAATTACAGATAGTTTCGAACAAAAAAAGCACTATTCATGTGATTCTTCTTAAAACTAATGCTGATGGAAAAGATTATAAGTAATCATAATTCGCTTCTGAACCAAGAGGTCGCGGGTTCGAATCCTATCTCGCACCAATGACTTTTCGACATTCTTTTCGAGTGTATGATAAATATCGATGACTGAAAACTTGGGACCATTTGGGACGTAAAAATAACGGCGAGACGAGGCTTAACAGCCGCTGCCTACACCTTCGGTTAGAAAAAGAGGTGAAGTTATGTTCCTTTTTTTTTCTTATTCTTATATTAGGTATATGGTATCTCCTTTTACAGTATGCCTACGGCAAGTTGTTCTATGTATTATTATATCAAAACAACTACATAATTTACATACTGGTCTTATCACTTAATGGATCATAAAAATTGCGCAAACGGTAGCCGTCGTCTTCTCATTGGCGGTATTTCGGCAACTTAAAGCAGATCGTTTGTAGTCGTGAATGGGGATTCAGTATAGTCTAGTGAAGGCTTGATTGTCAATTTATGTGTGATGACGTGAGGCGGCGAGGTAGGCTTCAAAAGCACGTGCGTGCCCCTGTGGCACCGCGCTGCAGCTCAAAGAGAGTGAACCGCCTATCAGACATCTGGGAACGTCCAGAAAGGTGTAATGCCCTCATGAACGCGTCACATCTGACGAACCGTCGCTTCCGAAGTGATATGACAGGCGTGGGATGAACGGTTTTTGACAGTATCACCACGAATTACAGAAGTGCTTTTGTGGTATGTGATAATATCGTAATAGGCGCCACGTATGGGTGCGGGACGCCTGTTGCTGCCGCCAAAGAGGTTTGTTTCAGTGATATCACCGAATTTCTTGTATATGTCTTATATATAGCTAGTTGACCCAATGAACTTTGTTTCGCCTCAGAAACAATAAGAAGAAATAAAAACGTTCATTGTGGGTTATCCCTAAAAGTACACGATCGCAGACTTTTTTGTAGACATTTTCAAGGTGTATAATAATGTAGTACATTGTTTTAATTTATCAGCAGCATTTGCAGTTAAAGTGCTAAATCTCGAAAATTATCACTCTTTTTTTACAATATTTTGCATGAATTATACATAGAAATCATCCCGTTGACACCCTTTATCGAAATCTGTTGCGTAGTTTCAAAGATCTTAACATATAAAGGGACAGACAGCGAAAAGCGACATTCTTTAATAATAATTAATATTTTTTATTAATGATGAATGAATTACTAGGCATTTCATCAGAGACTAGTACTGGTATACATGGATTGGTTACGTTCTGGTCTGCTTTGTTCGTTTGTAGGATGTAGAACAATCACCAATTATACCTTAAAAATATTTTTTCCGACTACGCGGAAGGTGATTTCTGTTTTTCACTGAAATCATGGAATGAATTTGAGCTAGCCAGGTGTCCATGTATTCGTCTTATCTATGAAATTGACATATTTTATTTCTAGAAATTATAATGACGACACAAATTACTTGCTTTCCTGAGCACCGTACAATTTTTTATCGTTTCAGTCGAGTTGCGTGAGTTGAAAATATACTGATATTGTAAGAAAATGATTTATAGACGGATTTGAAACCATACATACATATGTAAGCTTACCCCCGTATCCCATAAGGGTAGGCAGAGACTTTGGCTTTCCACAAGCTACGATCCTGACACACTTCTTTCGCTTCATCTACAGTCAAATATCTCATCATGCATTCACCCCGTTTTCGGGTACTACGCATTTTGCCTTTTTGAAAGAGACCATTTATTTGGTTGTGGTTTAGAATCATATTTATGTAAAACCCAGGTATATATCAACAGGCGGGTAAATAAATTAAATACATACAGAAGGCTGTTACGATCTTCGAAAACTTATTTAAAAGCATTTTTATTTCTAGAATTAAATGCTATTCTTAATAATACTATAGTAAGCATAAGTTTTAAGGGGCTCCTAAAGATGGGTGTATATACGAGTATATAGGTACTATGAATATCTATATGGAATATTTGATATAGAAATCTAAATCATAATATTTATTGATTTGATTCCGACCAATCAGAGTCGTTCTGTAGGTAACGCCTTTCCTTCGATGTTACGGTTTTTTTAGACAATCTAGTGCTCTCTCTCGAACATAAATAACGGGATAAAATGACGGGCCTCGTGGCGTATTGGTAAAACTACCGGTTGCAGCAATGAGGTCGGGGGTTCGATTCCCACCCGAGCACAAATATTTGTGACAAACATGAATATTTGTGTGGTGTCTGGGTGTTTTTTCTATGTATTATAATTATGTGTTTACAAAAGAAAAGTATTTATGTATCTAGTATCCATTACACAAGCATTTAGTTGCTTAGCTTGGAACTAGAGGGCGCTGTGTGTATTGTGTCCAAGATATTATTATAAGATGTTATATTATTATTATTATAAATAAATCTTACAATTTTTGCCTTCAAAGAAAACAAGACAAATATTTAATATACTTACTTGCTATTTGAAAAAAAAATATTGCGTATTTATAATACTGAGTGATACGGTGACTTTATATAGTGAAGATCGCTTATTTAGTTTAACGCTCTTGGGATGGGATATGGGTATAAACGAGCTTGTGTATGGTCTGATGGTAAGCAACAAACGCCGCTCATAGACACCTGAACACAGATAGTGTTACAGTTGCCGGTCCTTACAATGGGATATGAAAGAGTTCGGAAGTGCGATTGGGTTGAGCCTGAGGATATCTCTCTCACCGAGCGAAACGCTATTTTCTCGGAGGTGGTATTGCTCTGGTCTAGCCAGTACATTCATGCAATGGACTGCATGGCTTTATCAATGTTAAATTGTCTTTTGACAAAACAAAAATTTCATTGTGCTTGAATAGTCTATCAATGTAGAGGAAGCTGTATATCATAACCCTACAATCTGGGAGCTGGCCTCTTTAGCGTAAAAGTTTAAGGTATGATGGTACAAAGTTTGTGTTTTTTCGAAACTTTAGCTGAAACTTTAGAAAGGAATATTTTTAAGAAAATAAAAAACATTTTTCTTTTATGCTCAGACTCTATTGGTCGTGTCGTGATGTTAGAAAGCCTTCGTCAATCGATGGGAGATCAGTTTTTGGCTAGATTAAGGCATGCAGTAAAAAAAAACGACTACCTCAGATTGTATTGTGTCAGTTGTAATATGCAAATTGTACGTTGTACTTTAAGTAGAAAAATAAAAGGATACAAAGACGTTTTTTCGGAATTTAGGTATTTTCCTTAAAAATGGTCACATCAGAATGTATAAATAAGCTTTTTAAGCTAAAAGTTGCTAGTTTTACAATAATTTAATACAATAAATTTTCAAGACTTGTGTCTCAATTCTAATGAATGCTGAAAAAAAAGATTATGATCATTTAAAGATGAAATAATGATACTTTAATAAATACATAACTTCACACCAAGTCCTTCGCGGGGTAAGCAGAGAGAACAGAGGGCCATAAGGCATGATTCTTACACGCTAGTCGATTTTTAAGGCTCCTGCTAACACCTTCCTTGAGAATTCACTCTATAGGTCATAGGTCTCTATATCTCTAATACTTTGTTTTTTTTTCATTTGGTCAATTAAAGAAAACAACTTGATGGATTAGGTCGGAATTTGGAGTTTTTGGTACCTATATTCAACTGTAAAAGACACACTCAACATTTTGGGTACACACTCAACTCCTCGACAGATCCAGCTTAGCGCTCGATTATCCCAAAATTCACCTAAATATGTCTGTTCTTAATTTTTCAAATTGACGTAATTTAATAGGATATTAAAAGAAATCCGTTTCTGGTCAATTTATTCGAGATTTATAACCCTTATTTTTTCTGTGCAATCAGCAGTTGCTGAAATATTGCTGGATAAAGATTCCGAAGTAGCACCAATGATTTCTCGAAATTATTTTCGCAAGTTACTTGTGATAAATATCAATGACTGACAACTTTATGCCTGGTGTAATGGCAATAGGTTGCCACCTTATTCCCTTTGGAACGTAACGTAACGTTTCGGTGAGTCGAGGCTTTAACAGCCGTTCCCAAACCTTCGGGTAGATAACGGCGTGACGTTACGTTACGTTTTAATTTTCCAGTACGGCCATTTTTAAGAAAATTACATCATCATCATCATCATTAGCCTTTTTGAGGTCCACTGCTGGACATAGGACTCCCCCATAGAGGGCCACAACTGCCGGTCCGCTCAATCATGGGGGGTTTTTGCTCTTTTTTGATCCTTCGTTTTTTTCCTCCACCAGTGACTTCTTGCATATTTTGGCCACATAGTGCGAAACGGACATGAGGGTCCCGAAAAGTTGATCGTAGTTGGGAACACAGACGGAAAACGAGCTCGTGGCCGATCTTCGACCAAATGAACCGATAAAATAAAGGACGCGTCATATTCCAAATTTTGCTCGGTTGTGAGGGAAGCCGTGGACAGGACTCAATGGAGGAAAATCATCCACTCCAGAAGCCTTTCATCGATGACTACGACCCTCAGTCATCAGAGAACGAGAAGTGAGAAAGATTTTTTCAATGAGCGTGAAACACGAAAAATTGAAAATTATTTGTTACATTTTAGCATATTTCTTGTCGGTTGTTTTTACTGTCAAAATTGTATTTATTAATTTTACTGCATATCAAAAATAGAACTAAAAAGGGACTGCTACCTATATCTTAAATTTTGGGTGTTAGAGATCTGAATATACGTAAACAGACCAGCATTATTTATGTCATTTAAATAAAACATAACATATCTATTTATTTATCCAAAGTGAAATTTTTTATAACATGGATAGTTAGAAAGGATAATATGTTATGCCAATTCGTGGTGAAGGATAAACCACCAACGAACATTCCCAAGGGAGGTTAAATTCAGGTATCTGGCCCGTTATAAAACTGAAGCCAAATTTGTAGACAACCTGGGTAGTTCGAAAGGATGACATGTTGTGCTGACCCCACTTATAGTGAGATAAGGGCAGGAGAATTGCAGGATGGGTCATTTATTAACTTTTGTATTGTATCCAACACTGTCATTGAAGACTGTTTATTGCTGGACTTTGCTTTTGGAGATTTTCTACTAAAACCTTCATTTGACATTCAACTTTACATTCAATATTACATATGCATGTAAGCGCAAGACTAAAATTTCGATTAATTTGTGAATGAACATCGATACTTCCAAACTGGTTTTTAGACATTATAGTAAGTGGTTTGCATATTTATAAAGCAAAATTTATTCTTCTGATCTAGTTTGATTCCCATTCGCTTTGAAATTTGTTTGCCATTCTATCTTATGGTCGTTTAAGTAAATACTAGTTTTGTTCTAGATCTACAGTGTATTCAGCCAATAGATATATGCAAATGACAACCATGTTTTAGGACTATAATAAAAATAAATATATTGACATGAACAATATTCTCATCTAAACTATAAAAAAGACTTGTAACAGCGATAGAACCACGCTATTTGCTGCATAGATTAGCTGGCCACAATACCACAACCTCGCAGAATATTGACGTAAAGTGGCTCATGCCATGTTTCGCTCGGTGAAAGAGATATCTGGAGGCCTAATCCTTTGTCCTTTCCCCTCCCATCCTTCTTCCGAACTCTTCCCTATACAGGTTAGTAAAGGCTGGTAACGCAACTATGAGACTGTGTGTGTTGCAGGTGTCCATCGGTGGCGTAGTTGTTTACCATCAGGCGACACGTTTACTCGTTCGCTTCGCTTAAATAGTTAAAACGGGATTTAGCTATTGTGAATTATTTGTGTCTTGTAGACATCTCAGTCAAATAACTACTATTAAAATTGGTAGTATAGTGTTAGCACTATTGAATAGTAAGAAAGGGCATGCTCCGATGGTTGGACGTAATTATTTACGCAGTCGTTTGGAATGCGAGGTTACATAGTATGGTCCTTTTATAAATACTTTAAACATATTTATGTTAGTTGAATATGATAGCTGTGGTTGCGCAGACGCAGGCGATTAGCACCGTCCGTCCGGTCCAGATAAGAGACGCTGGAACGCTGATCTGAATTATTACGAACTAGGGACTGGCGCTGACGTTTGCGAAGCATTCAATAACAACGTCCTCTACAACTGACCTTTAATATGTTCTTTGAAAAAAAAACACTTTCTTAATTTGAAACAAAGTTTTTCAATGCCATTGTATCTGGAGAGAATTTTGTGTTTTAAACATAGTTAAAACTAGGTGTTGTGGCGTCGTCGTCTATGGGAATTCAATAAAAATCTAAATTAACCTTATGTTCATCGGCTATATGTCAATGTAATTATTTGATTACATGAAACAAACAGACAGACAGACGTTTTCTTGCTTTTTTGAAGTCGCAAAATGAATTTCAAAGACCAACAATTCTTACGTAGGGATTCTTAATAATTGTATTCATGTAACGTTACAATTGAACCAATTTCTTAAGGTGTATTTTTTTCTTCTGTATAGTCCCTAATTTTGCTGTAATGCCTGGATCATCAATAATTATTAATATGCCCAATATTTTTACATAGCCGGCTTGAACTCAAAATTAAATTTTATATGCAAACGTCAATTTTTTTCGGGCAAATTTTAAGTGCATTTTGACTTTAAATCCAAATTAAAGTTAATTTTGCATTTAGCACGTGCAAACCACGACGGGTGTATTAACCTCACTGTTAACACAGAACACAACGTATTATGAAATACGAAAACGAGTTCAAGAAAGACGTGGACGTATTTAAATGTAACCGGAACCGGTTCAGTTTTTACATTGATATGCATATAGATGTATAACAAATGGTCACCATGAAATCGCCATGTATTACTATAGAGTTGGAATCAGTAGTCGGTGTGCTTACCGTGTGCAGTCGGTGTGAAGCATAGCGCGAAGAGATCGTCTACGGACGCGGTGGTGGTAGCGATGCTCGTTGTGGGGTGCACGTAGGGCTGAGGCAGCGCGTGAGGCGGCGGCGGCCCTCCGTAGTGCAGCCCGCTCGGGCCCGCCTCCACCAACAGATGCATCTGCGATATGTCCACGAACTCGTCGCCGTCGCCGCGACCTCCCAACTCCTCGTCCTCCGGCCGGCGCATCGCGATCACCGAGAGCATCGCACGAGCGCATTCCCGCACTGCACAATCCACAGCAGCCCGTGCGCGGCGCACACGCAACTACGATCACATTCGCACACCTCGGCCGCGTCGCACCCTCCCGACTCGCGAGCATACATACACCACTACACTCGATTAAACTAACTTAAGTCCTATCGAAATTGACGTGATCACAGCACATTACGTATTAGACATTATACAAAACGAATACGACATACTGATATATACGCGAACTCGCAGCGTGCGGTCACGACCATCTACTGATAAATGAACACAGGTTTTGCAAGCGGAGTGTGTCGTCGCGCGGAGAACGCCACATCCTCGACTGAGGCACGGCCGAGCGACGAGGGCATGAAGCCGCCCCCGTGTGAGCCGCGGTCGTCGTTCGCCGTGCGCCCTATCAATGGACGCCAGCCACCCGGTCGAGGTCGGCGTTCATTCACGACGGTCGCGTTAATGGCGCTCGAGCCAGGCGTCCTCGCTAGCCGGTTAAGTCGCCCACGTGCGCGAGAAAATGGCGCGGCGTCGCG
Source organism: Euproctis similis (assembly GCA_905147225.2). Lineage (NCBI taxonomy): Eukaryota > Metazoa > Arthropoda > Insecta > Lepidoptera > Erebidae > Euproctis > Euproctis similis. The sequence continues at coordinate 17,982,609 of LR990105.1, read as the reverse complement.
ACGACGAAGGGAGGCGCGCGAAAAGCGCGGGCCGCACGACTGTAGTGATGGCGATGTGGCGATGAGTCGGCGCGTGGGCGCGGAGGCGCGGAGGCTCGCCGCCCAGCGCGCCGGCCTGAGCGCGCTGTGCACGCCGCGCGCGCCGCTCCACGCACTGCGCCGCTCCTGAGCTGTGCCACTTTCCCTGTTAGCTGAATCACCGGTTCACTTTCGTACGCTAGCCGGGTGACGGAACCCCAGAGACCGTTTTGGATATGCTACAATTAGACGAGTAGCACGCGCTCTCCTGTGACGTAGAACTTGCGGTCCGAATAGTTTGCGCGTGACGTAGTTCTGATAAATCATGGGCTTTTTCTAAAAATATATATTTGGTCATAGCCAACGAATACGTAATGATTAGACGAGAGCTTAGTTGAATGTGCTGAATATTTTTGTATCTGACGTATAATGTTAATAATGAAATTATATCAAAATGATCTGTTTTAATTTTCGAAATCGTAACATAGGCAATTACTTCATTAAAATCAAACTGTGTTTCACATATGTCAAAGTCAATAGTAATATGTTTTAAAAGTATCTCTATTTTCCAGTCGAATAAAAGTTTCAAAGAATTAATCTTTAAAAAGTGGGCTAACCTTTATTTTAATGTAACTAATACAAAGAGCTCGTCCATGAAATCTTTTAAAACATTAATCAATGATTTAACGGAGGTGGGACCCGTGTATTCAAATACAAAGAAAGGTCAGAAAATGTTTTGACGTTGCCATGGAAACCATTTGTTGATCTTCAACTCGGTGCTCCGTAAAATGTCAAAGTGTGGGTGAACGGTACGTGGGCGTTTGATGTCCACAAAATATTTGTACGAGAGTCTCTGATATATAACAATCCACATGTGTTTCAAGACATTTACGTTATCAATACATTTTTTCTGAAACTTGTAGGTTTCATTACCAACAATTACGCCCATCGCATTGCGTTAGATGTTGGAATTTATTTATTTATTTGGTATTTTTGGATAACAAAGGCTTACTATTAGTAAACAATTTATTTTAGGTAATATAAATTGCATGTGTCTACTTTCTTGCATTATCTAAATAACATAACATAGCTTCACATCTTTTTCTATCCAAAGGTGTAACGCAGTGGCTGTTTTAAGCCTCGATTTTTTATATTTACCTTCAAAATAGAATAGGAGGCGAACCTATTGCTATACCAGGCACAAAGTTTTCAGTCATTGATATTTATCACACATAGCTTTCGAAAAGAATTTCGAAAAGTCATTGATGGAAGCCAGGATTCGAATTCGCACCCCGCCTCTGAATCAAGAAGATGCGGGATCTGCTTGATTTAGAAGCGGGGTGCGCGATCACAGGACCACCGAGACTAATATATTTAATAAATAAATATATTCAACAAAATTACATAATTATTGACTGTGTGACTGCTTATTTTTTTTTATCGATACGTAGGTGAAACAATTTTTAAAAAGATAAAATAATCACAGATGAAAACTTATAATTTTTATAAAAAATGTTTTTTTTTTTAAAGTGGAACTTCTAATGTCTCTTGCAAAAGCGTTTAACGCTTTTAACGCCCCCTCGCGGGTATTATAGGTAATATAAAACACTAGAACATAAATCGGCTTATATAAACCAAGGAAGAGAATTTCCATAGCGTGATTAAAAACTGTACATAAACATCTAGTAGCTAGTAGCGGAACTATTTTTATCGCACCGTGTCTTTAAAGTACTAATGCATAAAAAATATTGTTTTTATTTTTAAATTTATATGCTACTTAAAAAATATAAACAAAAAAAAACAAATATTACTAGGAATATACAAACAAGGCATTTTTTTTTTATGTTATGTAATAATAATAACAAATAATAATTAGTTTGACGTCGCTATAACTGAAAAGTCAACCTTGGGAACCTTAATAAAAAGTATCCATACAGGCACAAGAATAACTCAACTAATTCAGTATTAGAATTGTAAAACATGTTTAGTAAACATTTAGTAATTAGTCAATAAACAATATAGTTATTAAAATGCAATAAGTAGCAGGTAAAATAATGGCTTATTAAAACAACTTTTAGGATTATATCGCGTTTATTTCTTACTTATTTATATTTATTTCCCGACGTTTCGAACTCTTTACAGAGATCAAAAAAGAAAAAAAAAAGAGCGATATAATATAAATATAATAATATTATAATAATATAAATATAATAAAAGTTGTTTTAATGAGTGAGATCTTAGAAATAAATAATGACTTTTTTATTTCTTTATTTATGACTGTATTTAATTACATTATACAAACTAAATTTTGATTTGTTTTACTTATTTTTACCTCATTGTCACCATTAGTGTACATGTACAAAAGTACAATTCGATTACAAATACGTATAATGGTATAGAAACATAAATGGGTAAAATAATTAATTTCTTTCTAATTAATACTTTTTGTGCTATCTGCACAAGTCTATTTTTTTTTGTAAATCTGTAAATTTTTTGTATCACAACAAGTAGTTACGAAGCAGCTGCCGAACATGCCAGACATTAAAGATAATTAAATCGATATTTTTTATTTTGCAATGTATGTAATATTATGTATATAATAAATATTTCTTTTAATATTTATAATATAAATTAATTACATTATTTACAATTTATACAATTAAAAAACTACCTGAAATCAAATTTCTCCGCATCTCGGTCTACTGGCAGCGTGCCCAGAAGACTGGCCGCATTGCCACGCTGAATGGCAATGCTAATCCTCTGTGCGAATAAATAAATAATAAATATGTATTATGTCATTCTTGAATCTTAGAACTCAATTTTAAAGTTTTTATACACGCTAAGTTTGGATAGTATCATTAACAGTCGTAGAGCCAAGCAGTCCGCTGCTAGAATGGGCTGGCTCGACCGGTGAAACTCCACGAACTCTAATTCAAAAATAGTTTTAATGCTTTTTTACAATGTGGGTATCAAATGAAAGGGCTTTTCGATAGTAACTTGAAAATGTGACGTCATTCTAAATCTAATGTTGCGGAATAAGTATTTTTAATGCATTTTACAATATGGGTATCAAATGAGCTTGAGCTTGGGGGAGTACTTAATCAAAGAACAATGCGACGTCGAATATGGCAGATCCTTCTAGATAAAGTAGCTACCAAATTCTACCCAGACCCATATTAAAAATTATACTCGAGTGGGGATCGAACCTGTCAATCTCCATTCCACGGTCAGTAGTTTTACCGTGTATTGGCAAAACTACCGACTGTGGAAGTGGTAAGTAAGATGTGCTCTTTGTAAATTAGGCGTGTTATAAATGTACGTCTGTTACAATGTTCCACTTCTGTAGCGCGGAGGAAATCCACGTATTTTTTTTTAAAGATGACTTTTCATGGAAAAAATAACTGGAATTATTCCTAGGAAAACAAGCGTATAAATTATGTTTTACTTTATTATTTATATTTTAATCAGAAAACCACAAATTTTCGGAAGTCATTAATGATTAACTGATTGGCTAAAAATGTGTTTAAAGTTTCACCAGCTATTACATACAGGACTTAAAAAATCCAGCGAATCGGGGCATAACTGCCACTACTTGTTTGCGGTTATAACAGGCGTGAAGTTAAAAAAAAAAGTTAATTGGCTCGTTATCAAACCGTGCATGGATTATTTTTACAGCAGCAACTAGCTCTATTTCCCATTAGCTTTCTCCGGTCAGATATTTCATCATTTCCCTCCCCTTATCCCACTCTAAGTTGGGTCGGCACATCGTGTCATCCTTTCGAACTATCCATGTTATTAAAGATTTGGATGTTATGTTTTATGACCGTCCACCTGCCTAACGTCAACCCTTTGGATATTTGTTCAGTTTTCAAACTATCTATAAGTGGTCTCAACCTCATGAAGTTGTAATATGTACTTAGATTTATATAGATCAGCCATGATTTTGTCTAACGAAACCCTATAATAAGGTCACGCCTGCGCACATCCGGCGGCGCCCACAATGCCTATTCTTAGTTCATTCTACTATAACTGCTATATAGCATTCTGTAATTGTCTATAGAAAGCTAAAGAAAGGCAATCTAATACATGACCAGTTATTTATTATTAAATAAGATATGTGGGGATAATTTTTTGTCAAAAGTTATGAAAATCAAAGAAGCGAGTCTCTGCCTACACTGTACGCGACTTGACGTGAAGATATGAATGTATCTACAATTTAATTCAATGTGAACGTGAAGTAAATATTGTTAAGGAAATATCTAAAATGCAATTATTGGTCAGTAGTTAAAGACTAAAAATACTTTATTTTTAGGTCACCTTATTAAAAATATTTTTTGTATATTTGTTCCGAGACAACAAATAAAATATAAATAGATGCATAATTATATAATGTTAAAACACTAAAAAATCTGGATATTGTAATATAAAGATTTTTTAGTGTCCACATGGCCAGAAGTATTTGGCAGACATTATAAGCAAACTAAAGTTGCATTGCAAAGAATATATAAGTTTCCACAACACTGTCAGTGTTATTTCTTAAGCATTTTAGAATCACGTTTATAATAGTAACTCTGAATAAAACAAAATATTACATTTAAGCATCACGAAAATCTTGTAAAAACTGCATACAAATTTATTATGCAGTTTTAGAGATTCTCTCTCTTTCCTAATAGCAAGCAAATGATATTTATACGATAAATATCGTCAATATTTTAAGCTAGACATCTAGCGCATAGACTAAACTTAAATTTAAAAACAGTTGTTTTTGCTTCGATTGCACTTTAGTAGTTTTTCTTCAATATCTCCGTTCAAGCCTCGTCACGGTTTTATAATAATTATAGACTTAGATAACAAACATTACGCAATTGTATATTAGTATATATTATGGGAAGTTATCATTACTGACGTCATTTCCGAATCCCCAAATATCATGTCACTATTGCGTATACAACGCCTACACTGCTGATGACACTTATAACGATATCAGAAAAGTGCAGTATTGCTGACGATATTGAACGTATTTTTCTGGAGACGACACGTTTGCTGAGGAATATTACTTAGTCTCGGTGGCGCAGTGGGCGAGCGCACGGCCTCTGATCCAGAGGTCCGGGGTTCGATTCCAGACACTGGCTCACACCAATGACTTTTCGAAATTGTTTTCGGAAGTTATGTATGATAAATACCGATGACTGACAAACTTTGTGCCCGGTATGGCAATAGGTTCGCCACCTATTCCATTTGGGACGTAAACATAACGGCGAGACGAGGCTTAACAGCCGCTGCCTACACCTTCGGGTAACAAAAGGCGTGAAGTTATGTTATGTTGTTATGTTATTACTTCTCGTACCGATATATTAACAGTGGTAGAGCCAAGCAGTTCGCTGCATGAATGGGCAGGCTCGACCGGTGAAATACCATGACCTCTCAGAAGATCGACGTAAATTGGCTCATGCCGCGTTTCGTTCGGTGATAGAGGTACCCGGAGACCCACCCCCCTTCCCTATCCTTTCCTATCCTACTCCATTAAAGGTCGGCAACGCAACCTTAACACTATATGTGTTGCAGGTGTCCAGGGGCGGCGCTGGTCATTTGACATCAGATGATACGCCTGCTCCCTCCTATCCCATAAAAAAATCCATACATATAAATAAAATGTCTGTTTGTAATATTGAATTATCTACTTTCTACTACATTCATATAAATATACGAGTATATTCAGTACATACACGAAAATAACATATTATGCGTTCCGTTTGACGTCCGAAGTCATTAAGAGAGTACGTCACGTCCCTTGCCCGCCATGGCGTTACTTCCGCTATCATATTGCACCAATAGCGCACCATATCCGGCGCGCCTAGCGCCATCTATCAACTTCAACTGCTACCGATTCATCTTATGAACACAAGCCGCCATTTTGGTCATTGTTGCGTCGTTTTCCGAACCGAGCGCATGGTCGTTACGAAAAACTCTAAATATTTAAACATTAGAGTAAAAATAATATATTAATATTTAAATAAAACAAATTAGTTTTTTAGTTTACCGTTATCGCACCTAATAAGAAAAGCAGCTGAAGTATTTCTTTAGATCACTAAAATAATCGAGGCCATAATGGATCTCCACGAATGCTCATTTCATGGGATCGAAAATACAGGTTTGATACCAGCAACCTGGTGAGTCATTTGAATAACGTTTTATTTTCAAAGTTTGCGTTTTTTTTTTTGCAAGGGTTGCACTGTACCTTGTGTAAATACCCTCATATATTAATATACAACGATTCTGTTGCATAGTTCTCTACTAAGCTATTTTATATCGTTGTGTGTTGAGTCTGTCCCTGTAGACTCAGTTTATGGTGATCTTAATTCACAAAATTTTAAACCAATTTGGTATTTGGTGATTGTAGTTATAGACATTGCCTTACGACATGTTACATAATTTGTGTATGAAAAAATTCTTGGACTGTACCCGCACCGCAAAAAATGACTTTATACTTCATCAAAGTCGTATTGAAGTTGGCCCTACACCTACTATAAAATCCATATACGTCATAAACAGATTTCAAGGATTTTTTGTATCAAATTATAATAATTTGTCGCAGAAAAAAGGAGGGGGAGGAAATACAAAACAGAACATTCCCTCCGTTCACCAAAAAATAAAATAAAACGCCGATTTTTAATCTACCCTCATCTGCATGAATGTTAATAACGTGTTTTAAATTACCATTTCACAAGACGCCCACATGGGCTTTTAATATTTTTGATGTTAGAACAAAGCATCACGCTTTAACGTCATTATTTCATATCAAGCAAATATCAATTAAATGAAGCAATTAAGTGAAGTCTCGCTGCCAGAACCTTTACAGCTAATCGTCTAGAAGTGTGCAGTGGAAGTTATGCCTCGCGATATACAGCATATTTTTTCCGAATTGTCACCAATTCCGTAGTGTCACATTACCTAAATGGATGGAAATTGGATGACTATTAATGTGAGCTACCGGTTATGGATTTACTCGTCTTTCTTCAAATCAGATATCATTGTTGAATACTATAGCCGACAACCAACAAGTGCTGCAGAGGAGTTTCGTCGCGCTGTATGTAACTGAACAGCAAAAAATAATCCCAAGAAGGGTATTTCTGCTATAATTTCAAACAATTATTTAATAACACATCAGCATTGAAACACGTTCACAGTTCAAGCAAAAATCGCCATACAGCTAAGGACCTGTTTGAGTTGGTAACAGAAAAATCGACAACGACACTTACAAGGTCTATTGATTTTTCGAGCAACTCTCGGTCGGCAGTTGGTACCTAAAGCAGGCACAACGCCTATTAGGACACCAACTTTGTAACCTTCATCACCCTCCGGGGAAGGCTACATTGCCATAGTACAACAAATTTGTGGGTAAGACTCGAATAACTTCGCCACCGCCATCACACTGCGGGAAGTTTGCATTGTCAAATTGCGATCAATACGACAGATGTTTCGAGCGCCACTCGCAGCCCGTAGCTAGAACCTATAACAGGTGCAATGCCTATTAGGACACTCCAACTTTGCAACAGTCACTACGTACTTAACAAGAAAGTTGCGTTGCGAAATTACAAGAGATTTCGTACATCATGGGTAAGACTCGAATAACTTCGCCACCGCCATCACACTGCGGGAAGTTTGCATTGTCAAATTGCGATCAATACGACAGATGTTTCGAGCGCCACTCTCGCAGCCCGTAGTTAGAACCTATAACAGGTGCAATGCCTATTAGGACACTCCAACTTTGCAACAGTCACTACGTACTTAACAAGAAAGTTGCTTTGCGAAATTACAAGCGTTTTCGTACATTTCGTACATCACGTTTTCGAGTATAACTCGTGGCCTGAAGTTTGGGTCCTCAAGTAATCACAGCTCCTAGTAGGATATACCAAGATTTGGAAAAGTCTCAACTTTCCGAGAAAAGTTGAATTTCCAAATAATAAATAGGTCACATATAAAGAAAATAACCTGCGGCCAGATATCGAATCTAAAGCAGTTATTCCAAGCACGACTCTTAACGGGATCGTAAAACAAGCACAACGCTATGCAACACGCCAGTTTGGTAACCGTCATGACTTTCAACAGAAAGTTACTACAAATTCATCACCTGATATCACTACAACTTGAGCTGGAAGATTTGATCCTAAAACAGGCGCAATGCCTATTAGGTCACCAGAACTTTGCGTCATCATTTACAAGATTTACTTTCTAAGAATAGAAAAAACGTATCAGATTTTTCAAATTCGTTTCGATACCGTATTTTAAAACCCAGAATAAACAGGCACTGCACATTGGCCTTATAGTTTTACGATCGCTGGGGAAGACTGCGTTACCATTTCCTGTGAGCATTAGCAGTGTCTCCGATGGCAGAGTTATTATCCAGAGGACGTGCGCGAAGATTTCGTTTTGTAAATTGGCATTAAAAGGATGTCCACGCAACACTACAACTGACGTGTCGGACATTCCACGTCAATTCTATAGAAATTACAATATAATAAAGCTTTCGATAGCTATACCACGCAAACGCATTGCTATACGAAGTAAATATCTGCAATGATATTCTATAGTTCGCATATCGGCCACAGCGAGGGAACATCGTTATTTGACAGATTCAGCAGAGCTACAACAGAGAAATTGAAAAATAGAGTATTGGAGAGAAAATGGATAATGAAGAGGAATGGAGGATCACATCAACCGGCAGCTTGACCGCGTCTGAAACTAGTGGACCATTTCACGTCGACTGTAGATCTAGTTCAATATTGAAGCTGATCATTTGTCACGAAACGTACTACTGCGAGTTGCATGGGATTAAGTAACATTGAAAATGTTTACCATAAGAGACACGCACACCAGACCTAAATTGTTTGTGTCAAATCAGTACAGTTAACTATTTCATAACAATATACTATGGGAGTCAGACTCAATACTTTGATAAGTAAAATTTCGTGAAATAACCAGCCAGCCATCACCCAGTGTGATCGCCGAAACGCTTTAAACCGGACACAATTCACAAGAACGCCCTCTGGTTTCCAAGCTGAGCAGCTAAACCTTGTGTGCCTGTTAACGTACATACTTTTATTTTGTGAATACATGCTTATAACGCATGGAAACTACCTAAACGCCGATACAAACATTTGTGCTTATGATAGCTGTTTGTACTCGAATTTGGTAGCAACCCGCCAACCTCAATTCCGTAGTGGGTTGTTTTATCAATGCACCACAAGGCTCGTCGTGTTTAAACGCCAATGGATGAAAAATATAAGTGTTGGAGACAAGGTGCTGAAGTGACACTACCTTTACTGGACTAGTCACTTCACTGCAGCTGAATATCTGTTACATTTATGTGATGGGTTCTTTTTACTAATAATTTGCATTCACCCGTCTGTAATTGTTACAACTATGTCTACCGTTCACATTCTAAATCTTGCCAAGACATTTTATTTATATGTATATTTACATATTTTATTTAATACTTTAATAAACAGTAATTTCCTAATGTCATTTAAATGCAAAGGTTTTGATTAGAATATTAAAGTGTCGTGGTGTCAAATGATACTACTCTTTGACAGATTACTACATGTCTGCATTTTATAGATAACACGGATTTTCAACATTCATCCTCAATTTATTAGTATATCTGCGTGTACCAAAAACATCGATGCAGTCATTTCACATTACAGTGTACAAACTCTGGTAAAATACACGTCGAAAGTCCACGAAACTATAGTAAATTCGTTCATAGCATTATAAACTCTTCTAAGTTCAGCCACGGTTCAATGAAAATCAGTTGTATAGCACTTCTTCTGGTTACAGACAATTACTATAATAATTGTATGGAAGCCAAAACGAACCGACAATAAGGTGTCTTTAAAATATTTTTTCGTTAAATTTGACAAATGAGGAACTTAACATGTAGATCACTCGAATGATCAACTCGAAAAATTTTCTATAACTTTCATGAAATAATAATACATTGTTTATACAGGGCACTTTATTAATCGCGCCTTTAAGTTTACATTATATGACGCTCCTTCACATTGTTGCGTTTAAATTCGATATTAAACCTACAAGCCACCAGAAGATAACAAACAGGTCTCTCATAATGACTTCGGACGTCAAACGGAACGCATAATATTAAAATTTTACCTTCGAATAAAATTTGTATTATGCTTCCAATGACGTCCGAAGTCCCAGTAATGTCTTTCTGGTGCTATATCATTATGAGCCGAACAATGACCAAAATGGCGGCTTGTGTTCATAAGATGAATCGGTAGCAGTTGAAGTTGATAGATGGCGCTAGGCGCGCCGGATATGGTGCGCTATTGGTGCAATATGATAGCGGAAGTAACGCCATGGCGGGCAAGGGACGTGACGTACTCTCTTAATGACTTCGGACGTCATTGGAAGCATAATACAAATTTTATTCGAAGGTAAAATTTTAATATTTTTTTTACAATTTTTGTCTATCTGTGTGTTTGTTCCGGATAATCTTGAAAATAACTGGACCACCTTTGACGTGACTTTTATTGGCAGGTATCTGGTATAATAAGGAGTAACTTAGGCTACTTATATTTTAGAAAAAAAAATCATATATTGTTTCGCCGTGTCAGCTAGTATAAAAAAATAACACTATTACCCTGAACAGCCGGTAGATAGTATAAAACAAATTCATCTTCCTGAATGTCTGAAATGGAACAGGCAGAACAAAGTTTTGCAACGGCCACAAATACTTATTAAATATAACTTCCGAAAAATCAATGGTGAGCCCAGATTACATCCAAGGACTTCTTATTTCAAAAGCGGGACAGCGCGACATCCAGACCACCGAGTCGTCAGTATCCATTTCATGTCCAATTTGGAATGTCATGATTCTAATAGAACTAACGGATTTGTGCCCAGCAATAGACTTAGGATATTGAATGGTTCTTTAACAATATTTCTTAATATAAGATTAATTAGACATGATAAACTTTAGACAGCTCGAAGTGGCACTTGGTGATGCTGTCTGAAATTAAATTAAAATATTCACAGACGCGGTTGAATAAAGATATTAACAAGCTTCAAATCATTATAAAAATAGATACAGAAAATTGTTGGAAATGTGTATAAAGAGAATAAGCCTTATACATGTTGTATTTTTGATGTAATGTATTGTATTTTGTAATAATATTTAATCGGTTCATAATATAGCCGCTGGTGGATGTCATCGACAATGTTTTGGGGGCGTACTGACGTATTTGTAAGTACGATTTCGTTTTCACAATGACGTCCTAACGTTTCATAACGACTCATAACATAACATTATTTATAATCAAGGCAGATAAACAAATATATTAGAATATTTTTGATATCGTATATAAATATATCTTTGTGACATTTTGCACAATTTCTCTCGTACATGTCAATATCAACTTTGTCTATGACGCTTCTGACTGACGTACAGAACTCTAATGTTTACGCGTGCTAAAAATAAATTAGTAGCAACATTTTCCTCGAGTTATTTTTACAGTTATTATTTCAGAATGCTATGTTACATAACTTCATACTTTAGCGTAATAAATGACGTGTCTTTTTGTATGGTAATCGGAAAAAACAATGTTATCCTTATTCGTAGAATTGCTCGTAAGATTATGTTATAGCCTTAACGAAACCTTAGTACAAGAATGTACATTTGAGAATTATTTAGAGAGTACTCATTTTGGAGTTGAGACTTTCAGTAATCATTTGTGATAGTTGCCTACTTTTTTAATTTTAAATTTGCTTTGATATTGTTTTTTTTTCAATATATGTAAGTCAAGACACCATCAAATTAAAATCGACGTTTTACAAGTTGATAAGAAATTCTATGCAATTTAATAGTCGAGCATAACTGTCGCGACATCTATATCTATACTTATATTATAAAGCGGAAGAGTTTGTTTGTTTGTTTGAACGCGCTAATCTCAGAAATCACCGTTCCGATTTCAAAAATTCTTTCACTGGTGTATAGTCCATTTATCGAGGAAGGCTTTAGGCTATATTATATTTTCAAATAAATTAGGGATCCTTACTATAAGTCCAACGCAAGTCGACGCTATATGTCTAACTATTGTAGTTATCGCACAATAAGTGTTTTTTTGTATTTTTAAAAATAATTATAATGAGGTCGTTTTTAAAGCTCTTTATTTTGTACCTTGGTATTAACTCTACTCAAAATAAATTACTTCAATTTAAAGATAGATTCAATACTTTCTAGAACTTTTTGAATGATTCAATTCGGACATTTAATTCAAAAGATATAGCAAAATACAAAATGTAAGTATTCGTTTCTTAGGCAAATATTCCGCGCACATATTTATGATCGGGAGTCTCGCCCGACTCGGCTATGAGCGCCGTTCATAGCTGGCAGGTGATTTTTTTAAAAATATTTTTTATATTAGCTTGACGTTTCGGCCTGGTTGCACTGGCCGTAGTCACAAGCAGACAGATAATTTGTTTCCCTAAATGTGTCGCGTTATTTTCTGTTCATTATATGTATGTAATATGCAAAGTGAATATTAAAATATTTAAAAATATTTTCATACTTAAGTAACCAAAGTCATGGGTCAAAGCTTCACGCAGATATTATAATATTATCTATAATTCCTTACAATATTGCAACTTCATATGAATGGACGAAGCGCAAGAAATGCCTACGCACCTCGATCTTGGCGTCTTTTGCTAAAATATAAAGACTGCGGGTTTGCTGCACGACTACATACCACATAGAGTTGCCCATCTATATTTACATTTTTAATATCATGATCTCTTTTAAAACTTAGTAAATTTATTTTGATAAAGGTAGAGCACAGAAAACCCAATGACTTTATTTGCAGATGACAGTACTGTATCTATTCAATGTAAAGACATCATAAATTATCAGAGAGACATAAATAATTGCCTGTCTTCAATTATTAGCTGGCTAGACAATAACAACTTAAAAATAAATTATAATAAAACTCAAATAATGCATTTCTGTCAAAGACCACAGCCATTTAACAGTGTCATAATAAGCTACAAAAATAATATAATTCAAGAAGCAATCTCTGCAAAGTTTTTGGGTGTCCACATTTCTTACATATGCAAAAGAGTAAGCAGTACTGCCTATGCCCTGTACAAAATATCAAGATTAGTTAATGTTGATGCTATTATTACTACCTATTACGGCCTTGCTGCTTCAGTATTGCGTTATGGTATCATATATTGGGGCAACTCCACAAACTCTATACATGCGTTTAAAGCCCAAAAGCGCTGCATGAGAGCAATGTTTGGCTTGCAGTCGACGGACACCTGTAAGCCGTATTATATCAAGCACAGAATTTTAACAGTCCCGTCGCTATACATATTGGAAGTAGCTATATTTGTCCACAAGAATCCCCATCTATTCCAGCGCAAGTCAGATGTTATAAAACGAAATAGACGCGATAACTCTAAACTATGTTTGCAAAGTGCCAAAACTACTCTTATGACCAAAAGCTTACTATGTATGGCGCCAAGGATCTACAACAGAATACCACAGCACATAAAACTTCTAAACATAGTTAAATTTAAAAATATTATGCAGACTATTTTGTCAGAAAAATGTTATTATTGCTTAGAGGATTTTTTGAAAGACAAACTTATATAAATAATTTATCAATTGTATAAATTTATAATTTTTGTTATAATTAATTTATCGACTAATGTACTGACTAATAATTTGTTGACCTCTCATTTTTATTATTTACTTGCAGACAGATTAATTTTCACATTAATTATTTTAAATTATTATTTCAATATTATGCTTGACATTTTTTTTTTGTATTCTTTTTGACATTTCAACATTCATACGCCATCGTTGGCAAATTTTGGAGAGACTTAGAAATTCATTGTAACCATATTGTAAATACCCAAAATTGTGAATAAATAAATGATTGATTGATTGATTGATTGATTAATAATAATACCAAGGTGCCAAATCGACATCATTTAAATTATTAAAATAAAAACACAAGCTATGAGTTAGCCATACTGGTAAGAACATGTGGTGACCAGGTTTTTTTTAAACCGACGACAATGACCAATTAAAAAAAAAGGTTCAAGTAGTATAAAAAAATTGTGTGGTTTTATGAAACCACCGTAAAAGTGAAACTTTTAAAATTGAGTCTTGGGTTATTGATTTTTAAATCTACTTTTTAAATATACACAAACAAAATATTTTTTCAATAATTATTTTTCAATAATTTAGTTAGTAAGTTTTTTAAATTGATGAATCTGATAAAATGATTAACATTTATATTTTTTTAGAGTGCAACAGTGTAAAACAGTTACTTTACAGCAATTTTTTTAAAAGTTTGCTTTGGCTTCGTTTTCGAACCGGACGTCACCGGCTTTCAGGGGATTGTGCGATAAGGGCTATTTTAATTTACTTGCCATCTAGTATTTGTTAATAGGGTTTCATAAATGTTTTTTATTTTACGTGGTCACGACAATAATTCCTAGATGGCGCTACTAGGTTGCTACTATTGATGATTCTGCCGTAATATTGTATTATATCGATAGATGTCGCCCGAATCGACAAGTATTCCAGCTACGGCACTAGGGATAACGCGACACCTATTAAACGTTAACAACATTACAACAAAGGATCTTTACAAAACAAAACGATATTTTTTCCTCCAGTAAATATGATATTTCGATTTATTATGAAAATGTGACAAATACATATATAAAGAGCACTATCTTATCTTATATCTTTAAACGAGCAATTCTTGTATATATATATATATAAAATTGGAATCTCGGAATCGGCTCCAACGATTTTCATGAAATTTCTATTCCAGCAGATGGCGTTGTTAACTAACACGAAGTCAATGTGTGTTTGCTTTGCTTTTATTACAGTTTATCACTGCAAAAAATTAAGTATATGTTTCTAATATAATATGTTAGTACATAGTATATATTAGTATATATTTATTATTCTGTCGGTAAGATCGAAAAATATTATTGATATTTCATTATTTTATTAGTATGTAATTCGTACTTAAATATAATTTTCAAATAGTATGTAATTCGTACTTAAATATAATTTTCAAAAAACACAATTTATAAAAACACAATTTATAAATAATATATTTTTTTTTTCTCCGCCTGCAATACGTACGTACGTATATGTATGTGTGTAAAAAACAAACAAACAAACAAACCCGATCCTAGAAAATGTGTCGAAATTGGTAAAGAGGACGGTAATTAGACGATTATACATACGGCCCTCGTGGTGCATCGGTAAACCGCACTACCGATAACACAAGGTCGGGGCGGGTTCGATCCCTCGTCTGGGGGTGTTTTTCTACATGTTTTTTCTACATGTTTTTACGGTATTTATTTACAAAAATAAAGTGTATATTTGGGTAATTAATTAATATAAATAAACGATAATAGACGTGAAAGGCGCTCTGACGAGCGCCTTCACGTCACCGTCACGCGACATGCAACACGCAGACGAAAAAGTTTGAGACGATGTAATAAAAGTTTCACTTTAAAAAAAAAAAACTAAAGATTGACAAAAAACTTCTGACAAAGTCCCTGGTATTGCTATTGATTGAAGTTAATCATATTTTTTTATGGCATACGAGAGCAAAGCGTGTCGACTGATGGTAAGCAACCTGCGCCGCCCATGGACACCGGCAACACCTATAATGTTACCGTTGCGTTGCCAAACTTTAAGGAAAAAGGATGGGGATGGGAGGTGGACCTCCGCGTACCTCTCTCACAGAACGAACCGCGGCATGAGCCACTTTACGTCGATCTTCTGAGAGGAGTTGGTTTTTCACCGGTTGAGCCGGCCCATTCATGCAGCTAACTGCTTATTATTTTAACTTCTATTATTTTCATCATATCTAGGTTGTTAGTCGCTAATATCAACAACTAAGCAAAGTATGTAATGATCGTGCCTTATGGCGTTTTGTACTCTCTACCTACCCGCAAGGGATCTGGCGTGTTGTATGTATTAGGAACTTGATTTGGAAAAAAAAATAGTGTTAGATAGTTCATTTATGAGGAAAGCTTTGGGGTAATTAATATGATCGCGGCAATAATCTTTTTACTGGAAAATGTATAAAATATGGCGGTACGAAGTTCGCGCGGTTTGCTAGTCTTTAATATAGAGTGCAGACGTTGTGCAAGAAATGTGAATATTATCTTTAATATAGAGTGCAGACGTTGTGCAAGAAATGTGAATATTAATACAATTTATATTTTAACAGTCTCGGTGGTCCAGCTGTTGAGCATCCCGCTTCTGAATCTAGAGGTCGCAGGTTCGAATACTCACACTGGCTCACACTCACTCACTTTTCGAAGTTCTTTTCGGAAGTTTGTGTGAAAAATATCAATGACTGAAAACTTTCTGCCCGGTATGGCAATAGATTGGCCACCTATTCCATTTGGGACGTAAACAAAACGGCGAGACGAGACTTATCAGCCGCTGTCTACACCTTCGGTTATAAAAAGGCGTGAAGTTATGTTATGTTAAGTATTACATACATTTAAATTTGATTTTTTCTTGTTAACGTTGTAAGACGGTTTGTTGGGTCTTAACTTTGATGGACGAGTATTCTGACTGCTACTACACCTTTAATACACAAGCCTAGTGCTATGTTTTCAGTAGCGATATTAATAATATCATTATTATATATGATATCATTATTATATATATTACTAGCTGACACGGCGAACTTTGTTCCGCATCAAAAGTAAATAAATTTAAAGTAAAAAAAGTAAATTTTGGATATCATAAGGTTCAATTTGTGCCATTTATCGGCTTTAACTGCTGTCCCGCTATGCTAATACTGCAATATCTTCGAATTTTTTTTTTAAATTGCATGTTGTAAAGGGCCAAGATCATCTATATGACATGCACAATCTATTTAAGTCATTTAATTGGATTAAAATTAATGCGGTAATATTTAAAATCGCTTCGTAAATAAGTCATTAGTTCTCGTAAAAAGTAAAAAAAAAAAATGGTAATTGTGGGTTATCCCTAAAAGATAGACATATGCCCTCGCGAACTTTTTTGTAGAACTTCTGAAGGTGTTACATAATATAGATCATTGTTTTCATCTATCACTTAGGGTTCAGCCAGCGTTTGCAAGTAAACATCTAAATCTCGAAAATTATCATTATTTCTTTACATCATATAAGAATTATAGATCAAAACCACCGCGTTGGCATCCTCTAATTAAAAAAACCGCATCAAAATCCATTGCGTAGTTTTAAAGATATACGCATTTAAGGGGACAGACAGCGGAAAGTGACTTTGTTTTATACTATGTAATGATACATGATTAGAAAAGAGTATTTGACACATAATTTTCTTGCCGGTTCTGTCCATGATAGACCTCGGAATCGGGACGTCTGTAAAGCTAGAAAGGTCAAGTCAGCAGAATCACTTGTTTTATATCTCAAAATTTAGTGAGGCTCTTAACATCACCTTCCTCCAGAACACGTTCTATTTGGTCTTGGAATGTGTGTCTTGGCCGTCCTCGACTCCTACATCCGTCCGCTTTTGCATTGTATATCTGCTTAGTCAGTCTTGCGTCAACCATTCTTTCTACATGTCCGAACCATCGGAGCATGCCCTTTCTTACTTTTACACCGACACTCTCTTTCAAACCAACTTCCTTCCTTACAACCTTGTTTTCTACGCGGTCAGCGAGATTATAATTATAATTATAATTGCTACAATAATATTTTCATAATTAGTGGTTAATAATTGGCTTGTAATAACATAATTATATTTATTTAGTATCCCACCAAATAAACATGTTCACATATCGATTACAATTTTTGTTATCATAATTATCGATGTTCCGAATGATATTCAATATCATATATATCGATTACTAATGGCTAAAAATATTTTCATTTTTGTACAACAATATATTATTTTTCTCTCCAATTAGATCCCAAATGTTATTAATTATAATAACAGTGTTATGCAAGACTGACGCAGTAAATGCCTGGAAACAGGCCTGTCCTAACTCAAATTTACCGATCAACCCAAAATGGGTTGATCGGTAAATTTGAGTTAGGACGCCGTCGCCGTCGCCCCCCCTCTGTCACGAGGGGGTACTCATCCTCGGGGAGCCTCGGCGAGGCTCCCCCGGGCGGGGCGGCTCCGACCGCGCGCTGTAAAGAGGCGCGCAGCCGGCGGCGCCCCCGACGACCCTCCCCGGCCGCACCGGGGGGTCATCCTTCCCGGGCCGCGACCCGGGCGCACCCGCGGGGTGTGCGCCCTCGCGACCCGCCGGCGGCGGCGATCACTGAGCTCGCCGCCGCCGCCTTCGAGCGGGATTGGCTCTCTCCCGACCCTGCTCGGCGGCTTCCTTCTGGAGCATGACAGCTTCGCAGAAGGAGACCACAGCCCTCCACTCCTCCTCGCCCGCCAGCATTGCCGCGACCAACGCCGGCGGAGACAAGTCTCGCCCGATCCCGTCGACCAGGACTCGGCGCTCGGCCGCCCAGGCCGGGCAGACCTCCAGCGTGTGCTGGGCCGAGTCCAGGTCGGATGCGCAATGGTGGCATCTCGCCGTCTCTTCACGTTTTATTCGACTCAGATACTCACCGAAGCACCCGTGACACGCCCGACTTCGAGCGTTCGCTCAGGTTCGCCGAGCTGGGGGTGGCAATCGTCGTCAGACGGATCCGCGGGCTGGGCCTGGAGGTGGCGCCTCACAAAAGTGAGGCGCTGTGGTTCCACCGCCTCACCAGAAGCAGGGAACCCCCGGCCTCGCGGATCCAGGTGGGTGACACGGCTGTCCCGGTGGGGCGGTACATGAAGTACCTCGGCCTCACCCTGGACAGCCGCTGGAGCTTCGAGGAGCACTTCGTACGGATGTTCCCCCGAGCGCGACGGGTGGCGGGCGCTTTACACCGCCTGCTGCCCAACCTCGGGGGACCGGGGGGGGGGGGGGGGAGTTCGCCCGCCTCTACCTCTAAATGGTGACGTCTTTCAATTCCATTACTTTCCGTTTAAGAGTACTTTTCTCGCTCTTGAGACTGCTGGAATCGTTATACTAGCAGTAGCTGCTTTGAAAAAAAAAAATGTATTGTCCAAAACTTCTTTACTACAATGACAACACTATTTCAGCACTAAATAGTGACGTCTTCCAATTCCATTAGTTTCCGTTTTTGAGTCTTCTAGCTCTTAAGACCGCTGGCGTCGTTACACTAGCAGTTAAGAAAGAGAAAGAAATAAAAAAAATATCTTTTTAACTTCCCGCTAAAAATCTCAGATTTTCAAAAATCTGGAAGTTATTGTTTTCACCCCGTGTGCGTGTGCGTGTGCGTGTGCGCGCGCGCGTAATATAATCGAGTTAATTTGTTAGTAAGTATCTAAATCACAATTGGTGCGGGTAGCAGGTAAATTTTAATGAAGTGTGTGTGTGTGTGTATGTAATTCGCTTATAACTTTTGAACGACTGTACCGATCAGATCGAACTAAACGGCGTTCTAAAGAGTTTCCTTGAACTTAGATTTCCTGAGAATTGGAACCGATTCGGACCGATAGACTTTAAGAAATCTTGAAAAATCTCAAAAAAATAAGAAAAAAATAATTTTTTAAAGTGGTTTTTTTGGAATATCTTTTAAACGGCTCTATCGATCAACTTTAAAAACTAATCCGCCCTTAAGCTTGAAAAACCACGCCGATCGTCGCTAATCCGGTCAAAATCGGTTAATTCGTTCGAGAGATATCGTGAACGAAAGAAAACCGAAAAAGTGTTTTTTCGGGATTACTCCGAAATTTTTGGTTCGATCAATGAAAACCTGAAAATAACTTATAAGGATGATAAAACTGCGTCGAATGCCGCCAACCGCGTGAAAATTGATTGATCCATTCAAAAGTTATTGCGGTTTGAAAATTCCAAAAATAGTGTTTTATGAAACTTCTATCAGACTTTTGAGCTGGGAGAGCTCAAATGCATAGAAATATTATTTCTTTGAACTCAGTGAGCTCAAAATATCACATAAATTATATTTTGAGCTCAAAAATCTTTAAAATGTCATAAATAGAATTTTAAGCGCCCAGAAATCGAATTAGCGGGAAGTTGCAGGGATGGCCTTTAGGGTGAACCGTTTTTCTAATTTTTTTTTAATCTTTTGCTGTACTGACAGCACTAATTGAGCACTAAATGGTGACGTCATTTGATTACATTAGTTTCCGTTTTCGAGTCTTCTTCTTGCTCTTAAGGCTGCTAGCGTCGTTATACTAGCAGTAGTTGATTTGAAAAAAAATATATTTTTAAATTTTTTTTTACCGTACCGGCAGCACTAATTGAGGACTAAATGGTGACGTCTTTTAATTCCATTAGTTCCCGTTTTAGAGTCTTCTTCTAGCTTTTAAGACTGCTGGCGTCGTTATACTAGCAGTTGTTGATTTGAAAAAAAAAAAATTTTTTAACACACACACACAGCGGCTACATCGCTAGGGCAGTCAGGGTCGTTTCTTGTGATCTTATAACGTTGAGATCTGATGAAAACTCGATATTTGCAATACAGAATAATGCCTATAACTTTTCGATTATTGAAAATCTTCGATTTTTCTAGCGGGCAGTTGAAAAATGATTTTCCTAAAAATTTTTCTGGGTTCACCGGTAGCATTAATTTAGCACTAATTAGTAACGCTTTTCAATTTCACCTATGCCGATTTTAAAGTCATCTTTCAGCTCTATGATTGCTCGTATCGTTATGTCAGCAGTTATCTATACCTAAAAATTGAAAAAATGTTTTTTTGAAAAATCTGTTTGCTTGTACAGGCAGCACTAATTGAGCACTAAATTATTAGCTGATGTGCCTCTCGCTCCAACTGTGTCATAGCGCGGTCACGAATGGTACACTGCTAGCTTAATGAAAAGTTAGCAGTGTTCTCATTTTCAGTCCCCCTATCACAGCACCAAATATATGTTATCAGCACTAAATTAGCACTAAATTTTGAGCTATAAAACGAGTGATTCTGTCGACTGAGACAGACTGAGACGAATGGTACACTGCTAGCTTAATGAAAACTTAGCAGTGTTTTCATTTTCAGTCCCCCTATCACAGCACCAAATATCTGTTATAAGCACTAAATTAGCACTAAATGAGCACTAAATTTTGAGATATAAAACGAGTGATTCTGCTGACTGAGACAGACTGAGACGAATGGTACACTGCTAGCTTAATGAAAAGTTAGCAGTGTTCTCATTTTCAGTCCCCCTATCACAGGACTAAATATCTGTTATCAGCATTAAATTAGCACTAAATGAGCACTAAATTTTGAGATATAAAACAAGTGATTCTGCTGACTTGACCTTTCTAGCTTTACAGACGTGGAATCGGGCCGCTTGTGTCGATTGCGCTCGTGTTTTCTTATTCCACGGAGGCACTTTCCTCAAGCGCTCATGATTCTATATATCATTGAAAATAATAAGCTTAAACTTTGTATTTTTTACTATTTTTAAGACACTTAAAAATAGTAAGTCCTAGAAGTCCTATGAAAATACAGCTCCTTTGACTTTGAAAAGTATCAATAACTTGGTGGACGACACTGACTCCGTGAATTCACCAAGAAGTTTAGAAGATATTATTATTATTTATACATACAAACATAACTTCACGTCAAATCTCTTGCGTGGTAGGCAGAGAGAACAGAGTGCCATTAGGCACGATTCTCACACGCCTCACTAGCTTTTTTGACTTTCATAACTCTTTTCATGCGCGTGCGTCGATTTTTAAGGTTCCTAACATCACCTTCCTCCAAAACTCTTTCTATTTGGGTATGGAGGGTGTGTCGTGGCCGTCCTTGACTTCTACATCCATCCGCCTTTGCATTGTATATCTGCTTATTAATTCCTGCGTCATCCATTCTTTCTACATGTCCAAACCATCGGAGCATGCCCTTTCTTACTTTTACACCGACACTATTATTTATATTTTACGTTACGAATAGCGTTGGTACGAGATTGAGAAACTCTCTTCTCCATCTAGTTCCTATCAATAAACTCTCCACAGAGACTACTAGAGTGTTCTAGAATGTGTATTTGCTACGTAACTAGTCTAAACAAGACTCGAACATTATTTACACATAATATTGCGTATGAGTCTTTAGGCTTTGGCTAAGTATAAATATCAGTTACGAACCAGTTGAACGATCTCTTTAGATATACAAAAACAAATTACTCATGTAATATATTGATCATAACACTGCTTATAAAACAACTTAATAATATTATTAGTTGCGTAATATTATAACAACATAGAATAGATATGTTTAATGTAGTTTTTTTTTATTTATCATTAGCATAAGGAGAAGGCGTGAGTCTGAAAATTGTTCTTTGTCACTTCCGTCAGTTAGTAGCGGGGGCGAATAGGAGGAACATTGTCATATATGGAAGTACAGCGAGCGTAAAGTTAGCGTCATCGCTAGATTGACTTGTTATTTAAAGGTGCTTTGCGGCGATATACCTTTGCATGTACTAATAAGGCTATATTATTCTGTTCTGTGTGCCGCCTACATAAAAAATAAAAGATTACTTAAAATTGATTAGTCAAATACGAGTATAATTAGATCTTTGAATTTTCTTGTCAAATATCCAATTTAAGTGGGGCATGATAATATTTTATACAATGACATAATAGGAGGAAGTTTGAAAGTTGCGCCAGTAACTGAGAGGATAAGAGACGATCGAGGGATGGATGAAAAAGGAGAATGATGTAACTGAATGTGGAAGGAAATAAAAGAATAGGAAAACCTAAAAAATTACATGATTATGAAGAGTTTTAGTGTGGAACATACGATGTTAGGGAAATGTACAAAAGAAAAACCGGTTGTGCCGACCCCAGATACTGGGGATAGGGCAGGAAGATGATGAAGACTCTGGACATATTTAAATTGCTCTCGTGGCTTAGTAGAAATTGGTACTGGCTGTTGGTCAGCGGGTTGATAAGTAAAAACTTTTGTTTCATTAAAGGGGCTTGGAATAAATATGAATAAAAGTGCACTTTTTAATAAAAGTGTATTTGGTATGGGCCCAAAAATGTATAACAACCTACCGAGAGACATTTTAGAAATTCTTGAAGCAAAACGTTTTAAACGCCAGTTGAAAAGACACCTAATTGCTAAGGCTTATTACAGTGTCGAAGAGTATTTGAATGACAAATTATAGTTATTTGTAAATGTTGGACGTAATGTATTGTTGTTTTTCCTGTGTTTTTGACCTAAAATCTCTGACTGTAATTAATTGTTGATATGACATTGATATTGTATTTTAATATTTTGTTGGACTATATTTGACATTGTATTAATTATAAGCTTTTATTTAACTTGCACTGTATGTATGTATGTATGTATGTAAGTATGTATGTTCGGTGGAATCTTGTAACTCAATTTTGAAGTAGATACCTTCAACCGATTGAGCTGAAATTTTGAATACACGTTTACTTTGGATGACAATGCATGATATAATGTATGACATCATTCTATATTCAATATGGCGGACGACCCAAGATGACGGAATGGATATTTTTAATGCATTTCTGCAATATGGGTATCAAATGAAAGGGTTTATTGAGTGTAACTCAAAATATAATATGACGTCATTCTAAATCCAATATGGTGGAATATCCAAGATGAAGGAATATATATTTTAAGCTTTCGTACAATATGGGTATCAAATGAAAGGGCTCATTGGGAGCAACTAAAAAAATAATGTGACGTCATTCTAAATCCAATATGGCGGATCATCCAAGATAGAGTAACAGTTTTTTTTAATGCATTTATACAATATGGGTATCAAATGAAAGGGTTTGTTAATAGTAACTCGAAAAACAATGTGACGTCATTCTAAATCCAATATGGTGGAATATATATTTGTGTTCCTACTATATGGGTATCAAATGGCCCTTTCATTAAAGAGTTATATGAGAACTTCAAAAACTATGTCTCGGTGGTTCAGTAAACTAGCCCGCTTCTGAATCAGGAAGTCTTGGGTGCCAATTTGGCCACCACACACCAATGTCTTTCGAAATTCCTCTCTAAAGTTATGTGTGATAAATATTTTTGACTGACCACTTTGTGCTCGCTGTATGGCAACAGTGGTAGAGCCCAGCAATTCACTGTATGAATGGGCTAGCTCGACCGGTGAAATACCACAACCAGCTCACGCCGGTTTTCTTTGGGTGAGAGAGGTACCCGGAGGCCCACTCCCCTTTTTTTTTTTTCTTTTTTTTTTTTTTTTTTTTGTTACCCAGTGGAAACCCGTTAAAGGTACCACCAGCACTGGGGGGTACTGGGTGGTTATTTTGAACTCCCCGTCCCTCCCACCACCGGGACGGTATACCAACTAAAACCACTGGGGTGTTCCTCCTCACCACATACGACGAGATCGCGGGAAACGCGCTAACAAACACCTACCGACCCCGTCTGTGGTTGCCCTCCTCGGGGGGGCCATGCTCGGTCCCCCGTTCATCTCCACGTGAGGCGCTCCGGAACACCTGGAACGCCCGCCTCCTCGGGACCTTGCCTCCTAACGAGCGATGAAACCCCCGGTTCACCGCTAGAGGTCCCATTATGGCGGCAAGCGGTCGGCATAAGCCCGCCTCCTGCGGCCCCTTCTTGCGCGGCGGATCAAGGGCGCAAGAGCGTTATTCTCACGCGTCCTCTCCGCGGCCTCCTTCCGAGACATGACAGCGCCAGCAAAGGTCAGCACCGCCTCCCAAGCCTGCTCACTATCCACCATTGCACGAACAACACTGGGCAGCGAGAGGTCTGCCCCGATGGTCGAGATGAGTGTCGCGCGTTCGCTCGACCATGCGGGGCACACGGCGCAGGTGTGATGCGCCGTGTCTTCAGCCGCGCCACAATGGTGGCACTCCATTGTGGGCTCTCTACGGGCAACCCGGCACAGGTAACGGCCAAAGCAGCCGTGACCCGTGAGGAGCTGCGTCAGGTGGAAGGTGAGGGCGCCCCGCCTTCGTTCGGCCCAGTCTCTAATGACTGGCCGAAAGGCTGCCACTAAATCGTGGCTCGCAGCCGGAATTGCCAGCCGCTCCTTCCACCTCCGGAAGAGGCGATCATGGGCTCGCTCCCGCCAGCGTCGGATATCCTCCGGAGGTGGGAGAAAGCCCCTGGCTCGTGCTTCAGCACACCTACGATATATCGCCGCCAGCACCCCAGCTTCCAGGTCCCACGGCGGACTCCCGGACAGAATCGCCGACGCCTCAAACGACACAGTGCGGTAAGCCCGGGCTGCTCTGCACGCGATGACGCGCTGCGGTCTTCGCAACTCGGCTCTGTTTGCCACGTTCAAATCCTCCGCCCAGATTGGCGCACCGTAGAGTGCCATTGAGCGCACCACGCCAATGTAGAGGCGCCGACAATTCCCTCCCGGACCTCCAATGTTAGGGAGTACACGTCCGAGCGCCCCGGCGCAAGCCACCAGTTTGAGAGCTAGGCGCCGGAAGTGCTCAGTGAACCTCCAGCGTCCGTCGAGCACCAGGCCGAGATAGCGCATGGTAGGCCCGACGGCGATGGAGGTCCCGTCGACGACAATTTCTGAGCCTGGAGGCGGCGCCCTCCGAGGACCGTGGAAAGCCATAGCCTCAGATTTACTGAGCGCCACCTCCAGGCCCAGGGCTCTGATACGCCCGACCACCTCAGCGACGCCAGTGGTGGCAAGCAGGGTTGCCTCGCGAACATTGGCTCCACGAGCCAACACGAGGGTGTCGTCCGCATAGCAACACACGTCAACCCCCCTGGGATTGGGACCGCGGAGCACCCAGTCGTAACCGATATTCCACAGGAGCGGTCCTAAGACTGAACCCTGTGGAACACCGCACGAAACGTCCCAGCGAGACCACCCACCTCGGACCGGATATAGGATGGCCCGGTCAACGAAGTAGTCCGCTATAACTCTTCTCAGATAACGGGGCACACCGTGGTATCTTAGGGCCTCCTTTATTGTCTCCCAGGGCAAGGCGTTAAATGCGTTAGCTATATCTAGCGAAACCGCGAGTACTGCCCCACCCGTGGAAACGACCTGCTCCGTGTGTGTCCGCACCCACGCGATTGCGTCCACCGTTGATCGTCCACGGCGGAATCCGTACTGCGCCTCGTGAAGATTCGGCCCGACTGCACCCAGGTGCGCGACGAGGCGGGTGGCGAGCACGCGTTCAAAAAGTTTACCAATCTCGTCCAGCAGCACTATGGGCCGGTACGCCGAAGGCGAGTCAGCCGGGCGCCCATCCTTGTGAATGAGGACGAGCTTACCCGATTTCCACCGACGCGGGAAGCGACCCTCACGGAGGCACTTGGAAAATAGAGCCCTTGTCTGCTCCTCGAGGCCCTCCCTCAGCGACAAGACCAGGACGCGCCCCGGCACCCCGTCCAATCCAGGAGCGGTATTTTTAAGAAGGAGTCGGGAGGACGCCGCCATGAATTCAGCCTCAGAGACTTCAGGGTCTGAGGCTTCTGCCTCCACCCTCTCCTCGGCCTCGCGAGGTGGGGGGACCATACTGGGAGGTCTAAAATATCCCCTTTGGGGAAATAAGGCCTCCACAACCCGAGCCGTAAACTGTGGCTCAAGACTGCAGGTCAGAGGTGGAGCCCACTGCCGAAGCTTTTGCCTCACCGCTTTGTATGGGCGCCCCCACGGATCTCTGTTTAGCGTCTCAAGCCACTCCTCCATAGATTGCTCCTTGGCTCGGGCGATAGCCATCCTAAATGCTGTGCGACAGGACTTGTAGGCAGCGTACAGTTCGCCCTCCACAGCCGGGTCTCTGAGGCTTCTCCGACGATAGTGAGAGCACCGGTGGCGTGCAGCAACACATTCCGCCCGCAGGGCATCGAGCTGGACGCACCACCAGTGCACTTGACGCCCACTCCCAAGCGACAAGCTTTTACTATCACATAAATTGTATATAATAAGGTTATAAGTTGATAGTTAAAATGTTTAAGGTGAAAATTATTTTATTCTTTTTAGAGCGTTTAAATAAAAGCTTCTTTAAAAAAGTTTTTTTCTTTAAATTATTTTTAGATGCCTATATTGTCAGTATTATATTGCATGCTGTGTTAAACTTGATCGATATTGTGCGCCTATTAGGCATGTTACGGTTGTACCTGCTACATTTATAAGAAGACCTGATTAACCTGTAATAGACAATGAATAAATGAACATGAATAATTACCCAAAAGTGTATGTTACATTTTCAGCATAATACATTTCGCTGTGCCCACCTCATTAATGTACCATATGGGGGCGTTTAAAATAATACACTTAAAAAGGTTATCAAAATGTTACTAAACGAGTAAAATACTCCTACATACACGTATTTTGAACTTTCGAAAATGTCGAGTCGACTCAACAATTTTAAATTGTATTTGAGCATGAGGGTGGCATTTGTACAATGTTGTATTTTCTAACAACCGTACATCCAGAATAATATAAAAAGAAACTTCAGTTGGCAATTTACAAAGTAGATTAATAATGTTAACTTTGAATAGAACATCGTTCAAGGCAGTGGGGTTTCCATAATTATGCCGTTACTAGGACAATTATTTAGCTAATTATTCCTTCTTGCTATAATTAAACTAAGCAGTAATAATTTTCGGTGTCTATATTTACATTCGCCAATTAGGGTTTTGTATATTTTAATGATTACTTTTCAAACATTTTATGTAAATATTTGTTTTTTTTTTATGTGTCGTGTCACCTGACGGTAAGCAAACTTCGCCGCCCATGGACATCAGCATAGACATCTAAAACGTCATAGTTTCAATTGTCTAGTCATTGAGCACGCTTAATTCTCGACTAATAAAGTCAAAATATAATTAGTAGTTTTTTTTACCATCCTTATAATAAGTTAAGCCTTTTTGTCACTTTTTTATCTAATTCGCGAATATTTCTAATATTCTAGAGGACATAATATCTGTTTTATTTAATACTGGTTGTTGCCTGCGACTTCGTCTGCGTGGACGCCATAAAGCAACAAAAATATGCCTGTGCCATTATACGGGGTTTATTGCTCACCCCCAATTAGTTATAGCGTGATGATATTTAGCCTATGTGTTATCCCGACCTTTTGGCAATATTCATGCAAAATTAGATATAAAAGCATGCTGTAGTTTGAGAGTTGATCCGTAACAAACAAACAGACAATCAGACAAGAAATCTAAAAACCATAGTTTTATGTTCGGGATCGATTGATCATCATTTCCCAAGTATTCTAAAAAATAATATTCAATGTACAGTTTTGACTCTCCTACGATTTTATTATATGTTTATTTTATCATATTTATCAATTATTCGAAAGTTTTCTTTAACTTTTTAACTTGCATAGTTACGATATTTCACAAAAAATAATCTTAAATAGATAATTTTATCCATTGTATTCCGGTTATATTTGTCTCCGCAAAAGTTGTGCTGTTTTAGCTCATAGTTATAATGAGGTTTGTTAATTATGAAAAGAGGTTGAGTAATTAACAAGTGCACTGCCTACGATCATTCATGCAGGTACACGCAAATCTGACTATAAATTACCTATGACTGTAACATGTACACTGGCATGCCCACAAACAACTTACAATAGGTGACCGCTGGTCTTGTTGTCTTTGTGATATATTTTAACAGTAGTATTTAATTACCATTCCTACATATTAGCAAACCGTACTCGGTTACACTCATTAAGAGGTTGTTTTTTAATTCATGTTTTAGTAATCACACACAAACAAAATACACACACAAAACACAAATACAAAATTTCTAATAATAGTAAGCCTAAAGTAAAGTAATTTCATGTGTTTTTTTGGTATATAAGAACGACAGTCCATATGTATTATAAGTATTTCTATGTACCATTTCTATGTATTATAAGTATGTATTTACAAAAGAAAAGTATACATGTATTATTATCCGTTGTCTAGTATCCATAACACAAGCATTTAGTTGCTTAGCTTGGAACTAGAGGGCGCTGTGTGATTTGTGTCCAAGATATTATTATTATTAAATATTAACAAACTTGCCTGTGAAACGAATATTTTGAATGATCACGACTTGACGAAGAGTTACATCCAAGCACTGCACACATAACCATCGTATCAATTTAAACTATTAATATATATATATATATATATATTTAGATATGTAATATAGTTAGCAAACCAGTTATTTAAAGAACTTAACACATAAAAACATGATGACAGCTACTGATGTAATATATTAATGAGTTCCTCGAGGTTTGAGTATACTACCGATAGGTTCGATAGACGGACAGGTATATACCTGGGCAGATAGATATTTGCCTAATTAATGTGAAGCTGAAATTTCATAATTAGTTTCATTTTAAGTTAGCGACGACCAGTGACCATTTAAGTACCTATGAAATTAAATATTTTGAGTTGCCGTTGCTTACAATATACTATGCATATTTCCCTATTTTAATAAAATGTATAGCAGAAGAATAGTTAGATTATCCCTAATTCTTCGCCATACGTTATGACGAATAACCTGTTCCTGCTTTCCTGCTACATGATCTTCTACTTTTCTCTTACATCCTATCTTCAAAACCTGTTTGGGTTGCAGATTGTAATACAACGATATGAAAATATTGATGATGTACCAAGTACCACTCATGTCTTGGCCACCAAGGACAATGAAATATCACCAAGATAAAAAGAAAGAAAAAGAAAAGAAAAAATATTTTGTTAAAATAAAGATGAAAAACAATGTAAATTTAAAATTGAAACATATACATAACTTCACGCCTTTACGTTACCCGAAGGTGTAGGCAGCGGCTGTTAAGCCTCGTCTCGCCGTTATGTTGACGTCCCAAATGGAATAGGTGGCGAACCTATTGCCATACCGGGCACAAAGTTTGTCAGTCATCGGTATTTATCACACATAACTTCCGAAAACAATTTCGAAAAGTCATTGGTGTGAGCCAGTGTCTGGAATCGAACCCCGGACCTCTGGATCAGAGGCCGTGCGCTCGCCCACTGCGCCACCGAGACTGCACTAAGTGATTCGTGTAAGTCTAGTCAGTACTTAAATATGACTTGACACGCGACCGCGTGTCTTGATAAGTCGTGATTGGTTCCTGGTTTATTTTTAATATTTAATAACATAAGAGTGGAAAGTTTTACAGATATTTAGGCGTGGAATTTTTCCGTCGAAAATTTTCTTTGTTGGTATGCCAGATAAGTGGATATTTCCCACGTGGAAAACTTACAAAAAATGACTAATTAAATACCATGTCTTTTTATAGACGATAGGACGCGTTGTAAAAAAATAACAACCGCTGAATACAGGTCTTTGGGTTATCTTATAAGGTTTTCTTATAAGAGTACAACAAGTAATGTTTTCAAATTCAATCAAATTTAGTTTCTAAGATTTATCAGATACAACGAAAAGAGAAACCTCCATCATCATATTATCATTTTATCGGAAAATTGTAACTTGAAAGAAGCACTGGAAATACTATCTAAATAATTTTCAAGTGTAAGGACGAAGTGTTGGGCAAAATTTTGTACATAACATATACTAACATGAGTGAATATAATATAATTTCACGCCAAATGCCTTGCGGGGTAGGTAGAGAGAACAGAGCGCCATAAGGCACGATTCTAACACGCCTCCCTCGCTTCGTTGACTTTCATAACTCTTTTCATGCCGGCGCGTCGATTTTTAAGGCTCCTAAAATCACCTTCCTACAAAACACATTCTATTTGGTAATGAAATGTGGGTCTTGGCTATCCTCGACTCCTACACCCATCCGCTTTTGCATTGTAGGTATATTTGTGGTCAAAATGAAACCATTTAAAGTTTGAATTAATATCTTTAAAATTGGTGATTTAGAAACTGTATTATTACTTTTCAATAATAGCTGGACCATATTTTGTTTTGTGATAGAGGTAAACAAGCTAGCGGGTCACCTGATGGTAAGTGACTAGCGCCGTCCATGGACTTCTTTAACGCATAATGTTGTTGAGTATGGGAAAGTTGGGAAAAGGCGAATGGGCCTACGGTTATCACTTTCACTGACTGAAACGCAGCGTGAGCCAGTTTAAGTTATGATTCTGATATGTCGTGGCATTTCACCGGTCAAGCCGGTCCATTCATGTATCAGACTGCATGGCTGCACATTATTATATTTACATAAAATAATAGTTGCAACGCTTGTAATTATACACCCATTCTTGGTTACAAGCGTAGTGTCCTCGTAAGAACAGGACAATATACATTCTTTGCCGTTTCTAGAACCATTTGATGTTATGAAAGGAGACCGGAAATGAGGTGCGATGCTTAATGCAAGTTACGGATTCGATTCTTAGGTAAGATAAATTGCTTCGGTTTATTTCTACACAGAACAGAGTGTGAGGCTTCATAACATTTGGATTAGAACAAAGTAATTTAAAAAAAAATTCGGTGGTCCAGTGATCAAGCACCTCGCTTCTGAATCCAGAGGTCGCGGGTTCGAATCCTGGCTCACACCAATGACTTTTCGAAATTAATGTTATGTGTGATAAATATCGATGACTACAAACTTTGTGCCCGGTAAAGCAATAGGTTCACCACCAATTCCATTTGGGACGTAAACATAAACAAAGAAAATCATTCCATGCACATTGAAACTAATAGCTGACTATAGAAGACTAGAGGTAGACATCCACCATTATTTCACAAATATAAGCTAAGCGGTTTTTTTTTTAATTTGACAATGTTGCATAGATACTATTTGGCTTATCACCTTATTCTGAATAAGTCTTATTATTGCTCGAATTTTAAAAATTTAATACTTACCATTTTTTTAAGGGATAGGAGGGCAAACGAGAAGGCGTGTCACCTGATGGGAAGTGACTAGCGCCGCTCATGGACACCTGCAACACAAATAGTGCTATAGTTGCGTTGCCGACCTTCAAGAGAGCAGGAGTCGAGTGGGAATCGAACCCGTCAACCTCGATTCTACAGTCGGTAGCATAACCAATGCACCATGCGGCTCGTCAATTATAATATTTATAAGTCTCGGTGGTACATTGGTCGAGTACCCCGCTTCTGAATCAAGAAGTCGCGGGTTCCTATCCTGGCTCTCACCAATGACTTTGCTAAATAAAATTAAATAAATAATAATTTTCGGAAGTTATGTATGATAAATATCTAAACTTTCTGAAAACTTTGTGCCCGGTATTTCAATAGGTTCGCCACCTATTCCATTTGGGACGTAAACATAACGTCCAGTCGAGGCTTTAACAGCCACTGCCTACACCTTCGGTTACAAAAAGGCGTGAAATTATGTTATTATATAGTCTCGGGTTCAAATCTATTATATGCGCGTATTCATATTTTGAGTACAGATGTACCGTACTCAAAATCTGAGTATTATATATTTCGTTTCATTCTCGTCAATAGACGAAAAAATATGTTGTTGGTTTAAAGTTTATCAATATAACATTTAATAACATATAACATGTCGAAACCATTTGCATAAAAGGGATAGGCAGCTATCCAAACTGCGTTCCGACGTTGTAGGTTATTGCTGTGTAATTAAAAGCTCTAAAAATTACATTGTAAGCGATAAAGTTTAAAATGTAATTGAGTTGAGCTACCGAGTCAAGTGGCTGTAGAAAAGATTGATTTATTACTATAAATTGTGTATTTTTCATAGTCAATGATCTATTTGGTGTTTCGGCGATCTATAAGCGACGTTTAACACTTGATGTAGTGTCGGTAATTTGTGATGGTTGGTCTGCTTTTCCTTTATTTTTTTATCAATTATTTCAAAATTCGGAGTTTATAATGTTTCATAATGTCGGCTGGTTGATAGCCCGTCGACAGAACGCCGTATTCATTTAACGGCAACATTTAATTAAACTAATATGCGTTTTAAAAATGTTATAGACAAATGGAAATTGCTTCTCGAGTAGAGTTCCAACGAAGTTATTAATTTTTTTTTTGATTTACGAGACGATCTCGACAGCCAGCGGCAAATGAACTGTTCAATTGTAATCATTTGACCTGTTTTAGTTTTTAAAACGACGCTTTCAATTGTTGTTTCTATATTATACTCAGTGGTAGAATTTTGCAGTTCGCTGCGTGAATGAACCGGCTCGATCGGTGAAATACAACGACCTCTCAGAATATCGGCGTGAAGTGGGTCGTGCCGCGTTTTGTTCGGTGACAGTGGTTTCCCGATCTCCTCTCCCGTCCTACACACTTAAAGGACGGCAACGCACCACGGTGTTCACGGGCAGTGAAAAATTACTCTCCATTAGGTGACCAACTTGCTCGTTTACCCTCCTATCCTATGAAGAATATGTATATGTATATTCTTAGAAAGATTTTCTCGATGGTTAAAAGTTCTATATACTTTTCTGTGCAATAAGCATAAAACCTAATATCGTCGCATTTAGCAGTTAAAATGGACACACATTTATTTCTACTGAATACTAGTATTAACTGCGGCTTCGTTCCGGTACATGTAATCGAATCAGAATCATTTAAAAAACATAAACCAGCACTATTATACGAGGGGTATGCAGTATCCGGGCTATCAGACGTTTTATGGTTAAAGGTGTCATCATTACATAGTATAAAACAAAGTCACTTTCCGCTGTCTGTCCCCTTATATGCGCATATCTTTAAAACTACGCAACGGATTTTGATGCGGGTTTTTTTTAATAGTTAGAGGGTGTCAATGGGGTGGTTTTGATCGTTAATTCATGTATAGTGTAGTAAAAAAAGTGATAATTTTCAAGATTTAGAACTTTAATCGCAAACGCTGCCTGAACCCTAAGTGATAAATCAAAACAATGTACTACATTATTATACGCCTTTAAAAGGTCTACAAAAAAGTCCGCGAGGGCATATGTCTATCTCTTAGGAATAACTCACAATGACCATTTTAATTTTTTTACTTTTTACGAGAAATATTGGCCTATTTACGAAGCGATTTCATCCATTACAGTATTAATTTTCATCCAATTAAGTGTCTTAAATAGATTGTGCATGTAATATAGATGATTTTAACCCTTTACAGCATGCAATTTAAACTGTTACTGAAATGGCTGGACCGATATTGACGGAATTTTTATTGGCTGGTTAGGCTACTGTTTCTATATAAGAATATTTTTATTTATACATTTATCGCTTCGAGGTGAAACGAAAGTTCGCCGGGTCAGCTAGTTAGTAATATTATATTCTTGTATTGTAATGTATATATTGATGTTACATCACAGGTCAGTTCCTATACTCGTATGTTGGCGCCAAGTTCCAGTCGCGTAACATACAACAGACGCCCGCGGGCGAATTATAATTGCGCCCGGGGAACCTAGTCTCATGCGCACTCTTGCTGTACGCCATTACTTACAAATACGTAGGGCTGTCCGTACGTACGTAGGGCTGTCCGGACTCGCTGTAATCCTTTGATTAATTTTATTGCATTAATCTTTTAGATCTACTGTTTCATATCACAATAAATATTAATAGCTATAAAAGTCGAAGAAGCCAGTGAGGTGTGTATGAATCGTGCGTTATGGTGCTCTGTTCTCTCTACCTATCTCACAAGGCACTTGGCGTGAAGATTGTGTGTAAAAATCCTGTACACTCATAGATTAAAACAACTTTTAGAAATAAATAGAAATAAATCCTGTACACTTTTTCACCATTGGAAATAGCATTTGACTTTAACTAGTAAGCTTAATTTAAATATTTATATTTAATGATGTGATTTCTTTTCTAGATGACATTATTACTACATATTGATAATACTTTAAATCCTGTTCTAAATAGATACAGATAATTATAATAACTCTTATGTTAATAGTAACACTAATATGCGTCTTAGGTTTTAGTGTTTTCGTTTAGAATCCAATCGTAGTATACGAAGCATTGCCCACAAATAACTTTATATACCTAAGTTATGAGTGCATTAGAGATGAAAGGCCTTTGCCGATTGACAAACCGACCTACAAAAAATCATCAATAATTATATATTACTAGATAAGAATTATTAAACAAAATCATAGTTATTTAGATTTATAATGTGTAAATAGATAAAGTTGGTTTGAATTAAGAGTTTTATTATTATTAAGTTATGAGTAGTATTTATCGATTAAATATTATCCCTAACAAGCCATTCAATTATCACATAAAACCATATATTTCTTTTGGTAATAAGAGGAAAGTATTGTTTTAAGTTGTCACTACATAGTATAAAACAAAGTCGCTTTCTCTGTCCCTATGTCCCTTTGTATGCTTAAATCTTTGAAACTACGCAACGGATTTTGATGCGGTTTTTTTAATAGATAGAGGGTGTCAATGGGGCGGTTTTGATCTTTATTTCATGAATAAATAATATAGTTTAGTTTATAAATAATATAGTTATAATTTTCAAGATTTAAAACTTTAATCGAAAACGCTGCCTGAACCCTAAGTGATAAATCAGAACAATGTACTACATTATTATACACCTTTAAAAGGTCTACAAAAAAGTCCGCGAGGGCATATGTCTATCTCTTAGGGATAACCCACAATGACCATTATTTTTTTTTTACTCTTTACGAGAAATAATGGCTTATTTACGAAGCAATTTTAAACATTACAGCATTCATTTTCATCCAATTAAGTATCATGAATAGATTGTGCTTTTAATATAGATCAATATAGCCCTTTACAGCATGTAATTTAAACTAATATTTACGAAGATATTACAGTATTAACATAGCGATACATAGCAGTTGCGTTTGCGCGCCCAAACGCGTGCATAGCGCACGCGTGTATAAATAGCACAAATTGAACTTTTTAAGATCCAAATATTACTAATTTATTTCTTATGATGCGGAACGAAGTTCGCCGGGTCAACTAGTAGGGTTAACAGCCTGGTTATTTTTCGAAATTAGCATACATAACATAACTTCACGCCTTCTTCTTCCGTAAGGTGTAGGACAGCGGCTGTCAATCATCAAATCATTTGCATATCATCAATTCATTGAATCATTACATAACGTCCCAAATGGAATAGGTATCGGAACCTATTGCCGTACACCCTGTACAAAGTTAATAACAATCAATATTTATCACACATAACTTACTATAAGTATTTCGAAAAACCATTTGTGTGAGCCCGGAATCGATTCCACAACTTTGGCATCAGAAACGGGGAGTTAGACCACTGGACCACGGAGACTGTTAGTTTCTTAGTATAATAAAGTTTGATTTACAGCTATATTAATATTTAGAAATACTTTTTTATGGTATAGGGGGACAAAACAGTCTCAATATCAGCTACAACAACAATGTTATTCAAGAAGCAGTCTTTGCAAAGTTTTTAGGTGTTATTATGTAGAGACAATTGAATTGGAAAGACCACATTTCTTACATATGCAAAAAAGTAAGCAGCACTGCCTATGCCCTGTACAAAATATCGAGAGTAGTTAGCGTTGATGCCGTCATTACTGCCTATTACGGCCTTGCAGCATCAGTATTGCGTTATGGTGTCATGTTTTGGGGCAGTTCCACAAATTTTATAGATGCATTTAAAGCCCAGAAACGCTGCATAAGAGCAATGTTTGGCCTGCAATTAACGGACACCTGTAAGCCATATTATAAAAAGCATAAAATTTTAACACTCCCGTCATTGTACATATTAGAAGTAGCTCTATTTGTCCACAAGAATCCCTACCTATTCCAGCGCAAGTCAGATGTCATAAAAAGAAATAGACGTGATGATACTAAACTATGTTTGTACAGTGCGAAAACAACTCTGATGACCAAAAGCCTGTTGTGTATGGCGCCAAGAATTTATAATAGAATACAGATGATTTTTTTAATGAGAAACTTTTGTTACCAATTTTCTCAATTGTGAAGCTGTTAATAATAATTATATTTGACTAAATGTTATTTGCAGACATTTTTAATATTTTTGACATTTTATAAATTTAAAATTATTGATTATTCTGTTAGCCATTTTTTTGTATACTTTTTTTAAACCCCGGCAGCGCCTACTTTGGCAAATTTTGGAGAAACCTAAAAATAAATTGTCACCATAATTTAAACACCCAAAATTTTGTGCATAAATAAATAATTAATTGATTGATTGATAAACGCCGCCTAAAGACACCTAAACAAATATAGTGTTACAGTTCCGTTGCCGGCCCTAACAATAGAATATGGAAGGGGTCAGAATTGGGATGGGAAGGGAGGGGGAATGGGGTTGGGCCTCCGGATACCTCTCTCATCAAGCGAATCGCAGTAAGAGCCACTTTACGTCGATATTCTGAGAGGTCGTGGTATTTTACCGGTCGACCGGGCCCATTCATGCAGCGAGCTGCGTGGCTCTACCACTGTTAAAAAGCATATTGCATACTATCTGTACTGTAAAGCATACTGTCTTTATAAGCATATTTTACTCAAACAGTTACGACTATTAAAGTAGGACAGCTTAGATACTCAAATATAATTAGCATATCTCCAGTTCGCTATTCAATAATTTTTGCACATTTCTTTTAAACGAATTCTGTTAATCAACAAGATTAGGCTAAGTACACTGGGTGTGTGAAAATATCCCGCTTACAGCGAAAGTGGGTAGTACAGTTGTACTGTTATTGTGCCTCCATTTTTTAACAAATTAATGT
Source organism: Euproctis similis (assembly GCA_905147225.2). Taxonomy (NCBI): domain Eukaryota; kingdom Metazoa; phylum Arthropoda; class Insecta; order Lepidoptera; family Erebidae; genus Euproctis; species Euproctis similis. The sequence goes on along the minus strand of LR990105.1, from coordinate 17,944,913 downwards.
CCATTATATGATGTTCTCGTCGGCGGAAGCTTGACCGATTTATAAGAATAAGTGTGAATTTTAGTTATCAACGCCGTGATTATAATGTTAACATATAGTTGTTGTCCGCAGCTTCTCTCACATTACTCCTTTCGCGTGACCTCTCTAAGGAAGATAATTTTATGCACAAACATTAGATTTTGATTAAACAAAATTTCGGTGGCTCGACCGGTGAAATACCACGACCGCTCAAAATAACGACGTAAAGTGGCTCATGCCGCGTTTCCTCAAGTAAAAAATATATCCGGAGGCACATCCCCCTTCCTTATCCTTTCCTATCCTACTCGCTTAAAGATCGGTTACGCAACTGTAACACTATATGTGTTGCAGGTGTTCATGGGCGGCGCTGGTCACTTACCATTAGATGATACGCCTGCTCGTTTCCCCTAAAAAAAAGATGAAATGTGTTCTACAAACTGCAGGAGGATCTGTTCAGACATCCCTGATATTCCATCAAATTTCTGTAGGTAACAAAAGAGACATCTTATCACCAGAAACATAATCTTATTACTTGTTTTCAGAGTTATTTGAAAGCAATTCGACGAACAACTTTGATATCGTAAGTAAATCATTTTGTCCTATTGATATGATACTGTCGTTGTACATCTAGCACAGTTTTGTCATTCGTAAATAATAAAAAACACATGGCTTTAAAAAAAAATAAAAGAAAAGTGTTTGAATGAACTTGAATTCGTCCTCTCAGTCAGAACTCGAAAAGCTAAATGATGTCCATTGAGTCAATTTTTATTACTAACGCTGGCTCGCTCTTAACAAAATTGTTAAACTTTGAGTTGGTATGACACTCAAAAGAGGTGTAAAGTTATTACCTATCAAATTTATTCTCAGCTGTCTTAGAAATTATTTTCAGGAACCTAGATTAAACAAATAATGGTTTAAACACAATCGGAGAAAACCTGAGCCACATACGTTTTCCAGATGACCTCATTATATTTCCTAACGAGACAAAAACATTGGAAAGATGCTACAAAAACTATCTGATGAAAGCGACAAGGCAGGGCTAGCAATGAATTTGAGTAAAACAAAATTATGTCAAACTTTTTACAAAGTGACACAACAACAGTTAATAATGCACAAACAGAACATGTACACGAATAAATATATTTGGGACAGTTCATATCTACTGAAACCGGAAAAAGAAATAGAAAGAAAAATAATTAACACGCGAAAATGATATTGTTCACTTAGTAAAGAAATGAAGAACAATGAAATGCCTATAAAGGGAAAAAAGAATAATATGTGTATTTAACCAAGTTTATTATACGAGTATCAAACCTGGGCATCGATAGAACTACTAGCACATAAAATAACACTATATCAAACATAACATAACATAACATAACTTCACGCCTTTTGTTACCCGAAGGTGTAGGCAGCGGCTGTTAAGCCTCGTCTCGCCGTTATGTTTACGTCCCAAATGGAATAGGTGGCGAACCTATTGCCATACCGGGCACAAAGTTTTTCAGTCATCGATATTTATCACACATAACTTCCGAAAACCATTTCGAAAAGTCATTGGTGTGAGCCAGTGTCTGGAATCGAACCCCGGACCTCTGGATCAGAAGCCGTGTGCTCAATGAAAAAAAAAAAATTTGCGTGGAGTCCCGCCGCGCTATAGAAGTGGAACTTTGTTACATGTATTCACAATAGCTTTATTTTTATAGGTCTTCACAGGCAGTTATAAATAGTCAATAAATAATTAACAATACACATTTTTAATATACTGCTAATGTAAGTAAGAGTAAGGTCTGGTGGTGCGTTGGTAAAACTACCGACTGTGGAATCGAGATTGGCGGGTTCGATCCCCACCCAAGTATAAATATTTATCTGGGTCTAGGTAGAATTGGTCCAGGCGTTGTTGAGTAGTTAGATGGCGAGAAATTTGAGCAAGTGAATGAGTTTGTATATCCGGTGAAATACCACGACCTCTCAGAAGATCGACGTAAAGTGGCTCATGCCGCGTTTCGTTCGGTGAGAGAGGTACCCGGAGGCTCACCCCCATTCCCCATCCTTTCCTTTCCCCTATCCGCTAAAGGTCGGCAACGCAACAGTAACACTATATGTGTTGCTGGTGTCCATGGGCGGCGTTGGTTGCTTATCATCAGGTAACACGCCTGCTCGTTTGCCCTCCTATCCCATAAAAAAAATTTGGGAAATATGTTTACAAGAGACGGAAAATGTGAGGAAGATATTGAAAGGAGAGTGACTGCGGGTAATTGAGTAATGGTGCATTGCATGCCTTGATGCGTAGTCAGGCTGTGTCTGAAAAGGCACGCTTGACAATTCACAATGGTGTGTTGGTACCAACTCTCACATGCGGGAGTGAGTGTTGGGTGTGGCAGGTGAAGCATGAAAGTAAGGTGAATGCAGTGGAAATGCGTTCTCTGAGAAGTATGTGTGGAGTCACCATTGCGGATCGAATGAAAAATAGCGTGATAAGGGAGAAATGCAAGTTGAAGGATGATGTAGTGACCAAAGTGGAGAGAAGTATGTTAAGATGGTTTGGTCATATTGCAAGAATGGATGAAAGAAAACTGACTAAAAGAGTATAAGAAGCGAATGTGAGTGGCAGGGTCGGGATCGGGAGACCAAGACGAAGCTACCACGACCAAATAAATGGTCTGTTTATAAAAGGCAAAATGCGTATCACCCGAAACCGACGTAAATGCATGACGAGATGTAGGACTGTGGATGAGGCGAAAGATGTGTGTCAGGATCGTAGCTTGTGGAAAGCCAAAGTCTCTGCCTGCCCCCATGGGATACAGGCGTGAGCTTATCTAAGGTAGAATCTGGCTGAAGGTGGCGCCTCACAAAAGTGAGGCTCTGTGGTTCCATCGCCTCACTCGGCGCTAGGAACCACCAGCCGCGCGGATCCAGGTGGGTGACACGGCTGTCCCGGTGGCGAGGTACTTGAAGTACCTCGGCCTCACCCTGAACAGCCTCTGGAGCTTCGAGGAGTACTTCGTGAGGATGGTCCCCCGAGTGGGACGGGTGGCAGGCGCGCTACACCGCCTCTCCCGAGATTCGCCGCCTCTACGGTGGTGTCGCGTGATCTGTGGTCCTGTACGGGGCTCCCGCAGTGGCTGTTACGCCTTGACTCGCTGTTTTGTTTACGTCCCGACTGGAATAGGTGGCGAACCTATTGTCCTACATAGGGTGCAAAGTTTTCAGCCATCGGTATTTATTACACTCAGCTTTCAAACATAATTTCGAAAAGTCATTTGTGTTAGGGATATGAACCCACAACTTTTTGATTTAGGAGGGGGGTGCTCGACCACTGGACCGCCGAGACTACCGAGATTGACTACTATCTACTTCACAATTGAGTTCTAATATTCACCCGAACATACATATGTCGGCGCAGGACGCCATCTAGCGGTATATGATGTCAACTATATATAATAATGTATATATATAAAATTCTTCTGTCACAGTGTTTGTCCTCGAACTCCTCCAAAACGTCTGGACCGATTTTAATGAAATTTGGTATACATATTCGTTAGGTCTGCGAATAGGCTTTTATCTATTTTTCATCCCCCTAAATCACAAGGGTAGCCCACCCCTCAATATTTTTTTTTTAATTTTTCGACATATTTCTGTTTCTTTTTTTTTTATAAAACGGGATATAAAAATACATACAACCCTAAATTTTCAACCCCCTACGATCAACCCCTATTTTTTAAACTTTATTTTTTGGCAAGACGAAGTTTGCCGGGTCAGCTAGTAACACTATAAAACTTTATTAGGTAAACTGATTTATTATGATTACATGTTATTACATATTTATGTCAATATATTACTGAAATATATTATTTAGTTAAGTAAAATGCACGAAATTTATAATTATGTGATTAAGCAATTCATTATAATTAGTAACAGTTTTGGTGATATTTCCTTTTATTGTTTAAATGTTTAAATCCATACTGATGCTGCATGAATATTCATAATAATTATTTTCATAATTAATATCTTAATACTAGATAGTATCAACTCGTTCTATCTAATATTTGTAAAATTAAGAGAACTTAATTTTAAAACATCCTAGTAGCGCCGCGCCATCCGCCGAAAGATAGTAAAATTTTTGATTATTAAAATAATTAATTTATATATTTACAAACTATTTCGTACTAAAACTGATCAAGATATTACTAAAATCTATTATTTAGTTAAATAAAATGCGCAATTTATAATTATGTGATTAAACAATTCATTCTATTTCGTAACTGTTTTGATATTTCCTTGTATTGTTTAAATGTTTAAATCAATACTGATGCTGCATGAATATTGATAATAATTATTTTCATAATTAATATCATAGTACTCGATAATATCAACTCATTCTATGTAATAAATGTAAAATAAGAGAACTCAATTTTAAAACATCCTAGTAGTGCCATCCGCCGAAAGATAGTCAATTATGATTGTTAAAATAAGTAATTTATACATTTACAAACTATTTCGTACTAAAACTGGTGTTATAATTACCTAAAATTGTTATTTTGAATTTTAACCTGTTTTTCAAGTATAATTCTCGCGTAGATTCATTTGTTATGTAAAAAGATGTTGTTAATCTGAGTTTATCATTATTGTAATATCAATTATGACCAGCTAGTACCCCCATCCGCTACTAGATGTCTGTACGGGTAGTTTAAAAAGTCGCTATACCTTTTCGTCCTTGGTTTATATGGATCTTGGCTTTTATTTTACTCTTATATAATATTTCTAGTGGCCGCAAGGGGGCGTTAAGAGCGTTAAACGCTCTTGCACGAGACATTAGAAGTACCACTTCAAAAAGAAAGCTGTTGTGAATATGCCATAAATACAATAAAAAACATACCAGATTGTCGATGGTTCTATACCTCTCTCGCTCTTACACCAGCGGGCGCACTCGTCTAACATCGGATGATGCCCTGACGTAAGCTGTCTTCTCATAGAGTCTTCAGCTCACCAGCAAGAGTATTGCTGCAACACTGTGTGCTACGTTCAACACATAATAACTGTTTTGTTCAGTGCAAAACAGCGATATTATGTGTCTCACTGCACACAGTGTTGAGGTGAAGACCTGTTTGGTATCTGCTGGTGGTACACACAAACGCTATGATGATTGTGATTGTGTTTAAAAAATAAAATAATATATTATTCTGAAAATGAAATACTTTAGCTGTAGCTAATTATTAGAACATATACAATGTAACAGTCATTAGAGTCATTAATCTACTTAGACATCAAATCAAATTATTATTTGTTTTATGTCTATGTTGTGACATTCAACTTATATCATAATATTGAGATCTTTCTCATAAAACTTTGGATATAAATGATAAATATTTGATAAGTTAGTATTTAAAGGAAATTTGTAATAGATATGGGACGAGAATAAGATTTCTGAATTGTTAAACTCTGCACCCACGCCAATTGTCTCTTATGTACTATTTCCTTTACTGGCCAGCTTCGTTAAACCACTACTAATCTATACGTGCTATACTATAACAGTAGGTGGAGCATAAAGTTTAGCTTCCTTATAAATGCTACGAAACCAACCTAATATCATAGTTTCTGATACAGGTGTAATCGGTCCTGATAAAAAGATCAATAAACCTATGATATTGCTGTCAGTACTTACTTCAGATTTCTGAAGATACATCATAATGTGTGGATCTGAGCACACGTGATAATCGGAATATTTCCGCAATATGTGCTCGAATTATCTATCTGAAGATACATCTTACTGTTTACAACTGGGCACATGTGACAATCGGGATGTTTCCGCAACATTCGATTGTGTGCCGGATGATACAACTTGAATAAGTGCAACTGGGCACACTCATTACAAATAATTACGAAATATAAATAATACTATATCAAATTGGTATTAAAAGAACTACAACAGGAGTTTTACAAAGACCGTTAAAATGAAATCGAACGACATGAAAAGTAAAACAAAATTTAAAAAAATGCATACACAACATACAAACAGAATGAGTGGAGATGGACAGGACACATAACAAGAGAGAAGAAAGAAAAATGGACAGTCTTCTGTCCATTTTTCTTTCTTAGTAACAGAGTGGTACACAATAGACAGCAGTAGAAACACAGGTAGATAAATAAATTAAGACATGGGAAGATGATTTCAGGAAAACAGTGGTTCCAACATAAATCCGAACCTCAAAGAGTACCTTAGATTGAACGTCTTTCGAGCGGAAAAACAACAACAACAGATTATATTTGTTTGTTAAAATACGTTAATTTCCGCCTATTATGATTCGAATAACGAGGTAAATTTTAAGCTGTTGTTTACTGTTTTCCTTCACAATAGACAGCAGTAGAAACACAGGTAGATAAATAAATTAAGACATGGGAAGATGATTTCAGGAAAACAGTGGTTCCAACATAAATCCGAACCTCAAAGAGTACCTTAGAATGAACGTCTTTCGAGCGGAAAAACAACAACAACAGATTATACTCTCGAGAGCAATGAATCCGGGTCACTTAAAGAATGTTAAAAATCTCGGAAACTAAAAATGATAGGTTAATGCAATAAATTGTATTTAATAGACAATGTAATACTCCTTAAATGAAAGTAAAAAAAATATGAGTCACCATACATTTTATTAACACAAAATTACATAAAGAAAAAATCTGCTGATCTCTCCTTAAAACAAAAATAGGAAACATGAAATTTTTGAACTTTATTACGATTTTCTTGAATTTTAATACTTCGTATTGCCTCCTCGTGCTTCCATTACTGCGTTTACGCGGTTTGGCATGCTGTACACCAAGTTCCTTATACGATTTTGGGGAATATTCTCCCATTCCTCTGTGAGAGCAATTTTGAGCTCACGAAGCGTGATTGGGGGAGGGTTTCGTTGTTTTACGCATCTGCCTAGCTCGTCCCAAGCATGCTCGATCGGGTTGATATCCGGGCTGCGCGCTGGCCACTCCATACGAGTAATGTTCATCTCTTGAAGGTAGTCATTCACAATCCTACCTGTATGAGGTCGGGCATTGTCATGCATAAATATAGCATCCTCACCTAAATTGACCATAAATGGACCAACGTGATCATTGAGGATTTCTTCCACATATCTTACGCTAGTTAAAGAGCCGTTTTCTATGATCACCAGCTCTGTGCGACTTTCAGAAGAAATTCCGGCCCACACAAGTACAGACCCACCACCGTAGGCTACTTTTTCCTCGATGCATGCTTGCTTGAATCTTTCCCCTGGTCTTCGATACACTCTGTGTCTTCCATCGTGCTTGTAGAGCATAAATTTTGATTCGTCGGAGAACATAACTTTTGACCAATCTTCAATACTCCAATTTACGTGGCTCTGGGCATATCTTAGTCTTGAAATACGATGCCCACGCTCCAGTTTAGGGCCGTTTGCAGGTCTAAGGGGTTTTAAGTTAGATTCAGCAAGCCGACGTCTTACTGTCCATGCACTTGGGTTACTTCCTCCGAGGCGTCGAAACTGATTGGTGAGTTCAGTTTCTGTGAGAAAGCGATTTCGAAGCATGGTGTTCACCAAGTATCGGTCTTCTCGTGCTGTGGTATACCTGGTTCTGCCCGTTCCTGGTCTGCGTAGGTTAGAACCAGTTTCTTCGTAACGTCGGAGAACTCTTTGTACTGTTGACAGCGACACACCAACAGTCCTGGCTGTATCGCGCTGACTCCGGCCGGTTTCCAGCATTGTCAGTATTCTGGTGCATTCTTCAGGCGTAAGCGACATAATTTCAGCTTGAATAATGAATATAGAGCACTATCAACATGGTTTATGTACCCACATAAATGACAGATTACAAACAAAAGCAAAACCAAATGCTGTAATTTCGTAGTTCCATCTTCGAAAGTGGCCCTTTTTCAAATTTGATTTTTTTATGATATAACTTTACAATAACTAAGAAGTTTTAATACCTTCATTTAAGGAGTATTACATTGTCTATTAAATACAATTTATTGCATTAACCTAGCATTTTTAGTTTCCGAGATTTTTAGGATTCTTTAAGTGACCCGGATTCATTGCTCTCGAGTGTATTTGTTTGTTAAAATACGTTAATTTCCGCCTATTATGATTCGAATAACGAGGTAAATTTTAAGCTGTTGTTTACTGTTTTCCTTCAAAAGTGAGCTTTGGTGCTTGATGTGATTGTTATCGTTTTTTCCAGGACAACCTTGCATAACAGAAAATCATCATAATATTTGGTTCCACTCTGTCTGGAACTCTCAATCAGAAGTTCTACAAGACCTATTTTCGCACGGAGCAAAAAATGCACTGTCTTTTGTGGGAAGACAAGTTGAAAAATGAATAGTTGAATACCGTTTACATGGCCGCTAATATTAAAATTTATTTGTAATTAATATATTTTGTAGCATAGACGTGAACAGATGTGACCAAATATAAGGTATATTATCATCTTTGTTTAAAGACACACAGTATTTTTTTTTACTTGTGGAATTCACTACATAAAAAACTTTAAACTTGCTATTTTTTATAGTTTTTTTTTTTATTTATTATAATATGTTCGGGCACATATAAATTTTGTAATTTGAACTAAGGACAATAATAACGCCTTTTACTGTATATTATAACATTACAAAAATAAATGTATATCCTGCTGCCATGTAGATGTAACATCTCATTCAGAAATCTTTCCACTCTTGTCTTTTAATCTCAAAAGAAGCCTTAATGCGTTTCAATATTTATTTAAATGGTAATATTACTTCGAGGTGTCATCTTAGGTGTCCGTTCTCCATAGGTGATGGCATTTACGAACATTCTCAGAATGTTGTTATGACTATTATGAATTTTTTCATCTTATTAATTTTAAAACCAATAGTCTTATAACTAATAGATGTACAATTTATTCCCATTTAGTTATGAAATAATAAAAAAAAAACTAAAATACGAGACATTCGATTATTTATAATTTTATAGAAACGATTACATATTCGTTCTATTTTCAAATTCATAAAGTTTTCTAATAAGTTTGTGTTCGAAAGAGGTTATATTACCGCATTTTGATTGCATTACCAAACCAAATAATATGTAAAATATTAGACGGTTATTATTATACCTACTTTTGTTTTTTTTTGCCCTGCTATACATGAAATTTAAATAAATAGTCAACGATGATAGAACAAAACTTATAAATTAGGAAATTAAAAAAAAGACTTTACTGTCACTCGCGTATTTGGGAGGCAGTTCATAACCACAGACAATCTTTTTATTTTTTAATCTTCATAAAGTTGAGATTAAGTGAATAGGCGCGGTAGCCCAGTGGTCGAGCACACGTGATCCAGAGCTCCGGGTTCGATTCCTGACACTGGCTTTTCGAAATTGTTTTCGGAAGTTATGTGTGAAACATATCGATGACTGAAAATCTTTTTGCCCGGTGTGGCAATAGGTTCGCCACCTATTTCACTTGGGACGTAAACATAACGGCGCGGCAAGGCTCCACAGCCGCTGCCTACACCTTCGGGTAACAAAAGGCGTGAAGTTATGTTATGTTATAAAGTTAAGATAACATTTTTATTGTTTGGATTGTTTAATTTCCTGTCAGCTGTGATACTAGAACAGAACCGTAATATACTAATGAAGTAACGGTTCTGTTTTTTTTAATATATTATTTTATTTTGTGATATAAGTTCAGTTTCTGTGCGAAACGCATGATATAATCGGACGACTTCTACTTGAGAGGTAACGGAGTCGAATCCAATTGCAAAATGTGAAAATTGTGTGTGATAATTATCAAACTACAAATATGTTAAATTCGTGCCCCGTCAAAGCTGAAGCTCTGCTTAAGGATGGTGTGGACGAGTGCAACGTTTCTTTTAAATTTGAACATATCGATCCTTACGACATTATAAAAGTGTTTAAACAATTAAATTCCAAAAAAACGGCTGATTTGTGGGGCATTTCCATTAAACTATTAGATTCAATCATTGCCCTCATAGCTCCAAACCTGGCTGTGCTTTTTAATAAATGTGTAGATGCAGGTGTATTTCCTAATTTAATGAAGCACAGCAAATTGATACCATTATTTAAAAATGGTTGTAAGAATGATCCAACCAACTATCGTCCTATTTCCATTTTACCTGCACTCAGCAAAATTTTTGAAAAAATTATTTCAAATCAAATACTTAACCATTTTAATTTAAATGATCTTTTTCACAAAGAGCAGTACGGTTTTACAAAAGGTCGTTCTACTACTGATGCTGGCGCTACTCTTATTAAACATATTTTCGATGCTTGGGAAAACTCGCAGGATGCAATCGGCGTATTCTGTGATCTCTCTAAAGCTTTTGACTGCGTGGAACACAACACACTTTTGCGTAAACTAAGTCATTACGGTATTAAGAACACTGCACTTAGTCTTGTTGCATCATACTTGAGTAACAGGTTTCAGTTTGTAGATGTAAACGGAGTGAGATCGTCTGGATCGCCAGTGTCTATGGGCGTTCCCCAGGGTTCCATTCTCGGTCCACTATTGTTTATTATCCATATTAATGATTTGCCCTTTTTCGTACAGAAATTTTGCGACATTGTACTGTTTGCCGATGACACTTCACTCCTCTTTAAGGTAGACCGTAAAAAAAACAGTTTTGATGATGTAAATTGCTCTCTTACACAAGTCCATGATTGGTTTACAGCTAATAATTTAGTCCTAAATTCGAATAAAACCAAAATAATAAAGTTTACTATGCCCAATGTTAAAGGTCAGGCTATAAATATATCTTTAAATAACAGAATTCTAGACCCAGTAAATACAACTGTATTTTTAGGTATTACTCTAGATAATACGCTCCAGTGGGGTCCTCAAGTAAAATGTTTAGCTGGAAAACTTAGCTCTGCTACCTACGCGGTTCGAAAAGTTCGACAGCTTACTGATGTTGCAACCGCCAGACTAGTTTATTTCAGTTATTTTCATAGTGTCATGTCTTATGGCATTTTGCTGTGGGGTAGAGCAGCTGAAATTCAGTCTATTTTTGTGCTTCAAAAACGAGCTATTCGGGCAATTTATAATCTGGGGACCAAAGTCTCCCTTAGAGAACGGTTTAAGGAAATTGGAATATTAACAGTTGCTTCTCAATTTATATATGACAATATAATGTTTGTTAGGAAAAACTTAAATAGATATACTAAACATAGTGATGTACATAATTTTAATACCAGAGGCAAGCATAAACTTGTGTTAAAGTGTCATCGCCTGCACAAAGTACATAAGTCGTTTTTGGGAATGGGTGTACAGTTCTATAATAGGATCCCTGCGCATATTCTGGCTCTCTCTTTCGATCGGTTTAGGCGGGCTGTGAAGGATCGTCTCGTTGCCAGTGCTTATTACACCATCAATGACTTCATGACGGACAAGTCGTCTTGGGACCGTCAAATTGCTTGCTCAACGTGGATTGTGTAGTTTACGTATTGGAATTTGTTCACTTATTTTGGAGTGGAGACGTGCTGCAAATATTTCTATTTGTAATAGTAATCAACATTTCTTATTATGAGTTTGAATTGATGTTGTTTTGATAAAAGCTTTATATATAATTTTTATTATTGTACTTACTTGTTGCACAACGTTACCATTCTAAATAGAAGATGTCGCGTCAATTGTGCTCGACTAATATCATATAATTTCTCTCATTACTTGTACTACGATGATTTTAAGTTGGTTGGATCATAACTGTGATTGTCGAGTAGTCTGGCTGCTACACCTTTTATGCGATATTTTTTCAGTAGCGTTGATAATACTATTGTGTAAATGTTCAATGGTTTTGAAAAGAGTATTGGCATATGAGTTTCTTGCCCAATTCTTCTCATGAAAGCCCCTACACTCGGAATCGGGCCGCTCGTGGCGATTGCTTCCGTGTTTTTTGTTCCACGGAGGCACTTGCTTCAAGCGCTCGTGTCTAAGCTTTTTAAATATTATTTTAATTTTAAACATTTTTGTACATTGACTATTTTTAAGTGTCTGTGAGGACCTATGAAAATAAAACCACTTTGACTTTGACTTTGAATTAATATCGAATTGTACTCAATGATTGGCTCCAATTCTATGAAACAAATAATTTATTCAGAAATATTTTTTGTGTATTAACTTATTGTGAATTATTTTCCAATTTACATGTTCAATGGAAAAACAAAAGTAGTATAAATATAAAAAAAATACCTATATTTCTAAGAAAAGAATCTTAGTTAAAATAATTTAAATTTTCTCTGTAGGTAATTCATTCATAACATATAGGATTATGCTATCAATGGCTCTTATGTCTTGTTTTTGAAAGATAACTCACTTGAACAAATCATATTTATAATATTTTTTTTTACGAAGAAAATTGGAGAAAATATCACACATAACTTAGTTATTAAATTATATTAGTAACAGTACCAGAATTTGAATTCGGTAATATTTTGTTAGTTACAATATAATGTGGACAATTGACGCCAGTCAAATGTCATGTTCCTGCATATAATTCTGTGTAACCAAAAAGCAGTTGACCCACCAATACTTACATGTCTTTTATACAGCAAATATTTATGTAAAATACTTGTATCAATATTTTCATTATTATTATACACTTTTAAATAATAGTCCAAGTGTTTCGTAATCAGTCACAATTTCCGAATTCTGGTTCGAATATATATTAAACTAGCTGACCCGGCGAACTTTGTTCCGCATCAAAAGTAATAAATGAGTAAAATTTGGATCTTAAAAAGTTCAATTTGTGTTATTTATCGGCACGCGTTTTAGCGCGTAACGCAACTGCTATGTCCCGCTATGTTGATACTGCAATATCTTCGAAAATATTCGTTTAAATTGCATGCTGTAAAGGGCCGAGATCATCTATATTGCATGTACAATCTATTCAATACACTTAATTAGATGAAAATTAATACTATAATGTTTAAAATCGCTTCGTAAATAAGCCGTAAAAAAATAAATAAATAAAAATGGTCATTGTGGGTTATCCCTAAGAGATAGACATATCAGGGACTTTTTTTGTAGACTTTCTGAAGGTGTTTAATAATGTAGAACATTGTTTTGATCTATCATTCGGAGTTCAGCCAGCGTCTGTAATTCAAGTGCTAAATTTCGAAAATTATCATTTTTTCTTTACAACATCATGTTTGGATTATAAATCAAAACCACCCCGTTGATACTTTCTAACTACAAAAAAATCCGCATCAAAATCCGTTGCGTAGTTTTAAAGATATAAGCCAACTAGCAGACCGCGCGAACTTCGTACCGCCATATTTTATACATTTTCCACTAAAAAGATTATTGCCGCAATCATATTAATACTCCAAAGCTTTCAGCATAAATGGACTATCTAACACTAATATTTATTTCAATTCAAGTTCTTGATACATACATAAATAACTTCAGGCCAGATCCCTTGCGGGGTAGGTAGAGAGAACAAAGGGCCATAAGGCACGATTATGACACACCTCACTTGCTTAGCTGTTGATATTAGCGACTTACAACCAAGATATATTATGGTGATAATATTATCAATTTCAATCAACACTTTATAAGTAATATTAATAGAATGTCAGGGACTTAGTCCGAAGCTTTTTGTCAACTTTTAGTTTTTTTTTAATACTACTTGAAGCTTTTTTTTTATTTGGTCATTGTCTTTCTACAAAAAAAAGACCGGGTCACCACATGTTTTAACCAGCATGTGTTTTTTATAATTTAAATGGTGTCGATTTGGCACCTTGGTATTACTCTTATCAAAATAAATTGACTACATTTTAAAAGAGATCACGATATTAAAAATGTAAATAGATGGGCAACTAACTCTATGTAATATGCTGAAGACCGTAAAGTCTTTATATTTTAGCAAAATACGCCAAGTCGAGGTGCGTGGGTATATCTTGCGCTTCGTCCATTTATATGAAGTTGCAATATTGTAAAGAATTAAAAATAATATTATCATATCTGCTTAGAGAAGTAACTGTGAACTAACGCTAACTTTGACCCAGGACTTTGGTTACATAGATAAAATATTTTTAAATAGTACGTTCGTTTTAGATATTTAGATCACATTAAAGGAATTAGGTACTCTTAAATAGACAGTGGTAGAACCAAGCAGTTTGCTGCATGTATGGGCCGGCTCGACCGGTGAAATACCACGACCTCTCAGAAGATCGACGTAAAGTGGCTCATGCCGCGTTTCGTTCGGTGAGAGAGGTATCCCTTAAAGGTCGGCAACGCAACAGTAACATTATATGTGTTGCTGGTGTCCATGGGCGGCGTTGATTGCTTACCATCAGGTGACACGACTGCTCGTGTGCTCTCCTATCCCATAAAAAAATACAACTTTTAGGGTTTCGCGTTGCATATTACATAAATATAATGAACGGGAAATAACGCCACACGTTTATGTAAACAAATAATCCAAAAAAAAAAAAATCTAATTTACGTGTCTTATTAGACTCGGAAATCATCATCATTTAGCAGACCGCGCGAACTATGCACCGCCATATTATATACATTTATAACTAAAATTTATTGTCCCACTCTTATTAATAAAATAACTTGAACTTTCTTCAATAAATGGACTCGCTAAAACTAATATTTTTTTCAATCCAAACCAGTAGTTCCTGATACATACGTACATAAATTCTCGCTAAATTCCTTACGGGGTAGGCAGAGAGAACAAAGTGCCATAAGGCACGATTATTACACGCTTCACTCGCTTAGCTAGTATGTATTAGCGTACTGACAACCAAGACATTGATAATATTTACAACTTCAAAGAAAGTTTTATTAGCAATGCCACTTAAGAACAATGAATATAGCAATGAACTTGTCCCAAGTTTTTTGTCAACCTTTACTTTTTATAAGCTTTTATTTACCTTGCACTGTATGTATGTATGTATGTATGTAAGTATGTATGTTCGGTGGAATCTTGTAACTCAATTTTGAAGTAGATACCTTCAACCGATTGAGCTGAAATTTTGTATACACGTTTACTTTGGATGACAATGCATGAATTGACAATGACATTATTCTATATCCAATATGGCGGACGACCCAAGATGGCGGAATGGATATTTTTAATGCATTTCTGCAATATGGGTATCAAATGAAAGGGTTTGTTGAGTGTAACTCAAAATATAATATGACGTCATTCTAAATCCAATATGGTGGAATATCCAAGATGAAGGAATATATATTTTAAGCTTTCGTACAATATGGGTATCAAATGAAAGGGCTCATTGGGAAAACTAAAAAAATAATGTGACGTAATTCTAAATCCAATATGGCGGATAATCCAAGATAGAGGAACAGTTTTTTTAATGCATTTCTACAATATGGGTATCAAATGAAAGGGTTTGTTAATAGTAGCTCGAAAAATAATGTGACGTCATTCTGAATCCAATATAGTGGAATAAATATTTGCGTTTCTACTATATGCGTATCAAATGGCCCTTTCATGAAAGAGTTATATGAGAACTTCAAAAACTATGTCTCGGTGGTTCAGTAAACTAGCCCGCTTCTGAATCAGGAAGTCTTGGGTTCGAATTTAGCCTCACACCAATATCTTTCGAAATTTCTCTTGAAAATCATGTGTGATAAATATTTTTGACTGACCACTTTGTGCTCGCTGTATGGCAACAGTGGTAGAGCCCAGCAATTCACTGTATGAATGGGATGGCTCGACCGGTGAAATACCACAACCAGCTCACGGCGTGTTTCTTTAGGTGAGAGAGGTACCCGGAGGCCTACTCCCCTTCCCCATCCCTTCCTACTCCCATATCCTATATCCTACTCCCTTAAAGATAAGATAATACGATAAGATAAGACGTAAACATAGCGGTGAGTCGAGGCTTAATAGATGCTGCCTACACCTTCGGGTAGAAAAAGGAGTCGAGCTATGTTATGTTATTAATTAATGTTATAAACAAATTAGATTGTGTATAAATATTATATATATCATAGGGTTTTCAATATGAGCGGCTAGATACTAGTGGCCTGTTTGTTTGGGCAGTGTCAGTCAATCTGTTGTTTACTATTCAGTCACTGATGCCAAATCACCATGTCAAGATACAGGGTTAAGCGGCGCGTCCAAATTTATAATCAAAATGAGTTAGTGCTAACATTGAGAACCTTACGACCACTTTACGGCTGAGGCGGTAGTCCGTCACAGTCGACGGATTTCCGTTGACCTATGTTTTAATAGTTAACAGTGTTTTAATTGTGGTCAGCCACGCAATCTGCTGCATGAATGGGCCGGTTCGACCGGTGTAATGCCATGCCCTTTCAGGATACCGACGTAAATTGGACAGGATTTAGTAACTTTAACATGATTGCTACACTAACGGATTTTAATGGTGTTATAGGTATTATTAGAATTAAACACAGTGGATGATGGGAACGAACTATAACTTTTATTACAACTCACTCCTATGTTACACTCAGGTCAGCAAGTATAAAGTACTGATT
Source organism: Euproctis similis (assembly GCA_905147225.2). NCBI lineage: Eukaryota > Metazoa > Arthropoda > Insecta > Lepidoptera > Erebidae > Euproctis > Euproctis similis. The sequence continues at coordinate 17,928,404 of LR990105.1, read as the reverse complement.
AAAACAACAGATGGCGTTACACATCACAAGTAGTTAAACATATTTTGTTATTAAACAACAGTCCCACATAACAAAATTAAGTTGCAAAATCAACAAATAAGTTACAAAAAAATTTGTTTACTTAGGCTCGAAACTCTTTGCTGCTGGTCAAGCATACGCGGCCTTAAGTAGAGAAAAGACTTTAGGAGGTCTCCTCATTGAAGAGTTGGACTGTTCGAAATTAACTGGCAAATGACCTTGTAGCAATGATGCTTTGAATGAGATGAAGAGACTGAGAAACTTACCCATCGATAACTAAAAACTTGAAAATAATTTAAAGAAAAAAACTTTTTTAAAGAAGCTTTTATTTAAACGCTCTAAAAAGAATAAAATAATTTTAACCTTATACATTTTAACTATCAACTTATAACCTTATTATATACAATTTATGTGATAATAAAAGCTTGTCGCTATGTTCAACCCAACCCTTCCCCCCTCCTCTTCCCATCCCAATTCCGACCCCTTCCATTTCCCATGGAAAGGGCCGGCAACGGAACTGTACCACTATATGTGTTCGGGTGTCCATATATATGTTATAAACCAAAAAAATATATTTGGATAATGCGATCCGTCACAGTAATCATTAAATCTAAAAAAATATTTCTAGATGGTTATGGATAGCCACTGATAGGTAATTAAACATAGCGACAAGCTTTTATTATCACATAAATTGTATATAATAAGGTTATAAGTTGATAGTTAAAATGTATAAGGTTAAAATTATTTTATTCTTTTTAGAGCGTTTAAATAAAAGCTTCTTTAAAAAAGTTTTTTTATTAAATTATTTTATTACTACATAAACAACTTTTTTATTAGCTTTTTATTAGCTTCACCTGTATGTTTGTATGTTTGTTTGTAACCGACTTCTTTTTAGTGTTCATAGTTCACTTCTCGCACCATCTAGTGGCAATCAGCGGAAAGTCTACGTTATCAACTTGAAACGAGTTCCTTGTATAAGTCACAAATGGCGCTATAAACGCGCTTGTTATAGAAAACCCAACAAAAAAATATAAAATAAATAATAGTTTAAAAAAACTAAAAAACACGCTTTTTATAGAAAACCGAACTAAAAAATAGAAAAATAAAAAAAAAATATTTTATTTTAAAAAAAGCGTGGGGTGCATGGTGACAATAGTTATAAATATTTTATTGACAGATATGAGTAGAGTGATTATCATTTCGATAATATCTTAAAAAGCACCCCACGCTTTTTTTAAAATAAAATATATTTTTATTATTTTTATATTTTTTAGCTCGGTTTTCTATAAAAAGCGTGTTTTTTAGTTTTTTTTAAACTATTATTTATTTATTTGGTCACTATTGTTGACTTCAACTAAAAAACCGGGACACCATATGTTAAAACCGGGGTAGCTAACTCACAGTGAGTGTTTTTTTTTTATAAGTCAAATGATGTCGGTTTTGCGATTACGCTTATCGAAATAAATTTACTACATTTTAAAAGATATCACGATCTTAATAATGTAAAGTTTATTACATCTATCTAGAATGTATTATAAATCAGTCACATCAGTCCCACCTTGTTAGTGGTAAAGTCACCCAGTTCGCTGCATGAATGGGCCGGCTCGACCCGTGGAATACCACGACCTCTCAGATTATCGTTGAAAAGTGGCCTTAGCCGCGTTTCACTCGCTGAGAGAGGTATTCGGAGGCCCAATCCCTTTCCCCTCCTCTTTCCGAAACCCACTCCCGACCCCACCCATATCCCATTGTAAGGGCCGACAACGCAACTCCTTCGAAACGGCTTGACCGATTCTCATGAAATTTTGTATGCATATCGGGTAAGTCTGAGAATTTTCAACCCCGTACGATCAACCCTTATTTTTTCAATTTTATTTTTTGGCAAGACAACGTTTGGCGGGTCAGCTAGTAATATATAAATGTGAATGTAAGTTTGTTTGTGTGTTATGCTTTCACGCGATAACTACTCAATCGATCATCATGAAACTTTGTACACATATTCTTTGAGGTAATTTACACATATTTGAACCCGAAGGAAAAACTTATAAAATAGTCTACAACAATATCCTACATACTCTTATAAAATTGTTACAGTCCAAAATTATTTATTTTATTAGCTTTTTATTAGCTTCATCTGTATGTTTGTATGTTTGTAACCGACTTCTTTGGGCGCAATTTTGACCCACTTTAAACGGTCAGATTTCGTTCAAACTTTGTAGATTTATTGAGGACCGATGACAATACACAAATTTGATAAAATTATTCCAATTTTCAATTTGAAAAATATGATTTTTGTTAATTTTTTAGTGTTCATAGTTCACTTCTTGCACCATCTAGTGGCAATCAGCGGAAAGTCTACGTTATCAACTTGAAACGAGTTCCTTGTATAAGTTTAATGAATTTAAATTAAGAAAATAGTGTTAAAAATTTCAATGAATATAAATTAATAATAGTGTGAATAAAAAAAAAAAAAATTTTATTTTAAAAAAAGCGTGGGGTGCTTTTTAAGATATTATCGAAATGATAATCACTCTACTCATATCTGTCAATAAAATATTTATAACTATTGACACCATGCACCCCACGCTTTTTTAAAATAAAAAATTTTTTTTTATTCACACTATTATTAATTTATATTCATTGAAATTTTTAACACTATTTTCTTAATTTAAATTCATTAAAATTTATTGTTACAGAGAAATATATTTTATCTTAAAAAATGTTGTTAGTTTTTTAAACGTCATTGTATGTAGTAATTTTAAAAATTAATAATTCCAGCTAAGCAATTAAACAGAGTTATCATATTGATTAACTTCTATAGTAATGATCTTTGATACCTATTTAATGGATTTAATGCGAGCGAAGCCGCGGGTAAAAGCTAGTAACTTTTATAAATAAAAATACCACAATATACGATTAAATACTACAAATTTTAAATTCTAATTAAAGTATTGATTAACATAACTTCACGCCTTTTCTACTCGAAGGTGTAGGCAGCGGCTGTTAAACCTCGTTTCACGACTATGTTTCCATCCCAAATGGAATAGGTGGCGAACTTATTGCCATACCAGGCACAAAGTTTATAGTCATCGATATCTAAATACACATAACTTCCGAAAACAATTTCAAAAAGTCATTGGTGTGAGCCAGAATTCGAACCCGCGACTACTTTATTCAGAAGTGGAGTTCTCGACAACTGGACCACCGATACCTTTTAGCAAGAAACAAACGTAAAAAAAATAAATAATAGTTTAAAAAAACTAAAAAACACGCTTTTTATAGAAAACCGAACTAAAAAATAAAAAATAAATTTAATGAATTTAAATTAAGAAAATAGTGTTAAAAATTTCAATGAATATAAATTAATAATAGTGAGAATAAAAAAAAAAAAATTTATTTTAAAAAAAGCGTGGGGTGCATGGTGTCAATAGTTATAAATATTTTATTGACAGATATGAGTAGAGTGATTATCATTTCGATAATATCTTAAAAAGCACCCCACGCTTTTTTTTTATTCACACTATTATTAATTTATATTCATTGAAATTTTTAACACTATTTTCTTAATTTAAATTCATTAAAATTTATTTTTTATTTTTTAGTTCGGTTTTCTATAAAAAGCGTGTTTTTTAGTTTTTTTAAACTATTATTTATTTTATATTTTTTAGTTCGGTTTTCTATAACAAGCGCGTTTCTGAGTTTTTTAAACTATTGCTTAACTATTTTAAAGCGTGCTAACAACGGATATCAAAACCGAATTTGAGGAATAGCGCCATCTGTGACTTATACAAGGAACTCGTTTCAAGTTGATAACGTAGACTTTCCGCTGATTGCCACTAGATGGTTCGAGAAGTGAACTATGAACACTAAAAATTAACAAAAATCATATTTTGCAAATTGAAAAATGGAATAATTTTATCAAATTAGTGTATTGTCATCGGTCCTCAATAAATCTACAAAGTTTGAACGAAATCTGGCCGTTTAAAGTGGGTCAAAATCGCGCCCAAAGAAGTCGGTTACAAACATACAAACATACAGGTGAAGCTAATAAAAAGCTAATAAAAATCTACCTGCTAGCTGATGCGGTCCGAGCTGTCCGAGTCGTATACATCATCCGTAGTGTAACTAAATATTTCCCTATGAAATGATTATACTTACATTTTATATTTTGCGATATCTTTTGAATTAAATGTCCGAATTAAATTATTCAAAAAGTTCTAGAAAGGTATTGAATCTATGTTTTTATTGAAGTAATTTATTTTAAGGAGAATTAATATCAAGGTACAAAATAAAGCATTTTTATAACGACATCAATTTAATTATATAATATATTATTATAAATAAAATTCAAAAAACACTTATTGTGAGATAACTACAATAGTTAGACATATGGCATCGCGGACTTTTTTATAGGCAAATTTATGTTCTGTAAAAGTGTAGTACATTGTTTTGTTCTAGAATCAATAGTTTTCGCAGCGTTCACGATGTAAGAATTATTTTCGAGTCATTTTCTTACACCTTGGGTTACATTATTGGACTTATAGTAAGGATCCCTAATTAATTTGAATATATAATATAGCTTAAGCCTTCCTTGATAAATGGACTATATACCACTGAAAGAATTTTTAAAATCGGACCGGTGGTTTCTGAGATTAGCGCGTTCAAACAAACAAACAAACAAACAAACTCTTCCGCTTTATAATATAAGTATAGATAAGTATAGATAAGAGGACAGACGGCGGAAAGTGACTTTGTAATTTTATAACAACCGAATTAAGTGTACCCTATGTATTTAGATACCGGCTATTACATTTGGGACTAAAACTAGCATAATTGCCACTTTCGAGTAAAACAAAACGTGAAACTACAAATATTGAATGCGAATATAAGAATTATACTCATTGCAATATGAAAACGATTTAGAATTTTCATACATTGGTAATAAATGAATTGGTTTGAGTGTCTCGAGTAGGTGCGATGACGCTTGTACTTTATTGCCTCGGGTGCTGTCCGCGCAGCTTGACTTTGTTTTTACGACACCATAACCGTCCATATTTATGGTGTGTATTTAGCATGGACCAGCTTCACTATTTCCTTCCGAGGGACGCAATACTTGTAGATGTTTGCTCAGCGCACTTGTGATCATTGTATTCGCCGAGGACTCGGGGTCTGTACCGCGTGGGACGCATCTCCTGGCTATCGGACACCGTATCAATAAATTGGACTCGAGTCGAGGCGTGTTTTTGCAAATAAAAACTACCACAATACTCGTGTCTGTTATCGACGAAAAGTCGAAATAAATTTGTATATATTTGTAGCTGGACGGCTTTAGATATCATCATCGTCACTTCGTGTTTCAGAATGTGTTCATAGGGACTATTTTTATTTCAATCATTCACGAGGTGACACGAAAAGATAAGTTTTTTTACGAGAGGGTATCTAGCGCCGCTCATGGACATCTGTAAAACTCAGAGGATCGCAGTTGCATTGTCGGCCTTGGGATGGGTTAGAGAAAGAGAGGTAATGCTCCGTGGATATCTCTCTCAACGAAACGCGACATTAGCCAGTTTACGTCGATTTCCTGAGAGGTTTTTCTTTCATTTCGGTTGAGCGGGTCCACTCACGCAGAGAACTGCGTAGTTTTACCACTGTTTACCACCAATTATTTGGCACCGTAACATCGACTCCGGCGTGGTATATGCAAATGGTTTGTCAATATTTTTTTTAATTCTCTTGTTCAACACCCTGATCTTATAATATCTTTTCGCAGTTAACAATAATTCTACTCAACGAGCTATTATATTTTTGTTCATGCGTGGGGAGCAATAAACGATTCATACCATTCCAGGTATCAATTATATAACCTTGCTAATATCATTGATCTGGTTATAAATATTTACATGCGTCGAGACGAAACAAAAGACTCGTCCCGTTTCTGCCCGTAGAAAAATAAAACATGTGCAGGTGGCATATTCAATAGCCTCCTATTAGAAGCGATTATATGCCAATAAATATTGTAGGGTAGACAGTCGGGCTATTCGTCCATGGACGGTGCCGTAACTCACGACACAGTAATGATCCCCGTAATAGAAATAACAACGGAGCTTAGATTACGAAATAATGTGTGAAATGCGATCCCTTACCACAAACTGTGATATAAAACTTCCCCTATAATCTTACTACTTAGTTAAATTAATAAACAAAAACATTTAGTCAAATCGAAATTAAAAGATGGGTTTTCAAATATAACGAATACTCTATTTAGGTACTATAAATATTCAGTCGCGGGCAGTCATCGTCAATATTCACCCCCAATTTTCACATCTCAAATGAAATAGGTTGTTGAGACAATATTATCAGTCGATAATTATCACATGTAACATCAGAAAAGAATTCCGCAAAGTCGGTTTTTTCAAGAGCCCGGAATCAATCCCAAGACTTCCTGATTCTCGATTTAGAAATAAGGTACTCGACCTCTGGACAACCGAGATGCAATAATAATCCAAAAGCAGACATAATTGGCCTTGATTTTTTTATATATACTCGTAGTTCGGGGAAACTATAACACATTTTTTTAATTGTGTTATAGTTTCCTCGAACCTAGGAACCTATAAATAAGAACATTTTGAGAGTTGTGTTATATTTGCTATAATAAATGTCCATAATTTTGAATCAGGCCGTTATTTCTCCGTATTACATCCCTTAAAATAGAATCCCTACCGGTCAGTCATTAAAATACATTTTCAGGTTGGCAATATAAGGCTTTACTAATGTATTTTCCTTTGGAGAAGAGTAAATAACATAATTTTAATCCCACTCATTTGTATTTATTGTTACAATATATAAAAAAAAATTGTGTGGTTTTATGAAACCACCGTAAAAGTGAAACTTTTAAAATTGAGTCTTGGGTTATTGATTTTTAAATCTACTTTTTAAATATACATAAACAAAATATTTTTTCAATAATTATTTTTCAATAATTTAGTTAGTAAGTTTTTTAAATTGATGATTCTGATAAAATGATTAACATTTATATTTTTTTAGAGTGCAACAGTGTAAAACAGTTACTTCACAGCAATTTTTTTAAAAGTTTGCTTTGGCTTCGTTTAACTTTAAGTTAAAGATTTAAATCAATTAATTCGATAATCTCATCATTTTCAAGTTCTTTGGAAGTTAACGACTGAAGATTAAGAATTCCTAGATGGCGCTACTAGGTTGCTACTATTGATGATTCTGCCGTAATATCGTATTATATCGATAGATGTCGCCCGAATCGACAAGTATTCCAGCTTCGGCACTAGGGATAACGCGACACCTATTAAACATTAACAACATTACAACAAAGGATCTTTACAAAACAAAACGATATTTTTTCCTCCAGTAAATATGATATTTTGATTTATTATGAAAATGTGACAAATACATATATAAAGAGCACTATCTTATCGCTAATAAATTGACGAACATAACTGTGTCACATATATGTAGTTCCGGTGGTCCAGTGGTCGAGCACACGGCTTCCGAATCGCATAGGTCGCGTGTTCGAATCCTGGCACACTTTTTGGAATTGGAAACTTAAGTAAAGTAAGAAAGGCGTCAGTCTGCTTCCTCCACTAATTCGTTAGTTACAAGTCAATGGCAGTTTTGCAAAGAGAGAGAAAACTAGTTTAATTTGAAATCGAACCGGACGTCACCGGCTTTCAGGGGATTGTGCGATAAGGGCTATTTTAATTTACTTGCCATCTTGTATTTGTTAATACATACATACATACATAACTTCACGCCAAATCCCTTGCGGGGTAGGCAGAGAGAACAGAGCGCCATAGGGCACGATTCTTACACACCTCACTCGCTTCGTTGACTTTCATAACTCTTTTCATGCACGCGCGTCGGTTTTTGAGGCTCTTAACATCACCTTCCTCCAGAACACGTTCTATTTGGTCTTGGAATGTGTGTCTTGGCCGTCCTCGACTCCTACATCCGTCCGCTTTTGCATTGTATATCTGCTTAGTCAGTCTTGCGTCAACCATTCTTTCTACATGTCCGAACCATCGGAGCATGCCCTTTCTTACTTTTACACCGACACTCTCTTTCAAACCAACTTCCTTCCTTACAACCTTGTTTTCTACGCGGTCAGCGAGAGTCACTCCGCAGATTTTGCGTAGAGCCCTCATTTCTACCGCGTTTATTCTACTTTCATGCACACTCTGCCATACCCAGCTCTCGCTTCCATAAGTTAGTGTTGGGATCAGGACTGCATTGTGGATTGCTAACTGGGCCTTTCTGCTAATATTTTTTGCGCCCAGGAATCTGCCCAACACTCCGTTTACGCTATTTCCTATCGCCACTCGTCTTTCTACATCCGCGGTGTACCTTCCATCTCTGCTAAAAGCGCATCCAAGATATACAATTTCATTCACCTGTTCCAGCACTACATCATCAACCATGATCCTTGCATCTGTTCTGGATTCCTCCCTTTCAAACACCATGACTTTCGTTTTCGTCGCATTCAACTGCAAGCCTTTAATCATGCAATCATCTTTAATAGTAGTGACTAGTGTTTGCAGGTCCGACGGCGATTCGGCTAGAAGCACGGCGTCATCTGCGTAAAGCAGGCAGCTCACAACTAGGTCACCGATTCGCATCCCTACATCCATCGATCTCATTCTCTGGAGACAACTGTCCAGGTACAGGATGAACAGTCGAGCGGACAGCACGCAACCCTGTCTGACGCCGATATTGACGTCAAACCAGGGGGACAAGCCGCCGTCAACACGCACACACGCTGTGCAGCCCTCATAAGTGGACTGCACAGCGCGCAGCAGTGCTCCGCTCACCCCGTAGCCCGGGAGTATATCCCACAGATCCTTTCGTAACACTCTGTCAAACGCTTTTTCCAGATCCACAAAACCGCAGAAAACCTTCCGGTTGACAGCCAGTTGTTTCTCCACGATGTTGCGGAGAGAAAAAATCTGATCCATGCACCCTCGTCCGCTTCTGAAACCACCCTGAGCCTCCCACAACACTCCATCAGATATCACCCTCATTCTCCTTTCAATAATTTTCCCATACACTTTTGCTGCTAAACTGATCAAACTGATGGCCCTGTAACTGGCGCACTGCATACGTGATCCCTTACCTTTATACAAGGGCACGATGACAGCGCGCCTCCAGTCCATGGGAACCTTACCCGACCTCCAGCACAGATTGCTCAAGGTCAGGAAAGCGTCCCGGACACAGGATCCACCGTGTTTGATCATTTCAGCAGACATCATATCAATTCCAGCTGCCTTACCATTTTTCATACTTCGTATCGACCATTCAATCTCTTCCATAGTAATGTCCTCATCAGATGTTGGCGCAGCGGTGTCAGCCGTAGGCTCACTCGCGGCGCCCACATCCGGAACATACTCGTACATTTCCCCAAAATACTCACTCCACCTGCCCAATACATCGCTTGGGTTTGCAAGAATGTCACCAAACTTAGACATAATTTTGTCCATTCTGGATGATGACGAAGAACCCCGAGACTTTCTAACTTCCCTCCAGAAGAGTTTGTTATTCGCCTCGAAGTTCTCCGTCAACCTCACTTCCTCATTCGCAACAAGTCTTTCACGCTTCTCTTTCACTAAGGCTTTGGTAACATTCCTGCAGCGGCGGTAGCTCTCATACTTTTTCTCTGTCATACTATCATTCTGGTTCAAACTTGAGACATAATCCAACCATGCTTTTTTCTTTCTTTCGACGCTGGATTTCACATCCGCGTCCCACCAGGCGTCACCTCTCAGAATCTTATGCCTCTTTGCACTACCACATACTTCTTTTGCACTATTCACTATACTTTCTTTCATTCTTTCCCAGCATTCTTCAACACCTAGGTCAGAAAGACTCGTCTCATTGAGTCTTTTACTGACTAGGCCTACATACATACTCCGTACATTTTCATCTTCTAATTTCTCACATTTTATCCTTTCAAGCTCTCCGAAATGGGTACGCACTCGCCAGTGTCTCCACTTCTTGAAAAGGCCCACGAATCGGCTTACCACCAGGTAGTGGTCCGTATCAAGAGTGGGGCCTCTGTAGGCTCTTGTATCCCTTAGAGTATTTCGGAGACGACTATCTATCAAAATCAAATCTATCATACTCTTTTGCTCATTCCGTCTCCACGTATACGTGTGAATATCTTTATGACGGAATAATGTGTTAGACACAAGGAGGTTCCGTTCCACGCATACGTCCAATATCGGCTTACCAGCATCATTCACTCTCTTGTCACCATTCGGACCAAGGACAGCCTCCAGGCCGTCTCGCTTGGTTCCGACCCACCCATTCAGATCACCACACAGAATTATCCTTTCATTTTCCTCAGCTAGATCCAGAATATCCCTAACAGTTTCCCAAAACTCTTCGAGTTCGCGGGGATCCGCGGAGCTAACGGGAGCATAAGCTGCGACCAGGAAAACTCGCGTGATCCCCAGTTTTATTCGAACCCAAAGATGTCTTGGGCCTACCAACTCATAATCTTTCACTCCGGAAGCAAAGCGGGAGGAGAGAACGACTCCAACACCCCCACTGGCATGGACGTCCGGGTCCACTCCGGACCATAGGGCTACCATGCCACCGGGGAGGTCCTCGGTCTCCCTCCCCCTCCGCTTTGTCTCCGTCAAACATAAGGCATCCAGGCATCTCTCATTTAATACATCCATCATCTCATTCATCTTTCTTGCCATGCTACCTCTAACATTCCACGTGCCTATACGGCACTCCCCTCTCCTCGTCCCGCCAGGATTGGCGCTGCGTGAAGGGTGGCGGCCCCCTTCGCCGCATGCGCATGCAGCCGCACCGACGGGGGCTAATCGGTGCCCGTCGCTTGCGGGGCACGCCCTAGCAGCCCGTCCGGCTGAGTTTGCTTTGGTCAAGATTGCGTCCCACTGGGACGGCAGGGATCGCGACGCGCACGCTCTTGACATGACCCCCAAATTTGTATTTGTTAATAGGGTTTAATAAATGTTTTTTATTTTACGTGGTCACGACAATAATTCCTAGATGGCGCTACTAGGTTGCTACTATTGATGATTCTGCCGTAATATCGTATTATATCGATAGATGTCGCCCGAATCGACAAGTATTCCAGCTACGGCACTAGGGATAACGCGACACCTATTAAACGTTAACAACATTACAACAAAGGATCTTTATAAAACAAAACGATATTTTTTCCTCCAGTAAATATGATATTTCGATTTATTATGAAAATGTGACAAATACATATATAAAGAGCACTATCTTATCTTATATCTTTAAACGAGCAATTCTTGTATATATATACTTATATATATAAAATTGGAATCTCGGAATCGGCTCCAACGATTTTCATGAAATTTCTATTCCAGCAGATGGCGTTGTTAACTAACACGAAGTCAATGTGTGTTTGCTTTGCTTTTATTACAGTTTATCACTGCAAAAAATTAAGTATATGTTTCTAATATAATATGTTAGTACATAGTATATATTAGTATATATTTATTATTCTGTCGGTAAGATCGAAAAATATTATTGATATTTCATTATTTTATTAGTATGTAATTCGTACTTAAATATAATTTTCAAAAAACACAATTTATAAAAAAAAAACAAACAAACAAACAAACCCGATCCTAGAAAATGTGTCGAAATTGGTAAAGAGGACGGTAATTAGACGATTATACATACGGCCCTCGTGGTGCATCGGTAAACCGCACTACCGATAACACAAGGTCGGGGCGGGTTCGATCCCTCGTCTGGGGGTGTTTTTCTACATGTTTTTACGGTATTTATTTACAAAAATAAAGTGTATATTTGGGTAATTAATTAATAATAAATAAACGATAATAGACGTGAAAGGCGCTCTGACGAGCGCCTTTCACTTTATCCCTACTCTGCGGCCGACCGTCACGCGACATGCAACACGCAGACGAAAAAGTTTGAGACGATGTAATAAAAGTTTCACTTTAAAAATATAATTTTGGGTATCATGTATCATCATATGTGTATGTTTATTTATAATATTAACACAAAGAAAGAAGTATTGGAGTATGAAATACAGGCCTCAGGGTCCAAACAGGCTGATCGTTAGAGGTGCGAGCAATAAAATATCAGGCAATCAAAAAAGATATTGATATACATATTAATCCCTGCCCTTAAACATTTTGGGATTGTATCAAAAACAGTCTTTTTTGTAGGATAGGAGGGCAAACGAGCATGATCGTAACCTTTATGGGAGTAGGATGGGAAAAGAAGGTGGGCCTCCGGGAATATCTCTCATCGAACGAAACGTGGCATGAGCCACTTTACGTCGATCTTCTGAGAGGTCGTGGTATTTCCCCGGCCGAGCCGGCCCATTCATGCAGCAAACTGCTTGGCTCTACCAATGTTAATAGTTGACATTGTTATAAAATTGATCTCATGATTGGTAAGATGATAATATTATGTTTCCTCTAAACTGTGGTCATGGAGAATATCGATGTGAGCGGACGACCATAGTATGGTGTCAATTTCCATTAATAGGGCCATTATGTAGCGAGTGCATAAATCATTCGCTGCCCCGACCACCAGCGAAATATATAGACGTTTATTTTTATAAAATTGTTTGATTTTATTCGAATTGTGTAAAACAATATTAAAATTTAACATTTCTTTTAAATGTGTTAAAAAAAACGGTTCATTTTTTTATATTTTGCCATAAAAACAATGTGGTACCCCTAGATTTTTATCGTTCTACCAAAGAAACTTTATTTTATTGTAACCTAACTGTGTCTTCACACACAGAAGCTCAATAGGGTTGCAAATTGACCACTGCTTAATCAGTGTCAAACGATACAGGAATCACTAAAAACCAAAAGAGAAAATCGGAATTAGAGTTAGACTATTGAACTACAAAAACCATTGAATTTGTTAATAATATTTAAACAGCTATTTTATAAGCTTTTATTTAACTTGCACTGTATGTATGTATGTATGTATGTAATTATGTATGTTCGGTGGAATCTTGTAACTCAATTTTGAAGTAGATACCTTCAACCGATTGAGCTGAAATTTTGAATACACGTTTACTTTGGATGACAATGCATGATATAATATGTGACATCATTCTATATCCAATATGGCGGACAACCCAAGATGGCGGAATGGATATTTTTAATGCATTTCTGCAATATGGGTATCAAATGAAAGGGTTTATTGAGTGTAACTCAAAATATAATATGACGTCATTCTAAATCCAATATGGTGAAATATCCAAGATGAAGGAATATATATTTTAAGCTTTCGTACAATATGGGTATCAAATGAAAGGGCTCATTGGGAGCAACTAAAAAAATAATGTGACGTCATTCTAAATCCAATATGGCGGATCATCCAAGATAGAGGAACAGTTTGGATATTCTTAATGCATTTCTACAATATGGGTATCAAATGAAAGGGCTTGTTAATAGTAGCTCGAAAAATAATGTGACGTCATTCTAAATCCAATATGGTGGAATAAATATTTGCGTTTCTACTATATGGGTATCAAATGGCCCTTTCGTTAGAGAGTTATATGAGAACTTCAAAAACTATGTCTCGGTGGTTCAGTAAACTAGCCCGCTTCTGAATCAGGAAGTCTTGGCTTCGAATTTGGCCTCACACCAATGTCTTTCGAAATTCCTCTCGAAAGTCATTTGTAATAAATATTTTTGACTGACCACTTTGTGCTCGCTGTATGGCAACAGTGGTAGAGCCCAGCAACTCACTGTATGAATGGGCTGGCGCGACCGGTGAAATACCACAACCAGCTCACGCCGTGTTTCTTTGGGTGAGAGAGGTACCCGGAGGCCCACTCCCCTTCCCCATCCCTTCCTACTCCCATATCCTACATCCTACTCCCTTAAAGATCGTTGAGACGTACACATAGCGGCGAGTCGAGGCTTAACAGATGCTGCCTACACCTTCGGGTAGAAAAAGGAGTCGAGCTATGTTATGTTATTAATTAATGTTATAAACAAATTAGAATGTATATAATATTATATATATCATAGGGTTCTTCAATATGAGCGACTAGATGTTAGTGGCCTGCTTGTTTGGGCGGTGTCAGTCAATCTGTTGTTTACTATTCAGTCACTGATGCCAAATCACCATGTCAAGATACAGGATTAAGCGGCGCGTCCAAATTTATAATCAAAATGAGCGTTTGTAAGTGCTAACATTGAGAACCTTACAACCACTTTACGGCTGAGGCGGTAGTCCATCACAGTCGACGGCTTTCCGTTGATCTGTTTTAATAGTTAACAGTGTTTTAATTGTGGTTAGCCACGCAATCTGCTGCATGAATGGGCCGGTTCGACCGGTGCAATGCCATGCCCTTTCAGGATACCGACGTAAATTGGACAGGATTTAATAACTTTAACATGATTGCTACACTAACGGATTTTAATGGTGTTATAGGAATTATTAGAATTAAACACAGTGGATGATGGGAACGAACTATAATTTTTATTACAACTCACTCCTATGTTACACTCAGGTCGGCAAGTATAGAGACCTGATTAAAACAACAGATGGCGTTACACATCACAAGTATTTAAACATATTTTGTTATTAAATAACAGTCCCACATAACATAATTAAGCTGCAAAATCAACAAATAAGTAACAAAAAAATTTCTTTACTTAGGCTCGAAACACTTTGCTGCTGGTCAAGCATACGTGGCCTTAAGTAGGGTAAAGACTTTAGAAGGTCTCCTCATTGAAGAGTGGGACTGTTGGAAAGTACCTGGCAAACGACCTTGTAACAATGATGTTTTGAATGAGATGAAGAGACTGAGAAACTTACCCATCGATAACTAAAAACTTGAAAATAATTTAAAGAAAAAAACTTTTTTAAACAAGCTTTTATTTAAACGCTCTAAAAAGAATAAAATAATTTTCACCTTAAACATTTTAACTATCAACTAATAACCTTATTATATACAATTTATGTGATAATAAAAACTTGTCGCTATGTTTAATCCAACCCTTCCTTCCTCCTCTTCCCATCCCAATGCCAATCATTAAATCTAAAAAAATATTTCTAGCTGGTTATGGATAGCCACTGATGGGTAATTAAACATAGCGACAAGCTTTTATTTTCACATAAATTGTATATAATAAGGTTATTAGTTGATAGTTAAAATGTTTAAGGTGAAAATTATTTTATTCTTTTTAGAGCGTTTAAATAAAAGCTTCTTTAAAAAAGTTTTTTTCTTTAAATTATTTTAAATAGACAGCTTCGGTGGTCAAGTGGTTTAGGTCCCAGGTTCTGAATAAGGAGTCGTGAAATAGATTCCAGGCCAATAATTTCTCGGAATTCTTTTCGGAAATTATGTATGTTAAAAATGGACAGCAACTTTATGCCCAGTGTATGGATCCTATTGAGGTTCGCCACCTATTCGATTTGTGACGTAAAAATAGCGATTCGGCGAGTCGAGGCGTAACAGCTGCTGTCTACACCTTCAGGTAGAGAAATGCGTGAAGTTAGGTTATATTATATTTAGCTGTTGGCACTAGTTTCTGGAGTATCTTTGTATTTGTTAGACTGTTTGTATTTGTTATTTGCCATGAAACACGTTGTGAATGTTCTGTCAAGTTGTATTAAGTGTCACTTGTGGACATCGCTTGATGGATGGCTAGAGATGGCGAAGGTGTCGTCCGCCTGTCACACCAAAATGGGACCGTGTACACTAGATTGATTAAGTCTTTGTTTCGGAACAAGATAGAACCAGGTCCACTACTATTAACGTTTTAAAAATTATACTGTCATTTTAATACAATTGAAAATACATCTATTCGTATAAATGAAATTCTGGTGCCTATTTATAATAATGAAATAATCGTTTTTTACTATATGCATGTTAATATACCAAAATACCATTTTTTACAGGTTTCGTTTGTCTGCCTGTTTGTTCCGCCTAATCTTTGAATAGGCTAGACCGATTTTAAAGAGTCTTTTATGCGTTACTGAAGAATGTTATCATCACATAATCATCGCAAGAAGGGTGACCTAGAAAAGCTGCTCCTGACGGGAGTGGCCGGGAGGAGGCTTCGAGGCAGGTGCCCCACTCACTGGCGAAATTTAGTCCATGACAAAGATCACCAAGACGGCCACCCTCAGCATAGAGGAAAAACGACGTAAGGAGGAGGATGTAATAAAGAGTAACCTAAGCTACTTTTATTTTAGAAAAAAAATCTTCTATTTACTTATTATTGCGTTTGAGATGAAACAAAGTTCATCGTCGGGTCAGCTAGTATTAACATATAGTAATCGGGATGGTCCAACGGTTTAACATTTTGAGTTGTAACTCGAAAAAAAATGTTTTTCCTAAATATCACCATAAATAATGTAAAATGAAATCACCACTTTTACGATCTTACAAATAACTTTAATTTAGATTAACGTTGAAGAATATGTAATGGGTTCAGTAAACTATTTATAAAGTGATATATTATTGATAAAGCTCGCACTTATAATGTACGTATAGTTTATGAGTGCCACGTCAATAGATGTCGCTGGTCTCTTAGGATCTATCTCGGAGTGAACTGATTTATGTATTTCTGCTCTATATCCTCTATATAAACTTAGTAAGATAACTATTATTGCAACAAACACCGCCCATGGAGACCTGAACACATTGTTACGGTTGCGTTGCTGGCCTTCACAATGGGATATGGTAGAGGTCGAAAGTGGGATGGGAACGGAAAGGAAAAGGGGAAGGGCTTGGGCCTCCGGAAACATCTCTTACTTAGTGAAACGAGGCTTAAGCTTTATGTCTATATTCTGAGAGTACGTGGTTGTTCATCGGTGGAGCCGGCTCATTCATGCAGCGATTTGCGTGGCTCTACCACGTACAAAATACTCAAGTATTATATATAATAGTTATATGCAAGTACAGTGTGCACATAAATAATGGTTGACTGGCTATATTGTGTTTCATGTCGGCCGTTTTAGACACGGGCCCGGGCCCTATATCTGCGTGAAAAGGGCAAAATATTGCAGAAATCTCAGCCGCGACAGGACAGACTGTTCGATTCGTCGCGGTGTTGGATTTCATTAAGTAGACATAATGATATGTAGATATTTGTTTGTACGAGTGTATATTATATTATTTGCACCATTACATGACTTGGCTAAGATTAAAATAGTTTGTCTTGTAAATTTCTAATTATAATTTATATAAATCGAAAGAATATTAAATTATAGCTTATTTTTGAGCAGAAATTCTTCCTTTCTAAAATCTTTTTTATTTTTTTTTCTTAATTTTTAACCCTCAAGTACAACCGCCATCCCCACTACATAACGAGCCCTTTTTGTCGATATTCAGAAAATTCCAGATTTTGTCCGGTTGAGCCAATCCATTCATGCAATAAGCTGCACAGATTTATCACAAATGGATTTATTTAATCATACAGTAGTTAAATTAAATGTCAGCAAAACTGTATGGCTATTGAATTAGAACATTATTAATAGCACATATTAATTGAAAGTCACTAGTGTCCGTTTAATTTATTGACCTTAGATTAACAATCGAACAGTTGTAGTAAGGGAAATTTACAATCAGCTATAACAGTTTCGCAGTTACATCAATACTTAAACTATCGAACGATAGTTAATGCCTGAATGATTTCAATCTATTCTAATAGTATTCTATAACATAACTTCACGCTTTTTTCACGCCATGACATTCAAAATGAATTTCGAAAAGTCATAGCCGTGGGCCAGGACTTGAACCTGAGACTTCTTGATTCAGAAGCGGAGTGCTCGACCACTGGACCACCGAGATCATCTATAATTATACTTAATTACTAAAGCACCTGAGTACATAAGCAAAATGTTAGTATAAGTGTATGTATGTATAGTAATATCTGTAGACTAATATCGTATAGGCAGATGTTATCCATACTATTGTTAATCCGGTAATTTGAATTTATTGCACCATGAATAAATGGTAAGTACTCTCTATGGAACGAAAGGCTATCGGGGAATATATCGGAACAGCTCGGTGTGTAGTGCGGCCAATGTGAGTACCAACTACTGCAGACGGCAAATTATCCCTCTGTAAAGGTCTTAGAGTCGCAGTGCTGTGACTACTGACTACTGCCAACATCAGAAAAAATCTACTAAGAGGTCCTTATAACTGCGAAAGTTTGTGAGTGATTATGTATGTTTGTTAATATTCCAGGAAAAAAGCTACTGAGTGAATTTTGTTGAAAGTCTGCAACAACATAGCTATCAGAATAACACATAGGCAATAATTTGTAAGGATATTAAGTGTATTGTTCAAAATGCGGTGATAACTGTCAAGTCAAGAAAATTAGCCATAAAATGTCTTTTAACGCGGACGCTGCGTAAAATATGGATGATACAACAAGTTAATGCTCTACAATATTAAAGACCATATTAATATCTAGGAAAAAGGTCGCGGGACCATATGTAGTTCTAGTCAGGTTACTTTAACTTATTTTGTCGCAAAATTTTCACGTTTGAATTTGATTCCAATTTTAAACTCGGAGCTGAAGCTTATTATCTTTTTTATTAGCAATCTGACAATCGTTAAATTGTCATACAGATACTTTTTAGTTTCTCAAGTTGCTGAGTGCATCTTTTTTTTTTATTACACGTAAAGATATTATATGTTCTTTTGTATCTTTATCTTTATGCCTCTTTTCAATTCGAAGGTGAAGGCAACGGCTGCTAATGCACGTGTCTAATGTCATAGCTGTCGGAACCTATTGCCTTACATCGGGCACAATATTGTCAGTCATCAACATTTAACCCACAGCATTTTATTTAATTATTATTTATTTATTTATTTTTTTTTATTTTTTTTATTTTTTTTTTTTATTTTTTTTTTTTCATTTATTTTGGTGTGAGCCCAGGATTCGACACCATGGTTTTCTGATTCAAAAGCTCGATTACCAGACCAAGAAAAGAATATTTACTTAATAGATAAATAAATCACAACAAATCAGATACAGTGAAGGTTATGTATATTGAAACTTATCTGGCTTATTGCTTGTTTTAGATGTGATTGTTTCTCCATAATGGGCGAACCTTTCTAATCGGTACATCCTCTGTACTGTCCATGTCTGGACTCTAGCGTTAATTAGACTTCGATTGCATTCTCTAAGGCATTCATTTACTAAAGTTTAATACATGATAGTACTCCAGGTTACTTCGTGTACTATAGATTAAGGAGATATTATAATAATTTCACTCTTGTTATACCAAATCTCTTTGGTGATTATAAATCTGATATTTTAAATTCTCGTGTCACATTTTTTGTTACCATCGTACCATACTCCTCCGAAACCGCTTGACTAATTATTCTCATGAAATTTTGTATGAATATCGGGTACGTCTGAGAATAGTGCAACATCTATATTTCATCCCCCCAAATGATAAGGGTAGCCCACTTCATATTTTTTTTTAAATTTTTCGCTAAGTTTTTTTTATGAAACTACATACGAAAATACATATATATACATAACCCCAAATTTCCACATCACCTGTCTAAGATTTTTATTTTTTATGACCAGACAACGTTTGCCGAGTCAGCTAGTTATATTATAATTTAAAGAAAAAAACTTTTTTAAAGAAGCTTTTATTTAAACGCTCTAAAAAGAATAAAATAATTTTCACCTTAAACATTTTAACTATCAACTTATAACCTTATTATATACAATTTATGTGATAGTAAAAGCTTGTCGCTATGTTTAATTACGAGTACCTATCAGTTGCTATCAGAATCAGAAATATTTTTTTAGATTTAATGATTACTGTGACGGATCGCATTAACCAAATATATTTTTTTGGTTTATAACATATATATGGACACCCGAACACATATAGTGGTACAGTTGCGTTGCCGGCCCTTTCCATGGGAAATGGAAGGGGTCGGAATTGGGATGGGAAGAGGAGGGGGGAAGGGTTGGGTTAAACATAGCGACAAGCTTTTATTATCACATAAATTGTATATAATAAGGTTATAAGTTGATAGTTAAAATGTTTAAGGTGAAAATTATTTTATTCTTTTTAGAGCGTTTAAATAAAAGCTTCTTTAAAAAAGTTTTTTTCTTTAAATTATTTTCAAGTTTTTAGTTATCGATGGGTAAGTTTCTCAGTCTCTTCATCTCATTCAAAGCATCATTGTTACAAGGTCATTTGCCAGTTAATTTCGAACAGTCCAACTCTTCTATGAGGAGACCTCCTAAAGTCTTTTCTCTACTTAAGGCCGCGTATGCTTGACCAGCAGCAAAGAGTTTCGAGCCTAAGTAAACAAATTTTTTTGTTACTTATTTGTTGATTTTGCAACTTAATTTTGTTATGTGGGACTGTTGTTTAATAACAAAATATGTTTAACTACTTGTGACTTTATACTTGCTGACCTGAGTGTAACATAGGAGTGAGTTGTAACAAAAGTTATAGTTCGTTCCCACCATCCACTGTGTTTAATTCTAATAATACCTATAACACCATTAAAATCCGTTAGTGTAGTAATCATGATAGAGTTATTAAATCCTGTCCAATTTACGTCGGTATCCTGAAAGGGCATGGCATTACACCGGTCGAACCGGCCCATTCATGCAGCAGATTGCGTGGCTGACCACAATTAAAACACTGTTAACTATTAAAACATAGGTCAACGGAAAGCCGTCGACTGTGATGGACTACCGCCTCAGCCGTAAAGTGGTCGTAAGGTTCTCAATGTTAGCACTAACTCATTTTGATTATAAATTTGGACGCGCCGCTTAACCCTGTATCTTGACATGGTGATTTGGCATCAGTGACTGAATAGTAAACAACAGATTGACTGACACCGGCCAAACAAGCAGGCCACTAACATCTAGCCGCTCATATTGAAAACCCTCTGATATATATAATATTAACACACATTTTAATTTGTTTATAACATTAATTAATAACATAACATAGCTCGACTCCTTTTTCTACCCGAAGGTGTAGGCAGCATCTGTCAAGCCTCAACTCGCCACTATGTTTACGTCTCAACGATCTTTAAGGGAGTAGGATGTAGGATATGGGAGTAGGAAGGGATGGGGAAGGGGAGTGGGCCTCCGGGTACCTCTCTCACCCAAAGAAACCCGGCGTGAGCTGGTTGTGGTATTTCACCGATCGAGCCAGCCCATTCATACAGTGAATTGCTGGGCTCTACCACTGTTGCCATACAGCGAGCACAAAGTGGTCAGTCAAAAATATTTATCACACATGACTTTCGAGAGGAATTTCGAAAGACATTGGTGTGAGGCCAAATTCGCACTCAAGACTTCCTGATTCAGAAGCGGACTAGTTTACTGAACCACCGAGACATAGTTTTTGAAGTTCTCATATAACTCTTTAATGAAAGGGCCATTTGATACGCATATAGTAGAAACGCAAATATTTATTCCACTATATTGGATTTAGAATGACGTCACATTATTTTTCGAGCTACTATTAACAAGCCCTTTCATTTGATACCCATATTGTAGAAATGCATTAAAAAAAACTGTTCCTCTATCTTGGATTATCCGCCATATTGGATTTAGAATGACGTCACATTATTTTTTTAGTTTTCCCAATGAGCCCTTTCATTTGATACCCATATTGTACGAAAGCTTAAAATATATATTCCTTCATCTTGGATATTCCACCATATTGGATTTAAAATGACGTCATATTATATTTTGAGTTACACTCAACAAACCCTTTCATTTGATACCCATATTGCAGAAATGCATTAAAAATATCCATTCCGCCATCTTGGGTCGTCCGCCATATTGGATATAGAATAATGTCATACATTATATCATGCATTGTCATCCAAAGTAAACGTGTATACAAAATTTCAGCTCAATCGGTTGAAGGTATCTACTTCAAAATTGAGTTACAAGATTCCACCGAACATACATACTTACATACATACATTCATACATACATACATACAGTGCAAGGTAAATAAAAGCTTATAATAATATAGCGATGCCAAGTCACCAGGCGATCTGGCCGATGAGGTGTATACGTACCCGCAATCAGGAATCATTATTTACCAGGTCCCAGGTCTATTATCACCTCATGGCTTTTCTGGTTTATTATCGCCATTGCTCGTTATGCTGTCCTGGGACCGGATAAATTATGCTATTAAGTTAGCAGATTGACAAAGTTATTTATGATGTTAAGTGAGTGCGGCCTGAGTGGTGACCGGCACCGAATGTCACTTGATGACTTTACCATTTGCATTTTGTCATACGTTTATCACTTCTATCTTCTTTTATATATATATGCATAATATGCAGATTTCTTAGTAACAAATGTCGTATGATGTTTCGAGAATTTGTAGTAGGTAATTCCGCAGATGGGTTTATCATAAGCACAGATTATTTGACGTATGCGAAACTTTATCATTATCATTACATAATATAAAACAAAGTCGCCTTCCGCTGTCTGTCCCCTTAAATGCTTAGATCTTTAAAAATATGCAACGGATTTGATGCATTTTTAATAGATAGACGGTGTTAAAGGGGTAGTTTGTAAGTATAATTCATGTATTATTCAATAAAATAAGAGATAAATTTCAATTGCAAACGCTCAATCAAAACAATGCACACCTTCAAAATGGTCTACAAAAAAGTACGCGATAATGTATATCTATCTCTTAGGGATAGCCCACACTAACCGATTTTATTTTTTCTGAGGCGAAACCAAGTTTGCTGGGTCAGCTAGTTTGCAATCTATATTAATATTATAAAGAGGAAAGATTTGTATTTTTGTATGCAACGAATAAACTCAGAAAGTATGGGACCGATTTTAATAATTCTTTTTTCTTTAGAAAGCTACTTTATCACTGAGTAACATAGGCTATATTATTAAGTAATCATCGTCGTCATCGACATTTTGTTTGTACGCGAGTAACTCCGTGAGGCGGGAAGCTACATACAATATAGCGGTACGAAGTTCGCGCGGTCTGCTAGTAATTTATAAATTATAACATCTAAAAAAGTAATAAATGTTACATGTCCAGTGTGTTTGCATAATATAGTTGTGATTCAGGTGTCACAACAATTTTTCATGGGATTCATTTTTTTCTTAAAGTTTTTATGGTGGTTTCTTCATTAGGGCTTGGATTTCAATTTGATTAGATGGTTAAACCGAGAATCGTATACAGGAAAAGGATTATATAAAAAAATGTGGAATAGGCAAACTACTTCTCAAGTACAAATTAAATGTTCTTAATTAATACTAAGCTTGAGGGTCTTATCGCCTTGTTAGTAATAATAAATAATTGCCGTATTATAAGCGTCATTTTTATCTTCGTGCGGTTTTAACATCTTTTTCGGGCTCTTTTTGAAAGAATCAATGTACGTTGTTCCATTCAAATATAACATCTGTTTGACAAAAATACGAATTTAGAAAAAATGGCCAAGAAAAGATAACGAACAATTTGTTTTTTTTTTAAATAATAAAATAAAGAGAGTTATACGTTATAAACATATAAACATTTTTTATATGTTTATATTATTAGTATAATAAGATTTGATGTAATATATTCCAATTCTAGATTCTGTAATGCACCCAAGTCCATTCAAATAAAACGTAATATGTGCAATAAGGTCGAATAATAAAATGTAACCTGAGGCCTTCCAAATTAAACTCGGCAAAGTACTGCATTGCA
Source organism: Euproctis similis (assembly GCA_905147225.2). Lineage (NCBI taxonomy): Eukaryota > Metazoa > Arthropoda > Insecta > Lepidoptera > Erebidae > Euproctis > Euproctis similis. The sequence continues at coordinate 17,904,670 of LR990105.1, read as the reverse complement.
AATATCAAATACTACTTGCGATAGAATCAAATGAGAATATTTGTGATAGAACTTTTATTACAGATATTACTATTTGCATAAGTATCTAGATTCTTGGTATAGAGTTTAGTAAACATGCGTCGTTTGTGTTTTGTGTAACTCTCTATTGCCAATTGAATATTGGTCTTGTTTTGAAAATTAAAATGCATTCATTTATTACTCTTTTCAAATTATATAAATAAAATAATATAAATTACATAAAATTAACTTCGCGCTTTCTGAAGCCTCGCCTTGATGGTGTAGGCAGAAGCTGTTAAGCCTCGACGCGCAGAATCGATGTTCGAAACAGTATAGGTGGCGAACCGGGCACAAAGTTGTCAGTTATCACGTATTTATCACACATAACTTCCAAAAAGAATTTTAAAATCATCGATCCCATGACTTCTGAATCAGAAGCGAGGAACTCGACCGAGACTGTTTATAGATTTAATTGTAATTCATTATTTTATTTGAGGACTTTACAGAAGTTTATCACTCATAAATAGTCTATATAACCCTAAAAGTGCGTAGGCATATTATACGGTTGCAAACGTCAAACATCATTTGACACCGTTCATGATACACATGTCAAAATGACATCGGCTGTCAAGATCGTACCGCCACAGTAAGATACCGTCACTCTGAAAATAATACAAATTAATTGGCTAAGAGGTATTTAATATGTTGCTAACGAGCCTATAAGTGATATGAGACAATATTGATATGATGAATACATTAAAGAACATTTGCAATATCAGTAGCAGAAATATATCTGTGATAGATTATAATTATTCTGAAATATATAACTTAATGTCTAGAGTCTATTATTTATGAGTGTGGAGGTAAAATGGACAACAAGTCACCTGAAAATGTTTCGGGCGATAAAAGACACTCTTAAAATTTAAGACACGATGAAATAAGATCAATTGTTTGGTTTGGTTAAATTGTAATGAATTGGAATTGTATTGAAAGGTTTTGGAAACCGCATTGTTGTATACGGAACTGAAATACCAATATGCGGACAAAAGATTCCGTTCGCCAGCACCTTCCTGGTATAATATGAATTAATGTTATGAATGAAGATTAGTGGATAAAATGAGAAATAGTGTAATTCGAGAACGTTGTGGTGGGAAAGAATATATAGTGACAAGGATAGAGAAAGGAATTCTTTGATGTTTCGGACATGTTAAGAGGATAGACGAAAGAAGACTGACGAAGCGAATATATAAGACAAGTGTGAAGGAGCGAACCGGTAAAGGTCATAAAATCAATGATGTGTTGGTGAGAGGCTAGATCAAGAGTGGCCACAACCTATGAGCATGTATGAAAGCGAGAATGTAAGAAATGTATGTTAGGACCGTAGCAAATGTAAAGAATTAGTCTTTGCCTACCCCATGGGAGAAAGTTGTATTCATATAAAGTTCGAAAATAAGGTCCATCTATTGTAAATAAGCAATTCACAGTTATTCCAATATCAGTCTGTCTGTTCTATCGAACAATAAAATTAATTTTATCATTCTACAAGAATATTACACACACGTTGTCGATAAAATTTTATAAATAAAACTATGTAAGTTATCGATATACCACTATCATTATCGATAATAGTAAATATATTATGATACATTCTTAATTTTATTTTTTATGTCAAATCAAAAATGTCGTTCTCAATAAATTACAAATATATATTATTATTAAAATTAGAAAGCTCGGCTATTAATTCGATCGAAAGCAATAAGGTCCAATATAAGCGGTCGTGACTTGATAAGGTCAATCATAAACGGTGTATTGAGTTTCATATTGCCTAATTTTAGTGACAAGCATATTAAATTTAAGGGACAGACTTACGTAATGTTTTTAATAGATAATATAAATATGGGGCTTCGGATGCTTTAAGACTTGACTTGATGTTTTGATTTGACGTCAACTACGTCGATCGAAAAAAATTGTTTTGGAATTATACAACACTCAAGACGTGACGCGTCTTCAAATATATCTTTAAGCAAAAAATATATAAACATTTAAAATTTTGACCTTTGTTACTCTAAGAAGACTACTCATATCTATTCTTCTTTTACATTAAAATCAGTGTACAGATATAGAGTCATCATAAGTTTAGATGCGATTATTAAAGCTTTAACTACGAAACTACATCAAAAACATATTCATGCATTTATGAAAAAAAGTCAATAGTTTTGGTGGTCTAGTGGTCGAGCACACGTTTCTGTGGCTTTTGAATCCAGAGGTCGACGGTTCGAATCCTGGCACACACCAATGACTTTTCGAAATTAATTTCGAAAGTTATGTGTGATAAATATCGATGACTAAACACTTTGTGCCCAGTATGGGAATAGGTTCGCCATCTATTCCATGGTACGTTAACATAACGGCGAGTCGAGGCTTAATAGCCACTGCCTACACCTTCGGGTACAAAAAGACGTGAAGTTATGTTATGTTATGAAAAAAAAAACAGGATTTTTTGGTGCAAAAGTATTTTAAGATTTCCTGCAAAGGTGATTTTTCCATGGTCATAAATATACGATTATATAAATTTATCTAACAATATTAAAACAAAAAAGGAATTATTTATTCACTACAAAGATTTTAAGACATTAAGTCTTAACATCATGTGTTATTTTTTAACATAGTACATACAATATTATCAACAGTTCGTGTTGATATATAACCATGTCGCCGGCGTTATGTGTTCCCGTTAATCATAAATGTTTTGATAGTTATTAAGTTAAAGTATTGATACATAACGAGAGAAACAAGATATGTATGACGTATACACTTGAGAAATGTGATCTTGGTTAACTAATATAAAAATGTTACAAAGCTTATATTATTTGTACCTTTTATGTGTCATGAAAAAAAAGTATAAATTAAAAAAAAGGCAAAAAAGAAAGGAAAGAGGTTTGTTGTTCTAAAAAGAATTTGAAAAATTATAACAAAAAAACTTAACCAGGAATTATTATTCAATGATTTCTTTAGAAATAGTCTGTTAAGAACTTGGCTTCAGACTGGCTATAAAGGTGGAAAAAATATTAAAGATAAGACCTCAAAGACATCACATAAAATTCGTAAGTAATTACTATTATTATTATTTAGATCTATTTAAAAATACTCGGGTGTTAACCGGTTTTTATATGACGTTTACGGGTGAAAACCAAGTAAAACGCCACTTAATGCTGAATTAGGGAGGGTTCTGGGGCTGTTTCATTGCTTTGCATAAACTTTCTTACTGTCCGACATGTATTTAAGATTGCTGCTTTTTGTATATTGATGAATGAATTATGAGGTAAATTAAGGAGATTTAAACTATGATGCAGGTGTCTAGGGATAACCCCAGTTGTGGAAATAACAATAGGTACTATATATACTTTTTCTACATTCCATAATCGAGTAATTTCTTCTTTGAGTTCAGTGTATTTATTGATTTTATCCGTAATAGTTTTTAATAGATTGTGTGTGTTAGGGACAGCTATATCTACTAAATAAGCAATTTTATCTGATTTATTAAGTATTGTTATATCAGGTCTGTTGAAATGTATAGTTCTATTATTATTATTATTATAATAGGATTTCTTACTAAAAGTGATTAGCCATCTATATATATGTTCAAGAGGCGAGCAGCAGATACACTGTTTTACTACTTACTAGAAATTTTACGACAATAATTTTTAGCCAAATATGTTAACATCGAATGCTTATCATAAAATGAACAGGTTTACATTTTATCATTTACACAATATCTTGTAACTGTAATTTTATTTGATAATAATTCTATTTGCATATCTCATAATTTTTTCTATAAATTTTGTGAATGCAAGTAACCTAACACCCCGTATAAATCTTTGTGTGAAATTGTTTCGTTGACGTGACGCCGTCGCCGGTTGTCGCACGCGCTGTATCCACATCTGATAAATATTAAAATGTAAATAATTATTAAATATTATCGAACATTAGATAGGGTCGTTTAGGCGTCCGTTACCTTTTATCTGTGTTATTTGTCGTTAACAGTTCTACTGGACGTTGTGTGTTATCTGGTTGAGTTATTGCAAGAGACGAGTATCCGAGAGACTCCTCGTTTCATCTCTGGTTTCAAGTGAGCCGGTCCGTCATCAGTAGATGCCGTGTCGAGAGATAAGTGACATCTGGCCACTGCTGATGCCTACTATAAAGCCACCGAGATATCATCTCGTGTCCAGGTATAATTAATGTCTTCGTGGTCGTAGGCCAATGTTTATAGTTATTATCGCATCCATCATGAATAACTCGCTTTCCGCCGAAATGTCTAGATAACCCAGTGGACCCATGGAGACATGAGGGTGTTGTTTTGAAGTTCTAAATCTGACTTATTCTAATCAAAAATTTTTCTAAAGGTATGTTTGATCATTAGGATGTGTCAGTGGACTAAATATTTTGTTAAGATTAAAAAAACATAACAACGTTTTTCTGCTCGACGGTGTAGGCAGTGGCTGTTAAGCCTTGACTCGCCGTTATGTTTAAGTCCCAAATGGAATAGGTGTCACACCTATTGCAATACCGGGTACAATGTTTTTGTTATCGATATTTATCACATTACGACATTTATCATTTAAGTCTCGGTGGTCCAGTGGTCGAGGACCCGCTTCTGAATCAAGAACTCG